>OX376210.1:10077615-11277615 GCA_947363905.1 Lithophane semibrunnea | reverse complement strand
AGTCATTCAGGACAAAGCAATTTATAGGTATATATAGATAGATATGTTCGAAAACTACGCATCAAAGACCTGACGTCACACAAATCCTGCATCGCGCAAGCAGAATTTACCGCGCGACGACTATATAGGTAAACGACCTCCCAACATCAATCGTTGAGCAGTTGCCCGCCAGACACAATGCCCGGCTGGTCGGAAGATCCTCCCTTTTCTATAGAGGGTAAGTGAACTTTACACACTGTTCCTCATACTTCTAAATTCTAAAGCTTAGACCCGAAGCTAACATGTCCTGTCCCTCAAAACCCATTAAAGCCTGAACAAGCTCGTATAGGCAATCCTCTGCACCTGAGGCTATTAATTTATAGCCTAACTTCTTAAGTGTCTGCGAACGTTAGTCTAAATTATATTTCGTTCGGAGTTTCGCTGAAAGCTTTTAAAAAGAAAAAGTTTGTTTATTAGCAAAATTCCCGTTTGCACTTTGTTTAGTGATCAACACTGAGTTGGACAGGATATTTTTCCAAAGTTGGTAATTTATGAGCTTATGGGTTTCCGCAGCTCAGTGAATTACCATATTCCTCGGTCGATTATGACCTTGAGGCAAGCCTCTATGGAATCAAAGTTATCCCTCTATTATTGTATATCTTTCTAAGCGTAGGTACCGCGTTTCTATTTTCTGCTGTGGTATGTTGATATGTTATATTCGAAACTTGCAAAACTTGCTTGCTTTATTAGATTTTGTTTTTTTTTTAAGCTGTGTTTTATTATTATTGTTTTACGAGCATCAGCTCGTAAAACAATAGCCCGCGGCTTCGCCCGCTTGACAAATTATATACTAAAACCTTCCTCGAGAACCACTCTATCCATTGGAGGACTTTGTTTTATGTATGGTACCTAGTGATTATAAAACAACATACATTTACGTCAATTAGCAATTTGGCATCTACATCGTACATCGCGGAAGCAGAGATTACCGTGCGACTAACATATATACAACGCCCCGACAAAAATCATTGGGCAGTTGCCCACCAGACTCAACACCCGTCTGGTCGAAGGATTCTCCCTTTTCTATAGAGGATGAGTGAATTTTAGACCCTGTTCCTTATACCTCTATAACCTGAAGAGTGTACACTCGTGATGTATGATCAAGGACCGAAACCGGTATGATCAATCGCCTGTGCCTAAGTAAACGGTATTAAAACGGTAAACTAAAAGAGGTAACATGTTTCTTCTTACTGGGTTACCCAGATAGCGGTAACCTTAGTCGCAGAAGTAACCGAAATTCTTCGATACTTGTACCGTAATTTATAAAGTTTTTCGGTCCCATAACATGACACAAGACACAGACACACACACACCCACACCCTCACACACACAGACATGAAATAAATTCGCAAAAATACTTTACTCTAAAAAAACAGCTTTGTCATCGTACCTGTATATCAAGCCAGGATTCTGCGGCACTCCCAAGCCCGGGTAAACGCAAGTACGATGACCCGTTGAACCGAGGCACCTGAAATAATATCAAACGTCGACTTCACATAGTTTACACAAACAAGCACTGGCAGACCCAGCAATGAAACACAAATATTGTGCAGCGCTCAAAGAGATAACTTTAAAATAAAACCGGCCAAGTGCGAGTCGGACTCGCGCACGTAGGGTTCCGTACCATTATCTATAAAAACGGCAAAAAAATCACGTTTGTTGTATGGTAGCCCCCCTTAAATATTTGTTTTATTTTAATTTAATTATTTATTTTTAAAGTGAATATGTAACTAAATATTCTGTGAATATTTCAAGCATCTATCTGTTTGTGTTTTCAATATCTAGCAAAAACGATCAAAAAAATCACGTTGGTTGTATGGAAGCCCCCTCAAATATTTATTTTATTTTTGTTTTTAGTATTATTATTCTTATAGCGGCAACTGATATAAATCATCTGTGAAAATTTCAACTGTCTAGCTATCACGTTTCATGAGATACAGCCTGGTGACAGACGGACGGACGGACGGACAGAGGAGCCTTAGTAATAGGGTCCCGTTTTACCGTTTGGGTACGGAACCCTAAAAATTGGCCAACGAATACAGAATTTAATTTATTCATTGGAAACAGTACTGTGTACACACATATGTCGAGTTTTTTAAAGTTGGCTTTGAGTGTTGTAACCTCGGGTAAGTTTTCAGCAAGTTTTCAATGGAGAAGCCACTCTTCTGGGTTGCAGTTAGTCATATGAACTAATATTCGAAAGCAAAATGGAAAAATAAGTACCTACTGATGGTTACGCAAGGGACAGTGATTTTGAGTCCACTAATTTAGTTATGATTGATTTAATATAAGACTTTTATTTTACTTAATCTTTTTTATTTTACTTAATTGTGACATTATAAAAGTTAAACATTACAATAACTTGGTAAACGTGTGGCAGTATCTACATCGCCACATGCGAACTACGCATCAAAGACCTGACGTCACACAAAAATCCTGACGTCACATATTCCTAAAAACGTTTAACCAATTTCCCGAAATAATGCTTTAGTAATTGTAGTCATTATACCTACTGCCAGAGACTGATAAGTAGGTACATTGCAAATAACTGTAGTAGACGTATTACTGTCGTGCGGACTAAACGACCAAACTGCAAATAATTACAAGAAGCATTCAGATAATGGCAAGACAAGGACCTAAGTGCAAATATCAATTGATGCAATTATACTAATTTGCATGGACGCCTCAAAGGAAAATGGGTAATTGTGGAGCCAGTAGATAGTGCTAACTAGCAGCTTGTTACCAAGTTGTTAAATTCAAAGACCTTATTATTACGTTGATGAGACACTGCGCGGGTGCGGAAGTTCACAAAGAGTTTTAATTTATTTAAAATAAGTATTCTCCTGAACAACAAACTCATTTTCACACAAAACGGACTTATTAAAAACGAAGTACATAGCGGGGAGAAGAAACTATCAGTTTTTCTACAGTTCTGCAAAGTATTCAAAGCGGTACAAGTCCAGACGAAGTGGAGAAACATTTTTCAAACAAAGTTGTAAAAAGACAAAAACCGTTCCTCCCGGCTCATTTGATTTATGAAAGGAGTAAAATAAAGGTAAGGAAAGTACCCGTTTCTGAGAACACGTACTTCCAAGACGAAGTATTGAGAAAAGTAATGGTTCCGTTCCAAATTGCTGTTTTGGCAATGAAAGCCCGGTTATAGGAGAAGATCTAGTCATTATTTTTCTTGTATTGACGTAAACATTTTGCGAGAAAATGTCTGTGTACATATTGTCTAGACTGTTCATTATTTTTATTCACTGTCTCCGGAATAATAGATTGGTATAAAATCATAACTGACAATGCTCATTGAATATTCGTTCGGATGCATATAGATTTGCGGACACTTACAACAATTAGAAATTACTTGAACTTCGTATTAAGAATCTCAATTTATATCTCTTAAGTTACACAAAGAGGGCATCTAGGTGTGATTTTAGTATCATGTAAAATAACTATATATAACACTTTTCTTACCTTCAAATCCAGAGTGATCTCGCACTTGACGCCCGCGTACCCAAGGGGACACAGACACACATTAGCTACACATCCACCTCCATGCTGACACTCACAAGACTTATCCTCCTTCCTATTATCACTCTTCAAATCATTGTCTACATCAGCCACAACTCCAGAACTTTTATTTTCCTTTTCAAAATGAGTCTTAACGTCGTTGTAACTAGAATAAGTTTTGAATGGGACGACAGAGTTGTCCAGTTTGTTGTTGTCATGTATTTTGGCTCGTTTAGCGTCCCTCATGACGAGGTCGTTGTCTTCGAAGTGAACTATATCGTTGATGTCGTATATTGCATGTGATTCTGTGTCTCGTTGGTGTTGTGTTGCTTCGCTCGTTGTCACTTCAACTGGTGGTTTCCATGGTGCGAGGGTTGGTGCACATTCCGCTGAAAAGAAAGATCAAGATTTATATATTAAAGTTAGAAGTTTGGATATTGCTAACACATTAGTTGTTATTGTAATCTCTCAAATACACAACTATTACCCTCAGACCAAATAAAAAACCAAGACAGAGCGCTGTCAACACTGACGTGAGGCCGCTTTTAAACATAATGAATGAAGTTTGATTGTAAATGAGTGCGTCTGAGCTTGTATGTACAGAGCGGAGGTGTAGTTTTAGCATGCTTTACTGTATTGTTCGTAGCGCTCTGTCGTAGTTTTATATTTGGTCTGAGATATCACCATATTTTCCACGATACCCCAAGAAAAGGTCGAACATTTTGACTTAGAACCTGGTCTTTCAATTCTTATGATCGAAGGGCCAAAAACAGAACTGCAATTTCGAGCACCCAACCAATTAGTCAGCGCTGAAAATGATAGTGTTTCAGTAAAACAAATATACAAAACCGAACTAACTAGAATGCACGATCAGAATAGATACAATATACATGAACAATTCAATATACATGTACAAAACAGGCGTAAATGCTATTATAGGAGTTCGTGACAAATGATTACGTATTCAATACGCGGCAAGATGGAATTTCATTATTCCAGTGAGCGTGGTATTAGCGATAGTAATAAAATAGGGATGGATGTATGTATGTAGGTACATAGTTATGTATGCTAAGAGTAAGCTTCTTATGTTGAGAACGAATTCTCGCGATAAGACTCCAATTTCTAATATTTACATGTCAATCACTGGATACATAAAGACAAAGAAAGTAAGAGATGACAAACTCGTTGCTATTCAATAGAATCCGTAAAGATATTTTTATTAAAAATGTATGTAGATTTCTACAGGATTTTGGTAGTGCTTTCTATTTTGCATTGTAGTTCTGGTTTTTTGGGCGCCATCTAACAGGCGATCGAGGTATAATTTCATTAATTTTTTTTTTTTAAATTCATGTGTTTGGAAAACTATCTACTGAGAGTTTTGTTTCAGTAATTCACATGGAACCTAAAACTTACCCATTTGGGATTTACAGTTCGATGGCGGCTCGGAATATGAAGCGAGTCGCTGCACACCAACAATTTCATGTATCAGCGGGGACTGCGCAGCTAGTAGCTAACTTCCGAGCCGCCATTAAGTTTGAATCGAACTGTACTCACAGAAATACCGGTAAATCCCCCAATGTCAATTCAGTGTTATAGTATTAACCTGTATATTTCTACGTAAGAAGAGCTGCTAATGCTTGGTCACGTCTAAAACTTCTCTTAAGCCCCGAAATGGTCAATTGCTACTGTACATTTTTCACGTAATTGATACACCACTGATGCGCAAATTGATCGGCTACCAAATGCAATTGAAGCGATTGACAATATTACTATAAAAATGGATGGCAATTGATTAATTGCAATTGATCGTTTCAGGGAGGGACCCCTTAAAAGTACAACTAATACGTTCAAAAGAACGTACATCCGCTAGAAGGGAACTGCGATGACGTTATAGATCAAAGAAATTATAGGTAAGGTCTATTAATTTAAATCCTTGTTTCCAATGATATTTCCACTTAAACCAACATCAACTTTATACAAGTGTAAATAAAGTTGATTTTAGACTGACTAGTACCGTTGAAAAATTCATAAAAAATACGAAGTTGTAGCGCAAACCCTTATGTGTAGGCATTACAGTTGTTTTTCCTAAAACTCGTTTGTTTACATGTTTGGCAAATAAATTGCGAACGGAGTTTAGATGAACTGCGCGAAAGGATGGTATGGCTAGAATCGAGGTGAATACTGAAGATGACAGCTGAAAGACATGGAAGACAAGAGAAGAAAAAGACAAGCCGCATCGATCCCAAATAAATTACGATAAGGATAGGACTCAGGGGAGTGACAATAACGATAAAAACACGAGATCAGTACGTTAAAAACCAGTCACTGAGATTGATACCTGCATAATCAGCCTATAATGTTCCCACTACTGGGACACAGGCCTCCTCTCTGTAAGAAGGAGCGGGCCGTAATCCACCACGCGGGCCTAGTGCGGGTTGGTAGATGTCACATGTCTTCGATTTTTTCTAGGACATGCCGGTTTCCTAACGATGTTTTCCGAGCCTCACCGTTCACCGTTCACCGTTTTGAGAGCAGTGGCGATGAAATAATTTACACAAAGTAAAGCGCCTGTCTGTCATTGATACAGACCTGCCTCACACATAATAATACATAAACAAACACCTCAGTGAAATAAACTTATAACTATTAAGTTTTAAGTACTTTTCGTCAGAATCAGTATTCTGACGAGAAGTCTGGTTATAACTCATGCGTCTATACGGTGTACGACGGTACCACCAACTGCATTAGCGCTCTATAGACAGTTCATCTCCACATCCTTAACATTAAAGTTTTAGTTTAGACTTCCCATAGATACATAAGCGGCGTCGCCGATAACTTGAAAAGAAATCTCATTTATCACGCCCATACTTAATCTTGGGAGTTGTCTGTCGCCTTCGATCGGGTGGTGACACAAATGTGTTCCTAGTCTGATGTTTCGCTGAGCTATCGATTTGGTTAAGGACTGTCTGTCTATTGGTCACATTTTGGTGTAGATTTACAAGTTGTTACCATAGTTTTTTTTTGTAAAAAAGTTTAACTGGGATTGTTCGTTAAAAAGAGTGCTTTAATTTCGGGTTGTATTTTTTATTGCAGCCAGCCTTAAACGTAGTAATTTAATCAACTTTTACGGCATTGCAATGAAAAGTGTGCATCATATTTTGCCTAGCCTTTTCCCAACTATTTTGGGATCGGCTTTTATTATGACCAGCAGGCGTAGCATGGCGCTTTCTATCTCTACAAAGAATAGACATAGCTTTTTCTATACAAAGTGACAGTTCGTTTCTTCATTTTTGACATCCACCGTAGAAATCTTTCTACAATCTGTCATTTTGTCTTTCATTTCTAACGATCTTTGTCTAGGTCTTTTTATAAGTAGACTATTTCGGAAGAAAGTTTTCTATCCTTACTGTCAAAATCACACTGACAACCGATAAATCCTATGATAAAACAAAGAATTCTGAGTCAGTATTATGTAAAAGAGTGAATTTCGTAAAAAGTGTAGTTGACTCTTTCTATTTTGCTGCCGTCTCGTACTGTCTACTGTCTACAGCAAACGTCATTTTTGTCTACTGTTCCGTCGACAGAACGGTGCTCATGCTACGCCTGCAGATGCAGCTGATTATCAATAGGTACGCAATCTTGATAATTTACAAGTGAACACTGAGACGTGCGATGTATTTAATCCTATGGATTCCGTACTCATTTAGAAAATAAATACTAGTAGGTGATTTCTAAAGTTACTTAGGTACTTCTACTCCAAACTGCCTATTTTGCGCTCCTATTTAGAAATAACCATACACATTATACTTGTTTTTACGCGAGTTCAAGGAATCACCCACATGTAAGGTTACTCGATCTCTCAAACGAACTTCTGACTAGGTACTTTACCAGCTCCGACTTTCAAACAACATAGGTACTTCAACATCATTTTACTAGAATTAATCTCTGTACTTCATTATAGCGAGTACTTATAAAACAGACACGTCATATTTCACTCTAGATTTTAAAAGCGAAACGAATCCGCTCCATTTGGCGTACAATTAATTAGTTACGGAAACTTGGGGAAAACAAGTCAAGGTTTGCTAGACAGGAAAAATAATTGGAAAATCAAAAGTTTTACAAAGCCAGCGATAATAAAAAGCCAATACAGACTTGAATGGAGGCAATCTGTCGGGAAATTACAAATAAAGTGAGTTCTTACCCTTTGTCCAACCAGTGTAAGGCATAAGCCTTTTCCCTATTGTACGTCACTTCTTTAGTACGGCAATCTACCCTAAATCTTTCCGCCAATCTTCACTACATCAATGACTAGCGGTGAACGCAACCTTTTTCAATGCAGAATATTATACATACATCGACCTTGTGAGAAGTTTCGTAAATAACAAAATGTGGGGACTTTGGAGCAAAAGAGAAATGTTTTCTTATCCAAGGTGTATTTGTGAAGAGGAAGTTTTAGATTCATAGCTTAAGGGCGCACCCAATCAAAAATTACTTGGCATGATCCACTGTTATGCCGAAAATACTGCAGTATTAATTTTGAAATAAATATATGTTATAGTTGAGGACTGATGCTAGGTCTTATCTCCCGGGCCCCCGACTCATGGTAGAAGTAGGAACAGTGGGGTTTTAGTCGGTAGGAGTCCGGCATAACATACATGAGGATTTCCCCACAGAAAAAAAAAAAAAAAAACTGTCTTATGTGAGGCGAAAACACGATTACATATCTTGATAGAAAAAAAATCCAAAGTTACCTCTGCACAGAATTATAAACCGCTGGTATTAAAAAAATACTTCAAATTAGATCATGAAACTTTGCATGATAACTGAACTAACTATAAAGCAGGTCTTATGTGTGTCATTTTTTTAAATTACCATTATTTTCAACGTAAAAAGCAATTACCTAAACTTTTCGACGCTTTAGAGCCGCTAGCGCCCTACTCCGTCTCGTTCTCACTCAGGTCGCGAGTAGTATGGTGCGAGCGGGATAAAATCTGAGGTAGGGTGCACCCTTAATTTCCGGGTTTACGTCTATTTTCATGGAAGCTGAATGAGATCGCTTTGCATCTTGTGTTTTCATTGCGCGGTGGTACAAATTTGGGGTGTTTGCGAGAATCTCCGATTCAGAATGAGACATATAAGAAGACGTGTGGCTGTTTCAATGCATTTGATACCAGATTGTTCATTGAGCCACAGAGAACCCAAACGGTAGTCCTTCTGTGTCAACAGATAATGTCAGTTAATTGATTCAGGCGTGACTTTGCGGAAATCCATTATAAAATACAATGGACTTAGATATATTTAGTAACCTATTCCGCTTAACAATTTCTCAAGAGTCATAAAAAACCCTGTAAGAAATCGACACCTGGTTCACCTCTCAACGAGGCATCCTCAGGATGACGAACACGACGTGTTGCCACGCCGAGCGCTGGACGCAGAGCCACCCAACGCCACACCAGCGCCCAGCGCTCAGCTTTTTATGCCTCTTGAGGAATAGTTAAGCGGAATAGGTTACTAAATATATCTACGTCTATTGTATTTTACAGATAATGACAAAAACAACTGAAGATACTTTGTTTATTGACATGGAGTACTTATCTTCGAGTAGGTAACGCCCTGGAAAATCGTAGCAAAGAAGCCAAAATGGAGAATAAAGTACTGTGTAGGTTGATAAATTTAAATTCAAGGGCCGTACCCTAATGTCGGCACCATTCATCACCGGAATTCCGCACACGTTCCCTAACTAACGACGAGGGGAACCCTACGTTTGCTAAGCGCGAGGAACAAGTCATGGCGGCCATACTCTTACTAAGAGTATGTAATGTGCAAACTTCGGAAAGGAACGAAGCTTCGTCGATGTCGTTTCTTTGGGATTGAATGCGTTCTCATTTATTTTCGAACACATGGATTTCAAAGCTATGTTCATATTATTTATTCATGGTAAATTGATGTGCCCTTTTTACTATTTATTTTTTCTTTGATTTAATATTGTTTTTGAATTCTGTGCATTTTGATATATTGAATGTTGTTTTTACAGTTTAATATTGTGCACTTGGCTTGTATGTTGACTTGTGGTACGATTCTTGTTAGACCAAGTACGTAATAATAATTGAAACCATAGTACAAGATTTATTAAGCGAACAGCTATGGTACAGATGTATTGCGTAAATCATTGACGTCATACTGAACCTGTGTATTGTATAGATTGTAGTTGTAGTCATATTTAAAGCTAGAGTGGAGGCAAAAGGACCAGAAGATCAGAAACTTGTTACTCGTTAAGGACGACATAAACAGACATATGACGAAAGAAAATATAGATGAAAGCCTCAATTTATAGTGATCCTAGCCCTAGTAAGAGAATGAAAAACCGTAGAAATAAAGTCTACAAGAAAGGGTAAATAGTTATGAATATGTAGCCAACAATTTATATTGAAAGGCATCGAAATAGCGACATAATAAGTTATTTCGTGGCGTATAAATAACAAAGAAGCGTGCTCCGAACGAATCTATAAAATATTTTACTGGGCCTCGTTGACTCGGTGAAAAATCAAGTACCATATTGCGAGTTATGATGAAAGGAAAAATTTTATATGCTTCATCCAAGCTCGGATCGAATACCTTACCTTAATACGAAAATTATAACAAGGGATCAGCTATATAGCAAGTTTTATACCCCAATATTCGAGTTTCTGAACGGGTGAATACACAGTACACACAATTTATTCGAAATTGACTAAGAACTATACTGGAGAAATAAATAAAACCGAAAACAGAATGTATGTTACGATTTATGAGGGTCTCATCTTAGTAGAATTATTGATAGGTCCCTAAATACATTTCGTCGAAACATTCGATGCGATAAAGGTAACACAAATGTACGGAGAAAAGACACCGACAGCATAAAAGGAATAGTCTTATGATTCAGTCGTTCTCGGCGACAAATCCTCTCTATTTGCTGAATTCGATTTTGAAATCTCTGGCTCGCATCACAATACATTTCGGCGCGCAAACATGGCTGGCAGCGGATTCTGTTTGTCGTGTCAAATGGAACGTTTTAAATCCAATCGCGGCACAAACGCTTTGCTGATTTACTCCAAAATTGTTTAAACGAGCCAGTCTGCGCTTAGGAACGTTGAAATCGGAAATACAAAATGCATTGGAATAAGGACAAGGATTTATGTTTATTCATAGATGTGTTTCAGATATTCAAATGGCCTTGTGATTTGAATTTCTCAACGAAATGTGTCACAGTGATTGTTTACTTGGACAGATCTGTCAGAATTAGGTAATCATTGTTAGACGCAGGTAGCTAATTAAACAAAGTTGGAAGTGATTATTTTATTGTAGTAGCTTGCTCTGTTCGTATGTGTTTCCGGTTACTCCATTTGTTATCCATTTTGCAAGCACTTCCTAGCATCCGATTGAGCTGAAACTTGGCAAACTTATATAACTACCGAGACATTTTGAAAAAATTATATGATGGAGCTGGTGTGATGATGAAGCCGGAAGTTGGCCATAGGAACTCCTCAATCAAACAATATAGCAGTTTAGGGGTATGAGGAACTGGCGGGGTCCGCTAGGACCGATGCCTGCCAGGGTTGCGGGTTAGTCCGAAAGGGATACCGGGACCTTGGCAACAGGCAACTGAAGGAACACGGGTGGGTTTTAGTCAGTAAAAGTCTGACACGCCCTTCCGCTCCACCCAGAGCGGGAGAAGTCATTGGATGATTTCCCACCCTCAAAAAAAAAAAAAAAAAAGGGGTATGAGGAACAGGGAGTAAAGTTCACTCATCCCCCATAGAAAAGGGAGGATCCTCCGACCAGACGGGTGTTGTGTCTGGCGGGCAACTGCCCAATGATTGATAATTATTGGGTTTTTGTATATATGTCCACAGCACGGTAAACTCTAATTGCGCGATGCAGGATTTATGTGACGTCAGGTCTTTGATGCGTAGTTCGCATGTGGCGATGTAGATACCGCCACATCACTCCCCTCCGGAGACCGGAGGTCGATAGTGGGCTTAGTCTTGTATCTTGCGATGCTTGCCAGTGCCAGTTGTGGTTCCAGCGAGTTGGAACCAGGTGCCGCATTGTTCGCGGTGGGTCGGAACTGTTTGCGGCGATTGTGGTGATTGAGGTGATTGCGGTGATTCTCCCTTTATTATGTCCACTGCACGGTAAACTCTAATTGCGCGATGCAGGATTTATGTGACGTCAGGATTTTTGTGTGACGTCAGGTCTTTGATGCGTAGTTCGCATGTGGCGATGTAGATACCGCCACATCACTCCCCTCCGGAGACCGGAGGTCGATAGTGGGCTTAGTCTTGTATCTTGCGATGCTTGCCAGTGCCAGTTGTGGTTCCAGCGAGTTGGAACCAGGTGCCGCATTGTTCGCGGTGGGTCGGAACTGTTTGCGGCGATTGTGGTGATTGAGGTGATTGCGGTGATTCTCCCTTTATTATGTCCACAGCACGGTAAACTCTAATTGCGCGATGCAGGATTTATGTGACGTCAGGATTTTTTTGTGACGTCAGGTCTTTGATGCGTAGTTCGCATGTGGCGATGTAGATACCGCCACAGCAGCATCGTGTTTGGACTCATTAGTGTGTCAGTTTTACTGTAGTTTAAGCTTGGATTGAGATTTGATTGAAGTTGTACTGAGCGGGACGTGATAAGAATGAGGCAGAGAATTTAAATACCACTCTTGGACCGCACCGCCAGTAGGACTTCTTGTAAATTGCAAACAAGGAGGTTATAGTAGCGTTTATTAGCTTTCGAGTAAATAATTTGAGTGAGACTGATCCATGTAAAGACCAAAGCATAAACATAGCATATTTTACTAATATAGTTTTTTAAGTCATTGTTACTTGTATGTATAGTCCGAAATCAAACTATGTATAAGTGCGAAAGTGAGTTTGTTTGTTTATTTGTTTGTAATGGTGGAATCCCAGAAGGACACGCACGGCAGACGACCACATACACCTTCCCACGGTCCGTTGTCCGGGCTCGTCGGTGTTCGTCCGCAAAATCGCGGATCGTGGGATTTCGGTATTACGCTTTCACGCTAAAACGGCTGAACGGATTTAGATGAAATTTGGCACATGGGTAGACCATGACCTGGAATAGGACATAGGATACTTTTTATCCCGATATTCCCACGGGATCGCGACTTACGCGGGTGAAACCGCGGGTCACAGCTAGTATATTACAAACCAAAGTCTAAGGGTGGGATGGGCATAAAAGGTAGGGAAGGAAATGAACTCGACATCTTCAAAGTAGTAGGAAAAATAATACCGTTGTGGACAGCCAACCGTCTGCTAAGCAAGATGTCAATGTCACGATCGTATAATATAATAAACTAGCTGTTGTCCGCGACTTCGTCTGCGATCCAGGATTTAACGTAGCCTATTTCCTTCTCCAGGTCATAGTCTACCCCTGTGCTAAATTTCATCCAAATCCGTTCAGCCGTTTTACCGTAAAAGCGTAACAAAGAAACTCACTTTCGCATATATAATACTAGCTTCCGCCCGCGTGGGAAGTCGATAAAAAGTAGCCTATGTCCTTCCCCAGGTTGCCATCTATCTCCTTGCCAAATTTTATCGAAATCCGCTCAGTGGTTTAGGCGTGAAAAAGTACATACATACAGACAAACACAGAGTTACTTCCGGATTTATAATATTAAGTATGGATAAGTTAGGATAGTTAGAATTTGGATCATTCGATTCAATATTACATGGTGATGGAGGATCTCAAACATATCAAGCCTTTCAAAATGTATTTTTATGAATAAACCGTGCCTAATGTAAACGTATTATATACTCTACGAAACGAAACGAAAAGGAATTTTATCGAATACGTCGTCATGGTACTGTTATGTGTTTGATTCGATTTGTCTCAACGAGGGGTGTTGACATTCACGCCTACGAAATGGGAAAATTCCAATGAAATAAACAGATGTATGTATACGTGTGTTTTAGACTATTCGGGAAGGAACATAGGTCAACGAATTGAGAACCTTTAAGGGGTCTGTGACCGGGAATTATGACCCAACTTAGACCTCTCCATTATGTCCAAGAGCAGACTAAAATAGCCGATCTGAATAATCATTTGTTATATTTTTGGGTTCCCATACCTTAGTCCGAAAGGGATACTTAGTCCGAAAGGGATACTTAGTCCGAAAGGGATACCGGGACCTTGGCAACAAGCAACTGTAGGAACACCGGTGGGTTTTAGTCAGTAAAAGTCTGACACGCCCTTCCGCTCCGCTCAGAGCGGGAGAAGTCATTGGATGATTTCCCAACCTCAAAAAAAAAAAGGGTTCCTATACCAGAAAGGTGCCAGACTAAGCCTACGCTGTTCGTCTGTCTGTCAGCGGGCTGTATGTCATGAACCATAATAGCCCAACAAACATTTACGACGTTGAGTAGACGTTTTGGTGGCAACTTATTGTTATTTAGTATAATCGTATAAATGTCATAAGGACGTTTACTCGACGGCATTAGGGCCCATTTTATTCAACTTAAGTTGCTAAGCTAACCTAAGTTGCTTATTTGAGGTGATAAAACCATTTCATCAGTTGTAAACCATTGTGCAATCAAGTTTACTGATTAATGTGAGGTAGGTTTGGAACAAATTTTTTATGCACTTTTAAAACTCTAACGTTTTCACATATTTTATTAATAATTTTATTAAGTGACTGCGTTATATGACAACTACCATAACTTCCCGACCTATAAACTGCGTGTTCATTGTAAATGTTTACGCCATTACAGTTGATTTAGGGATCAGTAATAAAATTACAAACGCTTAGCTAACTTAGTTCAAAGAATTTATATTAAAAAAATAGAATATTTGTGTGCGTGACTTATAACTTAGTTAACTCCTCTCAGGTTCCTTGCTGGAACGCGTAATTCTTTTAGGGCAAGCTGCTTGCCTGACATCGCGCCCCGGAGGCCCGCCGCGTGTCAGCGGCTCCGGGTAAAACCTCAATATCTTGAGTTATACTTATCGCAGCTCGATAAGGTAAAGTAGTTTGGATTCTTGAATAAACAGACCACATACTTATCTATATACCGTGAACGGATGAATACAATAGGATTTACGATATTACAATATTATCGTAAAGTGCGTGGTAGTTTATTTGTTCTTATGTTTTGACGATTTCTGTTAAAAATACAGTTTCTATTGTTATATTATTTTGCAGGCAGTATTATGAATAGATATAAAATAATAACAGTTTGAGATAATAACAGAAAATAAAAAACAAAATTATTACGTATTAACTAGACGTAGATTACCTCTAGTTAATCTTGACCTTGATTTCAAGGACCGTGTTTTGACGACAAAATGTTGTTAATATGTCGTTATAGTAGTGAAAATCACTTACAAATTGATTCAATTACACTAATTAATATTTTATAGTAGCTTCCCACGCTGTAAACATCATAAAACAAACACTATTCACATAATCACCACCACACTCAGTACTTTCACGGCATTTTTTTGATACGCTAATTTTGCACACTCAGCTTATGTATTTTGGTAATATTATTATCACACACGATGTATAAACTATTATTAATTTGATTTAATATCACTTCACGACGATTACGGCAGTAAAAACACGAAATAATTATTAAAATATGCACGGAGACTGTCCGCGCACATCCTCGCAGGCGCTCTGACAGATGACACTGTCAAACGTCAACTTTTATTTTTTAAATATTTTATTTTTAGTGGTGTTCCATGCACAGATTAAACATTTAGTAGATTAATTTGACGTGAATATCATCCAACTCTAGAGTGCTACTGCTCATAGACACTATTAAACCGTATTTCATTAGAAATAGAGATCTAAGTTGCGCGTCATCGACTGATGCATTTTATGCATCAGTGGGGCTTGAACTCAAGCGGGTCTAAATAATATTTTTGTTTTAGGTAAACCCCACAATGATCTCTAATTATGCGGATGTTGATAAGTTTTTATCAAAGATGAACCTCATTGAAATGATACGCGCACATTTGAAATGGAAAACTTGAAATGTTAATTACGTTCCTGGGATAATTAAAAAAATTAAACAATTTTTTCACATAGTAATGTCGTAGTATTATAATATCTGTGTAGTATTATAATATCTGTGGTAATGTTATCATTAATCACTACAAAACCGATCTCAAAGGACGTATTTTTTGCTTAGAACTAAAACAATGCCTGACTTGACCTGACTTGACCCGACTTGACCTGACTAGACCTGACTAGACCTGACTAGACCTGACTAGACCTGACTTGACCTGACTTGACCTGACTTGACCTGACTCGATCTGACTTGACCTGACTTGACCTGACTTGACCTGACTTGACCTGACTTGACATGACTTGACCTGACTTGACCCGACTTGACCTGACTTGACCAGACTTGACCTGTCTTGACCTGACTTGAGTTGAGTAAATTGGTAGTTGAAAGAAAAGTAGATTACGCAACTCACTTGGCGATCGATGCAGCAATCTACTATTACTGCCTTTTTATATTACCTCCTTTATATAGATTTATTTTGCTTTAATGCAACTTGTGGAATATTAAAATCAATAGCCTACTTTTTTAATAGTCTCTGAAGTCATCATTGTTGGTTCAAGTGTCTTCTTTATCAACATTATCTTCATTTTCGGATGACTTCAACTTCGAAAAATCAACAAGAGTCCTGAACTTTGGAAAATGAACTGCGAGGCACACTGGTAGTATTTTGGTTAAATTGATTAGTTAAATTTGCATTTAAATGTGATACGGAACCTTTCTTATTTTCCTCACTCTCAGCTTGAGCTCTATTACTTTGTATTAAAGTACGCGAAAATTGTATACAAGGTTATTATAAACCTTTAATATGAGTATTAATTAAGTAGCGGTCGTATTATCATGTTTGTGATACTTTAGGATGTATACAGGTCGCACTCGTAATACTTATTCGACTTATATATCTGTGGTGTTAAAGTAAAAGGGGATAAGTCAATAAACACAACTTTTCACCAGGAGCGAAAGAAAAAAATGCTCTTAGGTTTCAAAAGATAAATGTATTTAATAAAGAATATAGAAGATACACACTACAAATTTGTTATTATTTTCTTTTAACAATATTACCTCTTGTTTATCGTAATTTGAAAATATATTTTTATTTGTTATTAATTAAAATAATTGACATATCTCATCTTTCCTTAACAACAACAAAAATATTATATTAAAATTATTGACTTATCTCTATGCAATATTTATTTAATTTCTTGTTTTATTTATTATTCATAGTTTTTTAAACAGAATTTGGAAATATTATATATTATAAATTAATATATAAATATTAGGACAGTTAAATAGGATATTTGCTATCAGAAAAATTACTAGGAACTTAAACATCGTTGAACGCTTCAATATCGAGATCTATGTCACTTGTGTTAGTACTATAGTTTGTAATTTATTATAGAAGTCATGGCAATTACTGTCAACTAAGTTTTACAACTTTTTAAAACAGCATTTCTTCTTGTACTTTTTGCGGAAACTCATTTATGAAAAAAAAAATTACGATCTTAGTCATTCTAAGTCAGAATTCAAAGAAAATCAGTTCAGAAGAAAATCGATGAAGAGATTAGTTATTATCTATTTGAATAAAGACCTGTTTCTCTCTTCCCATAATACTTTGCAACCATAACCAAAAACTGGGACATCTTTACCCTTTAAGGCCATAACGAGGCTGCTATAGAGAATAAAGGATGCAAGAGCGAGCAAAGTGAGGTTGAAATTATTAGCATCCCGCTTTGAAAAAATTAGGTATTCTTTCGCTTTGACCGTTTTTAAAGAAATAGAAGTAAGTCAACTTATGCAGAAAATTTTGAAAACTAATAGAATGTAGAATACAAGAGCGAGCGAAGCGAGCTCAAACATTTTAACGTCTGGGATAGGTTAGACTCTGTCAGAGAATGCTGAAGTTGTAGGAATTCATTCAATACAAAGTCAGAGTCAATAAAAACATAGTATTTAAGCATACTCTTACTGCTTTTGTAGATTATTAAGTACGCCTATGCGAAATAGATTACAATCATTATTTGTATTAGATTAGAGTACGGAGGAACCATAGAGGGGAAAGATCTTTAGATTGAGATTCTGTTGTTAGTACCTTTAGACTTTGGCTATAATGAGATTCGTATAGCGGATATGAACTAATATGATTTTTTAAAATCTGCATGGCTTCTTCCCCTATTTAATTAGGAGGCATACTTATATGAACCACGTATAGCAGGGCTTGAAATTCCTGATACTCTATTAGACTTTTTCTATAATACTACCTCGACACATTTATTAGAAACTCCAAATGTTTTCGAAAAACAGCCATTACAAACTTCAATCATAGTGCCATTTACTTTTAAATTGTAAATTTATGATCCGTACTCCTTAGTTTACGTTCGCCTGATGCATTACGTATGCATTGGGTAAAAATTGTAATAAAACAATCTTATTTACGTTCAGTAGGACTTTCATTTAGAGCCAGTGACATTATCTTATTAATTCTGTTCATTTCTAAGAATTTCAATACTCCTAAACACTAGAAACACAATAATATGATTATTTTACGTAGGTCAAATCACGTCAACTTCGCGCGCGAAATGCTACTGACGGAATACGACGACTCGCATTTAGAGACGAGTCGACTTATCTCATTATGCGACTTATATCACAATAAAAAAATATTACATACACAATGATGAGATGAGTAAACCTAACTCTTTTTGCTTTTTTTAGTATTTTGTTGTTTCTGACTAGACTCGTTTTGCAATCTGAGTTTTACGAAATTGTAATATAAATATTGACTCATCTCCTTTTTACCTTATTATTGTTTAGTATCGAATTATGAAAATAACTCATTTTTCAATATTTATGACTTATCCCCTTTTACCTTAACACCACAGATATAATGGTAACAAATACTACGTGTAAACAATTATTATCCGTTTAGCAGATGTTTAAAAGGTAATTATATGACAAAATGTACAGTTTTATGACGTTTATACTACGAAAACGTTTAGAGGACGAAAAGTTGTATAAGTAAGTTTTATAAATGTCGAAATAACGTCATATGACATTATTATACGACAAAAAATGTTTATGACTATTCGGACATATAATACACCAGTACATGACAAACAGTTAAAATAATGACTATAAAATAACTTTAAAAAGACTTAAGATCATATAAAAGTTTGATTATATGACAAAAATGTTTGTTGGGCGGGACCTTGGCAACAGGCAACTGAAGGAACACCGGTAGGTTTTAGTCAGTAAAAGTCTGACACGCCCTTCCGCTCCGCCCAGAGCGGGAGAAGTCATTGGATGATTTCCCAACCTCAAAAAAAAAAAGGGTTCCTATACCAGAAAGGTGCCAGACTAAGCCTACGCTGTTCGTCTGTCTGTCAGTGGGCTGTATGTCATGAACCATAATAGGTATACAGTTGTTCACTTGTGATTGTATAATTTCTATTGCCGCTAAACAACAAATCCTAACTTTCATATTATAAATGCGAAAGTGAGTTTGTTTGTTTGCTCCGCTTTCACGCTAAAACGGCTGAACGGATTTGGATGAAATTTCGCACAGGGATAGACCATGACCTGGAATGGGACATAGGATACTTTTTATCCCGATATGCACACGGGATCGTGACTTACGCGGGTGAAACCTCGGAGCGCAAATAGTTAATATTAAAAAAAAAAAACAAAAAAAAAATTATGTTTGGTCCCCATACAAGAAATGCGTTTTTTTCGGCGATGTTTGCTACATATTCTACTGTGGTACGGAATCCTAGGTGTGCGATTCCGACTCGCACTTGGCCGGTTTGTTTTAAGCAAAGTAAAAATGGGAAAAGTCTTCTAATCTAAAGTTGGCTTATTAACAAAAATAATCCGTGGAACTTATCAACAGCAGGAAACTCAAACATCAAATCGACTCAAGTCTCTTTGTCGAGAAAACTTTAGTTAGTGGCACAGAATTATCTCAAGCTAAAGCCAGCTGGAGATCAAGTTGTCAAAAGAGAGATTATTATGATTAATGTTATGGCAGACTTCTTTGAAGTATGTGATTACTAGCAGCGCCCCGCGGTTTCACCCGCGTAAGTCTTGATATCGTGGGAATATTGGGATAAAAAGTCTCCTATGTCCTTTTCCAGCAGGCGTAGCATCACGCTTTCTATCTCTACGAAGAATAGACATAGCTTTTTCTATACAAAGTGACAGTTCGTTTCTTCATTTTTGACATCCACCGTAGAAATCTTTCTACAATCTGTCATTTTGTATTTCATTTCAAACGATCTTTGTCTACGTCTTTTTGTAGGTAGACTATTTCGAAGAAAGTTTTCTATCCTTACTGTCAAAATCACACTGACAACCGATAAATCCTATGATAAAACAAAGAATTCTGAGTCGAATTATGTAAAAGAGTGAATTTCGTAAAAAGTGCAGTTGACTCTTTCTATTTTGCTGCCGTCTCGTACTGTCTACTGTCTACAGGAAACGTAATTTTTGTCTACTCTTCCGTCGACAAAACGGTGCTCATGCTACGCCTGCAGGTCATGGTCTACCCATGTGTTAAATTTAATCTAAATCTGTTTCGCCGTTTAAGCGTGAAAGAGTAACAAGCAAAATCACTTTCGCATTTATAATGTTAGTTAGGATTATAATATATGTGGTTAGGAATAGGAATTCTGTAAAGCCTTATTTGGTACGGTCGCGAATAATATTTTAGTCAACATACAACCTGACACTGACATGCAAATTGCAAAAAAACGTAAGACGCGGGCTACCTTGGCTCATCTCCCTTAAATCAAGCGTTTCTTCGCCAGGTGCACTTCGCCGTATCAAAGCGGTAATATAGACATGCGTCTGATACATCAAAACGAATCTAAAATCCGATTTCAGTCAGTATCGATAATCCTAACTAGACAAACCGATTTCCGATGATGTTTCAATAGTTTTGATAGATGCACTTACAACCGAATATTATATTACTTGAGACGATCGAAACCGAGAGTTGGAGGCGCCGGAGCCTCTCCTGAAATCGATTTCTAAAAACGGGTTTTGATCGGTATCTTAATACATATTTCATTAATCACCAAAATTAATTTTATAATCCTTAGGTACATATTATAGAAGAAGTCCTCCGCCGCGTCTGTCTGTCTGTTCGCGATAAACTCAAAAACTACTGCACCGATTTTTATGCTGTTTTCACCAATGGATAGAATGGTTCTCGAGGAAGGTTTTAGTATATAATAACCGAAATCACGCGGCCGAAGCCGCGGGCATCGGCTAATTTTATATAAAAATCAAAATATTTATTTCAACTTATACATTGTTTCACACATAAATTGAGGCAGTATGGGTAAGACAGCTCTGAAATAAGCAGGTACTGTTGTAACAGTACCTGCTTATTTCACTTTCGCAGACAGTAAATCCCCATAGACGTAATAACAATAAAACTTCAATTGTGTCTCATTCAGTGTCCGAGAAAGTGTTAATTGGTAGCTTTACAATGCTGAGGCTAATACGTAAATAGAGTTTATACAAAAAACAAACTGGGAAATTGTTTTTTGCCCACAAAGTCAAGATTTCGCCCTAAACAGCAAACTGCGCTTTATCTCACCACTCATAATATAAACACCTTCTAAATAAACCTCGAATAAAGATAGCATCAAGAGGAAAATGTGACGGCGGCGGGACGAAGCGATCGTCCATTACTTCACGCCTCCGAAGAGATCTAATCACATTATTATTCTAGCGACATACGTTAGCTGAGGTTCGGGGCCTGCCTGACTTAAATATGAACAATATTCTAGCTGTTTTAACATAAGGACCAATTTATGCAACACAGCGGCTTCGCCCGCGCGGTATCTATATAAATTATAGCATTATGTTTCTCAGTGATAATCATTCTACTGATGAAATATTTTTTTTAATCGGTCCAGTTGTTTTTTAGTTTATTTATTAAAAACAGTGACAGACAAACAGAAACAGTTTTTAGAGAGCTGTGGTGGTCCAGTGGTAACGGCCGCGACTTACGAGTTGTAGGTCGTAGGTTCGAACCCCGACAGGCGCTTTACTTTATGTAAATAATTTCATCACCACTGCTCTCAAAACGGTGAAGGAAAACATCGTGAGGAAACCGGCATGTCTTAGAACCAAAAATTCGAAGACATGTGACATCTACCAACCCGCACTGGACCCGCGTGATGGATTACGGACCATAGATCCCTCTCATAGAGAGGAGGCCTGTGTCTCAGCAGTGGGAACATTATAGGCTGATTATGTTATGTTATGTATGTTATTAAAAACATATTTTTTTCTCTTTATAATATTAGTGTAGAAGTGTAAACTAGCGACCCACCACTGCTTCGGATGGCTTTTACGACTTAACAAAACATCGAGATTTCTTTTAATAAATTATTAAAGTTTAATGTGTGTGTTGTGCATGTGTGTTATGTATGTGTTATCAGAAGCAGCCCGGAATCTGGACTTGTGCTTCATCATCAGCTTACAACAGTCCACTGTTTTGGACATAGGCCTCTCCAATTACACGCCATTCAGCTCGATTCTCGGCAACTCTCATCCAGTTGCTACCAGCCACCCTGCGAAGATCGTCGCTCCACCTAGCCTGTGGGCGTCCTACTTTACGTTTTCCGATTTGCGGTCTCCACTCAAGAACACGTCTACCCCAACGGTCATCGGTTCTACGGCTAATATGGCCAGCCCATTGCCACTTAAGCTTGCTTATTCTGTGAGCTATGTCAATGTGTGGTTTACAAGCTCAGACCAAATAAAAAGCCAAGATAGAGCGCTGCATACAATACAGTGAAGCATGCCAAAACTACACCTCCGCTCTGTGCATACACGCTCACACGCACGCATTTTCAATCAAACTACACCTCACTAAGTGCACACATGTTTACGAAACTGGCCTCACGTCACGTCACTGTTGACAGCGCTCTGTCACAATTTATGTATAAATATGGAGTCTGTCTTGATCTTTTATTTGGTCTGATTTTGTAAAGTAGACTAAAAAATTAGAGAGTTTATCGCTTACGATATCAAATTATTTCGCCTTTTGAATCTATTGATTTTGTCTATTAGTTCGAAGTTTGTTCAAACGTCCGAGTTCCAATGTAAACGCTAATCCTGCGGTATTGTAGTTCGAAGTTTGTCTTCGATATAGCTTAGTCGTTTTCAATCAAGTTTGTAAGACCACGTTTACAGTACCTAGATGCAAAGATCAATTTCTCAATCCCTCGTAGTACTGAGACTAAGTATGTTAAGGCATTAGACATCAGCGGAGCGCAAAAATGTTCACAAGTCTATTTAAGTAAAATAAACCATGATATTTTAGAACTAAAAACATACTTACTAAGGCTTTTAAGACGAGACTGATGTATTACATTACATCAAAGATAAGGCCCCGGAGTAAGCTTATTACTTCACTTCACAAAATTACCTTTTTTGTTTAAACAAAAAAGGAAAAGAAGCCTAATTTAATGAAATGAGCATGTAGAATGCGAAAATACTCGTATATACTCTGGTACTAAGAATCAATGAAGAGATAGCTATAAAGTGTTCCAGCAGGTGTAGCATGGCGCTTTCTATCTCTACGAAGAATAGACATAGCTTTTTTCTATACAAAGTGACAGTTCGTTTCTTCATTTTTGACATCCACCGTAGGAATCTTTCTACCATCTGTCATTTTGTCCTTCATTTCTAACGATCTTTGTCTAGGTCTTTTTATATGTAGACTATTTCGGAAGAAAGTTTTCTATCCTTACTGTCAAAATCACACTGACAACCGATAAATCCTATGATAAAACAAAGAATTCTGAGTCAAATTATGTAAAAGAGTGAATTTCGTAAAAAGTGCAGTTGACTCTTTCTACTTTGCTGCCGTCTCGTACTATCTACTGTCTACAGGAAACGTCATTTTTGTCTACTCTTCCGTCGACAAAACGGTGCTCATGCTACGCCTGCAGGTATGTACGGGGTCGAGTGGGTGTTGATGGAACAAATCTGTTGGATACAGATTCCAGCATTGTGTTCGCAGTGTTACTTGTGACTATATTAAACTTAAAGCATGGCCTTGAGGGCCTAGTGACAATCGCTGCGAAAGTGTTTCGTATTTCTACAACGACTTTCAACAGAATTGACATAAGCTTTTCAATAGCTTAAGTCAGTCCTATACATTTTTGCCTTTTCCATCATCGTTATCACTGATAGAATGTCACTTTGTCTAGGGCCTCTGTATCGTGAGCCTCGTTTTCGATAAGAAAACGTAACCTGTGGAGCAGCAGATCTATTCTGTAAAAATCTCAATGTGGGTGAAATGAGCTGTCAAAAGTGACAATCTCTACCATCAGGTGGAATGAGAGGTCACTTCAAGATCACTTTATTTAAGTATCCGCGGTGAGAATTTCACGGTATAGTCCGACAGATGTCACAATCTCTAGTCAATATTTCTTGTGACTGCGTCAAAATCTACGTCACAATTTAAAGGTACATTTAATCCAGTTCCATTTACAGGGTACTCACAAATATCCAGGGTGGCGACAGCGTCCTTCATGAGCTGGTAGGTGTCTCCGTTGATCCTGAGGAAGTCGACGCAGCCCAGGAGTCCGTCAGACAAGCCCAGCTTGCTCTGAAGACCAGTGGTGTTGCCCGCGCCACCCACCCATACGGGTTCGCGGAATGTCATGCGGGAGAATAGGCCCTGGGGACAATATTGACAGCATTCGTTATTAATTCAAGGGTTCCTTGCCTTTTATTTTGCCACGAGGTTTATGACAATTATGACACATTTACGATAGACGTATCAATCAATTTGCCTAGCCTTTTCCCAACTATCTTGGGGTAGACTTCCAGTCTAACAGGATGGTATTGTATTTTTACATGAAGCGACTGCCTATTGTATTATTTTTAAAAGAGTGTCCTTGGAGTTTCTTACCCGTTCTTCTCCATAGAGATATACGATTTGGGATGGGCAACTAGCTTCAACTTTTTGACTAATTCTTTGACAATTCAAAAGTGCCTGTAAATGGTTTAATTGAAATAAATGCTTTGAGTTTGAGTTTATTCCACGAACATAATCAAACCTTCCTCCAAACTGACGACATTCTTAAGTCCTAAATTAATATGCGCCTTAAAGTCATGCCTTCAAGTGCCCAATGTTAATTTACGCGTTTATGAACGTCATTAGTCGGAGGCGTGGTTGTACGAAGGGTTAGCATAGCGGCCATAAGTTACCCCACTGTTTGGCCCAGACGTATGTAAATTACAGACCCGGAACTCAGTTACGGATTTCTTTTTTATGTGACGTCGTAAGAGAAAGTACTATGAAAGACGAAACCGAAATGTGAAACGGAAGAACGCAGCATTGATGTTTGGAGGAAACCACAATCTTCGAAGATCTGGAAAACCCGATACGTAAATTCGAGCAAAAAGACAACTTTGAACTATTGTTTTAATTAATCCCAGCAAAAGTTTTTAATTAATTCAAAATTATAAGATTTACAAAGGCAAAACCGATTCCACGTTTGACCGACCATTATTGGGGGAACTTCCAACTGGAACCGTTAGGGTGGCAGTTTAAACACAAGGAATTCCATCAATTCTTCTGAGACATTAGCCTCGACAGAGTTGAGGCAAGGCAATTATGTAAAACCGGGATGGACGCCTCCAAGGTACGCTCGGAGATATGACAGAGAAAAGGCGAAATATTACAGGAGATCTAAAGTTTTCTTTAAAATATTCGACAAAGATTTATGTCTCAAAGTTTCTATAGTCGTAAATTCTCTTTAGTTCCTTTACGGGTGTTAAATTGTATCTGAAACATTTTGTTCAATTTTCAGTAGTTTTCTAAGACGGTATAAAATTCTCAGTAAATTAAAAAGGTAATTGTTTCATAATCCAATTATTTCCGCTTCAGAACCTTCACAGATTATCTACCCTCCGTAATAAGTGTACCTTTTGTAGCCCTTTCTAAATCTCAGATTTTACTAGGCTTTAAAAATTCATAGCCGAAATTTTTTACTGGCGATATTATCCGGTGGGTGTTACCCAACGTGCAAATGTTGGCTCGTTTGTTCCCTTCCAACCCTTTAGACGCGAATGTTCTTAATGAGTCAGATCCGCTTTGGAGGAACGATTTCGGCGATGTAGATGTTTTTGTGCCTTATTTTACACCTCGTGAGGCAATTTATGTTTGAGATTAATGGCATACGCGGAGAAATGCGGTCTCGTTATCTGCCAGAGAAAGGTACTCTACCAGAATATGATGTCTACTTGGCCATCAATTTTATGCTACAGAATGAAGCCGTAATGACTTGAAATGGGCTGTATAATGAAGTTGATTTTTATACAGAAGGAAGAGCTTCAGTTTGTTGAATATGTCAGAATTTCTGCGAAGTAATTTCTCGTCTAAAACAACGTGGAATGTTTGAGCGTTTCGTCAACATCAGTTGTACAAACTACATTACTTCTAGACGCAATAACGTTTGCAATGAAAGAAAGAAAGTACGAGAGACACAATATTGACGATGCCGACAAAATAGTTGGGGAGTTGCACGAAAGAAGGCATGTGACGTAGCGCAGCTGTCGGGGAGTTGTCTGCAAACATACATTACCCGCACCCTTGCAAGCTCCTGTGCTATAACCGGCCACAATATTGATGTAAGGAATATGTAGGCGGACTTGCTCTAATAACAACTCTCTGTGATCACGAATTCGTTTGAATTAGACCGCAGATCTGTCTAACAAACTGAGTAATCATAATATCCTATAACCACATTCAAAAACTCTTTGTTGAAATTCTCAACTTTAGGATTGTCGCCAAATTCTCGCTCTTCTAGAAGGTTCAAGATTTTTACGATCCTTAGGTATTGGGCGAATTTTATTTCGTACTGTGGCTTCATCTACATCGCCACATGCGAACTACCCACCAAACGTATCAAACGACGTCACACAAAATCATTACTTTTAGAGTAATTAGAGTACCGCGGGATTAACATTATACAAGATTTCAACATCAATCATTGAGCAGTTGCTCGCCAAACACAATACCCGTCTGGTCGGAGAATCCTCCCTTTTCTATAGAGGATGAGTGAACTTTACACCCTGTTCCTCATGCCCCTAAAATAAAAAAGTTTGATGGATCAAATAGCGAAAACTACACTCGCGACAATCTGAGAAGTATGTTTTGACAGCTATAAAAATGCAGTGAGTAGCTATGAAAAAAAAAAATTGTTTCTTATAAACTGATTCTCGAGACATATCGATTGATCATACTTAGACAGTTTGTAATCAACGACTTATCTACATCGCTTAAAACTGATTCTCAAGGCATAACGTTTTATTACATGTACGAGAACGAAACGTCAAAACGGACTTCTTAGATTGTCGCGAGTGTAACTCCTTCAAAAATATTTGATCAGAAAAACTGTAGGTACATAGAGAAAATTTTGAACGTGACTAACAACATTTTCATTCACAAAAGTTGTTACGCTCTGAATTGACCTCAACAGGTTACCTGTATATCGCTGCGTTACAAACACTCTCAGTTTATAGCTGGATTGGAGTTGTGCCCGTTAATTGGCAATAGGCGCGCCCGGTATTGGCTCTGTGACCTAATACCGTCATCGAGGGGCTGCGCTGCCCCCGATAACTGTGATAACATCAGGCGGTGAGTACTATAGAGTTTAGCGACGCGATGTAGATAGATGTAGAAGGATTATTAATCGCAAGCTATATCATACGTATACATAGACAGCGAATATTCGGAAATACTCAATACTTTATTGCAATCCATAATGTGTACATAATAAGTTGGTATGTTAAGACATCGAATCTATTATGGACCCTGTCGAGCACAGCAAAAATTAATTTTTAACAGGAGAGAGGATGAAGGCGCTTTTTTAATATTCATAGTGAAATGTAGGTATTAGGTAACAGTGATTTTATCGCTAAAGTATTCATCAATAGTGTAGTAGCTTTTGAATAATAGAATTTTTTTAAATTTATTAATAAAGATATTATTTTTATTTATGTCTTTGATGTAACCTGGTAACTTATTGTAGACTTTAATGGACATTACAAATGCACCAGAAGAGTGCATTTTTAATCGTGAAGTGGGTATGTTTAACCTGTTTTCATTTCTGAGTGCAATTTTACTTTGGATATCTCCCCTAAATAAGTGAAGTATGTCAACATTTTGGGATTCAACATTTTGCAAATTCAACATTGTAGGCCAGAAGGAAATTTTCAAACCGTTATGATCGTACTTGACGCAAAAACCTTTACATTCGGTTTCTTTCGCATAAACCGTTTTTTTTTGAACCGGTATTTGCAAGAGTATTATGGAATGATATCTATGGCAAAATGCAACAAATATTATGCACTTCTTTTATCGTTTTAGCACGAACTATGTCAATAGCTCGAGCCGTGGCAGAAAACATTAGCCAGTCAGCAACGTGTAGCAAGCAAATCATTCAATTGGTGGGATTTTCGTTGTAAACGGGAAAAGCTAATCATGAAAAATACTGTGCGTTCTGATTGACAGCCGTTTTCGGTTGCTAGTAATCTGTGCTTTTTCTGTAACGCTGATATGTACTCACGACTGTAAGTTGTGGTATGATAATGCCCATCAAGCCAACGAACGTCTGAAAGTATCTGACGAAAACGTGAACAAATATATCATAAATGGATGCTAATTTGTAGTGCCTTATACAAATAGAGTGCTTTGATTTGACTATTTGAACACTTAAAACTAAAATTCTAATTTTATATCTTGAGTTTAAGTACTTTTATAACCGCAATTTTCGTAGATGATTTTTCAATCATAATTTAATAATGTTTAAAAATAATTCACAAATGTATTACTTAATCACCCTCGCGCTAAACATCCTGGCTGCTATACCTACATGAGTCAACCGCCCTGTATGGCCTAACACGGTCTCCTAAGTTACAGGACTACCTAGTTTAGGAGACAGGGTTACATGATCTGTGTAGATTTATGTAGATAATACCATGTTGTTTTGTACATCTGCTCTTGTGTATTATGAATATTGTGTTTCCTTTTTTTTTTCCTAGCCTGCGCTGTCCCACTCCTGGGCAAAGGCCTCCCTCCACTCCTTCCATATTTCGCGACCCCGCGCGTCCTCTTTCGCGTGTGTTTCCCATGGCATAATAATTTTTGGAAAAAGTGGTTAGATAAAAAGTTAAAAGACCTTCTAAATAGAATAGATGAAAGTGGTAACTAACTCCCTTTAGTGAGTGCTAGCTTAAGAACTTTACCTGCACAGGGTTTGTTTACACTTTCATCAGATACTATTGGAACAGACTATACCTACGCATAGTTACGACTGTATTCAAAGTTCTAACCACATGCGTTTCAGCAAAAGACAAACCGTTTCCATTACGCAGATTGTGCATCAATAGACAGATGTAGGAGATTTATCGTAGCACACGTCTTGCATACGAGTACATTACATGTGGCACAGACGCCACAGTGCAATCTCGGAATGGAGCTATCGTCTCGGTGTCGCTGCTACAGCATAAATTGGCTATTTGCGGAGTGTTCTGTGTCTGCACTGGATTTTAAGCCAGTTACGTTATATGTATGAACGTCACTTATGATGTTTGTGCACTGTACAGTCACGAGAATAAATGATTTTGGGGAGAATAAAGGTTTGCCAGAAATGGGTTACATAATTTCACTAGCGACATGTTCCTGCTTCGCACGGTTTTACGACTTGACAAAACATTCGAGATTTCTTAGTTAAATGTAACTTTAATATTAACGTATTATACACATAAACCTTCAGGAATAAATTCTCTAAACGATGGTGTAACCCTTATTAAAATCTATTGCGTGATTTAGAAGAACAACACGGACATACAGACAAAAATGAAAAGCGACTTGAATTTATAATATGTATAGATTAAAGGAACTGTCGTTTATTACAACTAAACTCATTCAGATACGATCATTGAGATACGTAATAGATATTTAACTGTTTTTTATATGTCTATGGAATTTAATGTTGCTGAGCAGTGATAGCCTAGTAGTGTGACCGTCGGACTGCCAAGTCATATGTCTAGAGTTCGAACCCAAAACACGCACCTCTGACTTTTCGGATTCATGTGCGTATTGTATAATTATCACTTGCTTAGAAAATGGTGAAGGAAAACATCGTGAGGAACTGGCATGTCTGAGATTTCCTCGATGGCATGTGAAGCGAAGTCAGAGGCCCATGGGCGGCATAAACAGTCTAACACCAGAGGGTCTAGACAAGTGACAATCGCTTCGAAACCGTTTCGTATTTCTACAACGTCTTTCAACAGAATTGACATAAGCTTTTCGATAGCTTTTCCATCGTCGTTATCGCTGATAAAATGTCACTTTGTCTATTGTCTAGTGCTTCTAGATAGTCTCTGACCACACGAAAAAGACTGTTGCATAGAACTTTCATCACTGAAACCCCAAATGCAAACAAAAGTACTGCATCTCCTATTTCTCAGTAACTGCCACCAAGTTGGCAGAAGTTGTACGAGGTATTATTTAAGCACTCAGAAACTATCCGTTCCAATTGATAGCATTGAACAATTCTTGCAATTGTGTTAAACTATTAAAGTTAGAGGAGCTTGTGGCTAAGTAATAACAGGCGCACGGGTTGGTCCATCAGGTTAAGCTACGCGTGCTGGGGTTGGTCCGTGGATGGGTGAACATCTTCACATACCGAGACTCCTCCGTGCCTCGGAAAGCACGTTAAGCCGTTGGTCCCGGCTGTCATTCGTAGATCTTTGACAGTCGTTACGGGTCGTCAGACACCTGGTAACCAGTCGTACCAAGGGGTATCGTATTACCCAGTTACTGGGTTGTGGAGGTCAGATAGGCAATCGCTCCATGTAAAATACTGATATTCAGCTGCATCCGATTAGACTGGAAGCCGAGCCCAACATAGTTGGGAAAAGGCTAGGCAGATAATGATGTTAAACTGTTAAAACTTGAAGGTACCAGTTCCATTGGTGTCAGAAACTTCGCTCCTCAATATATTCTATTTCTAGTTAAACTCCAGTGGTTGTACTTTTACATACATTTTATTAAAGAAACAATATTATTTTAAGCTTAAACTTGGACTTTTTTAAATCTCTACAGGTGTTAGAACTAATCCTACATTTTAAAACTAATTGGACTTTTTAGGCGAGTCTAAAAATAAATGAGTTAAAGTTTTTATGGTTCTGTAGTACCTAGACATTACATTACTTTAGAAAAAAACAAGAGAGGTGCTATTGCAAAGAAAAATCGGTTATTTTATGGGGTTTCTTTAATTTTTTACTTTATTTTATTTTGTGTGGTTATAATCGTAGTAATACACACTATACAGAAAATTTCAAATGTCTACCTATTACGGTTCAAAACATATAGGCCTACTGTGACAGACGGCCGGTCGCCCGTCTTGGGCCCTTTCGGCTATGGAACCCCAACCCCGTTAAAAAAAACCGGCCAAGTGCGAGTCGGACTCGCGCACGAAGGGTTCCGTACCATTATCTATAAAAACGGCAAAAAAATCATGTCTGTTGTATGGGAGCCACTTGAATATTTTTTTTTTTTAATTTAATTATTTATTTTTAAAGTGAATATATAACTAAATATTCTGTGAATATTTCAACCGTCTACCTGTTGCCGTTATCAATATAGAGCAAAAAAATCACGTTTGTTGTATGGGAGCCCCCTGAAATATTTATTATATTCTGTTTTTTAGTATTTGCTGTTATAGCGGCAACAGAAAAACATTATCTGTGAAAATTTCAACCGTCTAACTATAACGTTTCATGAGATACAGCCTGGTGACAGACGGACAGACAGACAGCGGAGCCTTAGTAATAGGGTCCCGTTTTACCCTTTTTGTACGAAACCCTAAAAAGGATTAAACGTTTTGATGTAAAACTAAGCATAGCTTTTAAGCCAATTAACTTTTTCGTTTCAAATTAAAGTTTCACTTTGAGTTGAAATACAAACTAAATGAATTTGATTTCGTAGAAAAGTCTCTGTGTGTAGAATATGAAATGCTTGGAAACGTGCAAAGTGCACTTTCCTCATGTTATCTACACTAATACATATATCTATTATGCCTAGCCTTTTCCCAACTATGGTGACAACTCGTAAAGATCCACCCGAATACGTATTAGAGAGAAAAGATTTATATTATTGTTTGTAATAAATAGATAAACTTAAAAACTACTGGACCGATTTTAAAAATTCTTTCACCAGTAGTATGCTGTATCACTGAGTAACAAAGGCATTAAACAGTATGTTATCTAGCGAAGGGTGTTCAATAGTATAGCTTTTGTAATATTTTACTTAAAAATTTTTTTTTTTTTTTTTTTTTTAAGTAAAATGTTCTCGAAACATTAAATTGATACGGAAAAGAAACACTCTGTGCACGCACACTTGTCACACTTGTCTTTCTACGTTGAAATAAAAGTGTGCGTGTAGCGTTTCTTTTTGTATCAATTTAATAGTTTTATGAATATTTCACTACTTACAGTTTTTTTAGTTTTATGAATTTTTTTGCATGTATGGACGCTATATTAATGCGGGTTAGCGGGAACACCCTTTGTTAGTTAACATACTGTATATGTAAAGTCAAACGCGGGCGAAGCCTCTGGCGGAAGCTAGTTAATTGTAATTTAATTAGAAGTTTGAATTTTTCAGACATAAAGCTTTTTCGTTACGTGCCGATTTCTACAAGTCTACTACTACCGCAAGCCACGTTAAAAAAAAATCGTTCGAATAACATCCCACGTGCAAGCAAAACAACACGTACCCACAGTAATAAAAACTCAATTAGGCCACTTAAAACGGACTATATCCTTCTAATTGTGGCTTGGTACAAACAAAGCCTGTGGTTTTCCCGCTCCCTACATTACCACCGACCAGAAAGTTGGGGAGTCCGCACTCCCTATTGAATTAAAATTAATAACGAAGAAAATATTTAATTCAACGCGAGCCGGCAAAACGTTGCCGGAAAATGCGCGCGGAAATTTTAGGAAACGCTATTTCGGGTTAGGCGGATGTAAAATTATGAGGAAAGGCATATAATACAGTTTAGGTTAAGCTCTGATTTTTAATTTGCTAGACCAAAATTAACTTATTTATTTATATATACTTTATTGTACACCACAAAAATATATAACGAAAGGAAAAAAACAAACACTACAAAATATACAATGCCTTATCGCTTTCCGCGATCTCTTCCAGGCAACCTTGGAATGGACAGTGATTTGCCTGGACATAATATGGGGCTGTCATAGGTGCAAATAATAAGTTATACAATATACTAAAATAGATACACATATACATACATATCCTAAATAATAGATAGATAAATACATACATACATAGGAAATAAATAATAATAAACTTTGTCATTGTTTTTAAAAATAAGGCTATAAATAATTAATATTAAAGGGACACCACGACACCAGTAAAGATCCTCCTGCGGAGAATGATTCAGTGGTCTTTGGTGAGAGTCACTCGGTAACTACTCAACAAGCAAAATAATCCTGGAATTCGATTTTATAATGCTACGTGGACTTATAAAACACCGATGATAGTTTTGGTGCTTGCTACTGCACTTTTAACAGCATAAATACATGCTGTTTTTACTCAAGTACGTTTAATCCTATAATTTGTACTTATATCGATATATAGGATCATATTTCCTGACAAATATACATCAAGACTCCTATAAAAGCATGAAACAAGTGTAACTGCACTCAGGAGTAATTACTCCGATAACTCAGACTTATATGCGCCTATAAGATAACATCTGCGGGCCATTTAAATCGTAATATTCCTGTAGAAGCATGTACCAGGAAGATATGCTCTGAGGAGCAATTACTCTTGTTAGTTTTACTTATAAACTTATATAAGCTAATATTTTATGACCAATTTAAGTAAATTAAAGTTTAATTACTGTAAATCATTTATGTATCTGGTTTGGTTTTACATAAACTTAAAAGTAAGTGTTAAATGAATTACATATCCACGTTTTAAAAATAGTAAATCACCAAGATTATAACAGCACTCGGTAGGATAAAATGTTCTCTATATCGATTTATCGTATGCCGTTTTAAACCTAGACATATTTATATAAGCATTCCACAGTAGTGTTATTGTCTAAACAATGGCGCATATTTTTCGGTTTTGAGATAACCCAATATAGAATCAATATACTTATATTGGTACTATGTCACTATTGGAAATGCTAAAAATACTTATTTTAGCACTATGTCTTACTTGGAAATGCTCACTAAGAAAATGGCAGCTGCCTTCATAATATTGATTTAATATTAATTAATACTAAAATGAAAATAAGCAAAGGAGAATGACCAGGAATGTAGGGCACCCTGTACCAAGCGAAAAGTCCGCCTGTCACAACAAAACCTAGTGTATTTAGAGGAGAATTAAATGCTCTTCTTATATTGTTAACTTTTTTTTACATGGATTCCCGCAATTCGTATTTATTAACCATTTATCTACTTCATATTTTGAGGTTAAGTTCGAGAAAGTGACAGGCTCGAAATGGTGAAGTTGATGACAAATGAAGCGGTACCTAATATCGGTTGCTTTTTATTCTTGATTTGGCGCTTGTTTCCTGATGGATGATTATACAATACATCACTGATAGTCAATAATAATTCTTGGTGTCAGGTTTTATATATAATGATAATGGATATCAATAATCATGTAGGTAGGTACTCATAGTATGTGCAGCTGGTAGTCTGAATAAGTACTCAATTTAGTACTATGTTTACTGATTCCTAATATCTTAACATAACAGCAGGCCTGTTTTCCCAGAAGAATTAGGCAGAGTTGTATTTACTATATAGTACACCCACTTCTCGAACTTCACATGTTAGTAAATAATAATAAGGTGATAATGTTGTTAGTACCTAATAAGGCACTTATATCAAAAATGAAAAACGCAGTTAAGATATATTCATATTTACATAACGTATATGACCTCGACCGCTACCAGGACAGAGAAAAGAAATATACAAATAAAACAATAGGTAGGACAATTGGGTGGCACTCGGGAACGCCTTGCAACTGTTGCAACACGTAGCATGGACTGTCCACATCCAAAGCACACATCACTCCACATTGTGACCAAGTGTTAGTTCAGGTATCAGTTCGAAATCTCAGGGAGTTTTTCTTGTATCAATGCGAAACATTTGTAACATTATGAATAGGAACTACCAGGATTGATCTGAAAGCATAAAAACTGTTTTTTAATCCTTAAATTGAATAAATAGTCCCGGAAGTAGGTAGGTACTTTAGAAGCTAACTATAATATACATGCTTCTACTAGGTGAGGTAATACTTACAGGCGTCGCGTCGGTACAATCTATGATGTTAAAACACGATCATATCCACGGATATATTTTCTATGTAATATATTCTAAATTGTTCTAACAATACTAGTGTACAGTTTAGGATACATCGGCTACGCTGACTTGCTGGCCGATGTCTTCCTCTAGTTGGGGGCATCGCTAAGGATTATCACACAAAGACTACGTTATGAAAAAGCACCTGAACCCCCGTTAGTTAATAAGTATTATAAATTATAATTCAAATAGTTCAGATGAAACCAATATTGAAAGTAACGTCATCCATGACGGCGCCACAGAATAATAATTGCAATACGTCACAGTACAAATGACATTTTACTTTTTTGAATTGGTCCTCTTTTCATTAAATGCAAATGTATTCCAAAAAAGTAATAATAAATTATTACGATGTAACGCGTGACCTAAAGATGTTTTTTGACACACATAAAAATATATTGTATCCTCATATTAAATGGCATTTGGTACAATTATCTTCTTCATTTTAATGTTCGTTGACAGGTAGGTACCTATATTTTTAACGTAGTAGCAACATTCGGAAATGAAGTGCAATGTCATAGACATAAGCGGAAAATACGTACCACAAAAGTAAAAAAAGACTTTTATTTTTGGTGTCCGAAAGCCGGGAATCGTTTTCATAACAAATTCGTATATCTGATTTAAAAAATAGGAGTAATTTTATGAACTACATTTGGTTGTGACACTCTAGCTCCTTTGTTGGTACGACAATATGGCATTCTCCTTTCAAGAGGCGCTTTAAATTTTATCTCTATTTTATCAAAACCATGATAGATTTCACCGAAAATTCACATTCCCCTACGAATAAGATATAAGACTAACAATTTGACAACGGTAAGATTTTGTTTTTCTACTAAGATTGACATTAATAAATTCTGATTCATATAAATACAAGATGTTAAAATATTTTTTTACAGAGCAGTTCTCAATATATTATAGAAGCATTTCTAGGCGCGTATTAATCTCATTTTTGACTATAACTTACTTTTATTGAGATTTACAGGAGTAATTGCATTGACGTAATTCAATTACAGGAGCATTAAAGGCGTTTCAGCGCTCTAATATAAATACGTTATAAGTAAAAGTAGACTTAGAAAGTGGGCCCTTTTCGAAACTTATATGCGGATATAAGTCTCATATAGTCTTGGATAATAGTGGTTCTAGGATACTTTAAAAACCACTTTTTGCTAGTTGGGTATGTAGTTGCTACACGTAATTGTTTTGTACGGAAAAATCGTCAGCCACTAAATTATGAAGGTGTGAGCGAAACCATTTCTTGCGCTTGGCAACAAGCGAGCCACCACCAAATTGTTTTGTGTGACTAATGAAAAAAGAATGCGCTATTGTGTGACGGTATATTTTATACCAATTAAATTGTTTGGACTAGTTTTATAAAAACCGGCCAAGTGCGAGTCGGACTCGCGCACGAAGTGTTCCGAACCATTATCTATAAAAACGGCAAAAAAATCATGTTTGTTGTAAGCCCCCATTTAATATTTGTTTTATTTTAATTTAATTCGACGACACGGTTGGCGCAGTGGCTGAGCGATGGACTGCTGCGCAATGTGTCGCGGGTTCGATCCCCGCACGGAACAAATATTTGTATGATCTGCAAGTAGTTGTTCCGGGTCTGGGTGTTAGTGTATGTGAGTTTCTATGTTTGTAAACGCACCCACGATACAGGAAGAAATTCTTAGTGTGGGGCAACGTTTTTAAAAAAAAAAAAAAAAAAAATATTTATTTTTAAAGTGAATATGTTACTAAATATTCTGTGAATATTGCAAGCGTCTACCTGTTGTCGTTTTCAATATCAAGCAAAAGCGACCAAAAAAGTCACGTTTGTTGTCCCTTAAATATTTATTTTATTCTGGTTTTTATTATATTATATATTTATTATATTTGTATTTTTTGTTATAGCGGCAACAGATATACATCATCTGTGAAAATTTCAACTGCCTAGCTATCACGGTTCATGAGATACAGCCTGGTGATAGTCGGGCAGACAGACAGCGGAGCCTTAGTTATAGGGTCCCGTTTAACCCTTTGGGTACGGAACCCTAAAAAGCTAGGGCAAAAGACGTAAAACTAGATTTTATGAAAATGCTACTGTTTCTAAGTGTTTTCTGTGTGTATCTTGTGTGCCTAAACCTGGGTCAGTCAATTTGCCTAGCCTTTCCCCAACTATGTTGATGTCGGCTTCTAGTCAAATAGAATGCAGCTGATTACCAATATTTTACATGTAGCGACTGCCTATCTGAATTCCACAACCCAGTAACTGGGTAATAAAAACCCCTTGGTAAGACTGGTTGGCCTAAACCTGGATCAATTTTTTTTTTCTTTCTATTCTTTATAAAGTAGTATTTTCCAGTGGCCTAGGAATGTCAATCAGGTAAAGTAATTTGTTGCAGAAAGTCCTATCTTGTCCAGTAGTCTATAAATGTCACGAACAGCGAAACTTTTGACATGCCATTCGTGACCCTAACTTAGTTTCACTTAACTATTTAGTTCGGCTTTCGGCTTTCCCATCTACCGTGCGATTTGGTAGGTAAGTATTACACTTTATTAGTTAAAAAAAAAACCCCACTGCAACTAAAAAGTCCAAGCTTTTTTTTTTAGTGTGTATTTGTGGAATCGCCTCTTCAAGTGTTTTTTTTTTTTTTCATACCTAGCGAAGCTAAGTCCACCTTAGTTGTTGGCTACTGTGGACCGCCTTTATTATGGCAATTAATTTCGTCGCCCGCCTTTCAAAACCCTTTCTACAAAGCAGCGTTTCTAACAAAGTCAGCAAAGGTCTAAGCAAAAAGTAGCCTTTTCCTCGAAATTCGAAGGCGTGCAATGGCACCCAGATTCCGAGTCCCCAAGTAAAACCCGTGCACGGTCAATTGCGCCAGCCGTAACTCTTGCAATGTGAACCGAACGGACAAAGTAAATGGAAAACAATTTGACTTTTCTTTTCGTCATTGTAGCTTTAGAAAAAACTTTTTTGTCACATTTTTCAATCACAATAAATTGGTGGCGGCTCATTGAACAAGTTACAAGTTATGTTTGGGATCGCTACGCTATTTGAAATCATTTGCTTTACGAAACAGCCTAAATGGTCTTTGGTGAATTATTCCACCCAAATTCACCCCAATTTTCAAAAATCCTTCCTTAGTGCTCGACTTTCGTTACTTATGCACCTTTTGCGCAAAATTCTAGACCCAGCGGTTTAGGCTGTGCGTTGCCTGTCAGGGACGCGGGCTTGCGGATGGCGAGCAATGGGTAGCTCGCCGTCTGATAAGGACCAGGCCCGGGTCGATGGCGCGTCGTGTTCCACGCGCGCCTCAAAGAGATGTCAGCACAATTGGCGGGGTCCACTAGGACCGATGCCTGCCAGAGTTGCGGGAAAATCCGAAATGGATACCGGGATCTTGGCAACAGGCAACTGAAGGAACACGGGTGGGTTTAAGGGCGGGTAGTAAGCAAAATTGCCTGTCTTCAATTTGATTTTTCATGAAATTGATAAGACTTAGGTGTAAAATAAAAATAGTATGAGTAACTACATGATATTTCCAAACTTTTTGTGGAACAGAAACACAAAATATTAAAATTTTCTCGATAAAAAAATATCACGAAGTTACCTCTAATTTTCACGTATTTTCGATTTGTACTTAAAATGCTAATGCCTATTATGATAAAAATTAGATGATTATATGTAGTAAAACAAGGCAAAAAAAAATGTGTAGGCTTTTTTTTTTATTCCTTTTATTTTTGGTTTTATTACGAATCAAAGCTTGTAGGACTTACGACGTTCTTAGTTCGTGGAAGAAGCCATCTTCCGTCGCACGTTACGGGAACTTCAAGCATATTTTTGTTTCACAAATCAGTCGGCGTCGCTCTATTGAGACGAGAGGACTACGCTCAAATTTTTAGCTGCGCTGAGATATTATTTATTTTCGTAAATAATATTTTCGTAATTTATCACATTCCACAAAAGAAACTGAGACATACAAAACATGAAAAAAACACTAAAACCACTTCCAAAACGAATATTACAAGTGTTATTGATTGATAAATAAATAAATACCGAGTCTAAATAAACATATAAAATTCAATGTTGATATTTGAAAACTCAAGATGACATACATTTTATTTGACAGATTTTTGACTGGTATAGTAGCACGGAGTATAGAAAGAAGTAGGTAAAACTAGCGCCATTGCTCTGTATTGCGGTGAATTTTCTTGCGGAGAAAATTTACAACATAGCCAACGAGCCCATTCTACGTTCATTTGAAAGTTCGCACTGGAGATTAAATCTTATTGCGATTTACTCAGGATCCAAATTCGTTTACTCCCACTTTTTTTGACAAACTTCTTGTAAGGTGACCCTTAGACGAACAATTGGAGCGACTGACCGCCCCTAAATAAAACTTGTTTAGAATAATACCTTTATTCTTCGGTTATTGGTATAACGAACGAACTCGAACAGATTCCGTATGACTCCGGATTTTTAATTTGTCTGTCCGTGATGTCTTGTTTATATCTCTTTAGTTGACTTTTTTGTCGTAGTTGGGTTTTAGTTTTTACCTGACCACGGCGAAGCAAAAAGGAGGGTTATAATTTTGACCGGTTCCTATGTATTTATCTATGTCTGTTCCCACATATTATCTTCTAAAAGACTCATCACAATTTGACAAATGAGGTATCGTTGGAAGCTTCTTGATCGTCCGCTGGTCAAAGGCTATATGAATACACATTAAATTGAAAATTGCGCCCTCTAGGTGACATATCATGAACAACAAAAAATATTTTTTAATCATACCATGTTGGGTATCAAATGAAAGGTTTTAATTAGCACATTTCAAAAATATATATTATAACCCCAAAAAAAGCAGCGACAATCAAGACGTATATTGCCATATGTTTATGTTAACGCGTGGGATGATAACTGCCGCTTCACGCGCCGCCGCACCGTAAACAGAAAAAACGTCAGACGCGCCGCGTGACGCCACACTGCACGCGACACGCCACGCCCCGCGTCTCCGTAAATGAGGCCTAAAGTAACTTGGCATGTTTTCAAAGCTACAATTTCAACAGTTACAAAGAGGGACCATACTAAACTTTCTACTAAGGGACTAGTTATAACAAGCGCCCGAGACGCGCATTTTGTACGCTGCGTTTCGGGCGCTCAATAAAATTGTATGAATTCCTATGTAACGAATTATATCAAGCGCTGCAGTCTAAGCGAGCGCCCATGCCGGGCGCCGTTAGGCCTGCACATGTCGCAACTTGCCACTCTCAACTTGCATCTCCGTTGTGCGATTTACAAATAAGACTGGGAGAAGGTATGCCGCGGGCATTGCTGCTGCGTGCGCCGCCGTGATGAAACGCCGCGTGTGACGCGGCTATGCCATTCGCGGGCTCCGCCGCAAAAAACGCTCCATTTCAAACAAACGCGTGTAAAATTGCGTCTCCGTAAACGCACTCATACAACGCTATATGTTTGAATTCAGTGCGAGCCGCGCCGCCCAAAGCCACGCGCTACTCCTCGCGTCTCCGTAAATGAAGCCTAACCGTGCCCTTGACGCTTGGACGCGAGTTCCTTTTTCACTATTTTTCCTTGTCATTTTCTCCGCATTAGTAATAAACTTAAAAGAAACACGGTTCAAAAGTTACAACAAAATGTGGAAATCTTGTTGCGTTTGACGAGCGTCCAAAACGCGCCGGGCGCGCGCCCAAAACACAGCGCAGGTACTGAGCGCGTACCTCGGGCCCTTGTTATAATTAGTCCCTTTGGTACTTTGGCTCCCATTTACATAGATGAATAGATGTCAATTCTTTTAGTGGTGAATCCGACAATCCTACATTTATTTCTTTTGTACAGAACACGGCCTCTTTTTCACATGTTTCAAATATTTTCGAAGGGGATTGTTCGCGTTTGGCGCAGGAAAGGTTTTCATGACACATGCCATATTTGTTGCACAATACAGTGCAAAATTCATTATACGAATATTATTTTTTACTTGGGTATCACTTTGCACGATCCTCCAAAGAGAGAAATCCACGATATAGCATTATATTTATTACTTGGTAACACAGTTTTCCACAAAGACGTCATTAGGTACAAATTGTACAAGGTCCTAAATAAAATTTGGTAACATTTAAATTTGAACTTTTTCACGTCAACATTGAGTTTCTAGTTCCAAAACATGAACATGATCTATAGTTCTGAATTCAAGATTAGCGTATCGTATAAGCAAAATAAACTACAGATGATTGAAATTCGAATTCTATAAACGCCAGACGAAAAGTTTCTGCTGGCGGGAAGGCATCGTGTTTTGTTTTCGTCGTGTTTAATGAGAGGGGTAGGTAAGGGTTGCGCGGGTGAAATATGATTTTTTGCTGTCAAACTACTCCCCCTTAAGTCAGTAAAAGTCTGACACGCCCTTCCGCTCCGCCCAGAGCGGGAAAAGTCATTCGATGATGACCCACACTCAAAAAAAAAAAGAAAAAAAAAGGGATATAATTTAAGATTTTTAGATCACATACCTTGGACCGTCCTCGAACCCTCTTCCCATTGTTGAGGCGCAACCACGCGTCCCACCGGTGCCTGTACACTGAGATAGTGTTCCAATGTCCCAGTCTGACGGGCTCCGGCGATCTCAGGATGCCGGCGCCACTGCCACAGTCGAATCTGGCGGAAAATCGATGAGAATTAGTACTGGACTATCAGTTTCAGCTTAAGGGCGCACCCTACCTCAGATTTTATCCAGCTCGCACCATACTACTCGCGACCTGAGTGAGAACGAGACAGAGTCCGCGCTAGCATCTCTGAAGCGTCGAAAAGTTTAGGTAATTGCTTTTTACGGTGAAAATAATGGTAATTTAAAAAAAATAAAAAACATAAGACCTAATTTATAGATAGTTCAGTTATTATGCAAAATTTGAAGTATTTTTTTATGGTTTTTTTTTCTATAGAGAAAATTTGATGTAATCGTGTTTTCGCCAAACATAGGACCTAGCATCAATCCTCAACTTTAACATATTATATTTATTTCAAAATTAATGCTGCAGTATTTTCGGCGTAACGGAGGATGCATGCTAAGCAATTTGAGGTCGGGTGCGCCCTTAAGAGTTACGTCTTAACCCTTTCACAGACATTCTCATGGGTCATAGTGATTGTATAACTGTTGTCTCTTTCGCGGGAGGGTCTGTTATAAGACTTTTGCCCAGTTTTCCAGGCACGGAATTCTGCAAAATGAAAGGTTCAATTTTCGAAATCCTTATTGCGCTGTTCGACTGTTTGACGTTAAGAATAATGGTGGGTAAGTACACATATACGAAACGTCACATGAAATGCATTGAAATGAACATAAATATGCAATGCAGCATGAAATGTAACACAACTAAGCGAGTTTGTTTCATCGTGTGTTACATTTTGAAGTTGCATCTGGAAGTTGAACCAACTTTTTAAATTTTTTGGTTTTATATTATTTTTTATATTTATTTTATTTCACCAAAGCCCTTTTTTTTTTTTTTGGGCTTTACAAGGATTTTTATTTAAATATTCTCAAATAAATGACAAGTATAATTTAAGACTATTTTAACTAACTATTACTTAACTAATGGAATCCTAACTAATATTAATTAAAACTAAGCCCTTATTAATATTCATATAACTAAAACATCGGCTTAAACGAAAGTATAAAATTAAAAATACTCCTAGATGAAGGTTCCTGTGACTTAGGTCAGACGATAATGACTGCTTAGCTTACATACTTTTTACTAGAGGTCGTCAGGGAATTTGTTTCGCAGAAAAAGTTTAATTATGAGGTATACTCCTCTTGAATGTTTCAACAGAAAAGTAAAATAAATGCCGCAAAGTAACCTCAGTTTCATTTCTCAGAATTAATCAGGGCTACGTTCAGCCATTGTGGGTTAAAGACAATACTAGTTAATAATGAACCACGGGAAGGTAATCCCGGATCGATATTAATATTGGACTGCAGTCGCCCGGATAATCAGAGCTGCGCTAATTAATACACAGAGTAGTAAATTACAGTAGGTCGGTTCCAGTAAAGGAGCGGAAATAAGCTCAGGCGAAAATAGGTTTAGAGAATATTGGAACTAAGGTCGTTAACGGGGCTTGCGGTAAGAGTTGACTGGCAGAAATCGTCACGTAAGGAAAAAGCGTTATGCGACTTCTGCTCCTCCCTCCTCTCTCTATCATATACGAGTGTGTGTGTGCGTGTGTAGTATCTCGTAATGCTACGGCTACACTTCGCGTTATCGCGAACTTTTCCTCGTGCGCTCTCTTCAGCGAGTAATCGAGGGGTGTGCGAGAGAGAGCGCACGAAGAAAAGTTCGCGATAACGCGAAGTGTAGCCGTAGCATAAGGAACTTCGTTCGCGACCCTACACTTTTTTATTGAAGCTTAATATGCAGTTTGCAATTGCTTTCATGTTCACCGTCATTAAAGCACTAAATAGTGGTAATTCAATTCAATTCAATTCAATTTATTCAGGAACAATTCACATTGTGTTTGAAATCATAAATAAATAAAAAAACACGGTAATTAAAGCTATAAAACTAACAAATTCATAATTACAATAAAATACAGGGTGTTAGGGTAAACACCGTTATCCTTGCAACCAGTGGTTTGTTTTCATTTATAGAACGTAAAATCAATGGAAAATTACAACTTTTTTCTTCTTTTTTTTAATTCTACATTTTATCACAAGAGACGCAAGTTCGTTGTCCTATGCGCTAGGGCAACGAACTTGCGTCTCAACACGGGCGGGGGGTACGGGATGTGAACTGACCGGCCGCGAGGGCGACCCCTCCCTTAGTCAGTCAGCTGTTTCACTAGAGAGCACGGTGTCGGATAGAAACTTTTTAAAATCTTTTAATGAAAATGACGTTTTTTTTTTTGTTGTGTTCGGTCATTTATTTTTATATATAAGTCAACTACCCATGGTTTGAATGACAAGACTGTTTACCCTTACAGCCTGTATATAAAATAACACAAAAAAAAAAATACTCAATAACATTACGAAATAAAAAAAAAAATTAACTCAATAACATAACAAATTAAACAAAAAAAAATATTATAAAAAAAATAAAAATAAAAAAAAATATTATACGGGCAGTCATTTCGCTAAAAGTGATTTCAGGAGTTTTTATTTTGTTTCTATTGTAGGTAAATTTTTTTTTGTTACTTTACGTTTTGTAGCGCATAGGTGTGCGAATCTTTGGAAACGAATTTTGTTCCCATTACAATACAAGTGAACATGAATCCTGATGCTGCAATAAAACTGCCCCTATATTGTGAGGACTGCATAATAAGACGATATTAATGTTCCCATTGCGGTCACAGACACTCTGTGAGAGGGAGTAGGCCATAATCCACCACGTGAGTCTGAAGAGTCAATTTTGAATCAAGTTGGCCTTCTGAATTTATTAATCTGTGGCTAATACCAGGATTCGTCTGCAACTGTATACATAATAATGAATTTAAAATAATGACGATCAGAGGGAATTAATAACCATTGAGAGATAATTACGTTTGCGAGCTTGCTTAATTATGTGGTTCATTATTTAACGGAATTATATTTTATACATTTTATGGCGTAGGTATATCAATAATAATAACTTTATAATATCACAATTTCATAGAAATGTCTGTTGTTTGTTTTTGGTAACTTTGGGGCGTAAAAAATACTAAGTCATTAATTCATCATTTCAGCCGAATGACGTCCACTGTAGGACTTAGGCCTCGACCAAGCACCGCCACTTCGACCGGTTCTGTGCTTCCCGCATCCAGCGGATTCCTGCGGCCTTCACATGGTCATTGGTCCACCTTGTTGGAGGCCTTCCAACGCTACGTCTTCCGGTACGCGGTCCTACTGAACCTTTGTACCAAGTATTTAGGATGATGAATATGGAAGCCTTAATACGTACTGTACGCAAATAAAGCTCTATGAATTAGCAGAAAAATATACTTAAAACGGGAACACGAGCGAACCTTTACCGTACCGTTCGGTTTAGCGAGAAACGCGAAACTTTGTAAGTTGCTACTTTCAAAGTAAAAGTAAAATTCAGTAGAAAAGAAAACAACACTTGTACTTTCCCACCCTCGTTACACAAGGGGTTTCAGTAAATGTAAATATTTACACACCTACATGCAAATCTATGTGAGTTCGTGCTTTCTTCTCTAAGTATATGCGTGGTGTGTGTCGTTAACTCGTCACCCCTGTCCCTCATGGGGTGACCACTCCACTAATATAAACATGTAGCACTTAACGGTAAGTGGGTAACCGATATGACCACATTCTAAGGTGCCAATGCACTTTAGTGACATGTGACATTCAAAGAGCAATAGGCGATGGCCGTGTAACATAACAATGTTACACGGCCATCGCCTATTGCTCTTTGAATATAGAATTTAACATTGCAGCAATGGGCTTTTAATTGCACCAAAAATACAGGGTTATTAGTAAAACACCAGCAACTTCTTAAGGAGTCATTGTACTCATCATTATGAAACACTGTTCCGTACATTTTGTACAGTTACATAAATGTACGGAACAGCTGTTTTTTTCGCGATTTCATATTTTTGTTCCCATAGTAAAAGTTGTTCATAATGATGAGTACAATGACTCCTTAAGAGGTTGCTGGTGTTTTCCCAAAAACCCTGTACTTATAACAAGTAAAAGCTTACATACCGTTGTACTTTGACTAACGAATTCAATAAAACTGACGAATCAACGAAACTGACGGGCACTGAAAACTGTCGAGTTGACGCAACTGACTAATCAGCAAAACTGACAAATCAGCTAAACTGACAAAACAACGAAACTGGCGAATTGAAAAAATTGACGAGAGAGCGAAACTGACCAGTTTTGCGTGGACCCGTAGCCGTAAGTATCATACTTCTTGAAAAATCGATCACTCATTATGAAAAGGGAACCAACACCACAAAAGATCAAGTGAATCAAATTAAGAGTCCGATAACCCAGCAAGGATCTTAGTCTACCTTCGTTTCTGGGCAATACCATAATGATTTCTACGGGGCGGTTGAAAGTACAAGAGTCGAAGAAATATGGACAAGTTCACCTACGCATATAAGGGCCCGCAATGCTATTCTGTAACCACCGTGAAAACTTAGGTGAAGTGAGCGTGGAGTGAGCTGTCATTGTCATCAATACCAGTCAAATTCACTTCACCTAAGTTTAAACCGTTAACGGCCGCGATGCGATTTGCGTGGAGCGACACGCGCGCTAACGTCCGAAACGAAAGTTTAGTGCTTAGGGAGTAGACTGTTTCGATCCGTCGCTCCACAAGTCGCATCGCGGTCACTCGTGGCATGCTCTAAACAACTTCTTCCATTTTTTTTTTCTTTCTCTTGTGCGTGTAGTTTGTGGTCAAGTGGTAACGTGTAAAATACCTGAGTTCCACATGCCCATTTCTCAGCATGAGCGCCAGATAGTCCCCGGATAGGTCGTCATGTTCTCCCGTGAGCAGCAACACGCCACGCGCCCGCTCGGGGCGCACGCGTACTCGCACACGTACGCGCTTGTACGCACCGCGCAATGCGCGTAGTGCCAGCCAGGACGCGCCCGAAAAACGGGGCGTTGATACTCGACCATCTGTTGATGAAAAGGTTGGTGAGAAGTGGAGTTGGTGGCACTTCTTCCTCCAAGGTGGAGAAAGTGAAACAGAAGGCCAATTTTGAATTTTTAAGGCCGCTTTTTGTTAAAAATGAAAGTAAATAATCAAACGGCGATAGGAAACTATGGAGTCTTATAACTTGATTGGACCATACTAGAGCTATATGAGATAGAGTATAGAACATCGCAATCACACTAAAACATAAATTCCCTTGAAGAATGCTGATGCTCAAGCAATAACTATGGTACTTCATGACCATTTTCTAGGTATCAATTGTTACGCAATTTCTATCATCATCGTCATCATCATCAGTCTATAGCAGTCCACTGCTGGACATAAGCCTCTCCAATTGCACGCCATTCACCCAGCTGCTACCAGCCACCCTGCGAAGATCGTCGCTCCACCTAGCCTGAGGGCGTCCTACCTTACGTTAGCCGATTCGCGGTCTCCTCCAAGAACACATCTATGCCAATTCAATTGCAATTGCTATATTTAGTTTTAAATTCCGTAAAAAACTAGATCTAAGCTTGGCAACATTTGACTTTTTTTTGAGGATGGGAAATCATGAAATAACTTCTCCGCTCTGGAGTCCCGGAGCGGGAGGGCGCGACAGACTTTTACTAACTTAAACCCACCCGTGTTTCTTCAGCGTGTTGCCAAGGGCCCCGGTATCCCTTTCGGACTTTCCCGCAGCCCTGGCAGTGGCAACATTTGACTGTCATAGGTTTCGCAAAAATTACGCCTGACTACATTTGAACTATCTCAAAAAAACAAACATGAAAAACGAACACGAAATACTTCATAATTATAGCTTTTTAGGGTTCCGTACCCAAAGGGTAAAACGGGACTATATTACTAAGGCTCCGCTGTCTGTCTGTCTGTCTGTTAGTATGTCCGTCTGTCTGTCTGTTTGTGTGTCTGTCTGTCTGTCTGTCCGTCTGTCACCAGGTTGTATCTCATGAACCGTGATAGTTAGACAGTTGAAATTTTCACAGATGATGTATTTCTGTTGCCGCTATAACAACAAATACTAAAAAACAGAATGTAATAAATATTTAAGGGGGCTCCCATACAACAAATGGTACGGAACCCTTCGTGCGCGAGTCTGACTCGCACTTGGCCGGTTTTTTACTTGTTTATAATGTAGCCTTCTCCATAAAACGATCCTAAATCTAACGTCCTTCACAACAGCACTAACTCGTAAACAGAGACTATTTAAGAAATATTAGATAGATAGATAGAATACTCTTTATTATGTACACCATAAAAATTACAGACATAAATTAGAAATTTTACTCAGGGACACAATGGGCGGTCTTATCGCTAAAAGCGATATTAACGCATTTTTACACGAGTTTCAGTACTTACAAAAGTCTAAGTATTACCAAAACGGCTGATTCCCAGAACATTGCTGCGGGGAACAACAACAGTACTTAGAAAAGTTCCATTGTTTCACTCTCTTCGACCCTGAAGTTACAGTGAAACTGTACCTTGAGTCGAGCGATAAAAATGGAATACTTAGAGGTGTTAGGAGTTACCAACTGAAAAGGTGAATAAGGATCCATACTAATATTATAAATTCGAAAGTAACTCTGTCTGTCTGTCTGTATGTTACCTTTTCACGCCTAAACCACTGAACGGATTTCGATAAAATTTGGCATGGAGATGGATGGCATCCCGGGAAAGGACATAGGCTACTTTTTATCTACATATCGCGCGGGCGAAGCCGCGGGCGGAAGCTAGTAATTATATACAGGGTTATTGGTTGCATGGCGGCAATCCAATATGGGGATGTAGGACCGGTCATTTACAATCAAAAGACCCCTCATGACCCCAATGCCAATATCAAACGTTTTAGAGAAATACATTTTGTATTTTAAAATGTATAAAATAAAAATATAAAATCTCAAATGACTCTAAAATTGTTGACATTTGCATAGGAGTCAAAAGGATGTCATCCCCTCAATAGATTGCCGACATACAACCTCTAAGCGACCAGGGGGCCAAGTCTAATAATTTAAAAACGTATCAAAAACTCATCATTGTGAGACCACTGACACGTTTTTAAATTAATAGACTTGGCCCCCAGGTGGCACGCGCGCTGTCCAAAAATTACGATACAGGTACAATATCCTACCTTGACCGCTTTATATAAACACAGATAACCACCTTACGAACTTTCACCCCCCATTTAGCCACTTAAGGGGATGACTTTCCAAAAATCCTTCCGTAGTGTTCACCTTCGATAAACAGGCTGAAATTAAGTTAATTGGCAATATTTTAACCTCGATATTTTTACATTTAGGCCAAATATATAAAAAAATACTTTTTATTAAATAAACAATACCAAAAAACGCGTTTTCAACATTTTGCCAATGAATTAAATTGCAGCCTGTAGAACTCGTGTGCAAAAATTCATGCCTCTAGACCCAGCGGCTTAGGCTATAGATACGTTGTCTCTCAGTGAATTAAAGCAGAAGATCACTCAAACCACAGTATATATAAGTAACAGTACTCTATCTTTGTAGAAAACAGCCGAAACGACGCGCGTACGCAATAGCGCGGCAGTTACGCATAGACGCGGAATGTTTATCTACCGAGCGGGCGACGGGTTTCTTGTATATTGCTGTTTACAAATACGACTTCACTTCGTCGGTACTGTCGTCACTAATTGGTACAATCAAGCTCAACTATGCAAACATCTTGCATAAATAATTTCTTGTGGCAGCACATGAAGCGTTCGTCACAAGCGCGTCAGTCGGTAGGAGATTAGTGTCGTACATGTCATGAATGTCGCACTTGCGTCGTCGAGTGTACATAGCGACTGACGGGGATTTACAATGATCTGTGTACAGTCGCGCTGCCTGGATTAGCTCCGAATATATTAATATTATATCCGTTCATATTCAAACAAAGCATTTATCGCCGTTTTGTGTGCTTTGAAAACATGAAACCCATAAAATGGGATTCCGTTTGAAACGAGTGGACAGTTACGTCAACGGACAGTTGATCCAAGTGTTTTTGCCTCTGAAAAAAGGTTAGTCATTAAAGCTCCCTTGACATTATAAAATGTGACAGCATCTTTTATTCTTTCAACAGCAATTTAATCCTACAAGTTCTTTGTACAATTCGTTTGAGAGCGAATGCAAAAAACGTTCGAAACATCCCTCGAGCTTATCGAACGTAATGGGAATACTTTCAATATAAATATACATCGACATCGTGTAAGTCACCCTCGGAATAAGAATAAAGTTCACGAAACAGTAAAACAAACATTCGATAACAAAGTAACAAAGCAATATTACACGAACGCTTAGGGAGCTCCATAAACAAATGTGCCCACATCTGTAAGGGTAGGAAATTGAGTAATTTCACCGAGAACCGGCTTCGGCGAGATGAAACCTCTTAATTATGACAAAGACACGCCACGCTTACAATAAAAGCAGTCTGCCGCCGTTTGTCACGGCTTATAGCCTGTGCCTACGGAGCTTATACTAAAATGAGGCTGATCTCGAGAGGTACAGGTCAAACGTTAATTAAATTCTGTATTTTAAACACCATTTATCTAAACTTTGCTTTGCGCAACAGCAAGCGGTATGTACTTACCTTTATCGACACAAAATAGATCATAAAGGCTCTTACATACTGGTCCGATTCGCCGCGCGACGCGAATAATTTTAACAAAACAATTTCTGAGAAACCTTCACGGCGAACAATGCGGCGGCGTCGCGTCGCGCCAGTATGTAAGAGCCTTAAGATTCATAAGGAGCAATGGTTTAAAAAAAAATATGGTTTGAAAATAACAAACTTGGAAGACATATTTATTTATTAATATGGCACTACGAGGGCACTACAAGGACTTACTAAAACATACACAAATACAACGTGTTTTTCAATGAGACCATGTCAAAGAATCAACTGGCATACCTATAAATAAATTTATTTAATTTCATAAGCAGTACCTTTACATTATAATTGTGTCGTATCTCTATGTATTTTACTGTGTGTACATAAATAAGAAAATAAATAAATTATTTTTCGATTTGTTTTTTTTTAAGATATCGTATCATTAGACTCTCGATGTGGGTTTTTTGTTTAAGTTTTTAACTAAGGGCTGATTTTGCAAAGTCGAGATATCTTTTATCCGTAGAATAAAAATGGCGTCTGACAGTTTTTGTATGGAAAAACTGTCAAAAATTCAAAATTATACTCGGCACTAAGCAGGATAAGACTTATACTCGGTATAAAAGTTTGGTGAAATTCGCCCTTAGTTTCATTAATAAGTACGAGTAAATCATTTTCATTCAAACCAATCATTCATATTTAAAGCTAAGAAATTGATTATTTTTATGGACGAAAATACTACGTTTTTTTTTCACGTTTGTAGGTGTTTTACATAAATAAACGTGACTTCGTCGATATCACATACAGTTTCACTCACTTATAGAAGTGCACACCAGCACTAGCAGCGTTCTAAATGAATAAAGGACTTACATATTAGATAACATTGAACAGCTGACGCAGCTTTCTGGGCACAGGTCAAAGAAAAACCATAGACTCGAAGAAGGACCGAACAATTACCAACCAATAAAAAATGGTGACGAAATTTTTCGCACCCCATAGTTGTCAGGGGAGTGTCATGAACTAAGAATTCGTGACACGAGTGAAGTGGGTTAGACGATTGCTTCCGTCTCCCATTTATCAAATTAATACCCTGACACAAACGGAGAATTTCATAAAAATGATGCCGGTATTTTGTTGTTTGCGGCCATTTCAGATAATAAAAGTCCCATTATATTAATAGACTACTGCTAGAGTTTGACCGTTCTTAGGTAGAGTGCTGCTTATAGCGCTTATATGATCGGGTTCGGGTGGCGCTGTTGGTAAACATTTTGTAAAATAGTTTTGTGAAAATTTTAAAAATCAAGATGGCGGCGTTAGTTCCGATTTTGGCCACGCGCCAATAGATTCTTGTAGATACAACTTTAGAAAGAATGGGCCTTACCACAAAAACTTCGACACTTGTTCAACGCGTGTTTAATGTCAGTTTATTTCAAACTCCATAGAGAAATGTCATGTTTAAAAGGTGTTTAGGCTCAACAAAATGATAAACACGGTTTTGTGTTAATAAGGTTCGAGTTTATTGGAAGATCAGATCGAACGATAGTTATTCCGAAAGTCTGTTGTATTTTAAAAAAATATCAATAATACGTAACCTATTCCGCTTAACTATTCCTCAAGAGTCATAAAAACCCTATACGAAATGGACACGTATTTCACCTCTCAACGAGGTACCCTCAGGATGATGATTGACCAGTCGCGAACCCAAACACGACGTTCTGCCACTCCGAGCGCTGGACGCGTAATTTTTAGCAGAACATGCAGGCAGTATTATGTGTCGAAAAAAAATCTCACTGAATATTATAACGACATGCAAGTCGTGCAACACAATTTTTGTCCCAAAGCGTGAGTTAATAAGTCCTATCATGGAGCCGAAAACAGAATCAAATTGGTATTTCTGCTAGAAAATTTCATCGGCATTGTAAACAATATCAAATGTTATTCAGAGATAGTGGCGGTAAATAATTCAACTATTTTCTCCTACATTCTTGCCCCTCCGTGTGCAAGGAGTAGGTAAGTACGTTCAGAGGCCGTAGATCAAGATCCCTCGATATTACTTAATATAATTCAAGCTCCCTGCATTCTTCTTGAGATGTCGATTAAGGGAGGGGACAAACCGTCACACCCGCAGGGGTCGCTAATCGAAAAATCGGGGCGACTCGGTTCACGCAACGGCGATGCCAGGCGGTCGGAGTCAAAAGTTGTGATTTCAGTAAAGTTTTGCAGGTATCGCACGAATTGTACTCGTAACTTACTTTTAATCGATTATGGAGCGACACGGGGTGTTGTTGCCGGTTATTTCTTTTGATAAATCATTTGTTTTGGAGTATTTAGTGCCCAGGATTAAATGATGTTCAAATAAACGATTTTCGGCTAATGATTTCGGATAGTATAGAACACAACACTCTATAATATGTACACAAGTTAATTATTTATTTAGGCTTGTTTTGCTTGCTTGTGGCTAAAGTAATAACAGCCGCACGTGTCGATCGATCAGGTTAAGCTACGCTTGCCGCAATTGGTCCGTGAATGGGTGACCATCTTTACATACCAAGACCCCTCCAAGCCTCGGAAAGCACGCTAAGCCGTTGCCGTTGGTCCCGGCTGTCAACTTGGTGTCGGCTTTGACAATTGTTACGGTCGTCAGAAGACCGAAAGTCTGAAAAACAGTCTTACCAAGGAGTATCGTGGTATCGTGTTACCCAGTAACTGGGTTATGGTGGTCAAATAGGCAGTCGCTCCACGTAAAATACTGGTATTCAGCTGCATCCGGTTAGACTGGAAGCCGACCCCAACATAGTTGGGAAAAGGCTAAGCAGATGATGATGTTTTGTATATCTAGTGTTAAGTACTCTATCTGCCATAATCCATGAAACCCCTCCACGTTAAGGGGTTAAGGGCCTATACTACCTCAGCTCAAATTTACTTTTTATCTCGTTCGAACCGTACTACTCGCGGCCTAAGTGAGAGCGGGATGGAGTGGGGTGCTAGCGGCTGCAAGCCTCAAATAGTTTAAGACTTGCTTTATAGTTAGTTCAGTTAAGCAAAGGTTCATGATCTAATTTGAAGTATTGTTGAATACCAGCGCAGCGGTTTATAATTCGGTTTAGAGGTAACTTAGGATTTTTTTTCTATAGAGAAAATTTTATGTGTGTACGTCAGTGTTTTCGTCAAACATATTTCAAAATGAATGCTGCAGTATTTTCGGCATAACGTAGGATCATGCTAAGCAATTTGAGGTTGTATAGGCCCTTAACACAAAGTGCTACATCACTTTCCATTTAATCCTCAAAAGCATCAAGCTTCATCCAGATGCAGGTAAACACGTTTAATTTTATAGTGAATTCAACATAATCGGATCACGAAGTGCGAGGAGGCAACTCAATAACAACTGTCAGGGTGAAGTTGGAAAGTTGGGGCGTGTTGCGGAAGTGGTCTCTGGTAATGGCGGCGTGTGCCTTCCGGTTCGAGTTATATAACCGGCTCGGTTGGGCCACATAGCAGTACTGTTTAGAAGGCTCACTTCGTACATTATGAAGCAGTTAACCTTTACGGATATATACCATTACAAGGCTGGGTGGCTTGGCTGTTTAAGTTAGGCCCGGTCTCCACCAAAGCGGAGAGGAGAGAAGACGAGAGGAGATGTGTTTGAATAAACCAATCCGATTTCGTTATTTCCGAGACATGTGGAAATAATGAAATCGGATTGGTTAAGGGTGCACCCTACCTCAAATTGCTAAGCATGATCCTCCGTTACGCCGAAAATACTGCAGCATTAATTTTGAAATAAATGTATGTTAAAGTTGAGGATTGATGTTTGGCGAAAACACGATTACATAAAATATTCTCGATAGAAAAAAAATCCAAAGTTACGTCTAAACAGAACTATAAACCACTGGTATTCAAAAAATACCTCAAATTAGATCATGAAACTTTGCATAATAACTGAACTATCTATAAAGCAGGTCTTATGTTTTTTTAATTTTTTTATTACCATTATTTTCACCGTAAAAAGCAATTACCTAAACTATTCGACGCTTTAGAGCCGCTAGCGCCCCACTCCGTCTCGTTCTCACTTAGGTCGCGAGTAGTATAGTGCGAGCGGGATAAAATCTGAGGTAGGGTGCGCTTTTAAAGCCCCTTTCGCGGCCTCGGGCGGCGCGACTTGCGTCAAGTGACACGCGCGCGCTTCACCTGTTTCCGTCTGGTTCCAAACAACTTCTTTCATTTGCTTTCTCCGCAGTCACTGTCGCTAGACACGTGCCGCTTGAGCGTGTCGCTCGTAGCCACGGGCTAATGCTCATGATCTGGGGGCTGACTATGAAGTATTAATGCCATCATTATTCGAAATATTCAACTGTCTAGCTATCACGGTTCATGAGATACAGCCTGGTGACAGACGGACGGACAGACAGACAGCGGAACCTTAGTAATAGGGTCCCGTTTTACCCTTTGGGTACGGAGACCTAAAAACATAAACAGAAACATCATCATCATCATCATCCACCATCGCATACGATGAATTTTCTTTTTTTGTATTCGATAAATCTTTATAAATATCGAACATATTTATGTATCGCAAAAAGACAGCGCAGCCGCTGTAATTATTTCGACGTCTGCCATTGCCGAAACTTGAAAGCGAAGTGAGTGGTGGGGCAGTATGTAAACACACACTCCTCTCGATCCTGCTGCGGCAGTATTTAGGGAATAGGGAATATGCATGTGATTCAAATATGGGTCAAATATTTTTTTTTATAAACTATATTACTTCAGTATTATGCCTCCATCAATATTTTGAATAAAATTTCTTTTCGAGCGAGAAATTAATTTTTAAAAAGTCCCAAATAACTGTGGGTAATTCAAATACTTGAAAAGGCTAAGAGCGGATGTGACGTAACAATCCGGGATAACAATCAAAATGTCAATGTCAAGTCAATCAACAAGTGTTAAGTCAATGTCAAATGCTCATAGAAAAAGGAGTGTTTGACGTTGACTTGACAGTTGCTTGTCGGTTTTCACGGACTGTGACGTCACCACACCAAGCGCGCCAAATGGAGGGCATTTAAATAGCCCGGATCGGTTGGATATTTTTTTAAGTAAGTACTTTAAATTGCTTTTTTGCCGTCGAATTTTTTTAAACTATTATTTGACGATGTAAACTATCGAATAAAAATATTAAAAATATACATGCATATTCCCTATTATTTCCGGCAGCGCGAGGGGCAGCGGCAGGGGCTGAATGTAAATGAGGCATAAAAGGTGTTCAGGCTAAACAACTGTTACTGATAAACAGGTCGGTAATAAGGATAGAGTTTCTTGCCTGTTCTTCTCCATCAGAACCGCTTTGGATTGGGCAACTATCTTTATCTTTCTGACCGACTCCACCTTGACACTTTAATTTCGGAAGTCGGTGTCTTTGCTTTTCAATTTTTGTTTTTTGTCACCGACTTCCGAACTTAAAGTTATTTTTCACTTTTTTTGTGTTTTTTTTGGAAGTCTATTGTATTTTTTTTTGTGAAAAATGTTTAAATTTTTCACTTTATAGTTGTGGTACCTACTTCACACAAATTCGCATACCGTTATCTGCACGTAAGTAACAGTGACGGAGTCAACTAAGATAATAATATCGTCTACATACGCAAAGTGGGAAAGATACGTAATTATTAAAGCTAACTCAAAAACTACGCAAGCAAAATTAATAAAATTTATATGGGACCAAACAAAAAAAGAATCATCAAAATCGATTCATAATTGGCGGAGTAATCGTGTAACATATAAACTCCTGTTTGAAGAAGTCGGTTAAAAAGTAAATGAAATGTTTTAAGTTGAAACTTATCTTGAGGTTATACTTCTGTTCCTTCACAGTAGGGTGACTCGGTCGACTGCTAAATCAATTTCTCTTTACCTTGTAATTGACAGTAACCAGACCTCGAATTCTTATTGGCGCTAGAAATTCGAGGTTGTTACCTCAAATCTTTTCGAGAAAAATATTTTTGGGAATTTTGCGCCATCATCCATTAGAGCCAAATGACGTGTATGGAAAAGGTAGGTCAATATTATTAGGTAAGTAAATGTTTTAGCATTTATTTTCTTTTATTTATAGTTATGTATTTGAAATATTTTATTTCAAAGCGTAGCCATCAGTTTTCGTATTTTGGTGATATACAACATTAGTTTTTGTTCATGCTAAACCCGAAAAGGGGTCATTGTAGGGAAAAAAAAATCAGCTGTTCCATACATTTGTGTTCACTTAAATCGACAAAATGTATGAAACATCATTTAGAACAACTTTTTCTATGGGAACAACTTTGAAATCGCGAAAAAAAATCAGCTGTTTCATACATTTTGTCGATTTAAGTGAACACAAATGTATGGAACAGCAGATTTTTTGATTTTTCGCGATTTCAAGGTTGGTCCCATAGAAAAAGTTGTTCAAAATGATGAGTACAATGACCCCTTTTCGGGTTTAGCATAAATAAAAACTAATGCTGTATATGACTATCAACCTCCTCGAGTACTAGCTCATCTAAAGAGAGGCTTTTTCTTTTATATTTATCGTAAAAACTCAGCTTCTTTGACTATTTCTATTTGATAATTCGATATCTTACAGTATAGGTCTTCCCACGCGCCACAATAATATTGGCGCCCAACGTGGGGCACTTACAATTCTTACAAACAGTACCTACAACATTATCATCTGTTTATTTGATACTCACAATATACTCAATCTATATGTACATAATAATTATAATAAAAATAAAATAGTAACGAAGTCAAAACATAAAAACAAACAAAACAACAAACAATATCATTATTACTAATAAACGTTGTATAGCGCGTGTATGTTTACACAACGCTTTGTCTCCTTCTTTCAAAAGTCAAATTACTTTTGAAAGAAGAAGACAAAGCGTTCTGTAACTATACACGCGCTATACAACGTTTATTAGTAAGGCGGTAAATAAACATTCATATTTACTTTCTTTCATAATTCTATACAGTGTTAAATCTACTATACCTACTGTTATACTGGTATTCAGCCTCATCCGGTTAGACTGGAAGCAGATCTGAACATAGTTGGTAAAAGGCTAGGCAGATTGATTGCTATATTGTGCTAAAAAAATTACTTTACAAATAAGAATTGCTTTAGTTAGACCAACGACCAACATTGAAATCGCGAAAAAGAAACCGCTTAAATGTATAAAGTTAAGAACAAGGTATTAAACTGTTGTATGGAACAGCTGATTTTTTTACAAAGACACGGTGTTTGATTCGCCATTTCTTCTCAGCAACTAGCTTATTATTATTTTTTTATATGACGTGACGTCGTAATAGCGCGATGCAGGGTTTTTTGTGGACGTCATCGTCAGTGTAATGCGTTTCGCATGTGGCGTTGTAGATGCCACAGTTTTATTGTTCAACAAAATGTTAAATTAAGCAACAATTCGATACCAAAACAAGTCGATTAAACTCCGCCATCTCATAAACAGTTTGTAAGCACTTCAAAGGGCAATAATTCAAAATGGCGGCCCCGCTCATTCGCCGATATTCGAATTTCGAACTCTTTGGTAAGCATTATCTTTTGTGGGTTCGTTAATTGCTGCCATTGAGTTTTACTTTGAATTTGAAGGATATCGGGGGCGTACAACTTTGTTTAGTTAATTGTACAAGGAAGCTTTTAAAAATTGTAATTAAATATTTCACATCCGGTAGGACCCCTCAGATCGAAATTCCGCGGTCGTTTACCTGTACAAATCGTATTATGCAAAAATATTTCGATTCGAAATACCTGAGTGCCATTTAAATATTTGTCCTGATCCAGAATTCCAGCCCTTCACCCTAAGCATTCCGCCGTTGGACGCTTCCCCAAGCCAACAACCGCGGTCGGCTTAGTTACGACCTTTAGAAAAATCTTTTGGCTTAAGTATATCTGGACTGAATAAGACCAAAAAGCTTTGATCGATTTACACATTTTCTTTTAAAAGCTTCAAAATTTCATGATCAAAACCTACAGACAAAATAGCTAATCTAGAGACAGAAAATCATAGAAAAAAAAATAGAAACAACAAGTTACTGTTAGGGTTAATAGTTGGACACCAAAGTAAAGACCGTTTTAAGGATTTCAATAATACGTTTATTATCCTTTTCTTTGTATATTGGAAGGTGTATTTTACTAGTAATAGGAGAGACGTGTGATCCCACACAAGGCTCAAAGTATAGTACAGTCTCAATGAGAAAGTAAGGATTTCAGTCAAGTGGTAAGGGCGGGCTCGGCTCGTAAAAAATAATATTTATGAGTTAGAAAGAGAAAGACTATAGTGCAAGTGTTGAAGTAGGACTGATTTGTTTTTGCTATACTCCAACAGTTACCTGGTTTGCAAGTATTAGGATTGCCAGCACACGGACATCGTTCGTTGCTACAGCTGTCACAGTCGCAAGCTTCCACTGCTGCTGTCCATGGAGGCGATGACGTCGCCCCTGGCACCTGGTGGAAAAAGCAAGAATTACTTAACAAAGCCTCGAATAACGATGGTGTAAAGACTGGTTTGTAGATCCTATTTTCGATGTAGTTGAAAATGTATAGTTGAGCAACGGAATTCCATTTGAACAATTGTCTAATTCCTTAATAGGATGAAAGTCTCTGATGTAAATTCTAAAGTCTACAGAGATAACAAAAACAGTGTTTTGAATCTAAAACTTATGCCAAAGCTTCGATTGAAAACTGAAATAAAACAGTCTCTTCTTAGTAAAATACTAGTACCTAGAACCAACAAGGTCGAGATTGCCTTCAAATATTAAAACAACGAATCGTCTGTATCTACTTTAAAATCGATAAGTTCTTCGACATTCAGACTTGACCTTTCAAACAGATATAGACTTTAGGTTAACTTACTTTTTGTTCTAAACTAGGTCCCTGGGTCGTCACCTTAGCATCGTTCGCCTCCAACAAATTCTCTTTCGTCTCATCGGCAATGATGTTAAGATCAGTTTCACTAATTCCGTCTTCTATTAGACTCTTCAAGCCATCCACTTGTTTGGTCTTCTCTCCTGTATATGTATAATTTGGTGTGCTTCTCGTGTTAAAAACTATTGGCAGTGTGGTTGTAAGTCTTTGCTTTCTGGCGTCGTCGATATGTTTTATGCTTACAGTAGGTTTACTAATTCTATTGGACGGTGCTATTTCTAGTTCTGCTGAGAAGGACACGTCTTTTTGATACAGTACGTCTTCTTCTGCGTCGGAGATGTCAGTCGCTCTTGTTGCGTTTATTTCTGGAGAAATGAGGTAAATATTAGATTATATTCTAAACCAGTGTTTTTCAATATTTTTGAATACGCGACCCCTTTAGAAGTTAACAAATTCTAGGGACCCCCTAGGCCCTTGTTCTGACTGAATTTGTATGTTTAGTGTGAAGTGGGACCTAGGACCTACAAACACTTGCCTTTTGTCTTTTGTCTACGACCCCCTGAGTAAGGTTTCGCGACCCCACTAGGGGTCGCGACCTACAGGTTGAAATTCTTCAGGTTGAAGTTCTCATCTTGTTACCCGACTGCGGCGAAGCCAAAAAAGGAGGGCTATTTTTTCAGCAAATTTCACAAAACAATTACACAAATGTTTACGAATATCGTCCCCTATCTAGGGTCAAAGGATCCTTTTCAAGATTCTGCAGACAAATTCAATCAAGATCAATGATCAGTGCAGGAATATCTAAGCTAAGTGCACGTATTGCAGCTCAGGTAGATCCCTTCCTAAGGCGTCATCTTAATCCCCATAATTGGTCCTTTGTATACGGTGAAGCCTGTGCAACGCTTTGGTCAGCCAATGACAACGCAACGCTCCAATGGTGAACAATATAGGCTCATCAAAGTAATTAACAATCCATTGACAGATATGAAACTGGGGCCAACATTCGCTGTAATAATTTCAACCAATATTGGTGGAATATGCCAATATGGACGAAGAAAATTTATGGTCTGCAGAGTTACTGTCAAAATAGGAAATCTTTTATTGAATTTAAATCAGGGAAAATATATTCAAGTATCGAGAGCTTTCTGTGATGTATTTATAATATTCTATTAGAAATGAGAGAATTTGAACAGTTTTCCGCAATTGAAAAGCTGAGCTTTATGAGGTTTAAGAAGAATACTACTGAAAGAATTTATTTCTAACATTTTGTAAACACTTAAGTATGTCCATTCAGAGAAGAGAGTGCACATAGACTCAAAGAACATACATACAGATGGACAGAAAGAGCCTTTATTCACTTCGCAGCACAAGTCAGTAGGTACTCAAAATGCAGCAATTCTATCAATCGCACCCAGAAAATCGAGACGAGCGCGGGTGAAATCGATTTAATGTTACAAATACAGCTCTACGCTTTTATGATATCGTTGCGATCGACGTTTTTTATCTCGAATTTATTTTATGTAATCTCACCGTTTGTTACTGGGTCAGGTATACAATGTGCGTTTGTTTGTTTTATTTCGAAACAAATGAGAACAGAGAGAATCATGGTATCGAGTAACGTTACAATTTTATTCTTACTCGCTTTTGCCCGTGGTTGCGCCCGCAGGTGGTCGCAAATTAGTTATTTATGATTATAAGTGCGGAAAGTAGGTGATTTCCGACGAGTGGCATTTTGATTCACAAGCGAGTGAAGCGAGCGAGTGTATCAGCCGATACGAGTCCGATATTTTCTTACGCACGCATATCATACAACGTTTTAATTTACATTGTGCGACACGGGAACATACTAACGGGATAAAAGAATCCTATGTCCTAAACCAGATCATGGTCTCTCCATGAGCCCATCTAAATCCGTTCAGCCGTTAAGGTGTGAAAGGGTTACAAAAAAATAGAGTTATTTTCGCATTTATGGATTTGAACATTGTCGCGCAGCTTGCTAAGGACATTTTGTTTATTCGTGTCAAACTTAGTAGGTAGGTTACATTCAAATGAATTTTGCCACCAGCCCATTTCAAAGGTTACCTACGATCATTACCTTCTTGTACCTTTGTGTGCATAAGGACCCAGCATGGTTTACTGTCTAATTTCGGAGCAAAAGCCACGGTATCAAATAAGAGCGGTGGCCGCCATATAACAGCCGCAGAGACGGCTGTCATGTAGATGATGACACCGGGTTTTGATTTTGCGGTTTCAAAAAACGCTCCCCAAGAAAACACACCAACTTACATTCACTAGATAACATCGTTTCAGTGACGTCATTCGCCGGTAATTTATGGATGTTATGTAGCGGCCACCGCTCTTCTAGGACACCGTACCTTTTGTACGCCTTACTAGGGAATGGATGTTGATATTCGACCGCATCTCTAATACTCTAGTGAGCGAATATTTGCTCATCATAAATTCATCTCTTGCGTAAAGTCTATCGATTGGAGGTCTTTATGGGGCTTTATTGCCATCATGGAAGTAGCATTTTTTTCTTAGCTGACGTTACTGTTTGTTAAAAGTAGTGAAACCTTCATAATACCTATTGTGCGTTTAAAATGGCGTCATTAAAATGGCATTTAAAATGGCGTCATTAAATTTTGGTTGTGTTGCATAGTAACTGCGCATTAATGGCACTTGTGATTTTATAATAGGTCAAATCATGGGAAAACTATTGTGCTATTTGTGGGGCACATTAGGCTCTTTACTAAATGCTTGCAGAACGTGGGCAAATCGAATTGGGTGACTTTAAGTTAGATAATTATAGAATAGACAATACGGAAAGAATTCATTATGTACAAATCATTGAACCTGACTTGATTTCCGTACGTCTTTTTCGGGTGACCACTGAAAATCAGCGCTGTGCTGTGGGTCCCCATAGCACAGCATCACGCTGAGTGGAAGCCACAGTCACGAACGTGCAGCTCCAAACTATTTATTTTTATCTTATCTCATATTTCTACTTAGATCTTTTTTGTTTAATTTTGCTGATTAAGAACTGTTATCTTTTTGTATGCACGAGTTTCTGTGACAAATAAACCTTTTGTCTTTCTTTCGGTTAATTCAATGGTGATTTTGGCAGATCTAGCAAAAGTTGACGAATGGTGCGGCGCGGCGTCAGAAAATGTCTGCACACGTACGTCTCAGGTGAGTACAAGAATGTACATATTTTTGTTACTCACCTGAGCAGTCGTAACTGTCAAAATGCAGTACATAGCTAGACCCAGTCTCCCGTAATAAGGTACCAGGGTGCCAGAAAGCGATAGAAAGTATGACTCACCTAGGCAGCCGTAGCCGTCAAAATGCAGCACAACCCAGTCTCCCGTAATAAGGTACCAGAGGCCCTAGACAAAGTGACATTCTGTCAGCGATAACGATGATGGAAAAGGCAAAAATGTATAGGACTGAGCTATCGGAAAGCTTATGTCAATCCTGTTGAAAGTCGTTGTAGAAATACGAAACGCTTTCGAAGCGATTGTCACTTGTCTAGGCCCTCAGGGCGCCAGAAAGCGGTACAAAGTATGACTCACCTGAGCAGCCGTAGCTGTCAAAATGCAGTACATAGCTAGACCCAGTCTCCCGTAATAAGGTACCAGGGTGCCAGAAAGCGATAGAAAGTATGACTCACCTAGGCAGCCGTAGCCGTCAAAATGCAGCACATAGCTAGACCCAGTCTCCCGTAATAAGGTACCAGGGCGCCAGAAAGCGGTAGAAAGTATGACTCACCTGAGCAGCCGTAGCTGCCAAAATGCAGCACGTAGCTAGACCCAGTCTCCCGTAATAAGGTACCAGGGTGCCAGAAAGCGATAGAGAGTATGACTCACCTGAGCAGCCGTAGCCGTCGACGTGCAACACAAACCCGGGCCCGCAACCGCACTCAAAGGTGCCGTCGTGCAGCTCTCGACACAGTTGCTCGCACGGACTGCCCTCGCCGCACCGCCCTGCAACCACGACTACACTTGTAACTATTCTATCTTAACGAGTCCATCGCTGGTACATTAATAATACTAAAAAAACCTTCCTTCTCAAAAACAAGCACCCTAATTTCGTAACGCACGATCGGTCAAAATTGGAATCGGTTTGAAACAAATGTCCAATCCAATGCTCATAAGTTCGAAAAAAAAAATCAGCTCTACAACGTAACTCACGAGCTCGTGAAGCAATTCATCTTTTCGTGTGGTTAGGGACTAACCTGGTGTCAGAGTTTTAAAGCCGCCCAAGGGCCTCTGACTTGGCTTCACATGCCGTCGAAGAATATCTCTCAGGCATGCCGGTTTCCTCACGATGTTTTCCGTCACTGTTTTTAAAGCAAGTTATAATATTATACAAGTAGCAATGGATTAGACATTTGTTTCGAACCGATTCCAATTTTGATTGATCGTGTATTACACAAGTATGGTGCAGATTCTCACCATCTGCCTAGCCTTTTCCCATTTATCTTGGGGTCAGCTTCCAGTCTAACCGGATGCAGCTGAATACCAGTACTTTACATGGAGCAACTGCCTATCGGACCTCCACAATCCAATTACTGGGTAACACGTTACCCCTTGGTAAGACTGGTTGTCAGAATTTCGGGCTTCTGATGACCCGTAACAAATGTGGAAGATCTACATACGCTTGATAGAATAGAAAGAGCCGCGCGGAGCTTCGCGGCGGCTCGTGTAGTCTCGCGGCGGCGCGAGCCAACAGTGCCGCTATTTTATCAAGCGTATCTATATTTTTTGATACTGCACATAAAGTTTATAATTCCTTCTATTTAAAACTGCTCGCCGCGTCGCTGCCGGCCGCTGCCATTGCAGTGTGAATTGAGCCTTATTCATTCCATTTGCTAAGAATTATAAAGTTAATTACCAAATCTTATCACGTTCCTTGATATCTCAGATTAAAACAAGATTACTCAAAGGGCGATCATTAAAGACAGGAAATATCTCCCTCTATAATAACATTGTCTTCTTTCTATAAACTTTCGAGGTTTTCGTGCATTTGACGACCAAGATTAAACAAATACGCGATAGGACTGACTCAGGGCAAATTATAGAACTTTTGTTCAAACAACTCAATTTAGATTTGAAACTCAATCCGTTTTAACCGACTTCTTCAAAAAGAAGGAGGTTCTCAATTCTTCTGTATGTTTTTTTTTACGCGTTATCTTCGCCAATTATGAATCGATTTTGATGATTCTTTTTTAGTTTGGTAAGTCATGCTTCAGAGGTGGTCCAATATAAATTTAACTTTATTTGCGGAGTTTTTGAGTTAGCTTCAATATTATGTATTTTTTCCCACTTAGTCTATGTAGACGACATCATAAGTGACTCCGTCACTGTTATTTACATAGCAGGTAGTGGTATTCTAATTTGTGTCGGGTAGGTACAACAACTGAAAAGTGAAAAATAAAAACTTGTTACAAAAAAAAAACAACCGACTCCCAAAAAAAACAAAAAAAAAAAAAAAATAACTTTAATTTCGGAAGTCGGTGGCAAAAAAACGAAAATTGAAAAGACATCGACTTCCACAATTAAAGATATTTTTCAATTTTTTGTGTTTTTTTTTAAGTCGGTTGTTTTTTTGTGTTGATATAATTTAGGAGAGAGAAACTGACTCTTTCAAATATTTTATTGAAATATTATACTATTCCAAGTTTACCTTTCTTGAGTTAACAGAGGCTCCACAGGTAAGCAAACAGTAGCAAAAATGGAGCAGGAGGCGTCCCAAATTGCCCTTATAAATGATCCACTGGCAGCGAGAAAAATGACCCGACCATTACAAAAATAAATGTCAAATGAGCTGGATTATATCCCGGGCTCCGCCCGCGTACACCTCCCTCGATTTACGAGAAAAGAAATAGGTTTTGATCAGTAATTTGACGCGGGACTCTTTTGTTAGCTGTCATTCCTTGTTGATCAAATTAGGGTGGTTTAGCCTATCTTTTATTTAAGTTGAAGTAGGCTGTGTTCCTTAATTTTGTTGTTCGCGAATTTTGTAACAGTAATTTTATTTCTTGAATTTTTATGTAGCTATTTTTCCGAAAGATTATATTTGGTCCTATTAATCTGAGATGTCATGGCCTAACAGAAAAAGAAGGCTTCATTGAACCCTGCTGGCTGTTTACATCGACTCACCCTACAAATTAGCTTCTATAAGGAAGTCTATAGGTAGTAGGGTAGGTATGTACCTACGTTCAACACAACAAGGAAAACACAGAAAAAGTCAAGTCAAAGTCAAATCATTTATATCAAATCTTTAATTCATTCAAATACTAAATGTGAAAGTGAGTTTGTTTGTTTATTTGTTTGTTATGCTTTCACACTAAAACGGCTGACCGGATTTGAAAGAAAGTCGGCACAGGGGTAGACCATTACCTGGAGTAGGACATCGGATACGTTTTATCCAGCGGGATCGAGACTTATGCGGGTGAAACCGCGGGGCAAAGGTAGTAGGCACCTAAAAGGCTCTTTTGAACGACTGCGTTACGTGACTTAGAAAAGTATAACACCGAATAACACGCCCCATAAGTTTACTAATACGAAATCTGGGTGCGTAACGTGAACGTCAAAATTAACAAAACAAAAAAATGGATTCTAGTTGCTCCTTCCAAAACGTAGTAACGCATGGAGAAGAATGGGTAAGAAACTCCGCACTTATACTCTTTTAAAATGTTAACAAAAAAGTCAACGATTTTTATACCAGCCATAAAAACGCACGAATTTCCAGCCCTTTAACGTTCAGCGGCACTTCAGTGAGCAGAAATCAAATGCTGCTGCTATAAATTGACGGCGTTCCTTTGTCTTCGCTTTAATCGAGTAAAAAGGGGTAGCGGAATGGTATGTAATTAGTTAACACTTAGTCAGTTCGCTCATTATAAGGAAAGGCGCGGCTAATAGCCTTTGACACGCGCCATAGAGCACCACCCTTCATTTTATTATACTTTTCGACACGCCATATATGTATTTTGATCGTTCCAGAAATTCGTGATTTTCAAATGCTATTCGTGATCATTTTGTTCGTGATTAAGATAGGGCAATGTCACCATTGTGTCGTGATAAATAAGGCCCTCTAGAAACAGTACAGCTGATAAAATCTAACCTGGTAAACTTAAGATAGTTAATTGATTCAGGCGTTTCTTTGCGGAAATCCATTATAAAATACAATAGACGCAGATATATTTAGTAACCTATTCCGCTTGACTATTCTTCAAGAGTCATAAAAACCCAGTAAGAAATCGACACGTGTTTCAGCGAGGCATCTTCAGGATGACGATTGACCAATTGCAAACCAGAACGCGACGTGTTACCACACAGAGCGCTGGACGCAAAGTCATTGCGTCCAGCGAAACACGTGTCGATTTTTTTACAAGGTTTTTATGACTCTTGAAGAATAGTCAAGCGGAATAGGTTACTAAATATATCTGCGTCTATTGTATTTTACTGGTAAACTTAATTGAGGCCAGTCGACAATAATTAGGTAGTGTTCCTTAGCAAATCTCTCAGATATATTTTGAAAAATCTCACGGATAAAACTTTGGTGAAGTGAGCTGTCATTCCAAGAGCCTAGGGGGTGACACTATTGACATTTCACTTCACCATAGTTTTCTAGGTGAGATTTTACAGCATAGAGCGACTAATATCGATTATTCCATTCTGATACCTATAGGTAGGTATGTTATGTCTTTTACCGCTATGTTGACACAGGACTTTATAGAGTGATGATAGCTTGATTAGGGTTGCGGTCAGCGGTCGTGAGCAATCAACTTTGGACTTAGAATTCTGTGATATTTTATGGTGGTTCCGATTCGAATTTCTGTGTAATTAAACTAGACAAGACGTAAACTACACAAGTGTAGACTCTGAAACTTAAGATTTATCTTTCATAGATGACTAGCTTTTGCCCGAGGATTCGTCTACTATTTATTTGCGTAACTTATTTTCGTTAATTCGTTTCATTTGACAGTTCAACGACAATCATTGCGTTATTTATGTTGTTGAGCAGACTTCTTTTCGAACTTATGAAGCAATGGATTTGCAATTTGTTTCAAACCGATTCAGATTCTGATTGATCGTGTTTTACGCAATTAGAGTGCTGGGGCGGAAATTATCTTACGGTGACAATATATTAGCGGGATAAAAAGTATACTATGTCCTAACACTCCTAACCCAGGTCATAATATATCCGTGTGCCAAATCCGTTCAGCCATAAAAGCGTGAAGGTAACACTGACAGGCAGACAGACCTACAGACAGTTACTTTCGCACTTCTAATATTCGTATGTCGCTTAGGTCTCTTTAAAGATTAAATAAAAATAAAAAAAAATTAAAGATTGCCTATGGCATTAAGTCCGCCTCTGTACCTACATTTGTGTGCATAAAGTATTAAATAAATAAATAATAATAATAAATCTGGATATTCTGTTATGTAGTTGGAAGAATAGAATCTACACTCTCATAGAGTTCCCTTTCGCATTTCCGATATATTGCTAGAATTTTCTACAAGCTTACAGTTTTATCTACCCTTTCACAGAAAAACCGCCCTTAATTTTCAGATAAACTAAAAATATCACACCAAACAATAATGATTACGTTGCGATCCTCGGATGACGAATGGCGCTCATCGTAAATAAAGCGCTGAACAGAAAGGTGCTTAACACCGACGTTCTTGTTAATCGATTCATCGAGCGCGTTGATTTCATTACCGTATGTGTCACGGACTCACAGCAGTAGGCAGCGAGGTACTTAATTGTGTCAATTTTATGCTGGAGTAATGTTTTTAAATGTCCGGGTACCAACGTTTTAAATGGAGAATTGTGTTTTATGACCGCTTGTGAGCACTTCTGCTGGAGCCTTTTTTGAAAGAAAGAAACAAAGAAAATTGCGTTTATTGGCATTACAACTAATTATAAAAAAATCTGAAAACAATTATTTTAATGCCAAAAAGGCCTCCAGTCAGCAATAAGCGCATTTTTAGTTGAAGATGGCTTGCGGAGATTTGTAATGTGACTACAATTTTCTCCTACAATCAGTACCTTACCTATACATATACAGGGTGGCCGGAACATTGATGACAAAAAAAAAATTTTGGTCCCTCGTGTCGTGAGGTATACGAATCACCCTCATGTATGTTCCGCGATTTTTCATAGTTTTCGAATTATATTTTTTTTTCTGAATTTTTGAGAGTAATCACTAGATTATTCGAAGCTTTTAGAAGACCAAAAACAGACCCTCTACGTGAGCCATATCCGGAACGCAATTGCTTTAACAATAAATGGAACTGTTATCCACCTGTTTAATGGTAAGTTAGCTGAGACAAGAAATTAATTAAAACAATTTATCAGACTATAATCTCACACGTTCTCACGTCACTTATATTTATTTAGAAAGGAAATAACACCGTTAATTTGTTCCAGAGTGTGGCACGGACGTGACTGATCGTTGTAATATAAGCCTCTTTGATCGTCTGCCGCTCCACTGCGTTAAATAATATTGATGCCGACGACACGGATTAGACCAGAAGGTCGGCTTCTTATTGTCATAGTATTATAAACAGCCTACAACGTTCCCACTGCTGGGACACAGGCCTCCTCTCTGTGGAAGAATTGAGGTATTCAAGACACATTTCTGCCGTGCTCTACTGTGGACTAAACCGACGAATGTTTGCGCAGCAGTAGTGCGGGGCATATCCGGGACACACTGCCCTTCAGTTAGCATGAAAGCGGTTGCGTGTGTCGTGCCTATAATTCATCCATACATAATAACTGACGAATGTTTGCATGAAATGTTTGTGGGCGTCAGGTAGACAAAAGCGTTCGCGCGTGGCAGTCGTCGAAATACAGCGCGGCATGCCGCGCGCGGCTGCCGCACACTTTTCCCGCTCAATGTTTGGACACACCTTGTCTGTTTTCATTCGTTGTATGGAGCTGACCTTCTGTATCAATTTTGTGCCGACAGGATGATACCTCGAGCAGGTTCAAACGTTTTGTTTTCCCTTTGTAAAGCACGGATACTAGTGAAGGAGTGATGTGATGCGAATTCAATCATTGAACATTTTTGTTACAGGTTCTATGCTGAAAATAATGTAGGAAGTTTTTGTAATAATTTATATTTTCCTTGTCATTACCTACGGTAATTTAATCTACAAAAACGTTTGAAGATAATTTTTCACTTATAAAGTATTTAATAATATCAACACAGTTTAACATCTTTGATCCTTTTATGCCTCAAAAACATAATCGAATTTCATAAAACCGACGTCAAAAATATTATATTAATAAAGGAAAAATATAAAACCTTCGTGCTTTAAACCATTAGGGGTGTAACAATTTTTCTTCCAGGCGAATTTTCACTTTGAAACAGTGTTGGGATCCAGTGGCGACGAGAAAAAATTACTTGGATTAAAACCTTGTTACAAAATTCTAATCTTGTGTGAAAGTGTACCAAGCTTTCGTAGCTCGAGTGTTCGTAGAGCTGCTACGTAAAACTGGCAAACTATTACTACGGCGTAGCGTCGTAGCATAGTTTGTGACTTTCATTTACGCTTTGTATTTATATGTTTGCTACGTGCGGTCCCTTGTCTCTCGGAGCACGCTTTGGTTTATTATATTCGGTTTAGTTCGCTTTATTAAATATGTAGTATGTTTATTTGAATAAGATGTCTCTGAGGAATGCTGTAGTGTTCAATTATAGTTTAAGATATCGGTATCACAGTTAATAATTATGATTCAATTATTTTCGCAACCCATTTGAGCAGTCGATAATAGCACCCTAATTCTATCTGCCTTAATTGCCTTTTCCCAAGAATGTTGAGATCGCACACGCACACGCCCCAGTTACTGGGTAACACGATACCCCTCGGTAAGACTGGTTGTCAGACTTGGGCTTCATACTAGACGTAACGACTGTCAAAGATACTACGAATGACATCCGGCACCAATTGCAATGGCTTAGCGTGCTTTCCAAGGCACGGAGGGGTATGAAATAGGAAACTAACTGAACAAACGTTTTCATTAAAATAACTTTTACAAAAAAAAAAAACAACCAACTTCCAAAAAACTAAAAAACTTTAATTTCGGAAGTCGGTGGCAAAAAACGAAAATTGAAAATCAAAGACACCGACTTCCGAAATTAAAGATATTTTTCACTTTTTTTGTGTTTTTTTTTTTAGGTTGGTTGTTTTTTTTAGTTGTGGTACCTACCCCACACAAATTCGTATACCATTATCTGCTATGTAAATAACAGTGACGGAGTCAACTAAGATATCGTCTACATACGCAAAGTGGGAAAAATACGTAATTATTGAAGCTAACTCAAAAACTACGCAAGCAAAATTAATAAAATTTATATGGGACCACCTCTGAAGCATGACCTACCAAACAAAAACATAATCATCAAAATCGATTCATAATTGGCGGAGTAATTGCGTAACAAACACACAAAAAAAAAAAACATACAGATGAATTAAGAACCTCCTCCTTTTTGAAGAAGACGGTTAAAAATAAAAATGTATATTCCAGCCTCTTTTTCCAGTATTTGCGTCTGTCGACTTCGCATTTAGTGGGGCCCCGACTCACTTGCTTATTTAGGCCCTTTCTGGAGTATTATATCGCTAGCAATTAGTCCCTGTCGACGAGTGATGTTTACGGTTCTCTCCGACATAAAAACGTACCGTTTGTTTTGGTTTTTTATTTAATTTGGAAAACATTGAGACCTGATTTTGAGGTTTAATTACTGAAGGGTGCTTTATGAATGACCCTCACATATCTATAGGTATATACGGAGGCGAATCTGAACTGGCGGAATGAGCTAGAGTCTAGCCTGAATAGAAATGCGTGCACATGTCAGGAAAGGGCGAAACACATAATATAATTATCATCACGCCTGTATTCCCCTAAGGGTTAGACAGAGGTGTACAGTCACGAGCAAAAATATGTATACACTCAGCAGAATTCAATGACGTTTTTCTCGTGGAATAACGATTGCAACTTTGAGATGATATTTATTTTATAATAATATGTGTTTCAAAATACAAAAAACATAAAATTGCAATCAAAACGGTAGGAGAAAATCACTTTTACAGCTTGCTAAGTGTATACCTGTGCCTTTAGCACACCACATTTCACAAGTTATGTTTAAGTCCCACGTAAGGGGGCGACCCTAATGCCAACCGGGCTCCGGGCTGCTACTGAGAAATTCTAGATGGAAAAATCCAATACCACTTAGCCCAACCCACGAATCCAACCCAGAGGGCCTGAACAAGTGACAATCGCTTCGAAAGCGTTTCGTATTTCTACAACGACATTCAACAGGATTGACATAAGCTTTTCGATAGCTTATGTCAGTCCTATACATTTTTGCCTTTTCCATCATCGTTATCGCTGACAGAATGTCAATTTTTCTAGGGTCTCAGGGCCGCATCATTAGTGCTTGCGACCATTAGACCAGTTTTACACGAATGCCTAAAAAAGGAGTGTCATGTGTTAATCATTTGTAGTCGTTCCTCCGACGGGGACAGTCGTATTCGCGTAGGCTTTGAGGCCTTAACATCTACAAGAGATGTAGTAGAACCTGAAATTAAAATTGATCACTTATAGGGTTACCATCCGTCCTGATTTGTCCGGCTTTTTGGCAACTCCCTCCGGACTTCATCCGGCCTTTTTAATTGACCGCACTTTTCGACATTAGTTTTTTTTTTTAAGTGAAAACTTCTTAATGAGCGTTGAGCACTTTTTGGGTGAACAAAAATCATGGAACTCGCGCCATCGTCACCGAACGCTTGTTGGGTGTACAAAAATAAATGAACTCGCGTCATCGTCACCGAATGCTTGAAGAATTAATGAATGTTACTTAGTTTGCACTTCTATGGGCAGTAACGTAAGGTTCTGATAAAAGCACAATTTAAAAGTAAAATCCGAACCATAATGCAAATATATCCGGCTTTTTGTCAGGACATTTTTCCAAGATTCAAAGTTAACGCTCATGGCTGTATGGCCTATAAAACCAGTCCCTCTGTAAACTGTTAATTCGCCTTCTCGACTTCAAATGCCAAAGTTCATTTGAATTGTCTTTGGTGACTCTAAATACTTATCTATGGCTTTTAGAACTAGACCCTAATCCCTATCCGCGTAGTAGTGTTTATTAGTCAGTTCTACAAAGTCAAAGTTCATTCACACAGACTTCCCTAGGAAAAAACTTTACCTCGTTTTGGATTTTTTCCAAAGGGAACAGTTGACCCGAGTTTAATGTCGTTAACTTCCGGAATTATTATCAGTATCATTGTTTGGTTTCCATTCAAATTTTCTTCCCTTTATTTGGAAGCGAAAACTACCTTTATTACCTTTATTAAATAACCTTTATTTGGAGGAGCTCGAGCGGAGGCGCTACTAGTTGAATATACGGACAAACGAATACCGAGGTTTTGCGTTTTATATTTTACGGAAGAATGGTGAAGGTATAACGGAGCGTTTTTTTTTTTGGTCTCTGAATAGAACTCATATTTACGTGGTGCATTTTTATGCACTCACTGAGAGCGAGACGTATTAAAAATCGCTCAAGAAAATCTCGTAAAGATATTCGTGTTTATGTCTCAGCATTAAAAAGTTCATAAAATTCTTCATTGAAAGTTTGTGAGGCAGACATTTCTATCTATAGTATTGTATCGACTCAATCTGCCTAACTTATTCACTTCCAGTCTAATTTATTGGAGCAACTGCCTATCTGAGCTCCACAACCCAGTTATCCCTTGGTAAGAGCTGGTTGTCAGAGTTTTGGGCTTCTGACTACGTCAAAGATCCACAAATGACAGCCGGGACCAACGGCTTAACGTGCTTTCCGAGGCACGGAGGAGTCTCGATATGTGAAAATGGTCACCCATCCACGGAACAACCCCGGCAAGCGTAGCTTAACCTGATGGATCGACCCGAGCGGTTGTTATTACTTAGCCACGAGCTCCTCAAAACTTCTCCATATATGTATACTTATTTCTTACTTTATCCATTTTCGTGACTACACAAGTCCTCACATCCATCTCAACATTCTCATCTCCGCTGCATGCAATCTTTTTTCATCCGTCTTCTTCACGGCCCAGCATTCGGATCCATGCGGTACATAATAACTCAAGAACTAAGTATCCCATTTACGTTTTTTTTTTTCTGTTTAGGTAATTCATAGACTTGTCCTCTAGGTACATTCTAGTAGACATTTTGACTGCCCTGTTGGTCTCGTGGTCGCAAGCGTGACTGCTGAGCGTGGGGTACTGGATACGATTCCCGGGTCAGGCGAATGTTATTGGGTTTTTCGACTAGGAATTTCTTAGTAACAGCGCGGAGTTTGGAAGTTGGCAGTGTGATACCCCCGTAGCTCGGAAAGCACGATATACCGTTGGTCCTGCGCCTGATCTCTCTCGGGTCGTGTTGGATTGCTGTCCCATCGGACTATGAGAGTCTGCGCACATACTTTTGTACTATAATAATATCTCCCTCGCCAATAGCTAGTCTCCATTGAGATTGGCCGCTATTGCCGAAATACGGTGTGGAGGAATAGATAGTAGACATTTTGTTACCTATCATAAGGAAAATCTAGTTGTGTATCTACACAAATTAAATATTAACGTCCCGCCACGTTTATCATTCGCTCCCTCGTCTACGAACAGTCTGGAACTCTGGACGTCCACCCGAATTAGTGGAACGAGGAAAAATAGATACACCTTGATAAAAGCTACCCTCAGTGTGAATAATTCAGCCCTCCACACACTCATATATCAGGGCGCAGTAATCAACGCCGACGTCTGACTGAACCGCAACCGTATCGCACTTGATTTAGACATAAATGAACATTTATTTATTTTAGGTGGTAGGGTGTAACTTTGGAATCAAATTAAGTAACACAGTCATTTATTGTTTTTTTTTTTTTCGTTTTGAGTGGTTTTTGAATACCTATATATTCTGAACAACCTACTTTCATATTGTGCAAGAATCTAGTTACACATTGTATAATAGGTAAAAGTATGCAAAATAAATAAATGTATGTATAGTAAAACATTTTAAAATAGTAACTGTGGGAACTTACCCATTCTTCTCCATACGAAACTTATACATTTTGCTTCAAGGATCAATTTTATTATATTTTCTTGTAAGTACCCTAAATGTTGACGTTCAAAAGTGCCTTATTTATTTATTTAACCATTTATGCACACATACATATAAATACAGACAAGAAGAAAGGAACAGAAAAATTCGTACAAAGGCAATGCTTATTTCTAAAGAAATCTCTTCCAGCATACCTGCGATAGGAAAGTAGATAAAAGAGATGTAGACAACGTGTGTAAGAGTAGAAGAGAAATAGAATACATAAATCAAAAACAATTCAAAAATTAAATATAAACATACATTATGAGAATATCCTTACATACATACTTCTAAAATAAATATCACTTAAAAACCTGCAACTATGCACATTAACTGCAAAGTGTAAGTGTTTTTGTGCCTGTTTGAAAAAAAATATTTGACTCTGAAATGCCAAATAAAAATTCTGCCCTTTCCTATGTTTTGAGTTTAAGGTCCGGAGTGAATATACGGTTGGTCCGGAGTGAATGTACGGTTGGTCCGGAGTGAATGTATTCGATTGCGCTATTGATTCGCTACTTTGACATTGCGTGTCCTAATCAAGAATGAACTTTGCAAACATCGATAACTTTGCTGAACCAATAGCTATTTTGAATTATTATCTGTCGATCTCACACAAGAGTACTTCATTATTCTTGTGTGTTCGGTAGATAATCCAACTTTAAATGCAGATAATCTGTTTAAACAGTTAATCCATCCAGTTTGCGTAGCATGTCTATACACGAATTACGGCGCAGATTTAATTATTCATTCAATTTGGCAAGATAATAGCTTTATTGTTAGCAACAATGGAATGTAGCCAAATGAGGTCGCGCAGTTTCCATACATTTCGTCCATTGTTCACTCTGGTGGGCGACTCCAAAATGTTTTATAGCGAATTTTGTATTTTCGGCAATGAATGAAACATTTGGGAGATCTCTATACACAATGCAGCATCTCTAATTTATTTGGCCGAAATAAATGTGTAACGAGCTCTATTGTATTTGAATATTGAAGTAAAGTTTAACGGAAAGTTGTTTGAGGCTTGTTGGTAGAATTTCTTTCATTCTGTGCTTAATTAGTCTTTTGTCATTCCTTGCTGGGTACCTACCTACCCGTTAACACCTCCCAAACTCAAAGTATTTATTTCAAAAGTCGTTCGTAGTTGGGTTTCAGTTTTTATTACTTTAATTTTTTTGAATATTGTCAAGGGGGAGCTAGTTTCCCATTCCAATGCGATTTAATGTAACGTCACATGGCCTATAACCAGCGGACAATCAAGACGCTTCCAACGATATCTCATTTGTCAAATTGTGATGAGTGGTTTAGAAGATAGGAGGGAACAGATGAACATCCATACATACATACATACATACCGGTCAAAATCATAACCCTCCTTATTTTTCGCCGTAGTCGGGTAAAAAGTCAATTTAATTGATTGTCATAAGCTACCGAAAACTTATGCCAATCTTGTTGAAAGTCGTTGTTGAAATACGAAACGCTTTGAAAGCGCCTACCAGTTGTCTAAGCCCTCTAGTCTACCCTAGCTAGGCCAATTAGGTACCTATCTACTTTGGACTATATTGGTCAGTCATCACCACGTTTTACCGAATACCGAATAGCAATTTCATGTTTCCCAATATAAACTTGAATCCCTAACATACAACATCGAAATCTTCCCTACCATCTCGAATCAAACACTTCCAAAAAGCCGGCAACTCAATATCACAGAATCAACTGCTAAATAATAGTGTAGGTATAAGCTGCCACAAATTCACTCCACCGAGATTATCTTCAATCAAGGCGCCGATAGAGCGATAACATTCTGGACCGGCTCGTTACCACTCGTAACTGACCAAAAAATATTGGAACAGATATGGGAACGGGGTCGGGGTTCGGCTCGCTCTATTCCTCATAAATGTTTACCGACCGCCCACCGTATCTTAGTTTTATTGGTCGTGCGAGCTCTTGGTGCTCGCTTTATTTCCTCTCTGGCGGTAAAACGAGTCGTTACTCGCAAGTGCCGCGGTAAACTGCTTTCATTATGATTGATCGGGTTTTATATTTTGCTTTAAATTGTTAAGCAAATGTATTACAGTGTGCTGGTATTGTGAAGAATAGGAAATTGAAGTATGATTAGTATTTATGAAGGAAGGATACAGTACCAGGTGAATCAATCACAGAGATGCCAGCATATTGGCGGGGTCCGCTAGGACCGATGCCTGCCAGGGTTGCGGGAAAGTCCGAAAGGGATACCCGGACCCTTAGCAACAGGCAACTGAAGGAACACGGGTGAGTTTTACTCAGTAAAAGTCTGACACGCACTTCCGCGCCAGAGCGGGAGAAAGTCATTTGATGATTTCACAAACCAAAAAAAAAAAAAATTGTATCAAAAACGCTCTTGACTACAATGTGTTAGCAGCAGGTAGGTAAGAACAAGTTGGTAAATAATCTTGTAGATTCCTAAATAATATTTTACCTACTGAAATAAAAAGAATTACCTATAACTTTCCAGACTTCTCAACTCAACAAATGAAATCGCAACTAAAAGAATCAAACTTTGATTAAAACCGTATCGAGTCTTGATACAAATTCCATTTGAATTTCCTTTAAGACAAACCGATAAAAGAAATTCAATTGAGTAGTTCCAGTTAAAAAACAACTATAAAACGAGCTAATTGCAGCAAGCGTGCTACTTGCGGCCGATTAAAAATGTTCCAGTGTTTGTCCCCCGACTTTGTGAAACCGCGGTGGAGGGACCACCATAATTAAATGTGGATTATCTACCGCTCGGTAGCTCCGACGAATCGCGAACAAAGATTAGCAATAGCCGAGTCGACAATCATAAAAACATACATTTACATCTCTAGTACCTTATTACAAACATAAGTTTCGGCGTTAATGGCTAAGACATTTGCGTTTCAATAACAACGGAATCTTGATTGAGAAATTAAGCAAATAATAAGAGCTGTAGAATAATTGGAGCAGTTTCCTTTGTAATTTGGTGAGGATACCCTTCGGTTTGAGTATCCCTTTTTTCTAAAGAACAATATTAAGACGCTGACAACAGCTAAACCACGTTCACTGTCTACTCAAAAATTAGTTGAGAACATAATCGAAAATAAATAACAAATAAGTTCTGCATTCAAATAAGATCTTCTTGTTTAATTAAAATACTAACATACGTTGATACAGATTATGTTGGATTGGAACTCAAGGTAAGAGGTTAGTTTACCGTTAATTTGTAACGATTTTTTTTTTAAACATATTTTTTTATGTAACAACCAAGTTCTGAGAAATATATTTAAGCATTCAGCATTACCTATAGGTACTTATTACATTTTTTACGCTACGTATATTAACCGTGTGTTTGCACTGGCGAAACATTCAAACAAAACATGTTGAAATCTCTAGTTCCTGTCAAAAATTGTATACAACATTGACAGAAAATAGAGATTTCAACATGTTTTGTCTTGAATGTTTCGCCAGTGCAAACGCACGGTTACATATATTTTTTGGTTAAGACAAGCCTACTTTTGAACATTTAGGTACCTCTTGTCAGCGCCTTAATCCCGAGATTTATAAAGTAGGAAGAGCCAAGAGGGTCGGTTTTAAAGAGGTCCTTAAAACCGACCGCCGGCCGTTTGCTTCGGATTCAAAGAGTTGTCTGCAAAATTGCATCTTTCCGGCTTTCTGTTCCAAGATTTCTTTCACCGAGGAAAATAATGAATAGGTACTATAAGGGAACGGGAACGTTTGTTTTATTGCAGAGTGCTACGCCCTAGTGACTTGTTAAGGTGCGTTCCTTTAGTATTGATCGTATTTTAATTAAAATTCTTCGCTCTGTGTTTCTGTAGGTACAGGATGACTATACAGAAATTCAAACGTCTGTATCTTCAGCATTTAGTAGGTAGGTATCTAACATAAAGTTGGTCAAACATCAAACACTAGTTCATAGTTTTTCTCAGTAGGTACTTATCTGACTGACTGGTAAAATAAGGTACTTACTAGAATTTTGCAGTCAGATAAGTAGGTACCTACTGAGAAAAAACCTACCTAAATATAAGTAGCTAACTTAGGTTAGTCTGGGTTTGCTAAAGGTAAGTAGGTACTATTCTGTGCTGAAGCCTTAGACCAATACTTATTGGGCTGAGGCTGAAGCGCAAATACACAGCGTATATACATACATACCTAGACTATAAGTAAACGGTGCAGTGTAGTTTAGCTTTAGTAAAGGCCAAAACCCTTAAGATTCTTTATTGCTCTTTTGTGAGAAGTCATCTTGAATATGCGTCACAAATTTGGAACCCGTGTTATGGCAAATACATTGATCGTATAGAGAATATACAAAAAAGATTTATGCGTTTTATATGTTTTCGGCTGCGTATACCATACCATTCTGATGATTACATTAATCTCTGCATGAAATTTCACCTACAGCCACTTATAAACCGTCGTCGACTAGCGGATTGCACTTTTCTTCTCAAAATTATATCTAATGAGATTGATTGTCCTGACCTCCTGCATAAACTGCGTTTCAATGTCCCTCAGAGATCAGTTAGATTTAATCCACCTATCTCCATTCCATTTTCCTCTTCTAACTACAGGCAAAACTCATACATGGTGCGAGCGAGTAAGGACTTTAATATTCTTTGTAAAGAGTTCTCATTTGAACCATTTACCACCAAATCCCATTCTGCACGCAATCGGCTGAACGCTGACTTTTTTAAAACTGTTTAGTGCTTATTGTACCTTACATTTATATATATATAATATGTAAGTATATATATTATATTCTTTTCTATCGTGCTTGTTAGTGATCCTAAGATTTCTATTACTTTTTCAGTTTTTACCCGTGAGAACCTGTAATTGGCTCTGTGTTTCTTATAAAATTGTTATCCATTATTTATATAAATAAATAAATAAATAAACCCAGACTATCTACATACTATATAATAATTAGGTATGCATACATTATTACTTATTCTGACGAACTAAACCTTTACTGGGTAATTTATGCTAATTAAGTCACGGCTGTATGGGCTGAGAGTAGTTAAGCTAAGCTTGAAAGCAGTAAAGGCCCAGTGAAACCAGTCTATAATGTTCCCACTGCTGGGACACAGGCCCCCTCTTCGAGAGAGGAAGTGGGCTGTAATCTACCAAGCGGGCCCAGTGCGGGTTGGTAGATGTCACATGTGTTCGAATTTTTGGTTCAAGGATATGCCGGTTTCCTAACGATGCACGATGTTTTCCTTCACCGTTTTGAGAGCAGTGGTGATAATGATTTACACGAAGTAGTAAAGCGACTGTCAGGGTTTGGACCTGCGACCTAAAACTCTTAGGTAAATCCCGGCCGTTACCACTGGGCCACCACTGCTTAAAAGGTAAAATTCAGCAATAAAGTCGGTAGTACCTTGGAGCATCCCTGTATTTAAAAAGAAACTTCAAAGCTAGTCAAAAACTCACCTTGAAACGCGGCCTCAAACTGCGCGGGATCTTGCGCGGGGTCTTGCGTGGAGGCGCGCGAGGTGGCCGACACCAACAGCGCAAGAAACAGCGCAGCCAGTGGCGCCACCCGCGGCGCAGCCATCTCGCCACTACGCCATGCCATCTCCGCCCATACCTACACCAACGATGCGCCTACCCTGCGAACAAAAGCAAACAGGATTTAACAATGGTAGGTAGGTATCAACGCGAATACTCAAATTCTACTGCTATGTGATGTGCTGGACATAGGTCACTTCATATAAAGTTGGAAGAAGGTAACCGTTATTTTTTTAGGTTGTGGCAGTTCAGTTTGGCGGTCTACCTAACCGCTTCCCTAGCTTTGGACTGGAACGCGTAAACCATCGTGTTTTGTGCACGGAACTCGTGAGTACGGTGTTGTGTGTTTGTAACGCTATTTTTTACTTATCCAATGTGTATGCGTTATTGTACCAATCACATCGCGCTGCTAAGTACTCAGTTTTGGTACGTATATAGGATAATTATGTGTATTTCTTGGTATGCAAACCTACAGTTCATATTTAAGTCTTGAAACATACCTACATAATAGACCGCAGGAATCATAATTATTTTGGACTAACTTCAGTTATCTCTTCTGTGGCTACAAGAGACGGTCCTGTCGACAAACATATCGTGTTTTATAGAACTTGAATTCTAGACAACCCAATCTCCGTTTGTCTCTAGAGTTGTTTTTCATGATCCATAGGGAACTGACGGAAAACCACGGTATTATTTGGTTTTAGTAATCTGTGGTCACAGACAGACTTTATAAAGCGAGCTACGCACGCGTTGGCTCGCTGCAGATTTCATAAATAAGTGTACAAGCTTGAATAAATATTTGTATGCATCTGATCTATACGATTAATATACCTATTATGTAACTAGGTATTGTATGTACAATACAAAAAACATACTCTTCAGTTTTTTTATATTAGTCTATGTAGACTAATATAAAAAAACTGAAGAGTATGTTTGAACGCACTAAAATACAATAGACGCTGATAAATTTAGTAACCTATTCCGCTTGACTATTCTTCAAGAGTCATAAAAACCCTGTAAGAAATCAATTTTTTGATTTCTTACAGGGTTTTTATGACTCGAATTGGTTACTAAATATATCAGCGTTTATTGAATTTTATAATGGATTCAATTAACTATCTTGAACGCACTACTCTCTGGAACTACCAGTCGGATTTTCATTTGATAGCTCCATTCTTGAACAAGGTTATAGGCTATTTAACATGACGATACGAAGCTTATGCACTAAGAAAAAGGAAAAAAAAACATGCAGACGAAGTCGCCGGCAGAAGCTAGTAAAATAATAAATATACGCTGTGAATATTAAGTACCTAGAACGTAATCCGTTTATCATTGTTTCTCCTAAGTATTTCTCTTCTTTCAAAACGACCTGCAGTTAGGAAATCTTGCTTTTGAGTGGAAATGAAGTCAGAAACGCCTTCAAGCGAGTCATCATCCAATTTAAATCTCTGGCTTCACCTTTTTCAAACCACACTTTGGTAAGCATAAATGGATCCGCTCAAATAAAGCCTCGTCACTTGGATTAAAGTACCTACATCTGGTAGGTTCATACAGATCGTTAATCAATCACTGGAGTTTCCTTGCTAACTCCGGACTTCAGAATTTTGCAATTCCCATTTAAAGTTTTCGATTGAATTACTTACGTATCTTCGCCCAAACGTAAGTACAGTACGATTGTAAATGTAAATGGTGTTAGGTAGTACCTAACACCATTTACATTTACAATCGTACTGTACACACGGCTACACATCAAGCTATACATTTCCAGTTTATGCTGATCCCGCATTGTATAGGATTTTCGTACCATGCGAGGTCAGCTTATACTGGAAATGTATAGCTTGATGTTTAGCCGTGTGTACAAAGGTACCTCAATAGTAAAAAACGTATTTATATTATTAGGTAGGTACTCGTAAGACTTGTAGGCGGATAGAGTAGTACCCAAGATTTGCGTTTTTTTTGATGACGGAAACTAAGTGAAATCAACCGTTATAAATTTTCATTTTCATCAATTCACATAATTAAAAAATCTCGTTCAGCGCAGTGAATGGGTCGCTTTTTTCAGCAGTCTGGCGTCCATCAATAATTTGACAGTGACATTGACACGAGACTCAATCAAAGCTAAGCCCGTTCCGTGTGTGAAAAATGCATGTTTTTGTAACTTCAATGTAAAATGCTGTCTCTCTTACACTTGTAACGATTGACGATCTCACCTCCTTATCTAACTGCGCATGCTTATTCAGTGTAATCTGTCAAAAAGGTAAACAAAACAATAAAAATATTGTCATTTGTATTTTGTTTGCCGGTGTGGCAGTTTAAATGTCAGGAAAATTGGTTTTAAAACTGTATTTACACGTTAAATAAAACTAAGCGTTCAACTCAGTGAATGATAAAAGGGAGTTCATGTAAAATGTACTTTCGGTGTGCGCTGTGCATATTGTTTTTCACTTTTTCATTGGATGAAGTGGATTTGCTGGAGAATGGCATGGCCCTCACCCCTCCTATGGGGTGGATGTCATGGGGATACTACATGTGTGGCGTTAAATGCGAAGCGGACGAAGATAAATGTTTAAAGTAACCATTCCTCTTAATTTTCACTTTTAATTACTCTATAAAAAACAAAAAATTGCTGCACTCGGTCTATGGCACAACTAGACGTATATACATCAACAAAAAGTTTTCGATAACAATTTGGTCTATAAAAATCTATGACAACGTAATTTTACTACAACTGTATTAAAATCTGGTTTCCCATTGTTCACTTTATGAATAATATTCAATAGTAGGACAAAAAGACAAGAAAAACTCACTTCATGCATGAAACTCACTAATTTAATTTCAAATTCAATTTCAATTAAAGTTTCATAGCCATACCTCGTGATGTGTCCGTGGCATCACAGTGGGCCCTATCAGAATATCCCTATCTCAAATATCGTAGCATTATGCTGAGATAGGAGCCTTTTTGGCCTCGCACAGGTTTTCTTTTCCTGTTTCACATTGTTTTATTTTATTCTATTACTTGTTTTTCTGATTCTATAGATTTAATGTTTGTTTCTATTGTTATATTTCCTGTACGTGTTCCAAATAAAATATTTTTCTTTCTTTCTTTTACCTAATGTCTATGCCAAATGGAAATCACAACAAATTAATTTTTCAATATAATTATGTGATATTTAAATTACAGTGAAAAGCTAATTCTATCGGTAGCTGATAGTTTTTATACCGAAGGCTATCAAGAGGCGGGTTATGAATACATCATTATAGATGACTGCTGGTCTGAAAGACAACGGGATAAGGATGGAAGGCTGGTCGCGGACAGGAAGAGGTTCCCACGAGGAATGAAGTTCATTGCTGATTATGTGAGTGTTCATTCTGGTTAATAATCTTAACTAATATTGAGGAGCTCGTGGCTAAGTAGAAGCAGCCGCATGGTTCTTTCCATCAGGTTAAGCTACTCTGGCCGACCATGCTACACTGATGACCATACATTATATACCGAGATTACTCCATGCCTCGGAAAGCATGTTAAGCCGTTGGTTCCGGCTGTCAAATGTGGATCTTTGACAGTCGTTATGGGTCGTCAGAAGCCCGAAAGTCTGACAACCAGTCCTACCAAGGGGTAATGTATTACCCAGTTACTGGATTGTGGAGGTCAGATAGGCAGTCGCTTCATGTAAAATATTAGTATTCAGCTGCATCCGGTTAGACTGGAAGCCGGCCCTAACATAGTTGGGAAAAGGTTAGGAAGATTGAATCCTAACTAATAGTATAAGTGTAAGTGTTTGTCATGCTAAAACAGCTGAACAGATTCGGATAAAATTTGGCACATGGGTAGACCATGACCTAGAGAAGGACATAGGCTACTTTTCATCCTGGATCGCAGACAAAGTCATGGGCAACAGCTAGTTGGCTAATAATCTGGTTATCATTCAATCTACAGGGTGTTAGGGTAAACACTGTTATCCTTGCAACCAGTGGTTTGGTTTCATTTATAGAACGTAAAATCAATTGAAAATTACAACTTTTTTTTAATTTTTTTTAGATATAAATTTTACCACAAGAGACCAAGTTCGTTGCCCAATGCGCTAGGACAACGAACTTGCGTCTCAACACGGGCGGGGGGTACGGGATGTGACCTGAACGGCAGCGAGCGCGATCCCTCCCTTAGTCAGTCAGCTGTTTCGCTAGCAAGCACGGTGTCACATAGAAACTTTTTAAAATCTTTTAATGAAAATAACGTTTTTTTTTTTGTTGTGTTCGGACATTTATTTTTATATTTAAGTCAACTACCCATGGTTTGAATGACAAGAGTGTTTACCCTTACATTCTGTATATTGTTGTTTTGCACTTAACTTTTCGGGTTCAAACATTAGTATTGTTTAGTGTATCATGTCCGCTAGTTCTGATTCAGTATAGTTTTTTATGAATCACAAATAACTTTTTAGTGCATTCTTTGACCACAGAGTCCTGAAAAATTACAATTTCCTACTAAATACTTTAGGTAATACAATCTGTAAAACATTATTCAAACACATTGGACATGTTTAAATATACAATTTCAATAGCCTTAATAGTATTTGAAGACTGTAGTTCAATGAAATCATGTCCTTGAACCATTTGTGTAGGACAAATGGCAGCAGAATTATTTCAATAACAAAATTTTTAAATATATAAAACAATGATCCAATTATTTACACTTGCTATTGAATTTTATTAAACACCTTTTAAAATAAATAAGAATAATTGGATGTTTTGACATTTATTAAGTCACCTACATGGTGTGTATTTAACAATACTTAGTAAAAAATACAATAGATGTAGATATTTATTTTTATTGTATCCTCAAGAGTAATAAAAAAAACCCTGTGAGAAATCGACACGTGTTTCACCTCTCAACGAGGCATCTTCAGGATGACGATTGACCAGTCGCGAATCCGAACACGACGTGTTGCCCCGCTGAGCGACGGATGCGGGGTCTAGAGTTGGTTTGTGTGATGTTATGTTTTTTGTGACATATTTTCAGATTCACTACCGAGGCCTGAAATTCGGCATGTACACGAACATAGCAAATATAACATGTATGAGGTACCCTGGCTCCCTCAGTTTTATGGAAATCGATGCTCAGACCTTCGCGGAGTGGGGCGTTGACTATCTCAAGGTGGACGGATGCTTTGTGTCCGAAGAACTCCTCAATGTGGGTGAGTGTTAGAATAATACGTCTGGAAATAGTTTGTTGAACAAAACACGATCGTTATTGTGAGGCAACGTGACAGTGTTGCACGGTTTTCGTGCTTCGATTAGGATTCTAGGTTATTATAATGTGGTTGATAGACACACAAGCAACTACGCATACCTACTTACCTACTTACTTATGGAAAAACGAACAGTAGGCGCATATTTTTGAGTGAGATGACCGAAAAGCCAGTAGAACCACAGATGAATACAGATGGTTCAGTCCGCAAAATCATTTAAATAAAAAACGGCTCTTTCTTCGACTCAGTAAAGTAAAATTCAACTCGCACAGCGCTAATTACCTACAGTTATATCCACCTAGAAGTTTCCTCTGTTTCTATCGCTTAAGGGCGCACCCTACCTCAAATTGCTTAGCATGATCCTCCGTTATGCCGAAAATACTGCAGCTTTAATTTTGAAATAAATATAATATGTTAATGTTCAGGATTGATGCTAGGTATTTGGCACCTATTCTCATTAAAAAAAACCCATAAGATAAGTTACGTTTGTTCACAAATTCGCGTTTAGGGGTTGCGCCACATTTAAGTAGGTAGGTACTGTTGCCGAGTTTAGTAGTGAATGAACAGGCCTTGTTGTGTACTATGGGCAGCCGCCTAGTTGCGTAATACATCGATCAATCGCAATCTTTATCGTTTTGAAACAGATTGCTAAACCATTGCTTAATAAGTTAAAAAAAACATCTGCTCAACAACGCAAACAACGCAATGAATGTTGTTGAACTGTCAAAATGAAACAGATTAGTCTTAATCTTTATAAAATTGTGTTACGCAATTAGATAGCTGATCTAGATGCGGTATTGATGCGATGCTTCTATCCCCAGGTTACATAAAGCTGGGCCAATATTTGAACAGCACTGGCAGGCCTATGGTATACTCGTGCAGCTGGCCGTACTACATAGAGTTCATACATAGAAAGCAGGTATGATATGTTCTTACATTCATTGACAGACAACGCACAGCCGAAACTGCTGGGTCTTATACATTACGACTACCAAACTGAACTTCGACAAACGGGTACTACGACATGATTTTACTTCGACATTACGGAACTCCGGCTTTACTTACGCTACTCCGGCCTTACGTCTTTACTTCGACAATACTTTAGTTCGGCATGCCTTATCTCCGACACTACCCTACTCCGACAAAACGTTTCTTCGATATGACTTAAGGGCGCACCCAATCACAAATTGCTTAGCATGATCCTCTGTTATGCCGAAAATACTGCAGCATTAATTTTGAAATAAATATATGTGAAAGTTGAGGATTGATGCTAGGTCTTATGTGAGGCGAAAACACGATTACATTAAATTTTCTCTATAGAAAAATAATCCAAAGTTACCTCTGCACAGAATTATAAATCGCTGGTATTCAAAAATACTTCAAATTAGATCATGAAACTTTGCATGATAACTGAACTAACTATAAAGCAGGTCTTATGTGTGTCATTTTTTTTTAATTACCATTATTTTCAACGTAAAAAGCAATTACCTAAACTTTCCGACGCTTTAGAGCCGCTAGCGCCCCACTCCGTCTCGTTCTCACTCAGGTCGCGAGTAGTATGGTGCGAGCGGGATAAAATCTGAGGTAGGGTGCGCCCTTAACTACGGAATGATGTGACTTTGACGACATATTACTTCGACAATAATGCTAGTTAGACATGATTCAATTTCGACATAAAAGAAAGAAAAATACATTCTCTACTCCGACATGCTGTACTTCGACAATATCTTAACGACGTGATGCGTCTCGGTTTAGTAGTCACTAGTCATAAACTACTTTTAGCGCCGCCGCGCCGGTGCGGTTCCGGCGTCATGTACAGGAAATCAATCTGCCTAGCCTTTTCCCAAGCCGCGCGGGTCGATCCATCAGGTTTGGCTACGATTGGCGGGGTTGATCAGTGGATGGGTGACCATTTTTACACACCGAGACTCCTCCGTGTCTCGGAAAGCATGTTAAGCCGTTGGTCCCAGTTGTCATTCGTGGATCTTTGACAGTCGATACGTCGTCAGAAGCCCGAAAGTCTGACAACCAGTCTTACCAAGGGGTATCGTATTACCCAGTAACTGGGTTGTGGAGGTCAGATAGGCAGTCGCTCCATGTAAAATACTGGTATTCATATGCATCCGTTTAGACTGGAAGCCGACCCCAACATAGTTGGGAAAAAGGCTAGGCAGATTGATTGACCTATTTACATTTTTATATGGCGTTCACTAGCCATTTAAAAATGTAAATAGGTATGAAAAACCTAGGGAAACATCCATTCGCCGGGATAACGTATATAAAAATTGATAAGCATGTGATAATACAAACTTACTATAATAGCTATTTAATGGTTGAGTATTTCGACAGCTACGCTAAGAAATAATCCATTGATTACAGGTGCTTATCGGTTTTATCGAAAAATTAGTAATGATCGTCCGAATCGTTATCGAATAATGAGATAACACGAGCCTTGGACAATATAATTTTACTGCAAAAATTATGTACTTAGTTCATATCTGCAAACGATAACGAATATTTTCTTATTGGCCGTAAATTTTTTATATGATTCTGAAAATTGTAAGTATGTAAACTTACAATTTTCAGAATCATAGTATAAACTCAAAAACAATTCTACTACTACTGTGTCCAATTTGGAGATCGGATTTATTGTTCACAAACAGCAGATATGCGCCGTTGAATAATATCTCGAAAATATTCATAATGCTAAACGTGCTAAGGTGGGATTGTAGAAACAATCCCAACTTAGCATGACCACAATAGAAACGGGTTTTGTCGACGGAAGAATAGACATCACAATCTGTCATTTTGTCTATTCTTCCGTCGACAAAACCCGTAGAAACCCGTTTCTATGGTTGTGATGTTACGCGTGCAGCGCAACATCACAACCATAGAAACACGCTGGCAAACTGTCAGTATGTTAAACATACTGACAGTTTGCCAGCGTGTTTCTAGCGAGGCGATCTGTGAACGTGCTCTCCGCGGGTTCGAGGCGAGCTAACCGCGACTACGCGACGTGTTCTCGGCGCTTCCACGATAATAAAGACTCGCTTGTCTCGCTCTCTCTTGTACACTCACGTCAATCGCTCTCGGTACGCAAACGCGGCAAACACGTTGTGCACACGTGGTGTGCTCGCTACGCACACGCAGCGAGCGCGTTGTACAATCGCAATAAATGATAACTCGCTCGCAAATCGCCAGGGTAATAAGTTCCTTAGAAATAGTAAAGAATTTAAATGTATAGTTGCAAGCATACATTTTCTAGTGGTTTTAATGCGCTGATGTTTTTGTTTTTTGTTGTACTGTGCTTGCAAGTATTTCCAGGTGCCGAATAGAAAAACGTCACCTTTGTGACATCACTTTTTCGTCCGTCTGTCACAGAGGTATTCTCGAAATCCATTGCAAAGTAGGAATTTGAATGTAGGCATAACGTTTAGGTTTCACTGACGCGCAAACAGATCGCCAGTCAGAGACCAAATTATTTTTGTTTTAGATTTCTTTTGTGGGTCATTTAAATCTTGCGAAAAAAAGTTTTAATGAATTATTTTTGAGTTTATCATTTGATTCAATCAGTTGTTTTTACGATACGTACGCACTGTGAAACTAATGCATTCCAAGAACACGCACGGGGTTTAAGGCCGCTACACATTAGGACTTTAGCAGCGCAACAGTAGCGCAGCAGAAGCACATTCCTTCACTGCGTCGCGCTGCTGACTTCCTAATGTGAAAGCGGCCTTATGGTAAGTCTTGTATTTCAGCCGGACTACAGCCTCATATCACAGTACTGCAACATGTGGCGTAATTACCACGACGTGCAAACATCGTGGGACTCCATCGTAGGCATCTTCCTTTACTACGAGAGACATTACGACGAGCTCGCGCCGCACCATGGCCCGGGACAGTGGAACGATCCTGACATGGTGCGTATTATAATAAATAAATAAAATAGCCTTTATTATTCCTTAATTACAAAAAATATATAAAGTGGTTAGTAAAATACTTAATATTAATTTAGTAACTAACTAAGGAGGAGGAGGCCTATACAGTAACTGGCATTTTTTCTTGTTTTTTGCTTTCTCAAGCCTTGATTCGCCAATCAATTCTACGATCTCGTCTTGCCAACGCGCTGCTGGTCTGCCTCTTCTGCTCTTTCCGTGTGAGCCTTTCCAAGCGGTTGTTCTTAGGGTCCACCTGTCATCAGCTGATCGCGCCAGATGGCCCGCCGATCTCCACTTCAGTGCTTGGGCTTGTTGCATCTATGACTTGTGTCTATTTTCTTGTTGATGTATTTCGTTGTTTGTCTCTTAGTTTGATGCTTAGGATGCTACGCTCCATGGCCCTTTGGCAAACTTGTAATTTGCTGTTGGTTCTGCTATTAAATATCCACGTCTGGCAAGCGTAAGTAAGGCATGGTAGCCGGCAAGAGTTCAAAACTTTAGTTTGCTTCGTGCGTAGTATACAAAGAAGGAAACAAATTTTTCTCCAAGGGTATAAAATAGTCATGGGCGCTATGGAAACTCGCCCAAGACGAAGACACCTGTATCCGAGGAGACTCTTCTACTTTTCACACCTTCTGCGAGGTAATAAAAATAAATACGATTTTCGAATATACATAAGGGTCTTACTATAAAAACTTTGACACTTGTTCAACGTGTGTTCTAATGTCAGTCTTACGTCAAATTCAATGTCATACATAAATGTCGTGATTAAAAGGTGTTTCAAACAATAGATAAACACGGTTTTGTGGTAAGGATAATCTTTAATTTTGAAAAAGTTTTCATACGATTTTTTTGTAGAGGTCCCAAATACAAATCATAATCATTATATTTATTGCCCGGCTAGACCCTAGGGGTATGACTTACTTTAGGTTAGGTTTTCATGACATTCAATTTGACATTATCGAGAAGTTCGTGTGAAAATACATTTATTCAGCACAACAAATTAAAAGGCACACCACATACCTACACGCGAATATCGACACATACGCCACCCATCAAAAAGCAAGCTAAATAGCATAATATAGGTAGTCTACTTTTAAAGACGCGCTAAGCGACGTGTGCCCAGGCAGTATCAGAGGGCCTAGACAAGTGGCAATCGCTTCGGAAGCGTTTCGTATTTCTACAACGACTTTCATTTCAACAGGATTGACATATTATGCTTTTCGTTATGTCAGTCCTATACATTTTTGCTTTTTCCATCATCGTTATCGCTGATAGAATAAACTGTAATCCAGTGAAATGGCGACTATCCTATATAGTTTTGTAGCAGTCAAAATGTCCTTTGCGAGCTCAACAGCACACGCAATGTAATAGCCAATCATTATCATATACTATTATTATTTGCAAGGCAGTTGATGTGCAGGACAAAATATACAACGTGGATTTTTTTCGCGGCGCACTCCCTATTTCAGTCGGGCCAATTGTAATATAGTGAGCGTTACGAAGTCTGAATATCTAATAGTTACGCGATAGAAAGAGAGGCAACGTCTAGGTGAATAAAACTGTACGTAATTAGCGCTGTGCGACCTGAATTGTGTCGTAGCAAGTGTCGCTTTTTATTTAAATGATTTTGCGGATTGAATCTTCTGTACTATTCTGTGACACAGCTCAAATACAAAACAAAGCAAGGTGACAATAACTTGCACCGCACATGGTATAAAATCCCGACACTTGAATTTTGTATAAATCGACCTCTTCTTTTCGTGTGGTTGGTGAACAGAAGGCCATTTCTCGTACTTGAAAAATGTTCACACTCAAATCGCAGTCTGTCAAACTTGTCAAAGATGTTGGTGTACTATTTTTGACAGATTGCGCATGAGACGCGAATCCGAACGTTCTTAAAAATAAGGGGAATTGCCCCTCTGTTATAAAAATATTAGTAAGTATTATAACTCCCTTGGGCCCTTTCATAATCTGTTACCGCCCTCCCATTTCAGCTAATATTCGGCACTGGCGTACTAACCCACAGTCAAAGCCGCATACAACTAACAATGATGGTCATGCTATCAGCGCCAATACTGCTCAGTTGTAACATGAAGAAGATCACGCCGTATGAGAAGCAGCTGCTGCAGAATTTGGATCTTTTGGCTGTAGCGCAGGACTCCATGGGTATCATGGCGAAACCGCATCGGGTATGTTAATGTATACAACCTTATTTTTTGTTTATGCTAAACCCGAAAAGGGGTCATTGTACTGATGAGTACAATGACGATTTTGAACAACTTTTTCTATTGGACCAACTTCGAAATCGCGAATAAAAAATCAGCTGTTCCATACATTTTGTCGATTCACAAATGTAAGGAACAGCTGATTTTTTTAAATAATAAGTTTGTATATCGCAGTGATTTGATAATTCGAAATTGGATACTGCGAAAACCCGGATATTTTTTATTTTTAATTATTTAACCTTTTTTGTGCACAGTTACACACACATAATAAACAGACAATAAGAAAAGAACAGAAAAATACGTACAAAGGTTGATGCTTATTTCTAAAGAAATCTCTTGCAGCACACCTGCGATAGGAAAGTAGTTAAGAGATGTAGACACCGTGTGTAAAACTCGAGAGAAATTAAAAAATAAATAAAATCAAAAACAATTCACTTAATAAAATAATATGAGTATAATAAAATAAAAAACCCGGATAATTAGAAAATGGTGAAAAAGTTTCTGAGAATAACTTGGAAGTAGTTGCACGGTTGGTCACAGTTCTAACCTAACCTATTTCACCCAGTTAAAAATGACAAATCATACAATTTGCCGCAGAAATGTTTTCACCATTGTCTAATTATCTAGTTGCAGACAGATTGTATGATTCGTCGTAGCGAGCGGTGCCGTGGCAGCGGCCGGCGAGCGCTACTTCCAAGCTGCTCGCAGAATAATTTTCACCATTTTCTAACTATCCGGGTTTTCGCAATATCCCTAGGACATCACGAAAAGTATACAATACGCAGACGAAATCGCGGGCAACAACTAGTTTAACTATAACCAGCAAAATATTCAAAATTAAAATGTTCAATTATTTTTTTTTTTCTTTTTAATTTTGTTATATTATGTAATAGTACATACATAACGTGTTTTTAAAAGTTATTTAGGTATAGGTAGATTAGGATTATTTTATTACATTTAAATATAATTAATTAATATATCTTGATGCAATTAAATAAACCAGATAACAGAAAAAAAAAAATGTTCTATTTTAGTTGGTCGGGAGGAAGGTGATGGCATTCGTGATACAGGGATTACCCCGTATCACGAATGCCATCACCTTCCTCCTAGTACAAGTGCCAAAGCACATCTTTGACACCTAAGTTAAGATCAAAATTGTTTTAAGGAGATTTACTGTACCCATTTCACTAGTAATAAACATTTTTTTTATACTAAATAGATAGCAGGTTCCATCACAAAGCTATTTATATCCTGAAACACATTTAGGATAGAAAATAATCCCAGTATTCTAGTTGCGGATAAAACATAGTTGATAATAAATCTTGTTGTGGGCGCGGACAACAAATAAATTGTATTTAGCACAACTGCACCTGATACATGGAACTAACCATTAATTTTAATGTACGGATTGCTGTTTTCAAATACCTGCAAGTGTGGTTTTAGAGATGGCTAGTTAGCAGGCAGTTTTGTTAGTTATCTGAATGCAATTCATTATCTAATTTTACTTAGTTATCTGAATGCAATTCATTATCTAATTTTACTTAGTTATCTGAATGCAATTCATTATCTAATTTTACTTAGTTATCTGAATGCAATTCATTCCTTTATATGAGGGGTTTTTTCTTTCTTTTGTGTTCAAGTAGTGTTACTTAGAAAGTACCTGTCGAATATAGTCTATTAAAGTTTCCAAGTGACGTTATTTCAACTTAAACAAATGTCGACCTTACGCTAGTGTAAATGATGTTGATTTTAGAATGGCCACTACAATATAAAATTTAATATTATTGTGATTGTGAAGGAGAGGATTATCAAATAAAATGCGCGCAGTCGTTATAGTGTTTAAAAGACTCGTTAAGGAATATTACTTGTCGTTGTAATCTTGTTTTCGTAACTGTGTAATTACTAAGTAAAGTCTTCATTTATATTTAGGCAGATGGGCAGTCGCTCCATGTAAAATACTGGTATTCAGCTGCATCCGGTTAGACTGGAAGCCGACCCCAATATAGTTGGGAAAAGGCTAGGCAGATTCAGTCTTCAATTATCTTACGTTGCTTATAATATACTTATTTCGTATATATGTATCTATTATTTATGATATGTATGAGTATCTATTTTAGTATAATGTATAGGTACTTATTATTTGCACCTACGACAGCCACATTCTATGTCCAGGCAAATCACTGTCCATTCCAAGGTTGCCTGGAAGAGATCGAAGAAAGCGATAAGGCCGCCCATTGTATATTTGTGTGTTATATATTTTTGTGGTGTACAGTCACGGACTTTAATTGATGAGCCACCTGGCACTGTTCGTATTTTAGCCGTGTAATGCAAATCGGGTTTATTCGGTTCCCGACACGCAAAGTAATATGTCTTCGTATTAGAAGAAGAAAATTATATTTCATATCTTTACCGGTTGGCTAACCTGCCTGAGAGCAGAACTACAAACTTGACAGCAGTGACTACTCAAAGTCAACCAATTGCAGGTCTAGCAACAGTAACCTAGCAACGATAAACAATTGTTGCTAGGTTACTGTTGCGATAGTAACGTTAGCGTACGGAGAAATTCTCTGACATCGATATTTCAACTGTCACTGTCTTCAGTTAAGTTTTCAGAATTATTGACTTAATGAGCTATGATTCAAAGGAGGTCAGTATCAAATAGATTGGATAAACTTAATGCAACATTGTATTTATTTTTATCATTAAGAACTTATTAGTCAACCTCTATGGATAAGACTATTTCCGATTAAAAGTAATTTATTTGTCATCTTGATATTTCAACTGTCACTGTCTTCAGTTATGTTTTCATCATTATCTAGTTAATGAGCTATGATTCAAAGAAGGTCGGTATCAAATAGATTGGATAAACTTAATGCAACATTGTATTTATTTTTATCATTGAGAACTTATTAGTCAACCTCTATGGATATTTCCGATTAAAAGCAATTTATTTGTCATCTCGATATTTCAACTGTCACTGTCTTCAGTTATTATCGAGTTAGCTATAATTCAAAGGAGGTCGGTAAAAAATAGATTGGATAAACTTAATGCAACATTGTATTTATGTTTATCATTAAGAACTTATTAGTCAACCTCTATGGATAAGACTATTTCCGATTAAAAGTAATTTATTTGTCATCTTGATATGTCAACTGTCACTGTCTTCAGTTATGTTTTCATAATTATTGAGCTAATGAGTTATGATTCAAAGGAGGTCGGTATCAAATAGATTGGATAAACTTAATGCAACATTGTATTTATTTTTATCATTGAGAACTTATTAGTCAACCTCTATGGATATTTCCGATTAAAAGTAATTTATTTGTCATCTTGTTTACAAGCTTGCGATTTGAGTTCGTGTTTAATCATGTAATCTCGTGAATGTATGAAACTGCAAAATTGAAAAGTTTGAAGGTGGCTCATCAATTAAAGTCCGTGACTGTACAATAAAGTCGTATAAATGATAAATGATTTTATTTCTGTAAGTAGGTTTGTACAAACACTTTTACACGTCAATCACATTTTTAAAACTAGATGAGGTCGGCGTTTCCTATCTGACTACTCTGAGAAGAAAGGCCGAAACAAACTCAGAGGTCACAGTCTCTTTTAAAGTCCAGACATAATCTTGGTCAGATTATGTGAAGACCATGTAGATTGGTGTCTGAAATGGTCTTTTGAGGAAAGAACCACACAGATTGAGTGGACCTGTCCAGTCAGTGCACGCATTTGTCAGTAATTGTGCAGCTCAACTCCGAATTTAAGGAGCTCAACGATTTGACGAACAATACCAAAGAAAGGACATTTGGTTAGGCCGCTTAAATTACTCAAACTGCCAGACTATGAGTAATTAAAATTAAAAAAAAAAAAAAAAAAAAAAAAAGATCCACATAATCTTCATATTCACAATAATTAAAAATAATATAATACTTTACAAAGTATAATCTATACTTATATTATAAACAGGAAAGATTTGTATTTTTGTATGTATGTTTATAATGAATAAACTCAAAAACTCCTGCGCCGATTTCAAAAATTCTTTCACCATTAGAAAGCTACATTCACCCTGAGTAACAAAGGCTATAAATTATAAAGATTACACGCGGGCGAAGCCGCTGGCGGCAGCTATGTATAAATAAACAAATAAGGACTCGCTCTGGCATTAGCAAAAGACAGAATTAATTTATTTATTTATTTGTGTGGCAAAAGGGAGAGGGACGTCTTTGTTCTGCAGTGGGACAATACGGTCTAGTTAGTTAGATGTGTTAGAACAGACTCTATACTTTATAATAATTCATGTTATGTTTCAGATAAAATCCATAAAATGTATATAAAATTCTCACATAGGTACACAATAAATGAATCCGCAAACATTAAAATCAAATAAATTAAAATACACAGATACACAAATGTCATTATAATCAAATAAAATAATTACAAATGTCACTCAAAACAAATAAAAATAAAATAGATAAGTACAAATGTCATTCAATTGCAACATGAATGATGTAAACAATATATTGTAACAGTATTCTGATTTAAAAGAGTGTCCGTGGAGTTTCTTGCTCGTTCTCCTCCATAGGAACCTACTATGCTTTGGAATGGGCAACTAGCTTCATCTTTCTGTCTGACCAACCCCTTGACAATTCAAAAGTGCCTGTAATTGGTTTATTTGAAATAAATGCTTTGAGTTTGATTAAAATCAATTTTTTTTAATGTTATAAATATTTACAGTGGTTATTTTTCCGTTAATCAGTTGACGTAATTCTTCCAGGGCATGGGCACGACTGTATGGGTGAAGCCGCACCAGCCGCGGAAGGGCGACGTGTACCCTTCGTACACGTTTGCGGCCGTCAACATAGACGTAGAAGATACTGAAGAATCCATCGTCCTGAGCAGGTTTCACCTTAACTCTAAAGATGGATATACTGTCTTGGTGAGTATGATATTTATTAGTACTAGCTTTGTCCCTAGGAGCAGTGGTAGCCCAGTGGTAAAGGCCACGACTTACGAGTTGTAGCTCATAGGTTCAAACCCTGACAGGCGCTTTACTTTGTGTAAATTATTTGATCGCCACTGCTCTCAAAACGGTGAAGGAAAACGGCATATCCCGGAACCAAAAAAATCGAAGACATGTGACATCTACCAACCCGCACTGGGCCCACGTGGTAGATTACGGCCCGCTCCCTCTCACAGAGAGGAGGCCTGTGTCCCAGGGTGGGTACGTTATAGGTTGATTATGCTAGCTGTGTCCCACACTCCGTTAGAGTGGGCTAAAACAAGAAAACCAATACCCGTAATTTAAAAACGTTCAGGGCCTTAAACCTTAGGCACTTGTTCAACGCGTGTCTAATGTCAGTTTTATGTCAAACTGAAATGTCGTGTTTAACTGGTGTTTAGGCTAAACAACTTATAGACACAGTTTTGTGGTAATAAGGTCAAAATCTAATTGAATCTCATCTCAGTGACAATCAATGTCAAAAAAATTGACAAAAATGTAGGTAAAAGCACAGAAATCAGAAATCAGAAATCATTTATTTTGCAAAGACTGTGGGTACAAAATAAGGTGTTAACATTTTAACAAATAGTTCTTCCACACTCTACCTTACGGCATGCAAAAGTAGGTATAAAAGTATCTAGATCCACTCTGTTGAATAAAAGAAAAAAAGAAACAAAAGTATAAAAACAAAGTACAGTGGATGGATGGATCAACCGCATTCATGCATAAATACAGTAAGTAAAACTTAATAGTCTAATTCTAAAAATAGTAATAAACAAAGTATATAATTGTTTTGCACCAAAATTAATAGATAAATATAACATTATAAACTCTTATCAGTCAAAAAATCATGTACTGAATAATAGCATTTATTGATTAGTAATGATGTTAGCCTCTTCTTGAATATACTTAACCACAGATATTATAATACTACGTACAGATACCCAATCCCATACAAAGAAATGACACCACCCTAAGTCTGGCTATTGAGCTGGCTATTTTTCTTCCTACATTTTTTAACAGATGGCAGCATCAGCGACTCACTAATTGCCAGAGACTGTAGTTTTACAACGCCATCTAGGAGTCTTGCGTAGTATCTACGCAAGACTCTTAGATGTTTTTCTTCCTTTTCTACGTTTTTTCTTCCTAGGTGTTCAATTTTTATATTTCTACGTAAAGTACTAGATTTAAAAAAAAAGTTGTTTGATTTTCCTTAATGAAACGACTTAAACGCAAGTTTAAAGTGACCCTGTCATCACTTGAGTAAAACGCCATCTATTGCAAATAGCTCTCGACAAAATGATTATCAGATGACCACTTTATCATTATAAGGGTTCGAATTGAAGTAAACGGCTTAATTTATTATTTTTTTGAAAATACGAGATTTATGACTGTAAATACATAAATCAATGTTTTGACTAATATTACCTCAGCCAAAATTTGCCGTATAACGCTTTTTAGTGATTGTTAATTTCATAAATTGTTACTTATGCTGCCATCTATGATTTTTTTTCAAGACTATTTATAATTTGTTCGAGTTGAGACCCCATAGTAAAAGGTACTTTTGACAGATTCAGACTGAGACATGACAACGTTCGACAACGTTCGACATGTGAACGTTCATAAAAATACAGGAATTTCCCCTCTGGGTACTACAAAGTAAACATGAAAATCACCAAAATCTGATAAGCAGTTCTCGAGTTATAAAAGCGCACAAACAGATGCACAATTAATAGAGAGGTATTGTGTTATAGCTGATTTCAGAAAAACGTCATATCGAAATCTTGACTCTTTAAGCCGCGTGCTATTTAAAAGCGATCATCGCGCGATACGCGATCGGTCACGTGCATAATATGTCACTTTTTGTTCGATCGCAAATCCGGAAAGTGTCATCTATCGGTCATTTTAGCAAATGATCTCTGGAATTTTTTCCATCATTACATTACATACATTTTTAATAGAATTCGTCTAAAGTCGTTAGCAATATTTATAAGTATGTTAGCAAGTTAGGACATTTATAAAGTTAGATAGTTCTACTGTGGCGGCCTATTGATCACAGCACAGACTATAAAGGTGCAGCGGCGCGCCACGCTTCATTACACTAATGAGTAGGCGAGGCGAGAATGTACCTACAGACCGTTCACTATAGCTTGTCCCTTGCCGTCATGCTGGCACCATTGCTTGTCAAGCTTAGTTTCAATAGCAATAGAGTTCAAAATGGCAACTGATTGAACAGCGCTACTAAACGCGTCACGGGACAAGTTATAATGAACGCACTGTAACTACTTACTTTTATATAGAGAGGTGCCTGTTAGAAACTTCAGTTATTAAAATTATATCGATATTCCTGGTGAATTTAAAACTGGCTGGTAATGATGGCTCGTGAGTTGGTATACCAACTTTGGACTATTAGACAATGTATCTAAAACCTGACGCAAATACATTCTTGGATTGGATTCTATTGGATTGGATTGGATTCTAAAGAACTTGGATCAAGTTCCTTATAATAAAGAAACCTAGTTACTTGGTTTCTTTAAAATATTTGTATGCCAGTCCATGGCGAGACATGTAGATCATAACCATAATATTAAGACCATTATTGTACCATGTTTAAATGCAAATAAATATATTCTATTCTATGGGAAAACGTATTGATGGAGCTTCGATGAAGGGATGTCAGCAATATCGAAAAAAAAACTTTTTCCAAATAAATCAACCGAATTCCAATAAAAAACACTAGATCAAGTGCTTTTTTGGACGGCGGGGTTTTTTTTAAAGTTTTTTTTTTTGACTGTATGATTGTGCTCACCGGACCCCGACACTAATTCGTATACCAATATTTGCTATGGTTTAGTATTAGTACTTGCAGTATTTATTCAAATAGGTACCAAATACGAAACTTAAGACAGACGCACCACAATTTTTTCAAATTTCAATGTCAAAATCTAGGTGATATACATGAAACCGCTAAGTAGATAAATCCTAATTTTAATATTTGAATTTTGTTCAAATATTTAAATTAGGATTTATCTACTTAGCGGTTAGCTACTTAGCGAACTACGAACCACACTTTTTTCAAAATTCTAAATTCAATGTCTAGGTGATATACATGAAACCGCTAGGTAAATCTAAATTTAAATATTTGAACAAGAAACTTAGTTTAAGTAAGATCACAGACATCGATAAGAGAATGAAAGGCGACGCGCAGACAAACACCGCTTTTCATTACGTTAATGCGTTAGACGAGACGAGAAGAAAATAATACTAATATACATAAAAGCTTGTAATTGAAGTTCTACCACAAATTAGAGAAGGTTGACTGCATACAACGAGCGAGATGGCACGCATACACACGCGTGTCTAATGTCAGTTTTACGTCAAACTCCATACAGAAAATGTCATGTTTAAAAGGTGTTTAGGCTAAACAATTGATAAACACGGTTTTGTGGTTACAAGGATATTCGTTTGTATGAAACTGACAGGTGTCAAGTTCGCATTCTCTCGACGGCCGGACTCTAATATCTAACCGGAGTGGTAATAATACTAGCATCTTTCTCCGCGAACAGTATTCTAAAGCCCCTGAGAAATAAGAAAAGATTTGATTGGCTAGCCGCTAGCGGATTACAGATTGGATTATTGGAGTATTGAGAAAAGGAACTTTTATTGGTAAATATTACTAACTTATTGGAATGAGGAGTATGTCTTTTTAACGTGATTTTAAGGAAATAAATGATTTCTTCATATGTTATTTTGACGATACGAACACAAACATCTTTACATATTACAAAAACACGTCCTCCGCCGCGTCTGTCTGTCGTCCTGTTCGCGATAAACGCAAAAACTACTGCACCGATTTTCATGCTGTTTTCACCAATGGATAGAGTGGTTCTCGAGGAAGGTTTCCACGCGGGCAAAGCTGCGGGCATTAGCTAGTTATCTAGATAAATAAATAAAAAATAATTGGTACGCATAATTATAATGTTCCCACTGCTGGGACTCACGCCTCATATCTGTGAGAAGGAGTGGGCCATAATCCACCACGTGGGCCCAGTGCGGGTTAGTAGATGTCACATGTCTTCGAAATTTTGGTTCTAGGACATGCTGGTTTCCACATGCGCATCACTTGAAAACGGCTGGACCGAATTGTTTTCTTCTTAATGTTCGTAAAAGCCGAAAATTGGCAAAGTTGCCCGGAATTTGGACAGGCCGTCTGTCGGTTCGGCTAGTTTACAAATAAACGTCTAAAGATCTACTTCACTAACAAAAGTTGTCTTACATTGTTGCAGCAGCATGATTTTGAATTGCTTAAAACATGTTTGATCCACTTATTGCATGCAATGAAGCCACACAAAAACCTGTTGCTGCAACAATGTTGTACAACTTTTGTGTTTTGCGAGTAAAAGTATTTTGTAAAAACAAAAGAGTGCGTTTGTCTTTTGTTTTTACAAAAAAACTCACTCAAATGTCATCTCGGGCTATATTAAGTTTTATCGCGCTATCGACCGGTGAACGGCGCGGCGGTAACGAAGAGGCGTTCATTACGCTAATGAGTAGAACTATACAGTTACACAGGGTGTGCCAATGAATAGAACTATAAGTTATACAGGGTGTGCCTGAACGGAAACTTGAAGAGTTGTGTGTTTCACTGTGACGTAGACTAGTTTGAATTTTATCTTGCTGCGACTATCATCTATACATTAATCTGATACTAATATAATAAAGCTGAAGAGTTTGTTTGTTTGAACGCGCATATCTCTGGAAATGCCAGTTGTATTTGAAAAAATATTTTTGCTTTTGATAGCCCAATTCTTGAGGAACATCACGCTATGACCCTTAGGAACCGAGCAAAAATAAAAAAAACAGAAAGAAGCGAAAATTAAGTAAAAGCGCAGGCGGGCGATGCGATGCGACGCGGCGGGGGACGAAATTTCACGCTGAAGTAGTCACAGAAGCTCGTGTATTAAATAAACATAAAAGTTCCATGTTAGCTTACATCGTTAAACAAATATCGATTTTTCTTCGAGGAATTAAATCGATAAACAAATGACCCAATTTTGATATAAGTATGTCAAGCCATAGCTCTAAAAAAATAGGCAAAATATTCTTTCATACATTCTCATGCCGGTGTCGGCACTGACACTGAGACACTGACACTGACAAGTGGGGATGCGTTCATAGAGAATGTATGAAAGAATATTTTGCACTGTGCCGGAACTGTGGCTTCACTGATGTGTGAATCGACCTTTAAAAGGCGTATAGGCACTCAGGCAGTATGTTTGTATTGTCAAAAATATTCATTTGTATTGTGTTGTTACAGAACGTGTTCACTGGCGAGTTTATTATGAACGTGACGTACTTCGACACTATCAACTTGAAGGTACCCGGAATGGGTGAGTAATTTACACTAGTATTAGGTACCACCTATGAAATTGGTGTTTTGTATGGGGAATTTTAAAGAAGTTGCATTTTTCATAGGTACTAACATTTTCTTAATAACACTAATGTTTTAAAACTTTTATGCACTAATGTTTAAAAACTAAGATAACGTACGTCACTTAGATTAAGCGACAAAAATAAGTTGTGACTAAGTTAAAAAAAAAATAGTGGTCAATTCTGCTAACAAAATGAGGAGTCATTTTTAAGGTATTTTTTATGTTTAGGAAACTATAAGTAATAAGGTTTTTTTACTATTGGTAGTTGTCTATGATGGTCATTATTCGATATTATACCAAGCGATTGATGAATGTTTTAAATCATAGAAGTGGCGAGGTTCTCTATTTTTGAGAAAAAAACACAAATTTCATAGGTCGGACCCAATATTTATAAAAGTTTCATTAAAAGTAAAGTCAGGGAAATTAAATTGTTTATGCATATTGAGTTGTCCGTATATTCAAATCACAACTGTAATTTTTGGACATACTAACGTAACATCACGCCTTGATTCCCCGATGGGTTGGGCAGAGGTGTACCTATAGTACACCCATATTTCGTCAGTTATGTTTAAGTCCCATGTAATAGGGGCGAGCCTATTGCCATCAACCGGGCACAAATCCAGACTCTGGGCTGCTACTGAGCAATTCCAGATTGAAATACCCAATAACACTTTGCCCAACCCGAGAGTGTAACCCAGGACCTCATGCTCAGCAGTTTAGAAAATATGTCGTTGTTTGGAATACCCAGATGATCTCGCGAAAAAGGTGCGCAGATGATTTTCTTGTTTTCAGTATGTTTACAAACACAAATCTTACATTAACTCCATCAACTATCTGATTTTTTTGATATACTATTGTATAGAATCACTAGTTGCCCGTCCTGGCTTCGCACGGGTAGCACTAAGTACCTACCCTACCTATCCTACTTATCCTACCTACCCTACCTACCCTACCTGCCCTACCTGCCCTAACTATCACTTAGGGGTATGAAAAATAGATTACGACCGATTCTCAGACCTACCGAATATACATATAAAATTTCACAAAAGTCGGTCAAGCCGTTTCGGAGGAGTATGGCAACTAACACTGTGACACGAGAATTTTATATATTAGAAGTTTTTCTCACTTAACAGACAGCTATTGCCATGAACCGGGCACAAATCCAAACTCCGGGCTGCTGCCGAGAAATCCACACTTCAAACTACTTACTAAAAAATAAACTTAAGAACATCGCTCATTATAACAACACCGCCCCGGCACAGCCAATAACTTGTCATTCAAGTTAGGATTTTAATTCAAATGCTTTAAAGTCTATTTTACGTGTGCTCGCGGGCAGTGAGTGGCCGGCGAGCCATCCACTATTCTGTATAGCCATCGTAAAATAGACTTTAATGCATTAGATTAAAAATCCTAACTTGAAAGGCAAGTTATATGCCGTGTCGGAGCGGCGCTGTTATAATGAACGATGTCCTTTAAATTTCAAACTTATTATGATGATGTAATTTTTTAATATCGATAAAATGTTATATCGACATGACATCGGTATAGGAAAAAGATCGTGAGGAAGCCAGAGGACCTAGACAAAGTGACATTCTATCAGCGATAACGATGATGGAAAAGGCAAAAATGTATAGGACTGACATAAGCTATCGAAAAGCTTATGTCAATCCTGTTGAAAGTCGTTGTAGAAATACGAAACGCTTTGGAAGCGATTGTCACTTGTCTAGGCCCTCTGGAGTTATAGTTAATACTAGCTACTGCCCGCGTGGACCCTAATTATTTTTGTAAAAGAAAATAACATCAGCCATCTCCCAGTGTAAGTCCCGTCAAAATCGGTCTAGCCCTTTAGGATATTAGCCGGAACAAACAGAGACAGAAAAACAAAAAAAAAAAAAAAAATTTGTTGTACACACGGCTACACACATCAAGCTACACATTTCCAGTATATGGTGACCCCGCATTGTACGGAAATCCTATACAATGCGAGATCAGCATAAACTGGAAATGTATAGCTTGATGTGTAGCCGTGTGTATGTACGCTTTCATAAGAATAAGAATAAGAATAGGGGCCAACCGGCCCCGAGCCGGGTCCCCGCTGCCGGTGGTTGTGTGCAGCGCATGAGATGGACTCAGTCTATGAACGAGAACGTCATGCGCGCATACTACGGGTCTACAGAGGGGGGAACTAACCTCACTGCATACCGCGATAGGATGCTGTCTCTATTCCAGGAACTAGAACCAACCGTCAACGTCTCGGCCCAACGACTGTCGGATCAGGTGCGGGTCATCCAACGCAACCACAGGTTGGACGATGCTGCACTTGATAGGCTGCGCTCAGAGGCACTGAGCAACCGTATCGTCTCGACTCCGGCACAAACCGCGGCACAACCGTCAATTCCTGACCCAATCCCGCCGCGGTCCAATCATGTTGAAGAAGAGAATGATAGGGTTGTCACAGTAAGTAGCCAGTGCAACGCCCGATTGAGGAGCGCTCTGGAGGATGCGTTTCGCGATTATAGGCACACCCCGACCGAACTTAGACCCCGACTACCACGCTTACCTATGCACAAGAAAAATAGGGCGCTGGTGTGTGCCTTGGACTCGCAGCTTAAAAACTTTTTCGAGAGCAGCGAGGATCTCGTTGATACACACTCGATCCTGTATTGCGCGGCTGTTGCGGCATGTCGTTTAGCTAACGTCAAGTTCCCAAACTATGACAAAGCTACTCGACCAAAACCAGCTGTACCAGCCTGGCAGTGCAGGATCGAGCGCCGTATCGATGGAGCCAGGGTACTCATCGGCAAACTATACAGCTTCAGGGAGGGCAATACACGACCACGAGTGATGCGCTTTGTGAGACGGGCATTCTCGGGGACAGGAATCAGTCCTCCAGAATACATGTCCCGTGTCACAGAGCGTATCGACTTCCTGAAGCAAAAAGTCTGTGCATGGGCGAGCCGAATTCGGCGGTATAAGCGGCGGGTGGACCGATACACGCAGAATTGCATGTTCCAGAGCGATGAGAGGTGGATATATAGAGCTTGGGAGCGACCTGAACAAAATGTGGCGGACGTTTGCCGCCCGGATGATGCCACCACGAGCGCATTCTGGGGCAGTATATGGTCGGTGCCCGTCTGTCACGCTGAGGCTGACTGGATACAGGATGTCGAGCGAGTGTGTGAAACTATACCAGAAATGGAAGCTGTTTTAATCTCTCCACAAGACGTAGCCACAGCAGTCCGTCCGTTACCGAATTGGAAATCACCGGGACCGGACGGACTGCACAACTTCTGGTTAAAATGGCTGATTAGTTCACACGCTCGCCTGGCATCTCAATTCCAGTCATCCTTAGAGTCTGGGTCGCTACCGCAGTTTCTAACAACAGGCGTTACCCACCTGCTCCATAAGTCAGGTAGTCCCGCGGAACCGAAGAATTGTAGACCGATCACATGTTTGTCGACGGTCTATAAACTTCTTACATCCATTTTGAGAGTGAAAATAAACACACACATTGACAACAATTCAATAATGTCCGCCTCTCAAAATGGATGTAGGAACGGGTCCCGCGGTACTAAGGAGCTACTCCTCATCGACATGGCCATAAGCCAACAGGTTCGTCGATCCCGTAAGGACCTCTCGACATGCTGGATAGACTATAAGAAGGCCTACGACTCGGTGCCACATACGTGGCTCATGAGGGTGCTGGAGTTGTACAAGATTGATGCAACTCTACGCACCTTCCTTGAGTCGTGTATGGGGCAATGGAGGACAGTTCTTCGCTACCCAGGGTGTCGACAGATCCAAGGGAATGATGAACCTGTGCGGATTAAACGGGGAATATTTCAGGGCGACAGTTTGAGTCCGCTTTGGTTCTGCTTGGCCCTGAACCCTCTAAGCACACTGCTAGAGGATTCAGGTCTAGGCTATCGGTTGAGGAGAGGTGGTCAGGTCATATCTCACCTCCTCTACATGGATGATCTGAAACTCTTTGCCCCCAACGAATTGCGACTGATGGAGCTACTGAAGGTAACTGAAACCTTCAGTAACACCATCAGGATGGAATTTGGTGTGGACAAATGTGCAGTCATGCATGTAAAGCGAGGGGAGATTATGGAATCAGAGGGAATTCAACTCTCGGATTCCATATACCTCAGGTCCCTCTCCTCATCTGAAAGCTATAAGTATTTGGGTATGTCGGAAGCGTTAGGCATCAACGTTGCTGACATGAAGCAATCGTTGAAGGAGCGCTTCTTTGGTCGCCTGAAAAAAGTATTAATTAGTCTTCTTTCAGGCGGAAACAAGGTGCGCGCCTTCAACGGTTGGGTCATGCCGGTTCTGATGTACTCTTTCGGCATACTCAAATGGACTCAGACCGAACTCGACGCCCTGGATAGGAGGGTTCGTACACTGTTGACCGCAAACCGGATGCATCACCCACGATCATCGGTGATGAGATTGTACATCCCGCGGAAGTGCGGGGGTCGAGGCTTTTTAAATGCGAAGACCCTCCACAATCGCGAGGTGTGCAATCTCAGAGAATATTTTTTAAAAGCCGAAGTGGGTATGCACCGCGATGTGGTGGCAGTGGACAAAGGACTCACCCCGCTCTCCATGGCTAAAGAGAACTGGCGCAAACCGGTGGTGCTTACTACGGAAGACCGCAAGGAGGTATGGCAAAGCAAGGAGCTTCACGGGCGCTACTATCGGGCTCTTCATGAGCCCGGTGTAGATTTCTTAGCGTCCGTATCCTGGCTACGTTTTGGTGACCTTTTCGGGGAAACTGAAGGTTTCGTCTGTGCAATTATGGATGAAGTTATCCTGACGAATAACTACCGGAGACATATTATGAAGGACGGGACGGTTGACGTGTGTCGGGCATGCCACCGTCCGGGTGAGTCCATCAGACATATTATCTCTGGTTGTTCTCGTCTAGCTAACGGCGAGTACTTGCACAGGCATAATCAAGTGGCCAGGATTATTCACCAGCAACTTGCGTTGAAATATAAACTTGTGGACTCTGAGGTACCGTACTACAAGTATGTGCCCGACCCAGTTCTCGAAAATGACCATGTCACGTTGTACTGGGATCGGTCTATCATTACTGACAGGACTATTGTTGCCAATAAACCTGATATCGTAGTGATAGACCGATTAGCGCGCCGCGCAATGATAGTCGATGTTACCATCCCACATGACGTGAACCTCGTGAAAGCTGAGAAAGAGAAACAAATAAAATATCTCGACTTAGCACACGAGGTTGTCGACATGTGGAATGTGAGCTCGGCTATCATTGTGCCGATTGTCGTAACGGCCAATGGCCTGATAGCCGAAAGCCTCGACCAACATCTCTCGAGGCTCTCGTTAGGCGGTTGGATCAAGGGCCTGATTCAGAAGGCAGTACTCCTTGATACGGCTCGCATTGTGAGGAGGTTCCTGTCTCTGCAGCCCTAACCACCGGTAGCTTGGACCCTGCTCCCGACACCGGCGGCCATCTATTTTTTATATTTTTAAATGTTTTTTTATATTTTTATTTGAATTTATGAAATATTTAAAAATGTAAACAAATAAGAAAATAAACGAAGAATAAGAATAATTTATTTCTAAGTATATGGTGCATTGAGATCTAAAATTAAACATTGATTCACATATACTACCATTGCTGGTGTAGAAAAATTAAATAAGCTAAGTGCATGCAAATCGTAGACATTACAATAAAAGTTATATTAAATTATCAAAATTGGTTTGAATTTATATTTTATACAATAATATTGATTCAGATTAATTGAATAGTATTATTTGTAATGTCAAAATATTAATTATTATGTCAAAAAGCATAGAATATTAATTACTATGTCAAAAAGTATGATTTAAAAATTCATTAACAGAATAGAAACACATGTCTAAGAGCCAAGTAAACATTTTACATTTGAATTTATTAATTGGTAACATTCTCAAGCCAGGTGGTAATTTATTATACATTTTTACTGTCATACAACTGGCATTTCTACTATATAATTGCAATCTCTGAGGAGGTACTAGCAATTCCCCGGCATGTTTTTTCTTCAGTCTTTGGGAGACTTGTTCATTTAATAGGAATAAATGTGGGTATTTTTTTACAAATAAACAAGCCTCAAAAATATAAAGGCAAGCCTCAAAAATATAAGCATTTAGTAAAAACCTGTTATTTTGACATTACACACAGACACTTCAATTTTATTTATTTGTGTTTATAAGTCTGAAATCCCCACATTTTTTAATTGTTTTTGTTTTGTTTCAGATGTCATCGTGTACACACTCTACCCTCTGTAATTATGTCCAACGCTTAGCGTTACATATCGTGTAGTTGTGGCAAGCTACGCAAATATTAACTTTAAGTGCAAGGAGATTAAGTTGAATGTTGAATGACAAGAAAAGTCATAAAATAATTTAAGATGCAATGAAAACTGAGCTGTGTGTAATAGATTTAAGGTTTGTTATTCAAATAGCTGATGTTTGTACTTAAAATGAGTCTTATACATAATGTAAGAAAGTAGCTAGAGTACGAAAAGCCAAAGTAGTTGTAGTAATAGGTAAATTTATTGATTTGATAGATAATATGAATTTAAACAATTTTTGTGCAATTATACAAGATATGTGGGTGTACAGTCACAAGCACTAATATTTATACACTTAGCAACTTTCAAAAATGATTTTCTCCTACTGTATTGATTGTATTTTTTACCCAACTACGGCGAAGAAAAAAGGGGGGTTATGAAAAATGGCGCCCTCTAGAGGACAAACGTCAGGAACTAAAAAAAAAAATGTTTAATCGTACCATGTTGGGTATTAAATGAAAGGGCTAATGACCACATTTAAAAAATTATATATTTTTGAAATGTGCTCATTAGTATTATTATATTATAACACTAAAATAATTAAAAAAAAATTAAAGTAATAAAAACTAAAACCCAACTACGACTAAAATGGTATAAACAAGACACCACTGACAGACAAATTAAAAATCCGGAGTCACACGTAATCTGTTTAACACATGTGACTCCGGATTTTTATTTTGACAGACAAAATAAAATGTCTGTGATGTCTTGTTTATACCTACCTTTTAAGTCGTAGTTGGGTTTTAGTTTTTATTACTTTATTTTTTTATCTTATAACGAACATAGTATTTTGGAACCCCGGTTATTATGATATAGGCCTCATCTCAAAGTTGTAATTGTTATCGCTATCTGTAATGTTATCGAGAAAATCGCTATTGAATTTTGCTGAGGGTATATGTACAGTCACGGACTTTAATTGATGAGCCACCTGGCACTGTTCGTATTTTAGCCGTGTAATGCAAATCGGGTGTATTCGGTTCCCGACACGCAAAGTCATATGTCTTCGTATTAGAAGAAGAAAATTATATTTCATATCTTTACCGGTTGGCTAACCTGAGAGCCAGAACTACAAACTTGACAGATTACTGTTGCGATAGTAACGTTAGCGTACGTATAAATAATAATAGTCATTCCGACAAGTGCGAAAGTAACGTCTCTGACATTGATATTTCAACTGTCACTGTCTTCAGTTAAGTTTTCAGAAATAACGAGTTAATGAGCTATGATTCAAAGGAGGTCGGTATCAAATAGATTTGACAATCTTAATGCAACATTGTATTTATTTTTAATTTTTTATCATTGAGAACTTTGAGGTCAACCTCTATGGATAAGACTATTTCTGATTAAAAGTAATTTATTTGTCATCTTGTTTACGAGCGTGCGATTTGAGCTCGTGTTTAATCGTGTAATCTCGTGAATGTATGAAACTGCAAAATTGAAACGTTTGAAGGTGGCTCATCAATTAAAGTCCGTAACTGTACATACTTTTTTTTTTCCTTTGTTTATTTTTTTTATCATGTATTGACGCTATACTATTGCGGGTTACCGGGAACACCCTTTGTTAGTTAACATACTGTATATACGTACTACACTGTACACCAGATTATACATAACAAAAAGAAAAAATATATACACTTCAAATTATACAATGGGCGGCCTTTATTCTCAATGTGAATCAATTCGTAGGCATTCAAAGCATACAGACGTGCTCTTCAATGCATAATAAAAATAAATTAAAATAAGTTAACGTTTGCATATATAGTGACCTAGTTTTAGTATATTAGCGTGTTATACAGAGAAATATTATAAGTGACAAGTTAAAATGATGAACTGACTGGTTTACTTGTTATAATATTGTAAATGGAAGGCAGCCCCTTTAATCGGAGCACGAAGATGCGACACAGCCCTCCACCAACGCCGACCCCGGCACCGACACCGCCCCAACGACCAATACAGGACCAAGATGAGCAGGTTGAAATAGTGTGCACTTCGGAGATCCAAGGCTGGATGGGTTCTATTGAGCAGGGCCTCAGTGAGGTCTGTGCTATTGCTTCTGATGGAAAGCTGAACACCGAACAGAAGCTAAAAATAAGCAATCTTTGCCGTAAAATTGGACATGGAGTTTCGCAAATGGCTGTTCAATACCAGTCGCTTAAACAAAAAGCCATACAAACCCATACCTCCCTTAAAACCATGACCGAAACCCGAGACCTATCGGAGTCTTTAAAGGAGATGAACCGTGCGATTCAAGAGTCCTGTACGAAGCAGGGTGCGGCTACATCTTTTGCAGATATGGTGAAGAAGCGGTCCAATAGCTTTATCCGTCCTAATACTTTTAGCTCCGTGGCGATTTATCCTTGTGATAACTCAAAGACCAGTGACGAAACCAAGAACATGGTCCAAAAAATCATTTGCCCTGGAGAAATGAAGCTGAAAGTACGAGGCGTACGCAAAATAGGAAAAGGAGGACTAATAATCAGCACTGAGACCAAAGATGACCTAGATAAGCTCAAAAAAACAGTCCAACTCGCTACGTCAGGTCTTACCGTCGACGAACCTCAAAAGCGCAAACCCCGCATAATAGTTATAGGAGTTCCAACATCAATGACAGAAAATGAGGTTTATAAATGCATTTTTGAACAAAACTTGACGGACAAAATGCCGACTATGTCCCAAGATACATTTTTGACCTCAATAAAACTTAGCCACAAATCGGGCAGGAAAGATGCTGAGAACTGCAACTATATTATAGAAGTTCCAGCCGCCATTCGTAAGGCCCTCATCACACAGGACAGACTATTTATTAACTGGACGTCCTGCCCGGTACGAGACTTTACTTTGGTGACTAGATGTTACAAGTGCCAGCAGTACGGTCATGCAGCCAAGACATGCAAAATTGCTACCCCCACGTGTGGACATTGCGGTGAAGAAGGGCACACTATCCAAGACTGCGCAAAGAAAGCCCATCCGCCAAAATGTGCTACATGTTCGCGCTTTAAAAAACAAGCTAATCACAAGACGGGAGATACAGAGTGCCCGGCTAAAAAAGCTGCCGAATACAGGTACATTAATTCGATAGATTATGAAGGCGCCTAAGAGCGTCACATACTTGTTTATATTTTAGACTTAATCTATTATTTTTATTCAATTGTAGTATGGATGATAACTTAATTACCGATATAGATAACACATTTTTAACTGTGTCAAAGACATGTGACGTTGAGGACTGCAGAAAATATCTTTCCGAATATCATAATTCACTAACCATACTGACCCAAAACATTCGTAGTATTTGTAAGAACATAGATAGCTTTAACATTTTTCTTCATAGGCTTAAATTTGATTGTGATATCATGGTACTTACCGAGTGCTGGCTATCAAATCGCTACGATAACCTCCCAGTAATACCAGGGTACAACTTATTGCATACCAAAATAAACCACAATCAAAATGATGGGGTGGTAGTCTTTGTTAAGGAATCGTTAAAGGTCACAGTTGAGGAACATACTCTACAAGATGCTATGAGTAATTGTTTAGTCATCAAAATTGGTACAACCACAGCTATAATCGCTATTTACAGATCCCCTTCCGCTAGAAACTTAGATTCTTTTAACGATTCCTTAAACCAGATCTATCAAACACTAAGTCCTTTTCAGAATGTTATACTAACAGGTGACTTAAATATAAATATTGGCTCTGAAAACTGCGATGCAGGGACCCAAGAGTACCTTAATATCTGCTCATACCATGGCTTTCTCCCCGCTCACACGTTACCTACTCATCAGAGCGGCTCCTGTCTCGATCATATGATGATCAAGACCAGCCTATCATATATTACGCTTGTTACTAACTCAACAATTACTGACCATCACGCTGTCCTACTTACGATAAATTTAACGCTGTCTAAGCTAAATCGTCCCCAGACTATGAGCAAATTAAACACAAACAAACTCGAATGTGATTTATGCAACCTTGATTTTAGCCCAGTTTACAATACCGCTGACGCTAATTTGGCTTTATCGTACTTAATAAAACATGTCCAACAAGCGATATTACGTAACACGACAGTTTCTACGGTAAATAAGAAACTCTATAATATTAAACCTTGGATTACTCCTGGGTTAATCCGATGTATAAGACACAGAGATAAACTTCATCAAAGATCAAAGAGGTACCCTGATAATCTAATAATTCAAACCACCTATAAAAAATACAGGAATTTCTGCAATAATCTCCTAAAGAATTTAAAGAATAGCTACGATAAAAATGAACTAAATAGAGCAGGTAACAATAGCAAGCAACTTTGGAAACATATTAAAAATGTCACCAATATGTCTAAACAGCGTGAATCAAATTCGAGTTTACTGCTTACTAATCCTTCACCATTATTGTCAGCTAACAATGTTAATAACTATTTTGTAAATGTTGGAAAAACTCTTGCCGAACAGATCCCGAAACATAGTGACCAACTGCCTTTCCAAAAATCAAGTAATAGCTGTAACCCAAAATCTTTTGCTATGATAGACACTGATGAAGATGAAATAACTCGAATAATTTCTCGGCTAAAAGATGACTGTGCTGTTGGATGGGATAATATAAGCAATAAGATCCTTAAACTATTTAAGAGTATTTTGGTACCTCCCTTAACGCATATTTTTCGAATGTGTCTTGCCGAAGGAATTTTCCCTTGTTGTCTCAAAAAGGCAGTTGTAATCCCTATCTTTAAATCTGGAAGCAAAGATTTAGTTAATAATTATAGGCCAATATCCTTACTCCCCTCAATATCAAAAATACTAGAGAAAATTATAAACAGTAGGCTAGTTAACTACCTAGAAAAAAACAACTTTCTATCCCCGGCACAATTTGGTTTTAGAGCTAAACTATCGACAGCCGATGCGGTGCATAACCTGACTGATTATATTTCACAAGAACTCGGCAAAGGAAACCAGACTTTGGGAATCTTCCTTGATTTAGCCAAGGCCTTCGACACGGTGTCTGTTTCTGGTCTGCTAAACAAGTTAGAGATCTTAGGAATTAGGGGAACGCCGCTGAAACTATTTGCTGACTATTTAGACGGCCGGTACCAATGTGTTAAAATTGATAATATTACGAGTGATGAACAGAAAAATACTGGTTTTGGTGTTCCTCAAGGGAGTATTCTGGGCCCTACGCTATTCCTGATCTATATTAACGACTTGTGTGGTCTTAATATAAAAGACGGCAAAATTATATCTTATGCCGACGACACGGCGTTAATATTTAGCGCTAAAACCAGTAGCGAACTGTTTGAAATCGCTCAACTAGGTTTTAATACTGTGACTAATTGGCTTCAATGCAATTTACTAACATTAAATGCTGACAAGACAAAATATATTCACTTCTCCATGCGCAAGCCTCAAGTTAACATTACTAACCCTCACCTATATGCCCATGAATGTAAAAACCGTACAGTCAACATGTGTAATTGTCCTGTTATCCTCAAAACAAGCAACTTAAAATATCTCGGGGTAATAATAGACGAAACACTCTCTTTTAGAAAACATATCGAAAGTTTAGTTAAAAGAGTGCGCAAACTATTATATGTTTTTAAAAAATTACGATCATTTGCTGATTCAAAATTAATCACACAAGTTTATTTGACCCTATGTCAATCAATAATTCAATACTGTATCACTTCTTGGGGTGGCGCACCCAAAACTAATTTACTTCCTCTTGAAAGATCTCAGAGAGCAATTTTAAAGATAGCAAACTTCCATCCCTTCTTCTTTCCCACAGATCAGCTATATAGATCCTGTAACGTACTGACGGTTCGCCAGCTTTTCATTATGCACTTAGTATTAAAACAGCACACCATGCTCAAGTTTACTGCTGACAATACTAACAAAAGACGGAATGATATAGTGTGCACATCTAATGCAACCTCAAAACATGTCTTTGTAGAAAGATTTTTTACATTTTTAGGACCCTTTTTGTATAATAGATTAAATAGAATACTTAGTATCTATAAATTAAATTACTTTAGCTGTAAAAAAAATATACTTAATTATTTACTAACCCTAGATTATGCACAAACGGAAGATCTACTTGTTGTCTGCAAATAGAACCGCTAACGTGCCTCTTTGTTTTTATGTACCTAAGTTCTTGCTTTAGTTTTTTAATTTTGTACTCATTGTTAATTTATTAAAATAAGTATCTATGCACTTTCTAGCCTGAAGCACAGGTTCAACCTAGTTCAGGCAAATATGCAACTGTGCTCTATTTTAAACTGTTATTGTATTTATTGTAAACGTGTCCCTTCTTATAAATAAACAAATTATTATTATTAATTATTATTATTGTAGTTACTTGAAATAATGAGTTTTGGTTTTTATAATGTTTTATGTCGATTCATCACGTCTGTAAAATTTACACAGCGAATGAGCTCCTGGTCCGAAACCCATATAATGGGTGAGGATGTTGTTAGAAAAAGTATTAATTTAACTTAGCATAATATTATTACGTTCCTCAACTCTCAGTACTATTAATAAAACTAATTTTAAAAGTTCAAACGAAGTCATCTTGTTCAACGAGGCTTGTAAAAAGCAATGAGGTTATGTCAATAAGAACTAGAGTAGACCCAAAGAGTTTGAGGTTTTCTTCAGGTCACGCGATGTCTTAAAAGCTTTTATTTCTTGCCCCATTTGAGAAACTAGAATAAAAAGTAGGTTAGTTAGAATTGTGGCTGGGTTATGCCACAGAGTAATACAGAAGGCGCACTCCGCATGTTTTCGATTATTCTATGCCTTCTTTAAAATTACATTATTTGTTCGAAAATTTATAATATTAGTCATTATCCCTGTTAGTATTATTGCTAAGTATGTTCTGTTATGTTACGCCATTGTATACATAAGAAAAGTATGGTATTCCCACACTTAATAAGTAAAACTATGTCTCATACAAAAAGGGACATCGATTATTGATTTTACAATTAGTTGGAATTTCGCATTTTTCTTACGTTTTTTGCAATTTGCAGGTCAGCGTCAGGATGTATCTTGATTAAAATATGATTTGCGGCCGTAACAAATAGGGCTACCCTGAGTCACAGATATTATAATACTACGTACAGATACCCAATCCCATACAAAGAAATGACACCACCCTAAGTCTGGCTATTGAGCTGGCTATTTTTCTTCCCCATTTTTTAACAGATGGCAGCATCATCGACTCACTAATTGCCAGAGACCGTAGTTTTAAAACACCATCTAGGAGTCTTGCCTAGGTACAAGGCAAGACTCCTAGATTTTTTGTTCCTTTTTTTACGTTTTTTTCTTGCTAGGTGTTCAATTCTTATATTTCTACGTAAAGTACTAGATTTAAAAAAAATGTTGTTTGATTTTCCTTAATAAAACGACTAAACGTTTCAAGTTTAAAGTGACCTGTCATCACTTTAGTAAAACGCCATCTATTGCAAAGAGCTCTCAACCAAATGATTAACAGATAGCTACTTTATCATTCTAAGGATTCGAATTGAAGTAAAAGGCTTAATTTAAGTTTTTTGTTGAAAATACGAGATTTATGAGTGTAAATACATAAATCAGCATTAAACAAAGATGTTTTGATTTTTACTAATATTACTATAGCCAAAATTTGCCGTATAACGCTTTTTAGTAATTGTTAATTTCATAATTGTGACATGCTGCCATCTATGATTTTTTTTCAAGACTAATTATAATTTGTTCGAGTTGGGACCCCAAGCCTGAGTGCTCGGCGACTCGACGCCGCGCCGCTACCGCGCTGCCACCGCCGCGTGCACTTTTGTAAAAAAAGTGCACGCGCTTTATAATACTTTAATTAATCAAACGGAACGGCGTGGCGGCGGCGTCGCGCGTCGCGTCGCCGAGCACTGACGTTTTCGCCTTAAACGATATTTGTAATATAGTTTTACCGACACCGCTGTACGGCGCCTTAGGAATGCGCGGCGAGGCGGTGACGGGACGGCGTTGACGAAGTCTGACCCGACCCGTCCTGAGCAAGGGTGGTGAGCAATGCTCGTGATTTCTCTGTATGAGCCTGTATGGCCTTTGCCCAGCAGTGGGACATGAGGCTGGTATTATTATTATAAGAACCAAACTTTTTTGTTGACTGTACCTATTTGTTCACAAAACCTTGTGATATTAGTTTTAAGTTTTAATTAGTTCATTATAATATTCCTATTTGGCTCACTGCCTTCATTTTATTGTTGTTGTTATATTCTAAAATGTACTTAATGCATCACTGAAAGACAGTATTTTATTTAAGTTTAATGCTAGAACGGTAAGATTGGAAATTAAAATTCTCTGGCATAAGTCTGCCTAGCCTTTTCTCTACTGTGTTGGGGTCGGCTTCCAGTCTAACCTAATGCATCTGACTACCAGTATTTTACATGTAGCGACTGCCTGTCTGACCTCCACAAATGATATAAAGATGGCCACCCATCTACAGACCAACTGCGGCAAGCGTAGCTTAACCTGATCGATAGATTCGTGCGGCTGTTATTACTTAGCCAGAAGCCCCCTTTTAAATTAAAATATATGTCTATAAAAGAGAAATGGACATCAAAATGCATGATGTATTCCAATATACATGATTGTATGTAATTTAATTGAATTAAATAACGTTTATATAACGAACGAGCCATATATTTCCAACGAAATATGTGCAGTGAAACGTAATTCTCAACGACCTGCACAGTTTAAAAAAATATACACGTCGAATATTTACTTCATGTATGAATTTATGAAAATGTTACCATTTGACGGCAAATAATAATTAAATACGTTACTTTTAACATTGTTTTTCATTTATTCCTCGTGTTGTATTTATAAAACGTATTTTAAATAATAATTGTGTGGCACATTTAATGTAAATACTTACTAATTATTTTTATAAATGTTGATAGCTTATTCATTTAAAATCGACGACCAAAAACCTCACTTTAAATGTTATCTTAACGACCATTTCATCTAAATTCATTTGTAATTACACCAAAACTATATAACATCACTCGTACACATTCCTCAGTTCAATAGTAAGTTAGGCTGAGCGAAATGAGGTGGTCTATCGCGTTACTAACCATGTGCATAGCACATAGTGCTCACAGTCAAGGCATATTTGACACCATACTACAAACGCCTGGTAAGATAACGAAAGGAGCCGTCAATCTCTTCGGCGGAATCTTTGGAAGTAAAACCACGGATCCGTGTGCCCGAGATGTGTCCCAAGACTACAAGAAGGCGATAGCCAACTTCCACAGCAAACTGTATACTCACATCGCTGCACGGAGTGACAACCATTTCGTCTTTTCTCCATACACGATCTGGCTGGCTCTATCTGCCCTAGCCGAAGGTGCTGACCCGTCCGATCAAAGCCAAATCTTCACCTCCCTTAATCTACCCCAAGACAGTTGCATCCGCAAGAAGTTTTATGACATAGCCCTAAATGTGGAAAAACCCGGACGTGACGTCAGTCTTAGACGACGACGGAGTTTAGTCCTCGACGAGAGCCTTAAAGTTAATCCTTCTTGGGGCAAGATTGTGCGTTCCATAGGACTCCTGGACTTCGCGTACGCACCGATCAAAAAGGACCCAAAGACGACATCTCAACATGTCCGCGACTTTATATCAACGCGCTCCAATATAGTGCTAAAAGGGAACTCCGTCCTCCTCGACGCGTTGGACTACCAAGGACTTTGGACGACAGCTTTTCCTGAAGCGAAAATACAGACTCAACCGTTCTTTAATGAATTGGGGCAAAAGATTGGAACGGTTGACATGATGCATATGCAGAAAAAGGTCCGTTTGGCTCACGTTCCATTTTTGAGCGCGAAAGTGTTGGAGTTGCCGGTCGGCGTTAACGGTCGGTACACAATGTTGATTGCTGTCGGTACCGGCAACAACGTCCTTAAGAATGATATCGATATCTTCATGGGATCTATTCTGGAGATATTTTCGCAGCTGCAAATGAGTCTGTTTCCGTTGGACGTCGCAATACCGAAGTTTGCGGTGTCGTCAGAGTTTGATGCACGACCAGCACTTGAGGATTTCGGTATAAGATCGTTTTGGAGAGACCCGGCTGCTACGAGGTAAGCTATCAAATATCTTACAGGTATTCCCAAAAAAACTTTAAGCACGCGTAGCATGACCACCGTAAGGGGTTTTGTCGACGGAAGAATAGACAAAATGACAGAATGGCAAATTGTTTATCTGTAATTTGGTCTAATCTTCCGTAAAACCCGTTTCTACGTGGTCAATTAAATAATTTATCTTTAATTTATTCCCAGATACGTGTCAAACCCTCCAGCAACACCCGGTGGTTTTATCCAACGCGTTTCCATCAAAGTCGACCGTCAAGGCTTGGAGCCACTACCGACCGTCGGCACAGACCTGATATCGGGTCTGGTCAACCTAGCTTCGAAAACCGCCACCAGTGTGGCTACCGCTGTGGGCCACGAATTCGTAGCCGACAGACCGTTTATGTTCGCGCTATTTGATACCGATACTAGGACGTGTTTGTTAGCAGGAGCCTTCTCTAGGCCTAATACTTTGAAGTAGATAGAGAGTAACAATAAAGGGTAGGTAGAAATATAGGTAGATTGTGTTTTGTTTTATTTTGTTGTTCTAAAGGTCATCATAGCACAATATCAACTCTGAAACGGATCGTAACCGTATCAACTCGAGCCATTTAGCCGTATCGACTTCCTACTGAAAAGATAACCCAATATAAGAATATAACCCAGCGCAATGAATGTTGTTGAACTGCCAAATGAAAGACATTGCAGTAAGTGTGTTATGCAACGTTTCGATTCCGAATAGTGCACTATTCGGAATCGTAACACACTTACTTGTCCCTTGCTGTCATGTTGGCACCATTGCTTGTCAAGCTTAGTTTCAATATTAATAGAGTTCAAAATGGCACCTGACAGAACAGTCTCGTCCACGGGACAAGTTGTAATGAACGCACAGTACATAGGTACATTCGGCGCGGCGCGGGATATACACATAAGTGCCGAGTGGCGCGAGTGTGGTGACGGTGCGGCGCGGGCATTGCGCCGGTCCTTTCATATTTCATACAACATGTAGGTATAGGAGCCACGAGACGCGGAACATACACAGTCGGCGGGCGCGGGCGCAAGCGAAATAATTATAATAGGATAGGCTTTATCCCCGTGATAGAATCTAAGCGTGGAATTAACAAAATTGAAAAGGATACCATAGCTAATCTGGTGCCCTAGAGTAGATTGGGCTATAATTTAAAACGGCTTTTCCCGTCGGCCCTGAGCACTCAAATTTTAACTATCCTGACCTTTTCAATGTTAATGGGACTCTTCCAATGTTAGGTAATGTAGAAATATCATCTAACGATAGAAAATGTCGAGTCAGCCCTCGGGTCTGCGGTTCAACCAAATTATAATGAAACCTACCTTTGATTAAACAAAATTATTTTTCGGAACGCTTTATTTATTTAACTCACAAATTGTGTTTGCAAAAAATTTACGCTTAAAACTGACCTGTTAATTAGTTATTGATTCAATGTGTTGAACATTTCGTTTATTTTGTATAAATCCGAAAGTAACTCTGTCTAACTTTCTGTTGCCTTTTCACGCCTCAACGGCTGAACGCATTTCGTTGAAATTTGGCTCTCAGATAGACTATGAGCTGAGCAGCCCGCGTAGAAACGGATTTTGTCGACGGACATAAAACGCATTACGCACTTTCTTTCACAATCCGAAGGATGTTGCAACAAATTCCTTATTAATTGCTTCTCAATATGTTTAAACAATTCGTCTGTTTGACAAAGTAAATAACGCAATAAATGTTGTCGAATTAAGTATTATCAAAATGAAAGACGTTGCGATTGTTAGTGTATTAGGTATGCAATTACTCCGCAGATCCGTTTCGAAGGGAGTGTTAGTCTCGGCCAAATAAATAACAAAACAACATGGTCGCTATTAGCTATGTTTTAATAGATAACTTAATTAATGCCCACGTAATTACTTACCAAGAAGCACCAAAAATAAACCAAGCATATTTACTTCAGTTTGGATGAGTGGGTTTTGTATACATAGCAGCCATCAGGCAAGTATACGTTTCTGTGTCAAAGAGCCCGAACAAGAAGGGACGATTAGCTATGAACTCGCTTAAGAAGGATTCCTCAGGGGTTGTGAGACGTCCGAACGAATGGAGCTCGGCTACTTGAGGAGGATTCACTCCGTATTTGTTGAGCGTCAGTGTCGCTCGTTGGACGTAACTGCTCGGCAAGGCAGGCGGAGTTGATATGTACCTGTCAGAAAATAGTTGTTGTTATCCGAGTCGAACTATAAATACTTCATGGCCTCGACGCGTGTGATCAACTACTGGCTGATATTTAAAACGGGATTGTAGTCTTCGCTCCTTTTATTTTTATTACAAGGACCTAAGGACCAATGTCTTCTTAGGAATATCAACGCGCTTGGTATACTCGCTACTTCTTTAACGTCATCTAAAACATTTGCAAACCACTTTGTCTCATTCACGGAAGTTTCTTCGTTGAAGCCTCACAAATTCATTTGTTTGTTAAAGGACCAATCAGGAAGGGTACTTTAATGTTTCAATACAAAATTAATTAATTAATGCATAAATTGGTTACATTTTACTTAAGCTCCTGCTCCCTAACGAATTCAGGCCACAAATTGTTTTTGCGGCCAATGGATCGAACGGAAGGCCTAATTTACATAAATAATTATGTTGTGAAACCATACCTGGTAGCATCTGGGTCTGTCCAAAGGTGTGTTACCCCAAGATTTTCCAGAATGGTCCTTACGTCCAGCTCAGAGGTCATTGTGAACTGTGGCAAGGCTATGTCTATCGGTACTTGAGTTTCTTTTAACGATTCCAACCCTTTTGAGATGATCGAGCCTTGAAACTCTCTGACAATAGGACTTATGTCAGTATTCCCAACCAACAGAACCATGATCATGCTGTATTGCTTATTCTCGCCAATAGGTAGTTCTAATACCTTCGCTTCTAAAGATCCTTCTTTAACGTATCCTATTTTACCGCGTCGCTTCACTGTCATGAGGTCTACAGCACCGATGTTTTTTCCTGATAGACTGTAGAAGGGTGCTCGTTTGACAACCGCGTCAGCAAATGCTGTGTTCCACAATCCGTTGTAATCCATTGTATTTAATAAAACTGAATTTCCACGGAGATTGAGTCGTGGGAAGTTGGCATGCACAACCTCTCTGATCTTACTCGCTGCCACTTTGGGGTTGTATCTTATAGGTGCCGACAGCACATCAAGAAGGGAATTCCGTGAAACAAAATTGTGCCAAACGGAATTTGGGGTAACACCTTCATCGATCACCAACACTCGGCTGCTGACAACACTGACGTCGTTGGTGAACGAGAATCGACTCGCAGCCAGTTGGTAGTACTTGTGACGAACGCACGGGTTGCTTGGGAGGAGGAGGAGTTCGAATAGATGATGTTGAGTGTAGTAATCCGCTCCCTCTGCGATGGCTGCTATCGTTATCCACATGGAGAGTGGTGATATGACAAACTGGTATAACCCTCGAGGAGCGACTCGCTTGTACGTTTCGATAGTGAAGTTCTGAATCGCTTCACGGAATCCGTCGACAACGTCCACGTACTCGGGACATGTTCCACCATCTATGTACAGTGTGTCCAGAGATCCATGTAACGTCACAATTCCTCGCTTTGAAGCAGAGCATAGAGCAACGGATAATAACACAATAATCGCTCTCATTTTACCGACGCCGACTGAAATAAGGATAAAAACCAACTGACACTAATAGATAATTTAAATTCTTATATATGCACTGAAATTGCATATATAATTGAGTGTTTCATGACCTAAGCTCAAGGAAAGTTTCGTTTTATAATTTTAAAGCGCAATTCACATTATTCGTTGTTTTTTACAATACTACCTACCTTGTAATAGAACGAAAAAACGGATTTATGCATAGTTAACTGAACAATAGTAGGTACAAATGCACTGATCTCCTGTCGATGTTCAAGCAACCGGTCTGTCAAGGTCAACACAATGCCGGAATTATAATTTGAATTTCAAATGTATCAAATAAATCATAAAAATTAGCAGAAACTAGATTTATTTTAAAACACCTACTTATTTACGAGTACCTAAGTAGTAGCAATTTTACTAAACAGTAGAAATATTTGTATTATCTTGGAAGGAGGAATGAATGATACTGAGAATTCAAAATAAAATCTTGCGGGGATATTTCCAAAGAAAGTAAAGCATACCCCTATTTATGTCGTATACATACAATCAATCTGCCTAGCCTTTTCCCAACTATGTTGGGGTCGGCTTCCAGTCTAACCGGATGCAGCTGAATACCAGTATTTTACATGGAGCGACTGCCTATCTGACCTCCAGAACCCAGTAACTGGGTAATACGATACCCCTTGATTAGACTGGTTGTCAGACTTTCGTGCTTCTGACGACTCGTAACGACTGTCAAAGATCCACAAATGACAGCCGGGACCGACGGCTTAACGTGCTTTCCGAGGCACGGAGGAGTCTCGATATGTGAAAATGGTCACCCATACACGGACCAACCCCGGCAAGCGTAGCTTAACCTGATGGATCGACCCGTGCGGCTGCTATTACTTAGCCACGAGCTCCTCCACACACACACAGCGCACACAGGCATAGGTACCTACAAGAAAACCCTATTTAAACTAAAAAAAATAAAAGCCTGGGTTTATTATAGTTTGTTTTGTTCTAATATTGTTCTTAATTTTAAATATAATTTTGTTTTAGTCCACATTTTACTCTAATTATTATTTGTCTTCGTAAAGAAGGACTATATTTCATTTCAAAGCTTTTTTAATTTTGAGTGCATTGACTTTTGCATTAGTTTATTTTTATGTAAATAAAATATACGAAGGTACATAATTAAGTAAGTACCTACATTAGTTTTTTCAACTTAACCTTTCCAAAACTTTTGTGATCATTAATTTATTATTAAAGGAAAACCACCAATATTCTGCATTTGATATTTTACTTCAAAAACAGTCATTATTACCTGGTGTATCAAAAATATAATCGCTAATTAGTTACTCTTCCTTACTGATATCATCTGATCTTTTAAAATGGACTAATGAAGTTTTTTCCTCTCGACCGACTTTAGAGGTAAGTATCACTCGTTTTATTTTATCTAGAGAATGGAAGGACGTAATCAAATGTAATTAAGTACATTATTTTTAGTATGATTAGGTAGCATTTGTTTTTGCACCCAAAGTTCACTATTGCCGGATTCCTATAAATTACGGACCGTTATTGGTTAAAATGAAGATACTTGTATCTTTACCAATAATGAAGCAATCACCTCATATGGAAGGAAGTAGCTATCACACAAAATTAGCTTCCGAATCTATTTATATGCCCAATTTGGCAATAAAAGATGTTACCATTGGTAAGTAAAACGATTCGGTTTTGTTTATAGGAACCGAGCATACCTATACCTGCTACTAGGTGTACCGACTACCAGTGTTATAATCACTTGTTGCTTCATCGACGATCACAATTCACTAGTTGTGAATGTCTGTCATTTATCTACGGGAATACTTAGCCATTTTAATACAAATATTTATAATAATATGTTACCCTGTTCCCGATACCGGTGGGCTACTATTTTTTATATTTTTAAATGTTTATTTTTTTATTCTAATATTTAAAAATGGGTCAAATTTACCCGTTTTGAGTTGACGCACGTGTAACTCACTGTGCAGACAGCGTCGCAGTTAGCATACCCGCGTTACGCAAACGCATAAATGGCACGGACGGCGTAAAAACGAATAATGTCCGATTTAAGTTGCCCCGGGTCAGTATGACCCAGCGTCATTGGCACCGGGAAATATCTATCTAATTTCTTCGTGTCTTTAGTAAACCTAAAACCCAACATGGGTCTATTGCCTTTGCATTTTGTACGCTGCTTGGTCTTTCTATCCTTACCACATTAAGACAATTCAACCCAGGGAATATTTGTGCTAAGTTGATTCCTTTGTAAAAGAAATTTACAAAGGAATCAACTTAGCACAAATATTGGGCATAAAAAGCAACGTTGGGCCGGTCAGACCCTAATGAGGGCGGATCCATCTTCGTTATGCAAGTCTAACGGTCTGAATTACCGTGACCGTCACTCCGCCCTTATTCCGGGTTAGGTTGAGGAACGACCAAAAATAAATAAAGAATAGTCTAACGACAGAATAGTGTTATGTTTTACTTTGCTATTTATGCTCGCAAGATTTTATTTTGAAAGTATTTTATCTTTAATTCCTCCTTAAATAATACAAATATTTCTACTGTTTAGTTATACATGCTACTACTACTCGTAAACATGTAATAGGTGTTTTCAAATAAAATCCAGTTTCTGCTAATTTCAAGATTTATTTGACACATTTTAAATTCAAATTATAATTCCGGCATTGCTGCATTGTGTTGACCTTGACAGACCGGTTGCTTGAACATCGACAGGAGACCACTACACTTATAGTACTATTTATCTGATATCTATTTATCAGTCCGTTTTTTCGTTACTATTAAAAACTACATCGAACCACGAACAATGTGAATTGTGCTTTAACGTTTTTTTGTGGGATAAGGGCGATCATAACACGATAACTTTCCTTGAGCTTGGGTCATGAAACACTCAATTATTCATGCAGTTCCAGTGGATATATAAGAACTCAAATTATATATTAATGTCAGTTGGTTTTTATCCTTAATTCAGTCGGCGTCGGTAAAATGAGAGTGATTATCGTGTTATTATCCGTCGCTGTATGCTCTGCTTCAAAGCGAGGAATTGTGACGTTACATGGATCTCTGGACACACTGTACATAGACGGTGGAACATGTCCCGAGTACGTGGACGTTGTCGACGGATTCCGTGACGCGATGCACAACTTCACTATCGAAACGTACAAGCGAGTCGCTCCTCGAGGGTTATACCAGTTTGTCATGTCACCACTCTCCATGTGGATAACGGTAGCAGCCATCGCAGAGGGAGCGGATTACTACACTCAACATCATCTATTCGAACTCCTCCTCCTCCCAAGCAACCCTTGCGTTCGTCACAAGTACTACCAACTGGCTGCGAGTCGATTCTCGTTCACCAACGACGTCAGTATTGTCAGCAGCCGAGTGTTGGTGATCGATGAAGGTGTGACCCCAAATCCCGTTTGGCACAATTTCGTTTCAGGGAATTCCCTTCTTGATGTGCTGTCGGCACCTATAAGATACAACCCCAAAGTGGCAGCGAGTAAGATCAGAGAGGTTGTGCATGCTAACTTCCCGCGACTCAATCTCTGTGGAAATTCAGTTCTACTAGATACGATGGATTACAACGGAATGTGGAACACAGCATTTGCGGACGCGGTAGTCAAGCGTGCACCCTTCTACAGTCTATCAGGAAAAAACATCGGTGCTGTAGACCTCATGACAATGAAGCGACGCGGTAAAATAGGATACGTGCCTTATTTAGAAGCGAAGTTGTTAGAGCTACCTATTGGCGTGAATAAGCAGTATAGCATGTTAATTGCTCTGGTGGTTGGGAATACTGACTTACGTCCTATTGTCAGAGACTTGAATAGCTCGGTCATCTCAGAAGGGTTGAAATCGTTGAGAGAAACTCAAGTACCGATAGACATATCCTTGCCACAGTTCACAATTAACTCTGAGCTGGACGTAAGAACAATTCTAGAAGATCTTGGGGTAACACACCTTTGGACAGACCCAGATGCTACCAGGTATGGTTTCACAACATAATTGTTTATGTAAATTAGGCCTTCCGTTCGATCCATTGGCTGCAAAAACAATTTGTGGTCTGAATACGCTAGTGAGCAGGGACTTAAGTTTAATGTAACCAGTTTATGCATTAATTCATTAATTTTATATTGAAAAATTAAAGTACCCTTTTTTATTGGTCCTATAACAAACAAAAATGAATTTGTGATGCTTCAACGAAGGAACTTCCGTGAATGAGACAAAATCTTTTGTAAATGTTTTAGATGACGTTTAACGGAAACAGCGATTATCCCAAGCGCGTTGATAATCCTCAAAAGACATTGGTCCTTGGGTCCTTGTAACAAAAATAAAAGGACCAAAGATTACAATCCTGTTTTAAATATCAGCGAGTAGTTGATCACACGCGTCGAGGCCATCAAGTATTTATAGTTCGACTCGGATAACAACAACTATTTTATAACAGGTACGTATCAACCCCGTCTGCCTTGCCGAGCAGTTACGTCCAACGAGCGACACTGACGCTCAACAAATACGGAGTGAATCCTCCTCCAATAGCTGACATCCATTCGTCCGGACGTCCCACAACCCCTGAGGAATCCTTCTGGAGCGAGTTCATAGCTGATCGACCCTTCATGTTCGGGCTCTTCGACACAGAAACGTATACCTGCCTGATGGCTGCTATGTATACACAACCCACTTATCCAAACTGAACTTAATAAAAAATAATTAAATTGCTTACCGTGATTTGCTTGGTTTATTTTTAGTGTTTCTTGGTAATTACGAGGGCGATTCAGTAAGTACCTATTGGTATTAAATAATATTGGAAGATGTTTTGTTATGTTCTATGTTATTTTCGAGACAAAAAAAGTTTTGTAATAGATCTGGTCCTTCGGTCCGAGGATTCTAACCAATGGTTATTATTTTTACATTCTAACACTTTTATCTACATTTGTAAGTAAGTATATATAGAATCTTTTTTTTTTTTTTTTGGGTGGGATATCATCAATTGACTTCTCCCGCTCTGGGCGAAGCGGAAGGGCGTGTCAGACTCTTAATAACTAAAACCCACCCGTGTTCCTTCAGTTGCCTGTTGCCAGGGTCCCGGTATCCCTTTCGGACTATTCCGCAACCCTGGCAGGCATCGGTCCTAACGGACCCCATCAGGTGTGCTGACATCTCTTTGAGGCGCGCGTGGAACACGACGCGCCCTCGACCCGGGCCTGGTCCTTATCGGACGGCGAGCTACCCATTGCTCGCCGCCGGCAAGCCCGCGCCTATGGTGGCCGGGAATCCGCCTGGGATTCCCGACGCCCAGGGTGTCTCCAGCGGCGGCGGTTAGGGGCATGAGGGCGCAGGCTTTGCTTCGCAGAAGGAGGTGACCGCCTCCCATGCCCTCTCGCTCCGTACCATGGCCTGGACCAGGGTCGGACGCGAGAGGTCAGTGCCGCTAATCGCCTCCACGAGGACACGGCGGTGCTCCGCCCAAGCAGGGCGCACCTCCACCGTATGCTCCACCGTGTCATATAGAATCTTGCCACCTAAAATTTTACTTTTGGTGCTTCTTAGTAATTACGTGAGCGTTTCATTATGTTTTGTATTGATTGATTGGTATTTGCTATGTTTTGTTGTATAAAAAGCCTGAGCAAGAAAGTTCTCTCTTCGAAAAGAACCTGAGGGCCTAGACAAGTGACAATCGCTTCGAAATCGTTTCGTATTTCTACAACGTCTTTCAACAGGATTAACATACACTTTTCGATAGCTTATGTCAGTCCTTTAAATTTTTGCCTTTTCCGTCATCGATAACGCTGATAGAATTTAACTTTGTCTAGGGCCTCCGGTCCTTCCATCTAATGGTCCTGTAAACATTAGATAAGGTGCTTTGGTTAAACACTTAATCACTACGCATATTCAATTCACTACCACACTACCAACAAAGTATTCGGTTAAAAAACACATAAAACACGTGTCTACCTACTTCAATATCGAGTGTCTTGCCCGTACTTCTCCATAGGAACCTACTACGCTGTGGAATGGGTTGACCGAGCGATCCCTTGACAATTTAAAAGTGCCTATAATTGGTTTATTTGAAATAAATGCTTTGATTTTGAGTTTGAATATGATAGCACAATGTTATTCTACAAAATTTCATTGATTTATTATAATAGTCCTTTCAAACTCTTGTTTTATACATTAGAACGACCTTGAGAATATACTGTTACTGCACCTAACATTTTGTCCGAATACCTGTTGATAGACATTTCTATGCTAATTATGTTTTTGTCTACTGCATTATGCATACACGCTAGTCCATCTGATAATTCAGCTATTTTGCAAACCAAATGATCAAACATTATGTAACTTTGCTCAGCTAGGATTTGAGGAAATACAAAATTATTCTAAGCTTGGATGTTGAATTATATAGTCTGGAATTATTTATGTTATCTATGGTACGATAAATGGTATTGGAGTTAGTTAGACTTTTACTATACACAAACAGACAAACAGACCATAAACAATCTAAAGCTTTAGGTACTCTTTAACCCATAAATGAAACTGGAATCCATATTTACAACTTAGTAGATTACGTCGCAGAACTTAATTAGGACGTGCCAAATCATGATGAAGTCCATTCTGGCTTTGCTTGTCGCGTGTAGTGGTATCCAGTTATCTACGCAGCAGATCCAGCGATTCCCGGTCTACGGAGCACATTCGTGCAATGTCAACCAACATATTACATACGAATACCAATCTTCCGTATACGGTTTCCTCATCCAACTGTACAAATCGGTAGCTGTTAGAAGTAATCTCAACTTCGTGTACTCCCCAAATTCAATATGGATAATGCTCGCGGCGATAGCAGAAGGGGCCGACCCTCTAACTCAGCAGAAACTGTTCCAACTTCTGAATCTACCTAACGACCCATGCATTCGACAGGCGTACTACCAACTCACAACTACTCGCGCGTTTCCTTCCAATGACGTGAACATTAAGAGCACGCGCGTTTTCCACAACTCCACATGCAATAGATTAGGAATATCCATCAAAAATCTCGTATTGCGATTGAAAGTGAGTTAGGTACGCTATAAGGTTACTGATTTCGTAACGAGACATGAAAACTACAAGGTGTTAATGACAAAGTTATTTAATGAATAACAAACCATTTCTAAAGCTTCTTCTCAGATGTTACAAGTGAATATAGGATCCCAATCCAACTCTTATCACACTTTAACTCACATTGCAACCGGAAAAACTTTTTTTGAAACCAAATCATGAACCTCAATATTGTCAGTTAATTCAAAACTAATACTTATATGTAGGCTGCGAATAAATCGAAGCCATTAAAACTGTATAGGTCTCTGAATCGACCAGTCCGAACAGAAAGGGTCTGTTGGCGATAAAGTCCCTTCCCAGAGCAGGGTCTAGCCCTGTGGACACGTTATATGGTATCTCGTGGTCGTAGGGAGCAGGACTGATGCCACGGTTGTCCAGGGTTATGGTGCAACGCTGGACGAACCCGCTGGGCAGCGCTGCAGGGTCCGATATATACCTGTTGTTAATAATGTTTGTTAAAACTTAAATCATCGTGAGGAAAACGGACGGGTTGATGATTTCTGACACAAATTAAGACTAGTTGCGCCCACGGTTTCATCCGCATAAGTCTCGATTCCGTGGGAATATCAGGATAAAAAGTATTCGATGTCCTAACCCAGGTCATGGTCTACCCCTGTGCTAAAATTCATCCAAATCCGTTCAGTCGTTTTAGCGTAATAAACAAACAAACTCACTATCACATTTATCCTATACCTACTATTAAATGAGCAATATTTAATTTTGTATATGTCGCAGATGGATTGCAGAATCCGCTGTTTTACAAAACCGCTAGTCGTTTTACATAACCGCTCCGTTATGTAAAACAGCTGAACAACGTTCAAATTACTAGCTGTGAGTTTTAATAAAATATTAGCAGAGACCAAATCAAAAGTAGGTGAAATTTAATGTAAAATAGTTTGGATATATTTTAATAAAACGACTTTGCCGAGGTAAAGCCTCCTACTCCTGGATGGAAACTGAAAGCTTTTTCTAGTATGTACCTAATTTCGAAACCCAGACCTTTCGCATTACTATGTTTTGCGGTATGAGGTCACACTGTTCAAACTTGATAAGATCTAGACATATTTAATTCCAATGTATAGGTAAACAAATATTAAATACCTGGTAACAACAGGATCAGTCCAAAGACTGGTGACTCCCAAATTCTCCAATATACTCCTGACATCAATTTCAGCAGTCATCGTGAACCGCGGAATTGCGATCTCTAACGGGACATAACTCTCCCGCGATTTTCTCATAAACTCCAATATTATCGTACTCTTGACAGCCTTAATTACAGTATCGATATCGCTAATATCGAGTATCAAACCAAACAGCATTCGATAACGATCATCAACGCCTATGGGGAGCTCCAAAACTTTAGCGTTAACACTTGAAACATAACCAATTCTCGCACGCCTGCTCACTCTCATTAAATCAACGGCACCGATTTTCTGTCCGAAAGGGTCGTAGAACGGCGAGCGTTGGATGACCGCGTCTGAGAAAGCCGTGGCCCACAATCCATTATAGTCCATCGCGTCAACTAGGACCGAGTTGCCACTCAAGTCGAGATTCGCCAAAGTTGCTGAAGAAAGGAGCCTAATATCGTTAAGCGATCCCTGGGGGTCGTATCGGAGCGGCGTCGATGCTAAATCGATGAGACGGTTCCTCGAGACAAAGTTGTGCCAGTACGGATTTACCGCCACTCCTTGATTGACGACCAACAAACGCGTTGACACAACGCTCACGTCATTCCCGGGTTGGTACCGAGTAGTAGCTAACTGGTAGAACCTCAAACGAACGCAGGGATCATTCGGGAGTCTTAGGAATTTGAACATCTGTTGTTGAGTATATGGGTCGACCCCTTCGGCCATCGCGGCGAGAATTATCCAGATTGACAGTGGGGAAAATATAAAATGGTACATACTCCGAGACCCGACGTCCTTGTACACTTGTTCAATGAACTCGTAAAAGGCAATACGATAATCTTGTGTGACATCTCGGTACAGGTGACAGGATTCAACACTGCGTGAAAATATCTCGTGATATCCAACTACGAATGTATACACGAATAAAAGTAAAACCACGGAAATTATCGAATTCATGATACGACACGTCCGAATCCAAATTAGAATGTTGTTCTTATAAACTTAGTTCACATTGGATTTTCTTTTATAGGTCGCGTTTTATATGCTAGGACACGATGCAAAGTAAAGGCATCGGTACACAGGGTGTATTGTGCCGGCGACAGGTAAATCCGATTTAGAGCATTGAATCTAAAAGTTGGCAACGTCGCAAATAACTGTCAAATATTTACCTGTTTTGATTAATTTGGCAATATTACTGTCATGGAAATATGAAATATAGCTAGACAACTGTCTAAAATTTTGATTATGAATTGCAATTATAACACTGAATTTAAGTTGTAACCGGTTTTAGGTGTAAAAAAGGCATTTGTAAAGTTTCCAAATCTTTTTTTTACAACTTTAACTAAATATTCGGTGTAACGATATTATTTATTGCATTTCATAATCAATATTTTACAGACTAGACCGTTGTCTAGCCATATTTCATATTTCCATACAGTAATATTGCCAAATTAATCAAAATAGCGAAATTTATGACAGTTATTTGCGACATTGCCCACTTTCAGAATAAACGCTCCTAATGCGTTCTAAGCTTTATTAGCCCATTCGTCAGGAGGCAACCATTTTGCTCTCATTGGTCTCAGTATGCCTGTTGAATGCACTAGTTGTTTATGTGCAGTCAGACGAAGTTTGGCGTTGGAATTGATTTTCTAGTGACGTGGAGTTTAATAGTTTACGGATATGTGGGAGTTTAAAGGGCTTAGTAAAGACTAGCTTCCGCCCGCGGCTTCACCCGCGTGGTATGTCGAAGTTGCGGGCAACAACTAGTCAACTTAAACAAATTTCTGATCTTCCAAATATCAACACACGTCCCCAGAATCACTACGGGACTGGTCCATACATAACGACCTATGATTACGACCCTTTTCGAAATCAACCTAATCACGGAATAAGTATCTATTATCCTTCAGAACGCTTTTTCTGACATTTCAACCTCGACGAGTGTCGTTGAGCTCCTAAAAGCTGTGGGGGAGCTCAAACCAAATTACAACAAACAATTAAATGATTGAGTGAACTCACACAAGTGGGCGCAAATTAACGGAAACGTGGCGAAAGTTACGTTGAGTGCTGCTTACTTTACAACTAGTTTCTAGCACTTTACGTGACTGACTCGTTGGTCTTGTAGTCGCAAACGCAACTTACAAGCATCCAGTAGGCCATACCTTTAATCAGCAGTGAATCAATAAGCACATGATAATTATTCAGATTTGTTACATTTGTAATGGCAATCATGTCATTTGGTTTAAATAGGTTTTTATTTTTAGTATCTTATTTATTTTTTATATAGATTCTTTTCTATCTTGTGAATGTGAGAACGTGGTAGGCTTAGTAGACTGTAGATACCTGATACTTGTTGAAAGGCCTACACTGTCCTCCCATTTTAACACTGTAATTCGAAAATATTGTCAAAGCCAATTATTTTTAAAAGAGTAACCGTGGAGTTTCTTGCCGGTTCTTCTTATAGGAAACGACCAATTGGAACCGTACTCCTAGCTTCTGACGTTTCATAAGTGTGCCCATGTAGGTTTATGTGAAATAAAATATTTGGATTTTTTGATTTAGCATACAATGTTCTTACTGCTAGAACACAGGCCTCCTCTCAGTGAGAGGGAGTGGGCCGTAATCCACCACGCGGGCTCAGTGTTAAACACGGGTGAAAGTCATCAATTTCTACTCGGACTACAGCCGCCCCTCGCTGCGCTCAGGCGTCTAAATACCTCGTATGGAAATCGATTCCTTTCGACCCTTGTATAACAATCTACTATTTATTTGCAACAGGATGAAAAGTTTAAGAAAGAGAAAGCAGGGAGTTAGTATGTTACGCTTTGACGCTAAAACGGCTGAACAGATTTCGATAAAATTTGGCACAAGGGTAGACCATGACCTGAATTAGGACATAGAACACGTCTTCTTATCCCGAAATGCCCACGGGATCGAGATATATGGGGTGAAACCGCGGGGCGCAGCCAGGTTTCCTCACGATGTTCTTTCCTGTATTGATTTGATACTTCCATGTTTATTCGATTGTTGTATTGAGTGTAAGTATATTTATAAACTCTCTCACTAGTCCCAGCCAGCACGTTCAGTACCGGGAGCCCTCCTGGAGGGTTTACTTAAGTCGCATATGGGATGCCGAGAGCCCTCGCAGAGGGCTTATTTTATGGGTTTTTTTTTTTGGTAAATAATAGGTCTTTACCTATGAAATTGCCGTTTTGTATGAACAAATTTAAACGAATTTTTTCATGTATTTTTTATTTGTATTAATCGAAGTAATCACCCATGCAATCAATGCATCTTTGCCAACGCAGTGGCAGTTTATTGATGCCCTTCTTAAAGAAATCAGCTGGACGGGAGGGAACAAATTCTTCAAAGGCATTTTGTACTGCCTCTCGGGTATTGAATTTTTTTCCCGCCAAGAAGTTATCCAAATTCTGGGAAAAGTAGTAGTCTGTAGGCGCAAGGTCTGGTGAGTAGGGCGGATGACGGATAGTTTCCAACCCCAGTTCTTGCAACTTAGAGACCGTCTGCTGTGCAGTATGAGGTCGCGCGTTGTCGTGCAGGAGCAGCGGAGACGAGCGATAGTATATAAGTAAACTAGGTATTTAAGAATAAATTAGATAGTTAAATTTTGTCATTATTTCAAGACTTCTTATGTTAAATATTGTTAAGAATTTTATTGTCCTTATAATTACCATAAAGTGTGAACTCATGCCGCCTGTGATACAGGTTTATCCTAGTACAGGCATCTAACATTATAATACCTTTGTAAATTATTTCTAAGATTTTACCGTACTTATTTATTTATATAATACTTTAAGCACACAAATGTACAGAGGCGGACTTAATGCCATAGGCATTTTCTACCAGTCAACCTTTGGGTACCGTGCTTCAGGGGTTTCCACCTTTTCTAACCATTTCCATGGTTACAAATATGGCAACATGGCGTATGAGCTCTATGCAAAATGGGTGGAGTCGAAATTGTGACTAAATTAAACAACACAATAACGACAATTTAATAGCTGTTGCTTGATTTCCCACTCTCATTTAACAAGTTAAAGAATTTTGACAGATGTTTGTGTTTAATAAACAAATGGTTTTTCTGAGAACCCGTAATAAGCTTACTGGTTATAATGAGCCCCTGAAATGTAAATGTTGACGTTAAATAAATGCGACTCAAGACCGAGATCGGCAAAAAAATGGCAGTAATTTTTATGAAACGCAAATAAAAGCCTGTTTGGAAAATATTATTTGCCTCTGAATATAATAAAAAAGTACTGGATTATTGTATACAGGGTATTAGTGTAAACACCGTTATCCTTGAAACCAGGGGTTTGGTTTCATTTATAGAACGTAAAATCAATGGAAAAATACAACTATTTCTTTTTAAAGAAAATCTATATTTTTCCACAAGAATATTTCACCCTACACGCAAGGGTTACGACCGGCCGCGGCCGGCGGTTGGTCCGACATAATCACACAAAGTATTGCCAAACTTAAGTGGCAGTGGGCAGGGCACATTGCTTGCAGAACGCTGGCTGAGGGGGCTGAAAGGTTCTGGGGGCCAAGTCTATTAATTTACAAACGTATCAGTAGTCTCAGAATGATCAGTTTTTGACAGATATGCCATACAAAATCTGTCAAAAACTGATCATTGTGAGACCACTGACACGTTTGTAAATTAGTAGACTTGGCTCCCTGGAGTGGCGACCGCGTATCGGAAGACGTAGCGTTGGAAGGCCCCCCACAAGGTGACCGATGACCTGGTGAAGGCCGCAGGAATCCGCTGGATGCGAGAAGCACAGAACCGGTCGAAGTTGGCGGTGCTTGGGGGAGGCTTAAGTCCAGCAGTGGACGTCTTTCGGCTGAAATAATGATGATGATGATACTTGTGATGTACCTACTCCTATTAACATTACATAGTAACATAACATCACGCCTGCTTTCCAAAGGGGGGGGGGGGAACAGAGATATACTATGTATCTACCGCTGTTCCTCCATTTCGCAAGTTATTTTAAAGTCCAATGAAAAAAGGAGCCTATTGCCTCTAGGCTACTGAGAAATTCCAGAGACCCAATAACACTTTGGACGACGTCGGAATCGAACCCTCATGCTCAGCAGGTAGTGTTTTATGTATGTATAGATTTATATAATTACTAGCTATTGCCCGGGACTTCGGCTGCGATCCAGGATGAAACGTAGCCTATATCCTTCTCCAGGTCATGGTCTACCCCTGTACCAAATTTCATCCAAATCCGTTCAGCCGTTTTAGCGTAAAAGCGTTACAAACAAATAAACAAAATCAGTTTCGCATTTATAATATTAAGTAAGGATTTAATATTATAAATGCGAAAGTGAGTTTAAAATCCCTGACATTCAAACTTCCTATTTACGTCTATTGCAATATTTATCAATACTATTTTAATTTATTGATGCACAAAAGTCATTTGAAATCTCGCTAATTGACACTTATACGATAAAAAGTGCATGATAAGATTTTTAATTCCTAGTTATACCAAGTGGTGTGTTTTAGAAGTTAATATCGGTGCACTGCTGTATCTAATTAATTTGCTATGCAGGAACTTGCTTAAAATGCACCTTGTACACAAGGTGTTTTTAGTAAGTTTCTAGTTCCTAATACACAATTCCTTAACCGACTTAAAAAAAAGAGGTTATATTAGGCCCCCCACCTATGAAATCAGCGTTTTGTATGGAGAATTTTAAAGAAGTTGCATTTTTCATACTAACATTTTCTTAATTTATTTAACAACCATGAACACTAATGTTTTAAAACTTTTAAGCACTAATGTTTAAAAACTAAGATAGCGTATGACACTTAGATTAAGCGACAAAAATAAGTTTTGGCTAAGTTAAAAAAAATAGTGGTCAATTCTGCTAACAAAATGAGGAGTAATTTTTAAGGTATTTGTTTAGAAAACTATAAGTAATAAGGTTTTTTTTACTATTGGTAGTTGTCTATGATGGTCATTATTCGATATAGTCCTAGATACCAATCAATTGATGAATATTTTAAGTCATAGCAGTGACGAGGTTCTCTATTTTTGAGAAAAAAACGCCAATTTCATAAGTGGACCCAATATTATAACCTCATCCTTTTTTGAAGTCGCTTATTAAAAATAATCGGACATTTTAAAAAAACATACAGACGAAAATATAATAATAATAAATAATAAGGCTCTCATTGGGCAGCTGGATTAAGGGCTTGATTCAGAAAGCTGTAGGTACTCCTGGACACGGCTCGCATCGTTAGGAGGTTCCTCTCTCTGGAGCCCTAACCGCCGGTAGCTTGGACCCTGTTCCCGATACCGGTGGGCTACTATTTTTTATATTTTTAAATGTTTTATATATTTTTTATTCTAATATTTAAAAATATAATTTATATGTGTGAAAAGTGAAATAAAGAACATAAATAATAAAAAGTGTTTATTTCTCACCTCAAGCCAAAAAAAACAATATTACACAGAAGCAGTAGCCAACGATTTTTGGTTGTGTATGTTCGTCTGTACCTACCATTTTGCCAATAAAAATCTGTAGGTACCTATGTATTTTTTTAAATGTATGTTTATCGATATTTTTGTACATTGTGGACAGATTTTGAAATTCCTTTTCGATTGGTAGAGGAAGCTTGCGAGGTGGTCCCTTATAAGTTTTATTAACTTTGCTTGGGTAGTTTTTGAGATAGCTTCGATAGTACGTAAGTATCCACTTTGTGCATCTTGATGATTGTATAATAAATACTTCCTGTCACTGTTATTTACTTAACAAGTAGTGGTATACGAATTAGTGTGGGGTAGGTATGTGGTATGTACATACCACAACTAAAAAGTGTAAAAAAAACAACAAATTTCCAAAAATAAAACACTACAATATGTACAATATGTATGAAATACAAAATAAACGCAGACAAAGTCGCGAGCAACAGTTAATTTAGCAATTACACAGAAAATTTAACACCATCGGACAATTAAAAATATAATAAATATGTTTTAATCATTTATCGAAGTATTTTTTTAAACCTTTTTATTCAGTTTTAGAACTAACGCTACAAAAAACATGCAGATAAATTGATTTGTTTTTACTTAATTGTAGTACCTACTAAATATGAGGTTAAAATAGTTCAAGAATAGATGCTAGTTCAATTAGCAGCCGTTCTAATATAAACTAGCTGCTGCCGGCGGCTTCTCCCGTGTGTATCCTAATTCTTTTTCTATTTCTAAAATATAAGTACCTAGCTTAAGTTACTCCTTATAATATCAGCTATCTGCGAGTGAAAGCCTGTCAAAATCGGACCAGCCTTTTTGGAGATTAAGCCAGCTAAGCGGTGCTAACCTATAAGAACCCTAGTTTTTAGCATAGCATTATTCTATCATTTTACCAGTGTAAACAATTGTTGGTTGGCCAATAAAGGAAAATAAAAAAGAACAGACAGAAAGACGATTTTTTTTTTTATGAGTAAGTACCGTATATAGTTTCATAATATGCATTTAGTAGAAAGCCGTTAATTGACATTACAAACAGACACTCCAATGTTATATTTGTATCGATGTATTGATTGCCACTTTGATGATTAGGTACACAAAAACCGCCGTAAAAACATCACATCATGTTTGTCTAGCCTTTTCCAATTACTCTGGAATCAGGTTCCAATCTAACCGGATGCAGTTATACCATTCAATTATTGATTTCCAAAAAAAACATAACGTGGATGGGTCACCATCTTTTCATACCGAAAAGATGGATGGTGGATAAGTCGCGGATGTCATTTGTGGATCTCTGACCATCGTTACAGGTCGTCAGAAGCCCGAAAGTCTGACAACCAGTCATACCACAGAGTGTCGTATTACCCAGTTACTGTGGGTTGTAAAGATTAGGTAGCCAGTCGCTCCATGTAAAATACTGGTAAGTATTCAGCTGCATAGTTGATAAAAAGGCTAGGCAGATTGATGTATATGCCAAAAGCCGTGAAAATGGTAATTACTATTTGAGTGTACCTAACGGTACTAAGATGTAAATGCAACGAAGAAGTGGTTTCTTTTAAAGAATACCTAACGATAGTGAGCTCTACCACGGATTGTAATCTTCAAAGCTTTAACGAGGCAGGAAAATATTCCGAGCTTTTTCTATTTGAAAATTCATGTACTTAAGAGCTGGGGTTTTGGTAAACGAGCTTTGAAAAAGGTCTTACTTGTGATTAAGACCTTTTTCAAATTTACCTACTATACCACTTTAACCTTTATCACTAGCCTCCTCATATAATCAGCAAACAGTTTTGTTAGAAACAAATTCAAATAATGAACTACGTAATGGTTACAATCATCGATCACTAAGTTTTTGATTAGTGATGGATGATTACAATTTTTAATCACTAAGTTTTTTATTAATTAAATAAGTCATGTCCCATCGGGTACATGGCCTGTTTATCACGAAAACATCGTCAACTATTGACAAACATCCATATAAAAACATCTACCGTAATCAATGAACTCAATGAACGTCAAACAGTCGCGTCCATGCAAGAGACTCACACAAGCGGGTAATCAAAGCTTAGTACAACTAAGTAAGGACTGAATGTTCTGTCTTCACTAACTAATTTAGTAGTGTGGGTGCGTTTGACAAGCTCCCCGCCTCAAAACATAAGTACATACACCTTTGTAAACAGGGTTTTACATGAATGTAACGTGAACCGGGATGCAAACACGAAGGATACGTTTTCTGTGACGATCTCATCGTGAAAACTTAGGTGAAGTGAGCTTGAAGTGAACTGTCAATAGTGTCAACCCCGAGCATCAGCCGGTCTATTCTGTAAACATCTCACCGTGAAAACTTATGTGAAGTGAGCTTGAAGTGAACGGTCAATACCTATAGTGTAAATTCCAAGCATCTGGTGGAATGACAGCTTAATTTTCAAGCTCAAATGACCTAGTATAGATGGGATTTTTACAGAATAGATCGGCCGGTGGTATGACAGTTCACTTAAAGCTCATTTCTCCTAAGTTTTCACCCTGAGATTTTTCACAGAATATGCTTTGGAAATTCATCATTCAAATTCAAATTCAAAATCATTTATTTGCAAACATGGGTAAACAAATCATCAATCATCTGCCTAGCCTTTTCCCAACTATATTGGGGTCGGCTTCCAGTCTAACCGGATGCAGCTGAATACCAGTATTTTACATGGAGCGACTGCCTATCTGACCTCCACAACCCAGTAACTGAGTAATACGATACCCCTTGGTAAGACTGGTTGTCAGACTGATTGGGAAATTATAGATTGAAAAAAAAAACTTTTATTTCAGACATATTTGGCCCATAATATTGTAAGGAGAAAAAATAACGATGATCTTAGTTCTCTGTATTCTCTCTTCAAATTTTTTAAATTGAATTAGATACAAATTCACCTGAAAAACTGTAACCTAAGTAAAATTTATATTTCTCCTGAAATGAGAAACTCGCCTCAGAAAAGTTCTTCAGTAAAATATTCCTTGAAATATACCCGTTAAATAACTATTAAAATACCTCTATAAAACTGAAATGTCTACATTTTCTACGAGGGTTAATTTATACAGAAGTTTTGATTCAACTTTTTGCATACCTAACTACATTTCAATACCTTTTACCTTAGTATATTTAAAGTTGCTTTGAACTTTTAATAGTAGATTCTTATACAAGGGATGAAAGGGACCTATTTAAGCACGAGATTCGAGTACCTAAATAGGTCTTTAGGTTTAAATCATTTATTCTCCTAAAAGACAAAAAAGCCACTTACATAAGAAAAGACAAGAAACATTATGTAAAATTTTAATTTCGTAAGTAAATAAAAATCGGGCCTTAAATCCAAATCTGAATCTGATGAACTCATTTTTTAGCACTCAACAAAACAACTGAAGATCGAAATGCCGCATTCCCACCTTTTTATGTTTTTTTCTCAGTAGCAGCCCGGAGTCTGGATCTGTATCCGATGATAGCAATAGGCCAGGGCCGTAGGCCGGGGTTTTGATCAAACCCCCCCCGAAAATGTGAGAAACCAGAATCTCAATCCAGAGATCAACCCCCTCTAGGGTACCTCCGTACTATAACTTTTGATAATTGTAATCTATTTCGCTTATGCGTACTAAAATTATACCTTTTTTTATAAATCTGTACTCTGGGTGCTCTGAAATCAGAAAATCTTTTTAATTCAAAAAAAATGTTGACAATCCTAGCCCCCACCGAAATGAATTCCTGGCTACGGCCCTGCAATAAGCTGGCCCCCTATGACATGGGACTTAATAAACACAACTGGCAAAATGTGGGTGTACTATAGGTTAGTACACCTCTTTCTAATCCTTTGGGGAAGGCGTATGAAACAAAACATTTTATAAATTGTGTTGTAAATGATAAGTTTACCACGGACATGTTTTTTCTCCAAAACTGCCACAATGATGCTTCTACGGTTCAAATTCCTATTATAAAACCATAATTTAAAACACTACGTTCACTATGAAATAAACAGTCTGTATTAAAACCATAAAACACCCTTTGAATCCCAGAAAGGCATAAAATTATATTTGTATTCGTAATTAATTTGTCCTGGCGCATTCACGAAGCAGCAAGTCAAAGCCGTCAAGTTATTAGGCGCAATCTCTGAGCTCCATTCAAGAGTAACCCTCTAGCTAATTAAATTATTTACACAGCCATACTGGACCACATCGGCCTGGTTCGGATACGGTGTCTTCATTTTCGGTGTTAAGCTGCAACTTAGCGAGATAATCGTGTTTGCTAATTAGATTTTATGAACCTTCTTCAGCAGGCGTAGCATGAGCACCGGTTTGTCGACGGAAGAGTAGACAAAAATGACGTTTCCTGTAGACAGTAGACAGTACGAGACGGCAGCAAAGTAGAAAGAGTCAACTGCACTTTATACGAAATTCACTCTTTTACATAATTCTACTCAGAATTCTTTGTTTTGTCAAAGGATTTATCGGTTGTCAGTGTGATTTTGACAGTAAGGATAGAAAACTTTCTTCCGAAATAGTCTACTTATAAAAAGACGTAGACAAAGATCGTAAAAAATGAAAGACAAAATGACAGATTGTAGAAAGATTTCTACGGTGGATGTCAAAAATGAAGAAACGAACTGTCAGTTTGTATAGAAAAAGCTATGTCTATTCTTCGTAGAGATAGAAAGCGCCATGCTACGCCTGCTGTAATCAATAGAGGAAATAAATGCTATGGCCAAACTGTCACGATACAAAAAATACAATAGACGTAGATATATTTAGTACCTAACCCAATGATATTAAATTAACAGATATGCTATAAGCGCGCAATAGTGAAGACTCGAAAACATTCCTATTGTAACGTTTTTATTACCCGACTGCCCCAGAAGGAGGGTAATGTTTTTCGAAAGTATGTATGTATGTATGTATGTTAACCAATAACTTGAAATATGGTGTAACTTTTGTTTGTTCCCCGCCTGTAATACCAAAATTCTACAGACTATAATGCTTGTTTTTCTCTTTTAAGTTATGCGTTTTTGCAGGCGGGTTTTTTGTTTTTTAAATAATTTGTTTTTTACTTGTAGTGAAATGTAAAAATCAATGAAACGTGGGTATTTGTGCCGCTGCTGCGCGGAATACTTTTGTCGGTTGTTTTGTGAGTGTATAACATATCTGTTAATATAATATCATTGACCTAACCTATTCCGCTTAGCTATTCCTAAAGAGTCATAAAAATCCCTGTAAGAAATTGACAAATGTTTCATCTCTCAACGAGGCATCCTCAGGGTGACTTAATAAAATACTCCTATGCATTAGAGTCCTGCCAGTATTTTTATTTATCGTATTGTCGCCCCCACATGGAATATACCTAGTACGTATTAATTCATCGGTGTAAAGTTGTCGTAGGAGTTTATCGAAGACGTTACATCGAACTAAAGTGACGTCGATGTAACAAGGCGTCGCAGTATGAAAGTGTCGGGGCAATGGGTTCGAACTAAGAAAATCGAACAATAAGTGCATTGAAGTAGGTTTCTAATAATGTATTATATTTATTACGTAACAAGCCGTGTGCCCGATTTCCTATCGGCCAAATGTCGAACTACCATACAAACTTTGATCTCGTATTTTTTAAAGGAAGGATTTTTTTTGAAAATTCACCCCCTATCCCGTTTTGGAATGAATTTTCAAAAATTCTTCCGTAGTGCTCACCTTCGTTAACTGTGTGTGTATTTATTATTGAAAGATTTCATTTTCATTTCAGTAGTAGGCTGTGCGTTGTCTGTCAGTAAATGAACGAATGAATTTACGATTTTTATTATTTTTAGTCAAAGTTTGCAATAATAATTATAATAATTTCGGTTTCGGTTTAACCCTTTTCTACCTATGAAAGAATAACCCACATTCACACTAAAACCCAACTCTTACATGTCGTGTGTCCACCCACTCCAGACTTTCAAGGCCTGCATGTTTGCCCCAGACCAATTAATTTAATAAACTAGTAAAATAATAATAATACAGTAATACACAACGTTATAAACACAAGCTATTATTACAGTATTATTGTAAGTCATCGTTCGTGACCGAGTTACATAAATTAGTCACGCACTACTCGTAATGACAAACATAGGGTAATTTCAGTTGTTATGCCTGAAATTCTGAAGCTGAAGTATTTATTAATATTATTATGTAATCGACATTCATTTGGCCCTTCAGAATGTTAGTCTGATGCCATCTTAAGTTTCTCTTGTGAATACATTAATATAAATTACAGTCGCTTTCCGTGTTTGTTTGTATGCCCGCATTGTTCTTATAAACCACGCAACAGATTTTGATGACCTTTTCACTATCGTCTAGAGTCTAGAGCATTTATTCCAGAAGGTTTAAGTGTATAATGTCGATATCAAAAACAATATCTCACTTTATCGGTTAATTCTCGGCAGTAACACTGTGTTACTATAATTAAACGCGTTAGACACTATACCCACCAACTAATCAATCACTGCCATCGCCAATTAACGTAATTGTTTCACTTTTATTTGATATTGAGCGACGGAACAGCAATTAAATATCGATTGATAAATTAAAACAGTGATTTGCTGCACGGATCATTTCCCATTCAATAATTTTGATACTCTTTAAAGTGTAACAGTCAGTACATAATGAACACTACAAACTAACAACATAAAATTGTTATAATTTTGACATTTATGCAAAGCTGTCACCAAATAAACTGCTACAAGAATATTTTGGCGGTCGAATGACGTTGACAGCGGGACGCTGTTGTTATTTATTGTGCAGTTGTTTTATGAAATGTTATCTAAAACAAGATGGCGACGTTAGTTCGTACTTTGGCCGAGTGGCCAAAACAAGTTTGTAGCGCTTTACCTACATTAAAATTTAATCAAGTAATTACAGGAACATGACAAACAACTTTATCTCTGAAATGTCCTCAGACCAACAACTGAGGGAATGTCAACGCATTTACGATGTCTGTGGTACTACAGATGAACGCGGAGAGCCAGTCTCAGCTTGCTATCAGCCATCAGACAGGTTGTGGTCTTGTTTGCTATCCAAAAACGTGAAAAAACACCACACGCTATCTAGAAAAACGCCGCCTGCAAAGACCAGAAGGCCAATTCCCGTACTTAAAAAAAAAGTTTGGCAGATTGCGACTTGAATGTCCTTCACACTTGAATGTGAACGACATTCAAGTCGCAACCTATCAAACTTATCAAAAGTGGTAAATTGATTGTATTTTTGACAGATTGCGTAATGTACAACCCGCACCTGGCTCGGAACTCAATACTCCCCCGCTACCCGCGCCGCTCCCCGCCGTCGCCGTGCGGGGAAGCGAGGGGAGGTACAAACGTCATTGAGCCAGGTGCCACGGTGGGTGCCAGGAGCCACGCACGGGTTGTACGAATGCGAACGTTCTTAAAAATAACGGAAATTGCCCCTCAGATTTCAAATAAACACTAGGAGGTAGGTATACTTATTAATCTTGACGATTTTCACAAAAGTACCGGCGTTCGCTACTAAGTTCATTACATGGGTTCATCCCACGAGGGCCATACATCGTAGCCCGATAAAAACACCCGTCCGACCAGCTCGTAAGCCGCCACAAAGTTTCTACGACGGTATAAGGCGATGCTCACGTTATGATGCCGCACTAAAGCTGTGTGTTCACTAGGCGACAAATGTTGCCATCAACGCGGTTTGTTCTGGCTAGATTATGTGGCGACATAAAGGCTTGATTCTGTAGGAACTAGAGAAATGAAACGTAGAAAAATGCTTTATTCTTGTGCTGATAAAACAAGTACTGGGTTCGATTCCCGGGTCGGGTAAAGTGTTTTTCCATCAGTAATTTCTCAATAGCAGCCCGGGTCTGGAACCCGGGCTGCTTGCTTGCGGGAGCTTTGTACCCGGCACATGGGACTAAAACATAACTGCCAAAATGTAGGTGTAACCCTTGACTCTGCCTAACCCTTCGGGGATCACAAGCGTGATGTTATGTTATGTGCTAAAATAACAAGTAGGTACTTAGATGGAATGTAAGATCTGTCCAAAGTGTCCAGTCAATCCAGAAAAAGGTTTAACCATCAGTACGGTACATCTACTAAAAAGTTTTACCTACTCCAAAGCATTCCACTCGATGTAAACAATCAATAAATTCGCTCGATAATATGCTTTCCTGGTCACCTGATATTTGCATTCTTCTAAAGCTGATGTCAAATTGTCAAATGTACACTAAACGAAAACCAATATGTTTTAATGTTATTACGATCATAAATGCAATATGATCCGTGTAACCGTCTCGGTTCAACTCACAAATTAAAGACTGTCGACTTAACCTTCTCCTAGCAAAGGCCTTTCTACGCTACATGTGTTCATCTCCTAAGTTTTCTGGTGTCCTAGTAATTTGGAAAACGAGGCACGTGCACCTAAGCCCGCTTCTTGAGCCCCGCGACATGTGTGATCTGTCTCGTATGAGAATTAAGGCAACGTTTGTGTATAATGTCTATGTATAGTACATTATGTCTGTTTGTTTGCTGAACGTCCTTTGACATTGAGATAGCTCCTTAGAGATATTTGCTTAGTTATGTAAGTGTGTTGTCCTATTTAGACTTGCAAGCTGTCTGTATTAAGAGAGAGTCGTAGAAAGTCTAGTCTAGCTAAAACGATTTAAACAACTGTAACACTGTTTAGAAGTTTTTCTTCGCGAACTTCGTTGCGTTGGGTGGTAAGTTTAAACACTTTAAAAGAAGAACAAATTGCTATCTACTTTGAAAGTCGGCAATGTATTGAAAAGTTTTGATGTTCGACTGAAACGTATCGGTCCCATGATGTCTTCGAATTACGATCAATTGATGTAAAAACGATTATGGCGAGAAATCAACTCAAAACATTTATTACTGTTACTATTGGCCTGCATCATCTGCTTGCCAAAGGCCTCTCCCAATGACTTCTAGCACTTTCGATTCAGGGCTAATGTGAACCACTGGTCGTTTGTTTTTTTGAGCCCGTACCACCATCTTTTATGAGGTATACTGCGACACCTCCTGGCTGTGTCAGGGCTTCACAATAGTTATTTGGGCCCTCAGCGGGCATATGGCAGACGTGGCCAGCCAGCTCCCACTTCACACAAGCGGCTTTTTGAGCAACATTTATTACATTGGACAAAATATCATCATCATCTGCCTAGCCTTTTCCCAATTATGTTGGGGTCGGCTTCCAGTCTAACCGGATGCAGCTGAATACCAGTATTTTACATGAAGCGACTGCCTATTTGACCTCCGCAACCCATTATCTGGGTAATACGATACGCCTTACTCATTAAATGACTTCTCCCGCTCTGGGCGGAGCGGAAGGGCATGTCAGACTTTTACTGACTAAAACCCACCCGTGTTCCTTCATTTGCCAATAGCCCCTTGGCAAGACTGGTTGTCAGACTTTCGGGCTTCTACGACCCGTAAAGACTGTCAAAGATCCACAAATGGCAGCCGGGACCAACGGCTTAACGTGCTTTCCGAGGCACGGTGGAGTCTCGGTATGTAAAGATGGTCACCCATCCACAGACCAACCCCAGCAAGCGTAGCTTAACCTGATAAATCGACTCGAGCGGCTATTATTACTTAGCCACAAGCTCCTAAAATATCTCATACACGTCATTAAAACACTTCCAAAAGGCACAGTGCCACTGGTTCAAGACACAAATTACAGCTTTATTATGGCAATGAATGGCTTTATAGGCAAATATTCTAACTATTTGGAACCATAACAATCTGGAGGCAATTAATTATCCTTTCTGATTGTGTACATAGTTGAGCTTAACTCGTACTATCTGTCATTGTTAATGTTTTATGGTAGGTACACAAAGCATTCTTGTTTGACTAAATAAACTAGTAAAAGACCTGACTTTGCCTAGAAAGATGACTAAAACTTGAAAAATACAATACGCGTAGATATATTTACGGTTTAAGACATTTATTTGTCTCAAAAGATTACAGAGAAAATACAATAATAAGTAAACCAAAATAACCGATTATATTTAGTAACCTATTCCTCTTAACTATTCTTCAGGAGTCATAAAAAGCCCTGTAAGAAATCGACACGTGTTTCACCTCTCAACGAGGCATCCTCAGGATGACGATTGACCAGTCGCAAACCAGAACACGTGTTGCCACACCGAGCGCAGGGACGTAGAGTACTACTATAATAGCTAAAAAAACTAAAATAAAAATAAAAAACACAAACTAAGACACGGCGTCGAAAAATTCATCCACATCGTTGTCGAATTGTAATGTACCCAAGAGACTGGTGGTATTGCCACGTTGTATGGCAATGCTTATCTAATCTATTCTTTTGACTAATCAATTCATATCGATAGATTACTGCTACTTCGTGAGCTTAAAAATGTAACGAAATGGAATAAACGATGAAGTATTGAGTTTGAAATGGCCACGTCAGCAAGCGTAGCATGAGCACCGGTTTGTCGACGGAAGAGTAGACAAAAATGACGTTTCCTGTAGACAGTAGACAGTACGAGACGGCAGCAAAGTAGAAAGAGTCAACTGCACTTTATACGAAATTCACTCTTTTACATAATATTTTCGTCGTATACGGCTCGATATACCTACCTAATGTGTCGCAGAGATGAGACCGTGCCGGGATCAAACGTAACTCTTCAGATCCGATAAATCAAGTAGATTTCCTGGGGATATACAAAAGACTTTTATGTGGAAAAGGGGAACATGGCTAGTCGATTACAAACAATTTTTACTTTTACGAAAGGGCAGAATAAGAAAACGAAGAAGCAACTGGTTCCAATTTGGAACAGTTTCAAAATCGAGACTTGTTCGGACAGGTAGCCTAGTTTTAGTACACTAAGTTGGTATGAGTAGGAACATGATTGGACACGCCTTAATGTTATTGAAAGTTCTAATTTTCCTCCATCTCTTTCTTATTTTACGTGCAAGCAAAGGCTGGTATTATCAACCGATCTATTCTGTAAAAACCTCTCCGTGAAATCTAAGGTGAAATGAGCTGTCATTCCACCTAGTTTTGGGTGGAAGGGATTGACAGTTAACTTGAAGCTATATTCACCTAAGTTTCCACGGTGAGATCTTTACAGAATGAAGTTAAGTATACATAAAACCCAACCAAATTACATTCATTAATTATCAAAATAATAGGACCCCATAATTCCTGGGAATCAGAAGTCTGCTTCCTAAATGTCAGTTATAATTGAAAGCAAAAGATATAATGCTTGATATATTATTAATGTAACGAGGCGAAACAGTATGTCGTCCGCGGGAACCCGTACAAATGTCGGGGCGAGGGGTGAACGTCCTCTAATACGATTCAGTGAATTCAATAGGGTAACTTTGCCAATTTTTGAAGGAGTGATATTGATGGTAGTGCCTTGTAACTTTAGTGCCCCTTCTTTTTGATGTTTCTTGAAATAGATGAAATGGTTTCTTTTTGACAAATAGTGTGTTTAGATGGACTAATATAATAATAGTTATTTTTCGAAGCTCCATCAGGGGCAGTACTATGACTTGTTAAAGCCATAATTGTTCCAGTGTCAGAGAAAGATGGAGCTATATGGGACAAATAGCCCTATCCCTTTTTCACAACGGAACAATGATAGCTCTAACACGTCATGGTATAAGGCCTGGTTGTTGTATTGGTTTGGTAGGCAGGTAACATTAAATTTCTAGAAGTAATGTCAAATAGTCGTCAACAATGTATCAATTTAATTAAGTGAAATGTTCACGCTTACGAATTACAGACATTAATGTAGAAAACATAGGGTGACACAATGAGCGGCCTTATCGCTTCGCTGTTAGTTGTTAACATTAGTTTAAATACTAAAAGTGTATTTCAAACCTTTAACAATGTAAACATCGGAAAAAATGCCTAATCGATTCCTAAAAACGAGACAATCACCAAATGACTACCTATCGATATATATCCAACACTATCCATAGTCAGTAACGCATGATGTCCTTCCGTGATAGTATTAAAATAACCCGACCTGCCCTCAGAGAGCCGCCCACTATCCATTAATGGAGCTTAGCCACGTACTACTAAATAAGTAAGGACCGAAGACTCACTTCTAGAAACACTTAATGAAAAACTTACATCGGAACATCAAGCAAAATATAAGTAGGAACTTTATGAGCTTCAAATAAAATGCGAAACAAACAAATACATTGTGCTTTTAGAGCTTTTTGTGCACCTGGGGGTCATCAAATTAGAGGTATGAGGAACAGGGTGTAAAGTTCACTCATCCTCTATAGAAAAAGGCGGACCCTCCGACCAGACGGAAGTTGTAAATGGTGAGCAACTGTCCAGGGATTGATATTGGTAGTTTTGCCGCCATTATTAGGAACAGATGTGCATCCTTGATGACTCGTGTTCGCGGCAGTACCAACAATATTCTCAGTGTATTCGCAGATCGGTGGGATTCCCCGATGTTGCAGAGGTGGATGCGGCTCCACGCTGAGCTATAATTGTATATTTTTATTTGTGATTGTGTATGTAACCTACTAACACTAGAAGTTAAGTAAAATTGTTACTAACTCTATGGACTCCGGTCTGAAATAAAATATTTCTATTCAATTCTATTCTATTCTATTGGGAAGTTAGAAAAATGCTGAACGCGCGGTAAACTCTGTTTGCGCGATGCAGGATTTCGCGTGACGTCATTATGATGCGTAGTTTGCATGTGGCGATGTAGATGCCGCCATATTAAGGGGGAGTAGTTTGACAGCAAAAAATCATATTTCACCCGCGCAACCCTTACCTACCCCTCTCATTAAACACGACGAAAACAAAACACAATGCCTTCCCGCCAGCAGAAACTTTTCGTCTGGCGTTTATAGAATTCGAATTTCAATCTTCTGTAGTTTATTTTGCTTATACGATACGCTAAGCTTGAATTCAGAACTATAGATCATGTTCATGTTTTGGAACTAGAAACTTAATGTTGACGTGAAAAAGTTCAAATTTAAATGTTACCAAATTTTATTTAGGACCTTGTACAATTTGTACCTAATGACGTCTTTGTGAAAAACTGTGTTACCAAGTAATAAATATAATGCTATATCGTGGATTTCTCTCTTTGGAGGATCGTGCAAAGTGATACCCAAGTAAAAAATAATATTCGTATAATGAATTTTGCACTGTATTGTGCAACGAATATGGCATGTGTCATGAAAACCTTTCCTGCGCCAAACGCGAACAATCCCCTTCGAAAATATTTGAAACATGTGAAAAAGAGGCCGAGTTCTGTACAAAAGAAATAAATGTAGGATTGTCGGATTCACCACTAAAAGAATTGACATCTATTCATCTACGTAAATGGGAGCCAAAGTACCAAAGGGACTAATTATAACAAGGGCCCGAGGTACGCGCTCAGTACCTGCGCTGTGTTTTGGGCGCGCGCCCGGCGCGTTTTGGACGCTCGTCAAACGCAACAAGATTTCCACATTTTGTTGTAACTTTTGAACCGTGTTTCTTTTAAGTTTATTACTAATGCGGAGAAAATGACAAGGAAAAATAGTGAAAAAGGAACTCGCGTCCAAGCGTCAAGGGCACGGTTAGGCTTCATTTACGGAGACGCGAGGAGTCGCGCGTGGCTTTGGGCGGCGTGGCTCGCACTGAATTCAAACATATAGCGTTGTATGAGTGCGTTTACGGAGACGCGATTTTACACGCGTTTGTTTGAAATGGAGCGTTTTTTACGGCGGAGCCCGCGAATGGCATAGCCGCGTCACACGCGGCGTTTCATCACGGCGGCGCACGCAGCAGCAATGCCCGCGGCATACCTTCTCCCAGTCTTATTTGTAAATCGCACAACGGAGATGCAAGTTGAGAGTGGCAAGTTGCGACATGTGCAGGCCTAACGGCGCCCGGCATGGGCGCTCGCTTAGACTGCAGCGCTTGATATAATTCGTTACATAGGAATTCATACAATTTTATTGAGCGCCCGAAACGCAGCGTACAAAATACGCGTCTTGGGCGCTTGTTATAACTAGTCCCTTAGTAGAAAGTTTAGTATGGTCCCTCTTTGTAACTGTTGAAATTGTAGCTTTGAAAACATGCCAAGTTGCTTTAGGCCTCATTTACGGAGACGCGGGGCGTGGCACGTCGCGTGCAGTGTGGCGTCACGCGGCGCGTCTGACGTTTTTTCTGTTTACGGTGCGGCGGCGCGTGTAGCGGCAGTTATCATCCCACGCGTTAACATAAACATATGGCAATATACGTCTTGATTGTCGCTGCTTTTTTTTGGGGTTATAATATATATTTTTGAAATGTGCTAATTAAAACCTTTCATTTGATACCCAACATGGTATGATTAAAAAATATTTTTTGTTGTTCATGATATGTGACCTAGAGGGCGCAATTTTCAATTTAATGTGTCTTCATATAGCCTTTGACCAGCGGACGATCAAGAAGCTTCCAACGATACCTCATTTGTCAAATTGTGATGAGTCTTTTAGAAGATAATATGTGGGAACAGACATAGATAAATACATAGAAATCGGTCAAAATTATAACCCTCCTTTTTGCTTCGCCGTAGTCAGGTAAAAACTAAAACTCAACTACGACAAAAAAATCAACTAAAGAGATATAAACAAGACATCACGGACAGAGAAATTAAAAATCCGGAGTCATACGGAATCTGTTCGAGTTCGTTCGTTATACCAATAACCGAAGAATAAAGGTATTATTCTAAACAAGTTTTATTTAGGGGCGGTCAGTCGCTCTAATTGTTCGTCTAAGGGTCACCTTACAAGAAGTTTGTCAAAAAAAGTGGGAGTAAACGAATTTGGATCCTGAGTAAATCGCAATAAGATTTAATCTCCAGTGCGAACTTTCAAATGAACGTAGAATGGGCTCGTTGGCTATGTTGTAAATTTTCTCCGCAAGAAAATTCACCGCAATACAGAGCAATGGCGCTAGTTTTACCTACTTCTTTCTATACTCCGTGCTACTATACCAGTCAAAAATCTGTCAAATAAAATGTATGTCATCTTGAGTTTTCAAATATCAACATTGAATTTTATATGTTTATTTAGACTCGGTATTTATTTATTTATCAATCAATAACACTTGTAATATTCGTTTTGGAAGAGGTTTTAGTGTTTTTTTCATGTTTTCTATGTCTCAGTTTCTTTTGTGGAATGTGATAAATTACGAAAATATTATTTACGAAAATAAATAATATCTCAGCGCAGCTAAAAATTTGAGCGTAGTCCTCTCGTCTCAACAGAGCAACGCCGACTGATTTGTGAAACAAAAATATGCTTGAAGTTCCCGTAATGTGCGACGGAAGATGGCTTCTTCCACGAACTAAGAACGTCGTAAGTCCTACAAGCTTTGATTCGTAATAAAACCAAAAATAAAAGGAATAAAAAAAAAAGCCTACACAATTTTTTTTGCCTTGTTTTAATACATATAATCATCTAACTTTTATCATAATAGGCACTAGCATTTTAAGTACAAATCGAAAATACGTGAAAATTAGAGGTAACTTCGTGATATTTTTTTATCGAGAAAATTTTAATATTTTGTGTTTCTGTTCCACAAAAAGTTTGGAAATATCATGTAGTTACTCATACTATTTTTATTTTACACCTAAGTCTTATTAATTTCATGAAAAATCAAATTGAAGACCGGCAATTTTGCTTACTACCCGCCCTATGGGTGTAGTTAGCAAGAAACATACGTTATAGCAGCGCTTCACTCTCATCAGGGATGAGATTGGTTAAAGAATTGATACCCCAAGGGGTATTGAGTCGGGGAAGGGAACACTCCTGCATTTAGTCAAATGTATTTAAACGGGGGCTTACTCTTCAAACTAATTTTAATTCCAATCTAAAGCCAATACGATTCCAATGTTAATTCTGCAGTCACGTGATTCGGTACTCTTGAAAACAATATTGTCAACATTGGATTGAAATTGGGATTGCCCCGCGATTATTTTGTTACACGTGAAGTTAGCTATGTTACGGCCCGCAATAGTGGTGTTCAACTCATTACGATAAACCGCTAATAGGGCTTTAAAATGCTTTATCCTTTAAATAAGAATGCTAATAAATAAATATGATATAAACAGTTGTTTAATTGATTGATTGTAACATATTAAATTCATTTGGGCGTAAGAATATGATTAAAATCATAAAATTTACCATGACTTTGGCTGCATGCAGTAGGGTCGTTGCTTATAACTACTACAAAAAAAAAATAGGCGGCGTGAGAGTTTTCAATTCCAATTTCAAAAACAAAGTCAAGTCTAGTGGTTTCAGAAAAAGTGAATTCGAAATGCAAGTTTGTTTAGCTAGTTCATTAGCGTAAAGATATCGATCGCGTGTGGTTCTTTTTTAGTAACAATTATTTATTTTCCGTTAAGTTACTAATATTAAAGTTTTATACAAGTGGTACCTAAGTAAATAAACAACATAGCAACCATATGTTCCTCCAATTAGATTTTGGTAACTCGCAGTCGTATAAAAAGACAGTGCCACTAAAACCTGCAAGAATTATACAAGTATTAATAAAGTTATAAGATCTTCCAAACAAAAGTCATGATAATAATACCATAGATAAAACCACGGGATAAAACTAATGCATCAAAGACAACATACGTAAGTACCTTATGGTGATGTATCACTTCTTCTCTTAATGTTTTCATAAATTTTCTCAAAAAAATCCTTGCTCACTCTATAATTTGCTTTAAATTCGTCTTCATTCATAGAAAACGCTTCGTCCTTAAAACGCATCATCCGACGCTCATCTCGTCTTTGTTTTAATTGTTTTTTATGGGAATTACGTAAAACACTGTATATTAATGCCAACCCTGCCATGTTATGTACTTATTAATTGGTGAAAACCACATAAAACGCAAAACAATTTCTAAAAAGTTATACTTTTGTTATTGGAAAAATTCCAATCAACAAACAATCCCAACGCAATACTGGCGCAATAGACGGCTGTCAAAGTAAGTCAAGAGTAGCACCTCAAGCCCGATCCCGATTCCACTTAGTTCCCAAAAATGGACACGCAATTCGAATACAATTTGGCGCTAGCGTCGAACTCAAGAGTACGAAACGTGAAAATTCCAATGTCGATAGATCGGAATTAAAATCAAGAGTAAGCGCCCAGCAAATAAAACAGGTATATTTTACCTACTGATCTTAAGAACATGGTTGGTCTGTAGCAGAATGAGTTCAGCAGGCGTAGCATGAGCACCGTTTTGTCGACGGAAGAGAAGACAAAAATGACGTTTCCTGTAAACAGTACGACGGCAGCAAAGTAGAAAGAGTCAACTGCACTTTTTACGAAATTCACTCGAATTCATTCGACTCAGAATTCTTTGTTTTGTCATAGGATTTATCGGTTGTCAGTGTGATTTTGACAGTAAAGATAGAAAACTTTCTTCCGAAATAGTCTACCTACAAAAAGACCTAGACAAAGATCGTTAGAAATGAAAGACAAAATGACAGATTGTAGAAAGATTTCTACGGTGTATGTCAAAAATGAAGAAACGAACCGTCACTTTGTATAGAAAAAGCTATGTCTAATCTTCGTAGAGATAGAAAGCGCCATGCTACGCCTGCAGAAACACGATTGATGCCAGGTTTAGTAGAAGTAATAGTAAAGCAGCACCCTAATTGCATAATACACGATCAATCAGAATTGAAATCGGTTTGAAATAAATGACTAATCCATTGCTTCTTATGGTCCCTAGCACACGGCGTATTTTAAATGCGCAGACGACGCGCGTTTCAAGACTTGAAACTTGACTTCGGACGGCGAAGAAAAACTTTGAAACGCGCGTCGTCTGCGCGTTCTCAACAACGTAAATAACGCAGTGAATGTTGTTGAACTGTCAAAATGAAACAAATTTGTCATAATCGGTTACGAAAATAAGTTATGCAATTAGATAGCAGATGTTCCTACGAACCACAGCACCCGGTAGCAATGCGATCGGCATCTAAATTGACATAAGTTTGGTACAATTAATTATTTGTACCTACTAACCCTTCTGTATCTCCTCCGTGCCTCGGAAAGCACGTTAAGCCGTTGGTCCCGGCTGTCATATGTGTATCTTTGACAGTCGTTACGGCTCGTCAGAAGCCAGAAAGTCTGACAACCAATCTTACCGAGGGGTATCGTATTACCCAGTTACTGGGTTGTGGAGGTCAGATAGGCAGTCGCTCCATGTAAAATACTGGTATTCAGCTGCATCCGGTTAGACTGGAAGCCGACCCCAACATAGATGGGAAAAGGCTAGGCAGATGATGATGACCCTTCTGTATCTATCTATTAGTTGGCAGGGCTCACGCACGTCCGCACGTCGTACCCGACGCAAATCGATCCCCCCACACATGTGGCTGATTGCTAAACAATTCTGAGTACACACCCTAATCTGACCTCAATTCTTACTAAATTTACCAAAAAAGGGCTTCTCGATAACTTCTTTGAAACGTTATTTTACTAAATAATCCGCTTCAGCTTCATTTTGTAAATAAAGTTGTGAAGAAAACGTTGTATTCAAAGATATAAATATGTCTAGACAGACAGTCAAAGCTGTGAACTCTTCGAAAAAATAGCGTCCAACTGTTGGCCGCTAAATGCACGCACACTAGAAAAGCACAATGACGTGGCGCGAGTGTATGACGTCACGCACACCAGCGTAACAAAGTTGGCTTGTTTGTTTAAGTTCTTTTGCTGCGCGACACTCTATCTAGACATATAAATAAACAAAGGTTGTAATAGTAACTGAATAAATATCATTAAAAGCGTCATCGCTGTCGCATATACCTATGGAGCTTTCATTATAACTTGTCCCGTGACGCGATTGGTAGTCCCGTTCTTTCAGTGACCATTTGAACTCTATACAGCTGGGTATATTAAGAAAAGTAACGTTATCTTTCCTAATCCTAACTTTATCCTACTATCCCACTAATATTATAAATGTGAAAGTTTGTGTGTTTGTGTGTTTGGATGTTTGTTACTCAATCACGCAAAAACGGCTGAATGGATTTGGATGTAATTTGGCAAACAGATAGTTTATAACCTGGATTAACACATAGTATACTTTTTATCCCGATATTCCCACGGGATCGAGACTTACGCGGGTGAAACCGCTGGGCGCAGCTAGTAATATTATAAATGCGAAAGTGACTTTGATTGTTTGTTACGCTTTCACACTAAAACGGCTGAACGGATTTGGCACAGGGGTAGACCATATCACCAGGATAGGACATAAGATACCTTTTATCCCGATATTCCCACGGGATCGAGACTTACGCAGGTGAAACCGCGGGGCGGGCAGTTCAAAATAACTGAGCAAATATTATAATAACTACAAGGCGACACAAAAGTTCAAATCTACATATCTTGCGACGAAAACGACGACGAAGACTTAGTATTTGTACTTGTCGCAAAGCTTTCCCTCAGAATTTTAAGTTTATTATGTGTTCTAGGAGTTAAGCTTTAATATTGTTCCTCCTTGTCCTAGACTTCTCCGAAAATGGAAAGTAGCAGAATTTAGTATTAAGGCAATGTCGGAACACATTAGAAGGTCCTTATAATTTATTACGACACGGTTGCGTGGAATAGGTTAGCGTGATCTGTACAAAATTTCTGCTTCGACAAGCAGCATTATGTATTCACTGAGTTTTCAAGTTGAACTGAGACTGCGAAGAAAACAAAAGAAGAAAAAACTTTTTCCAAAAATAAAACAACCGACTTCCAAAAATAAACACTAAAAAGTGAAAAATGACTTTAATTTCGGAGGTCGGTATCTTTGGTTTTCAATTTTCGTGTTTTGCCACCGACTTCCTAAATTAAAGATTTTTTTCACTTTTTTGCGTATTTTTTGGAAATCGGTTGTTTTTTAATGTTTTTGCAGAAGCAATATATAAATAAATATTATATAGCCTATTTCCACGACTCTAACGACACCTCATATTGTGTTAAAATCCATCAAGCCGTTTAGGCTAAAGAGCGTGCCAAAGAAATAGACATACCTACATATATACTCTCGAAAAATCTCCTTCTTGGGCAGTCGAGTAAAAAGCAGTTTAGAGCATATCACGAGTCACCGCGACACGACTTGAGGAGCAACAGACGGTAACAAATGACGCGCGCGCGAGTTGCTTGCCGCAAGTCGCATCGCTCGAGGCCGTGAACCCGCGCCGATCATGATTTTTGGATCCTGTACGTGTATTGCTTGTGCTTTTATCTGGCGAATCTATTGATTTTTTCTTTAAGCGTTTTCGTTATCTTTGCCTTTATCAGGGGAGTAGGTAGCCTTTACTAATATGTAGGAAGTCGTTTCCTTGTTTATATTACGGCGAGTTTCCGGATTCATTCCGGCCAACTGTTTACTTTACCTTCCTAAAATCAAAATGTTACCGCTTGATTCCAAGACAATTTTGTATCATATTATACCATCTCTGTTACTGCACTTGTTGCGTAATAATGATGAATGATCATTAATTATTTTACTTTTCTTTAAGTCTCCTTCTTTTGACTAGCCTTTCCCATCCATGTTTTGGTCGACTTCCAGTCTAACTGGATACAGGCAAATCCAGTAGGTATTATCATGGAGTGACTCTGACCTCCACAACCCAGTTACTCGCTAACACGATACCCCTTTATAAGACTGGGTTGTTAGACTTTCGGGGTCCTGGCTATCCGCAACGACTGTCAAAGATCTACAAATGACAGCCGGGACCAACGGCTTACTTTTCTCCAAAGTCCTAGGTTTTTTTCAGAGCAGCATTTTTTATTATTATTTAATGCTGTTAGATCTCCTTATTCCCTGCGACCTCTCTTTGATTGGTGGCTAGCTAGGTTACTATAAATATACTAGGTAAAGTTAGAGTAGTGAGTTAGTGGGTAGGTTAGTAGGTAGGTAGGTAGATATAGTGGGACCAATTTTCTATGAAAATTCTTAGAAAATTGGTCCCACAATATCTACCTCAGATCTCAGACCAAATAAAAAACCTAGACAGAGCGCTGTCAACAGTGACGTGACGCCGGTTTCGTATAAGTGCACACCATTTAGTGAGGTGTAGTTTGATTGTACATGGTTATAAATGTATGCGTGTGAACGTGTATGTACAGAGCGGAGGTGTAGTTTTGGCATTCTTCACTGTATTATTCGCGGCGGTCTGTCTTGGTTTTATACATATTTGATCTGAGCCTAAGATAAACTAGTTCAATACCGAAACCCACACGGAACAGCACCCGTTTCCACTGAGATACTTCAATACAATTTGAGGAAAGAGACTAAACAACGTCGCCGGTATTCTCAATCACAATGAAATGCGACAAAGGAAATATTCAGCAGGTTGGAACACTTGCAACATGGTCTCACTTGTATTCTGTTTATTCTTTAGAACTGCGACAAACATGTCTCCTTAGGGTGTTGGAGCAAAATTTGCTTGCCCCTAACTAGACATGTCTCTTGAAAGTGGATTTAAAAGTGTTGGCTGGATTTTTGGTGAAGGGACCCGCTAGGAATCTAGACTTTTATCTGTAAAAATCTCACCGTAAAAACTTAGTTTAACTTAACTTGAACTGTCAATCCCTAGCATTAGATGGGATGACAGTACACTTCAAGCTCACTTCAAATAATAATGGTGTGTTAAGTAGCCGCAACGACTGTCAAAATTCTACGAATGACACCCGGGACCAACGCCAGGAGGCCACAGATATGCCATCCAAAATCTGTCAAAAACTCATCATTGCGAGACCACTGACACGTTTGTGAACTAGTAGACTTGGCCCCCTGGTCGATTCACACATATCAGTAAAGCCACAGTTCCGGCACAGTGCAAAGTATTTTTTCATACATTCTCATGCCGGTGTCGGCGCTGACACTGAGGCACTGACACTGACAAGTGGGGATGCGTTCATAGAGAATGTATGAAAGAATATTTTGCCGCACTGTGCCGGTACCTACTGTGTCGGAACTGTGTCGTAACTGTGGCTTCACTGACATGAAGTGTACTTTCTGAGACACGGATGGGGCTCGATATGTAATGGATGGTTACCCATCCAAGGCCTGACCGAGGCAAGCGTAGCTTAACCTTCAATCGACCCGTGTGGCTGTTATAATTTAGCCACGAGCCCCTCTATTGTTAATTAGTAACAAACTCGAGACTAATTAGTTCGTTTCGTGAAGTATTTCTTCAAGATTCTTTGATGTTCACTACTCTCGCTAAATGTCAAGTATTCTATTTGAGTATCTACTCGTAAAACCACATATCAAACCCTCCAGTTGTAAATAGTTGTGAAAATGAGTCTGTCAGTCTATTTAATCTGTATTTAGGGCTAAATAATGGTAGACCAGGTACCAAATGTAACGAAATTCGGCGGAAACGTAGCTTATTAAATGTGAGGATACATTTTCATACCAGAAGTTCCAAAATACATAACACAATTGAAAAAAGTGAACAATTTGAATAACATCTTGCATAACAAAACCCAAACCGCCTCTTCGTAAAATATTAACTTACTACAATAAGTCTACAGTTGACAAGATACCCCGGTGAACCCCCGAGCCATTGACACCAATCGCTTAAAGGACTAACCATAGACAACAATACGACTGCTTAAAACGCCATAAATCATCGGCACATCCGCGCTTCCGGCCCAATGCTCGCTGTAGCGGAACCGGAAGTAGTCACAGCGCCGGATATGACGCGAGCTGCCTGACAGTTAATATCCTGTTATGCATTGCTATGTCATCGCCTACCTACATTCTACTATCAACCTTATGACAGCTAAAATAGAGTGTTATTTCGGTTATAGTTGGTGACACGTTCGTGTATTCTCGGGAGTCGGAGATTCGATCCGTTAGTGTGGAGTGCACTTTTGAACTGTTCGACTGTCTTTTGTCATTGGAGTACATTTTACACGCGTCGGGCTTCGTAATTGGATTCCAAGAACGTAGCTTTTATTTCTACTGAAAGATGGAATGGAATAGAAATGGTGGATTTTAATTTTTAGATGCTTCTTTCTACGTTTTTACAGTGCGAGGCCTGCAAGAAAAACCATACTTATGTTCGTCTGGTAAACGCTATTATACTATACTATGCAGCACCGATTCTCATCTTGATAAAATACGATTGATTTCATTATTTTTATATCATCAGCAATTTTTTTTATATGTAACTCTGGTTGGCACGATAGGGATATAAAATAATCTTATCCTACCCCTTGACATAGCACTTTAACCATCTTATGCGATACGGTTTTTTTATTTTACGCCAATAAACAAATGTAATCAAGCAAGCTTGATCGTTGTGGCAATATTCCATCAAGACCATGCTCTATGGAAGCCGCAGTAACACCTACCTACCCTTTTCCTCATATAATACCCAAAACATAAACCTAATCCGTATCCAAGTCATCACAGAGTCCAAAATAGATCCCCGAAAGTACACAAATCATGGGAGATGAAGCAATAAAGTTGAACGCGGGAAAAAGGCAACAACTGGCACCACAAATGAGTTTACCCTAACCGGCAAACAAGCGGCCACACGCACACATACGTACACACGACGGTATGTCAAGATTTACAATGCTAGTGTAAGTTGACTTGGGCTTTTCGTACAATGAGCTCATGCTGAACATATTTATTCATTTATGGACATCGCGCACTAGACGGCTACGACCACATGACCACCGTAGAAACGGGTTTTGTCAAAACCCGTTTCTACTGTGGTCTTGCTACGGGTTTTGTGGTCGTAGTAACTAGGGAAACTAGAAACCGATACGAAACGCACACTTGGTCGCAACGGCCAACTAGCCGCAGACCATACTATACCTCTCGACGGCCATGAATAGCCGTCGAGTGTCGTGGCCGCCTAGTGTTCGAGATCCCTGATAGGTAGTTTATCTGTCGTCGACACGCACGTTCAAACATAGGTAGGTACATAGAAATACAAACGAATATAAATATACTTTTGAATGTCAAAATTTACAAGACAATTGAATTCAGCACCTATTTGATACATACTACATTATCCGTAACTGGAGTTCCCTTAGCTTATACAAATCCCATACACAAACTCCAATTTTCTAATGAACTGAGCAAAGTTTTGGTCCTTGTGTACAGAAATAAAACCCCACAGTCCTAGCCGCTGGGCCAGTAAAAAGTACCAACAGTCTCTATTACTTTGATGGAATGTGCGACACAAAGGACATTTTTGTGTTACTGAAAAAAATACACTGACAGACGTGCGGCACGTTTTTGTTAAATATTCAACGGAAACCAAAACCGTGACATGGCAAAAATAGTTTTTTTTTTTTTCCGAGCATCGAATCCCGTCCCGAGGGATATCTGCCATCAGATTTATTTGACTGCAGCGCGGACGATACCGCGGGAAACTCTAGTTCCGAACCAAATCCCTGGTCCCAATCATATTGGATATCTGGTCCACAGTGTTATCGGGTGGAAAAGGCCATGCGTAACCCAGTAGTAGCGAAATTCAAAAGTTACAAAATATTGGTCCTGGTACGGTACGGAATACTGTGATGATAGTGGACACTAGGACCAATATTTTGTCGAGTCTCCAAGAAGTTGATCTTTTCAACCAGAACCTGATACATACAGTTAGTCAGATAAAATATCGGATGGCGCTAGTTATACGAGCATTGCTCATACCGTGGTGGTGATAAGATTGACCAGGATGGATCTACTAAATATAATAATGCACTTGATCCATGAATTTGAAAAGATGCCTCCACCAAAACTGACATTCATCACGATATTTTCCGGGTTGGAAGCAAGCACCAGTCAAATTCGAATAAAGAACGCTACATCAAATCCAACATGGCGTCAATTTTTAAATGGGCCCCGCGTCGCGTGTGTGCCCGCTAATGATATCCATTCGATAATTGCTTTAATTCCGTTAACAGTATTTGATGGGCGTATTAGTGGCAATACTGGCAATAGCTGTCAGAAGTGGGCGTAGTAAATACCTACGTAAATGTACGTATTTATAGTTAATAGCTAATTACAGGCTTTTATTCGGCTGTTGATGGTGACGGGATGATGATTTGAGTGGGTTGAGTAAAATTTATATTAAAGTCTTGTTTATAGGAAGTTTGTAGCGGCAATGGGCCGGCCATATTAGCAGTAGAACCGTTAGGGTAGACACATGTTTTTGAGTGGTGACCGCGAATCGACAAACGAAAGGTAGGGCGCTCTCAAGCTAGATGGAGCGACGATCTTCGCAGGTTGGCTGGTAGTAGCTGGATGAGAGTTGCCGAGAATCGAGTTGAATGGCGATTCGGCCTGTCCAGCAGTGGACTGCTGCTGATGATGATAGAAAGTAAAACACATGATATTTAGCTACTTCATTGAACAAAGCTTCTTCATCGACATAGTTTTAAATAAAATCATAGCGGCGTCAAAGAACGGTGTTTTAAAGACTTTGGTCGAAATGAGTGAAATTCATAACCTGAATAAATCTAGATAAAAAAATAAATCTGGGTCGAAATGAGCTCTAAAAACGAATTTACCCTGAATTCAAAATATTTCTTCACGAACATTGACTAAGTGTCGTGATTAATATCATCAATCAAATTCAGCTCAACCATACAAATGGTTATAAAGCATTAGGTTTATTAAGATAAATCGTCCACCTGATGCTGCCTTCATTGTTATTTGACAAACAACTATAGGTGCGTACAAATTGCTAAGCGAGACTAATTAGTTAGGCGCGGGAGGAGACCGGCGCGGGCGAGGCGACAGACGGTGCGCCGCGCTTTTTATATTTCATACAAAATGTGCACAACATGGGACATAAACACAAAGGTGGCGGAGCGCGGGCGCGGCCCAGGCGAAATATGAAAGGAGCGGCGCAACGCCCGTCGTCGGTCGCCTCGCCCGCGCCCCGCATCTTATGTCCCGCGCTTAAGCGAATAAAATGAAAATATACTCGGAAATATGATTTAAACTAGCTGTGCCCCGTGGTTTCACCTGTTTCTTTTTTTCCTTTTGCTCGGCTCCAGAGTATACTAAAATAGCCTATAACCTTCCTCAAGAACCGGGTTATCGAATGCAAAAAGAATTTTCCGACTAATTCCAGAGATTAGTGCGATCAAACAAACAAACTCTTCAGTTTTATTATACCTTAACTAATAATATAAATGCGAAAGTGAGTTTGTTTGCCTGTTACGCTTTCACGCTGAAACGGCTCAACGGATTTGGATGAAATGTTGAACACAGATAGAGCATGACCTGAATAAGGACATAGGCTGCTAAATATTTGCATGCCATCACTAAACGGAGGAATGTGCCTACTGTTGTTCTTGTAAGCTACCACATTTTACCCAAATAAACGATTTTGATTAGATTCGAAAAAGCGCACTATCTTGCAAGCATTACAGTTCAAAATAGCCTACACGAGAGGCGATACTGTGGCGTACCCTGCTGTTACCAACTTCCTGACTTACCATATTGTTACTACGGCATAAACTACTCAATAGTTGGTTCCGATACGAAAGAAAACAAACATCTATTTGAAACAATAGCGATTAAAGCCAAACATACCGAAAAGCCATTAACACAAATGAACTCAAACACACCACCTCAGGAAAAGACAAAAGCTGCAATATTATCATTAGCAGAGATCACAAAATGGAGTCAAAGCCACAGTATAATAAAGTAAGTAGTATTACGTCTCGACAATGTCCTTGAAATAAATACCTACGGCCACTCGGTAGATACTCGTAAACACGCAGTAGAGTTGCTAGGGTGGATGAATACTTATTTAGGGGTATGAGGAACAGGGTGTAAAGTTCACTCATCCTCTATAGAAAAGGAAAGATCCTCCAACCAGACGGGTGTCGTGTCTGGCGGGCAACTGCCCAACGATTGATGTCGGAATCTTGTATATGTCCATCGCAACTCTAATTGCGCGATGCAGGATTCATGTGACGACAGGATTTTTTGTTTGACATCAGGTCTTTGATGCGTAGTTCGCATGTGGCGATGTAGATGCCGCCACACAGCGACCTCACTTGTGACTGTTGAGTACCGTAGTAAACCGAGATTTCGACGCGCGTCGTTTCAGCTGGTTTGTACGAAGACGTAATACTGCTTACTTTATTATACTGTGTCAAAGCTTTCAACACACTTTAATTTAAACATTCAGTCACTATTTTGTTACTCTTTAACAATAGAACGCTGCCCGACGAATATAATTTGCATGGAAACAAGCCAGTTATTCCGCGGAAACTGAAACTAGGCTACGTGCGCCTTTTAGCTTAATTAATGTGACGTCAAGACATGCCGCAGGTACGATTTATAAAACATTTATAACAACGCGCCTTTATTATTCCTGTGAGGGTTAGACAGAAGTGTACCCGAACTGTAAGATGTTGATGAGGGCAGACCCATTTACTTGTACAGAGGACTTCGAGGGGAGGCTCGTATCGACCACCCACATTTTATCAGTTATGTTGAATTCCCATATTGCCATAAATCGAACACAAAATTAGACTCTCGGTTGGGCTGCCTGCTGAAGTCCACAGGGCCTAGACAAGTGACAATCGCTTCGGAAGCGTTTCGTATTTCTACAACGGCTTTCAACAGGATTGACATTCGCTATTCGATAGCTTATGTCAGTCTTACATTTTTGCCTTTTCCATCATCGTTATCGCTGATAGAATGTCACTTTGTCTAGGTCCTCTGAAAAGTTACTAACAGAAGATCCTATTAAAAAATTTCCCGACCAGCAACCTAATTACGTAACACACTTTAAGAGTTTTGAAGATTATACTCCGCTTAATACGTTGCTTCATAAGTTTGAAAAAATCATCTGCTCCACAACGTAAATACCTAACGATCCATTATTAAAATCAAAATATTTCATTTCACATAAACCTACATGGGCACATAAGAAACGTCAGAAGCTAGGTGCATGGTTCCATTTGGTCGTTTCCGATGGAGAAGAGCCGGCAAGAAACTCCACGGTTACTCTTTTAAAAATAAATGGCTTTTACAATATTTTCGGACCTTTACACACCTTTACACCTTTAATAGGTAGGTATGGGAGGACATTGCGATGAATTGTCAATTTTATGTGTGTTACGTAATTTCTCCGCTGGGATTCGAAACTAGAGGGCTTAAACAGAGTGACATTTCTATCAACAATAATGATGGTCATTTAAAACAAAAATTTATACATAGGACTGACAAGCTATCGAAAAGCTTGTGACAATCCTGTACAGATTTCGCACAAATATTACTAAATCCTAAGTAAGCGTTTAAATATGAGACATGGCTCCTCAATCCTTACGGACACAAAAAGTGCTGCAGAAATACGAAACGTTTTGAAAGCGATTGCCACTTGTCTGGGTCCTCAAGACTGCCTCAAAACATGGTAAGCCTTCGTATAATTTAGTTAAAAACTATGATAGATCGTTGTTTTAACTTACCTATAACGTAATTATGTTAATTGAAAATGGTACGTGTGCGAGTTTTCGACTTCGTTTTTGAAGAGGGTGTGATGAGGGATTATGAAAATGTATTAACTTATGCTCCTTAATTAGGCAACTTGCTTCAGGCTGGTTTTAGCGACCATACAGGGTGTTAGGGTAAACACCGTTATCCTTGCAACCAGTGGTTTGGATTCATTTATAGAACGTAAAATCAATGGAAAACTACAACTTTTTTTTTATTTTTTTTAGGTCTAAATTTTACCACAAGAGACGCAAGTTCGTTGCCCTATGCACTAGGACAACGAACTTGCGTCTCAACACGGGCGGGGGGTACGGGATGTGACCTGACCGGCAGCGAGCGCGATCCCTCCCTTAGTCAGTAAGCCGTTTCGCTAGAGAGCACGGTGTCAGATAGAAACTTTTTAAAATCTTTTAATGAAAATAACGTTTTTTTTTTTGTTGTGTTCGGTCATTTATTTTTATATTTAAGTCAACTACCCATGGTTTGAATGACAAGAGTGTTTACCCTTACATCCTGTATATTAATTTTAATTAAAAATAGAGACGTTTTCTAAAGAGAGGCTTATGGCTACTGCGTATCAAGCATGGAATCGTTCTCATATTTCTATCATTCCTGAGCCAAAGATATAGGTATGGGTACGAATGTACGATCATCATTTTTAGCTGATAAACAACATTATTTTTTGTTTATGCTAAACCCGAAAAGGGGTCATTGTACTTATCATTTTGAACAACTTTTTCTATGGGACAAAATATGAAATCGCGAAAAAAAAATCAGCTGTTCCACACATTTGTGTTCACTTAAATCAACAGCTGATTTTATGTTGTATAAATAGAATAAATGCATATGACATCTGGTGCCAGTGAAATCCCTATTATGTATAGTATAATTCGTGGAAATTGTTTGTGCCGTACATTTTTCGAATCAAAATTTTCACACACACGCTGCGAAATCCATCAAATTCATTAACGCATGACATGCCCGTCGCTCCTGTGATCCGTCTATCCGGTGTTATATTTAACACCGAACACAATACCAATGCGAAATGTCAATATAAACCGTAAATAGTTTATGTATATCAAACAATAATGCTTCCAACTACAAACTTACTGACGTGTAAAATTCGCTTTACGCGTGAATAAAACCGAATCAACGTTAATTTAACAAAACAATTAAAACATTCACTTTATTATATTCACATAATATATAATAGAACAGAATAGTCGTTTTCGAAAATAAAATAAACCGAAGCGAAGAGCTACCGCTACTTAATAAATATCACGCTATTTATTAAGTAGCGGTTACAGGTTATGTTTACAATCTACCATATTAGACTCTCAGACACACGGTAATAAACCACTCAAATAAAATAAACTCCAAACTTCATTGATATAGGGTTCGAAATCATCTAATATGCTCCGCAAGTTATGACGTTCTAGTGATCCGTGATGGTCTACGTGACCCAAATAAGAGAGGGTCCGAGAATTTCAGGCCATATTGGATTGGAAGCGTCCAGTCATTGCAGAGATATTATTTTATAGTCAATTGCTTCAGTCCACGTTATGAAGCAATCTGAAATATCGACCCGGTGATTTGCAAAATTGTTTGTTTACTAGATTTGAAATAAGGAACCTGGTGGACATTTTGTACTGTGAAATGAATACTGAATGAGAACTAAATTTAGGGTAAAAACTAGATGGAAAATCAATGGTCCTGTTGGTCATGAATGTTAGAATGTAGATCGAAATTAATCGAAATGAAAGATTTCATAAATTTGTATCCACTGTCCAATCTACGCCGTCCTTGGAGATGCACAAAATTTACCTTTTTACGTCATCTAACCAATAGAGAAGTTATTGACCAACTCTATCTACAGCTAAATAAGAATGTTTCTATTAACGTGTCGTAATAAAGTTAAGGAATTTTAGATTCTTGGTTGCTGTTTAAAAAAGGGACATGCAAGCTTATTAAGCAGGTATGGGTTAATTATACTTTCAAATTATAAATAAAAACAAATTCTGGTGGGAAGTAGATAGATACTTAATTTTGAAATTTAAGAAGTAACTGGTCGACCGAGCTCTGCTCGGGTGAAAATAGAGAAAATTTATTTTCACAGAAATGAGACGTAGCTAGATATATTTTTCCCCCCCGATAACCTCTATATTGCAACTTTCATCGAAATCGTTAGAGCTGTTTTCGAGAACGTGATTACAAATAGGTATAATACATATATTGGATATAGATATAGGATTTAGAAACTCACCAAAATACCACGAAGTCCTTCCTTCATCCGAGATCCAATAACGAACAAGATGTTCAGTATTCATGACGAAAACATAACAAAACAAACTTTTATCCCAATATTACAAACTACAAACACGAAAGTAATTGTGCAACTCAATCACGTGCCTCCGTCGTAACAGACGACGATGGAACTTTACACAATGGGCCACGACCGACAAATGACAGCCATCTTACATCAACATTGAATTAAAACGTAATCCCCTTGCCTTAAGCCAAGCATCAGGAAATAAAAGCAATAAAACAGATACTATTCTAGCTGCAAATCTTCCTGCAGCTCGTAAAATCTACGAGGAAATAAATCCCCTGCTACTCGAGAGAAAAACATATAAATAAATGCTAACAAAACAATTCAAGAAACAATGAGAATTCTTCTTATTTCAGACGAGAATTGAATTTGTAATGCAGAATGGTGCATCAATATCGGAAACTGAACTGAGAATGTTACATTGTGGGACAGCAAAACAACTATTGATAATGTCGAATGTGACATTCAAAGTTCTTGGAGCATTATCGTTAGAGTACGGTCTACGTGACTTCGAAAGTTCGAAGCTACACATGAATACTCTTGACGGTGAAATTGATCTGACATTATAACGCCCTTCGCGCATATATGGACACTATTAGAGAGGACAATGTCGGTAGAGGCACTGAACGCAACAATCAAAACCACGTTGATCCAGCACCAACGAAACGACAAAAGAACGAAAGACCACCAATCAGCGTGTGCCGTTCAAATTTATAGCCAATCAGCGCTGAGCTGCGGTCTGTAGCACTAAATTGTGAATAGCTCGCAATTAGTACTGTTAACTGTTGGACAGATCCCGCTTTTGGTAACTAGACACGTGAAGCGGGGAATTCTACAACAAAATAGAATTCAGGGAAGTGATGGAAAACAAGGTCATTACTTTATCATAGGAAAAAAATATCATTATTCTCCTGGTCTTATTATAATTTATTTGGAGTCGACGCAACATGTATTTTTATTCCATACTTCTTTATTCATTTTCATCTCGCCATATCATCTGTATAGTCTATCCATCGTTTCTTTAAACTTCCCCTACTCTTATAGATACAGCTATCCCCACTCATACTCAAAACTTTACTCACGAAATTTTCCTCATTTCTCTGCTTAACATTAACCCTGACAATCGGTATAGGCACAGGCAAAAATATCTATGTGATTTAAAAATTCCAAGTAAGAAACAAGAACTATTTTGTTGTTGTAGCTACAGGCGAAGGAGGATGCGAAGAAAAGGCTTTTATCGAAAATAAAATGCCAAAGTGGGATTACGCTACACAAGAGCAACCGTATAAAGTGGAACACATATCGTTCGGAGATAAGCAACACTTTCTATGAAAAGGGACAACTGTTGGAGAAGGACACAAGAAAACAGATCGTATCACAATCTATTGTTTCCTTACCATCCCTGAGAAGGGAAAGTTAAGAGATTAACAGAATATCTTGCTCGAAAACTCAGAATTTTTTCCGGTAAGATAGTATAATTTGAACCAAATAAAAACAAGCCAGGAAATAGGGGCTTGGAAGCTCTCTTGACGGCACCCCAGTCCTTCCAATTTCACCTTACAAGGAAATTCACATTATTTGAATAATCAAATAGAGGCTCTGAGTTTTCTCAGAAATTGTTACGTATTTACCTAAGTGGGTACGACAGGTTTCTTATTTACACGTATCGGGACGGACTATAAGAGCATTACTTACAACGTAATCAGCCTATAATGTTCCCACTGCTGGGACTCTGCAGGTCTATCTCATAAGAGGAGGTCTTGATCCGCCAGGCGGGTTCAGTGCGGGTTAGTCGATGACACATATCTTTTAATTAATATTATTATTTTAATTATTGTGAATGTATCTATGTGGGTATTTTTTTTTCTTAATAATGATGGTCTGGCACTTCGTAATTACATATATGGCCTGTCCAAATGTCCTTCCTTTGGTATTGCTCGTGGATTTGTTATCTCCTTGAGTTGAGTTGAGCTGCAATATTACCTACTGTCATGCGTCCACTGACTGGACAGGTCCACTTAAATCTGTGCGGTTCTTTCCTTAAAAGACCATTTCGGACACTAATCTACATGGACTTCATATGATCTGACCAAGGAATTTTGACCTCTGAGTTTTCAGTGCTTGTACTACTACTCAGAGTAATCGGCCATGACACGTCTAGCTTTAAAAAATATTATTGACGCGTAAGAGCGTTTGTACAAAATTACTTACAGAAATAAAATCATTCATAATTAAAGAAAAACTCAAAAAATGGTCATGCTAGCCAGTCAGCACAGGGGCTGACTGATCAAGATTCATCGGACTTAATGTAGATATCGCCACTAATGGAGTCTATTTTAATGCACCGCAAACAGTAAAGTTATTCCTTAAGCACAGTTTGGAAGTGCCTCGTGTATTCGTCTAGCAATCGGTAGCACACTAAAGCCGTATATAACACTATCTATATATCACTAGTGCGGCAGTGGGGGAACGATATATTCCGCGTTGGACACTTTCATTGCCACCGGATATCGCCGAGAACGTATTGCAATGAGCTACTTTTCTCGTATTGTGAATACTTTACAGTAGACTGGTATGTGTACGATTGGGGATTTGGTTATTCATGCTTTTCAATATGGGGGAGAGGAGAAGAGCTCGTGGCTAAGCAATAACAGCCGCACGGGTCGATCCATCAGGTTAAGCTACGCTTGCCGGGGTTGGTCCGTGGATGGGTGACCATCTTTACATACCGAGACTCCTCCGTGCCTCGGAAAAGCACCGTTAAGTCGTTGGTCCCAGCTGTCATTTGTAGATCTTTGACAGTCGTTACGGGTCGTCAAAAGGGATATCGTATTACCCAGTTACTGGGTTGTGGAGGTCAGATAGGCAGTCGCTCCATGTAAAATACTAGTATTCAGCTGCATCCGGTTAGACTGGAAGTCGACCCCAACAATGTTGGGAAAAGGATAGGCAGATTGATGCTTTTAAATATGGGATATAATTTATATTTATAACGGGAGTATCAACATTTGACGAGTACCTATGTGGACGGAATTTCTGTGAATCATCATTACAGCCGAAAGACGTCCACTGCTGGACATAGGCCTCTATCAAGCACCAGCACTTCGACCGGTATAAAAAAATCATGACGTGTATGTGACGTAAACATTATTAATAATCTATTGGAATATTTCACTTTCAATTTATTTCAATAATCAATCAGCCTTTCCAAAAAAAACAAAATGATCTCCGTCACCTTCTTTCTTCGTTGATTTCGCATTTATAATAATAAATAATTACATTATGAATGCGAAAGTTACTCTATCTGTCTGTCGGTTTGTTACCTTTTCACGCCTTTACAACTGAACATATTTTAAAGAAACTTGGCACACAGGTAGACCATAACCTGGGTTAGGACATCACTATTCACTACTTTTAATACCGGTAGTACGATCCCTTTGGGATAAATTCTGACGTCTACACAGGCCAAGAAGAAAAAGCCAGTAATAAATAAAGCACCTACTATTATTTGTCTCTGTTTTATAAGCACAGCATGACGGATAAACATAAATAACAGCTCCAATCTTCAAAAATCCCACTGCTACGAAACGCAATGTAAATCACATGAAAAATTGTATCTTCCTGCAATAATGGAAAAAGTTACGCATCCAAAATACGTGAAGGAAGACGAAGTTTATATATCCCGGAGGAGCGACCATCGCAAGGATCCCGACTTATAAACGCGGGGCTAGGGATGAGCTGCTAATTTGTATTTATTGCGGGACCACGGGATTCCGGGACTCAGTTGCGAAGAGCACAACACTAATATATTCGAGCAACAGTAATATATTTGGTCCTTTAACGCCCGGGCAAAATTGAGAATGTGTAGATTTAGAGTGAATTAAATGTCGAACACATACATCGGTATCTCTATGTGGTCAACTGCAAGTGAAAATTAAGAGAAATGAAATGAAATGAAATTGTTTATTCTGTAAATAGGGTATCGGAATCACTTTTACACGTCATATTAAAAAAAAAATAAGCTATCGAGGTCGGCGCGGACGTTTCCTATCTGATTACTCTGAGAAGAAAGGCCGAAACAAACTCAGAGGTAGCAGTCTCTTTTAAGGTCCAGACATAATCTTGGTCAGGCCATATGAGCACCATGTAGATTAATGTCTAAAATGGTCTTTTGAGGAAAGAACCTCACAGATTTGAGTAGACCTGTCCAGTCAGTGCAAGCATTTGTCAGTAACCGAGGAGCTCAACTCAGAGCTTAAGGAGCTCAACGGAGCTAAAAGTAAGTACTTACTTTATTTTAATTTTCACTTGCATTGGAAATAATCATTTAAATAACTCAGTGTTGTTTCAATAGGGGATGGGAATTGGACCCCACCTGTCCGCGTCAAACGAGGAAAATCCTGTATTTTGAAGACACAAAATGATTGTTTATGCAGGCTTGTCATCCATGCTTGCATTTACGTGTGTACCCTACCTAAGACGTACTCAATGCTGGTATGATGCGTTGCTGCTGTCACTTCGGAAACAAAGTGGGACAAACTGACATAACTTGAAAAACGAGAAAGTCTGACAACACAATGAGTAGATGATTGAATATTTCAATGGACACAGATGAGATGAAATGAAAAACTAACAGGAAAACCAAATAAAACGTCAAACGTGACAGAGAGAAAAGCCCATTCATCACTCTTGGAAGAATAATCCACGATTAATCAAACATAATTGTTTACTCGACCAACTGTCGATAACCGCTCGAGTGGTGACGTGGCGTGCACTGATTGGCTGCCGATTGCGAGTGCAGACCAATCGAATGGGACGCTCCGCTTTTCTATTATTCAAGTTAAGTATTTGTAAATAGAACTAATAGCTTAATGGATTTAAGCCTCAAGTAAATGGATAAAACTAAGTTTAGATTTATAAAGTAATTTTGAAATACTTTGAACTTTTTATAAACCGTACTCAGTAACAAGAAAACCTATCCATACTGAGACGAGTGAGCTCACACAATATATTATATAGAAGTATAGTAACTGCGTCGAGTTGTCAAAACGAAACAGAAATCTTATCTTTTGACGAGGTAGGGCGAATCTAACGATTTAAATCTTTGCCGCTGTCATCGTTTTCATGACAACCGACACAGCGGTAGACCGCTCTTCACGGAAACCGTAGAGCGATTTTATGCCGCCATTGAGCCTCTGACGGCACGTGAAAGCGTCGAGAAATATCTGTCTCTCTGTCTCTCGTGAGTAGGTTATATACATTAATTATAATAATGACTTCTTTTGAAATAAAATGAGGTTTAGTTTGTTACAGAAACTTAATGAAACAGAAACCTCGATGAACATGTAGCCATTGGACACGTGCGAAGCAGGGGCGGATCTATACTTTGATATAAAATATAACTCAAAAGCTCCCGTACCGATCCCGGTTTTGCTGTCCCTAGGCGATAGATCTCCGTGCATTCATGGCTGTGTCCACTCGAAGATGATTGGTCGGCGCTACTCGTGAATACTCGGCTTTGGGAATGGACAGACATGCTTGGGTTCCGGGTTTCGGGATATCATTCCTAAACGATGTGTTGTGTTACGGTACAGTTTCAGCTAGAACTGTGCTATATTTTCTAAGCACAGGCGGTCTATTCTGTAAAAATCTCACCGTGAAAACTTGGCTAAAGCGAACTTGAAGTGAGTTGTCAACAATCCCTAGAATAAGCATAAGCATAGATAGTTGATTGATTCAGGCGTGACTTTGCGGAAATCCATTATAAAATACAATAGACGTAGATATATTTATTAACCGCTTAACTAATATTCAAGAGTCATAAAAAAAACCCTGTAAGAAATCGAAACGTGTTTCACCTCTCAACGAGGCATCCTCAGGATGACGATTGACCAATTGCAAACCAGAACATGACGTGTTGCCACACCGAGCGCTGGTTTTTTTTATGACTCTTGAAGAATAGTTAAGCGGAATAGGTTACTAAATATATCTACGTCTATTGTATTTTAGCATAAGCATAATCAGCCTATAATTTTCCCACTGCTGGGAAACAGGCCTACTCTCTTCGATGAGGGAGTGGTCTGTAATCTATCACGTGTTCAAATTTTTGGCTCTAGGACATGCCGGTTTCCTCACGATGTTTTCCTTCACCGTTTTGAGAGCAGTTGTGATGAAATTACTTACACAAAGCGCCTGTCTGGGTTCGGACCCATGACTTCGTAAGTCGAGCCGGACCACTGGGCCACAACCGCTCTTGCGCGCCGAGTACCAGTCAGAGTTTTTATGCCACCAATGGGCCTCTGACTTGGCTTCACATGCCGTCGAGAAATATCTCTCAGGCATGCCACCACCACCACTACGGCATGGCACCAGTTTAGTCATTAACCACAAGAAAAAGAAAAGAGGAAAACCAGCTAAATAAAAATCAGTGTTTTCATCGACATTTAACAATGCGATGTCGATCGATCCATTTATAATCCAGTCAAAAACCCTCAAAACTTTAGATTTTGCGATACCAAAAAGGTTTCATCATTCTGTTGGACGTCACTCGAAACTTTTCCTTCACCTGCCATTTCCAAAATAAATGTTTCAATTCGCGAACTAAAAGTTGATTTATTTGCGATCCTCAAAGGATTTCGGCTCACAGACTGATTTAGGTACTTTTGGGCTGCATCACAGAATGTCTTGCGGAGCGTGGTAACTTTATTTATAACCATCTATGTCACAGTTATAGTTGCAAATAAACCGTTATAAACCAAAATCCTTGGTTTAAAAACCGTTTTAAATTTGTTTATAACGGTTTTTAAACCTCGATTTTGGTTTAAAACGGTTTATTTACAATTATAGTCACATTATGTCACCCAGCTGTAGCATTTTTTCTGGGGAGTTTGTTGCGCCACTTCTTCTTCCCAGCTAAAGCACTAGGAAGTGGTGAAGGGTGGGCGTTTTGGGGGACTGTCTTATGTAATTTTGACGTTCAAAAAGTGCTGATTCTCAGTCTAATTTGAATAAATGACTTTTGTTTTTTTTTACCTTGGTTTTTAATATAGTTGTTCGAGATACTCTGAACCTATTATAAAACTAGATAAAACTCATTTCATCGTTTCGTTTTTTACTCGTTAAGTTAAAACTTTAGTCCAAGCCCAAACCTTTGAGCTAGTTATCGTATTTTGAACTTTATTTCGTTGATAGTAAAGTTCAATAAGATTATTTTTTTCATTCTTTCTTTCAGACGTACACGTTTGGAGATAAACGGTCAATTGTCTATGAGATATTGCACTTTGCAGTAAAGTAGTAGTACAATTTTTGACAACAAGTTTCAAAGGGAAAACTCAAGTATAAAAATCCGTAACTCCATCTCCCTTTATCTGGCTACTATCTAGAAAATACCAAATGACACTACCAATTTTAATATACAGGGTGTTTGGTGCATCGTTTGCCAAATGAAAATGGACATGTACTATCGTATGACCCCATCCGCCATTTTAATATACGAACCCCCTGTATAAGTATGGGATCCAAATTAATCACAAATACGCTCCCTCCCCCGCTCCGCTTACCACTATAATCACAGTGTAACTGAGGGCGGTCGATGAGAGGTTATTAGACGCCTGCAGCAACTCCATGGAATTACTTAGTGCCCTCACTGAAACGCTTAGCAGCATTCATGCTTCTAAATTTAACCATTTCTACATCTTACTACAGTTTTTAGCTTCTTTTGAATACTAGCAGGTATTTCATAATTGCCTAAATAGCTTGTAAAATGTAGTGTTTATATAGTCAGCTATATAAACACTACATTTTTCCAGTTTGAATAAATTACTTTACAGTTTGCTGCTCCAGTTTGCAGAAGTTGGTATTTCCTTCAGGTATTTGTTTTTAGGGTAGCCAACCCAAAAGGTGGCAACGGTATCGTCTCTCCGCCCGTCTGTCACAGGGCTGTATCTTTTCACAGTGTGGCCGTTATAACTACAATAAATAATAAAAATAAAACAGAGTTAAAAAATTATGTTTTTTTTTATATGTAGTTTTAAATATTGTACGGCTGTAAGGAATCCTTTGTGTGTGAATCCGACTCGCACTTGCCACTTTTTTTCTTTTATCTGCATTATATTTTTCTCGTTACCAACCCACGCAGGTTTTAGCTACTCCTTTTTTGAATACCATGAAAACTCGATTTCAAGAGTAATCCGGTACGAGTTTAATCCGAAATATTGTACGAAATATTTTTGATAACTGTGTACCTACCTAGAAATAGTGCATGTAAACAAATTCGAACAACTCCACTAGGTAATTCCGATACGTAATTGTTTACAGTAATAAAACACTAGCCGTGTTCATAATCAGCCTATAATGTTCCCACTGCTGGGACACAGGCCCCCTCTCTATGAGAGAGAGTGGGCCGTAATCCACCACGCGGGCCCAGTGCGGGTTGGTAGATGTCACATGTCTTCGAATTTTTGGTTCTAAGACATGCCGGTTTCCTCACGATGTTTTCCTTCACCGTTTTGAGAGCAGTGGTGATGAAATTATTTACACAAAGTAAAGCGCCTATCGGGGTTCGAACCTACGACCTACAACTCGTAAGTCGCGGCCGTTACCACTGGGCCACCACTGCTCCGCCGTGACCACAAAAAAATATTAAAACAACGTTTGAACACAACAGTGTTTTTCAAATTTTTTTTTTGCTTTTTTACTGATACCAGGATATATATACGGAAAAATAAGTGAAAATGGATAAAACATCGTGAACGCGGGGACTTGGACTACCGAGGAAAAGGTTTGTTTTTTTATAATCACCATGTCTGTACTATAGAGCAAAACTGCCATGCACTTCATTGAAATGTTATTTATCTGGGATTTTAGGAGATCTTCGTGGAAATAATGAAAGAATCGACTGTCATAATAGAAGATAAAAAGACGGACACAAATAGCAACAAACAAAAGGTATCAGAATAGCAGAAAGTTCAACATAAGTTAGTTTATATACTTTGTTATTGTTATCGGTTGGTAGGGAGCACTGCAGGCACGTGAGGTTGACATTTTGGGAGATGGTTGCTAGGTTCTCCCTCATAACCCTTTAACATCAGACTTCTAATCGTATCACTTTACAGATTACAAGAATTGACCGGCAAGTGCAGAGATATTCCACAAATGAAAGGATTTTGGAGGTGGATAAAAATTGCAGAAAAGATAAGTGTCTCCGACCACAGAAGAGCACTCCGTGGCACTGGTGGTGGTCCTAGGCCAACATCTCCTACGGATTGACAACCACATCCCAGCCAAAAAATCCAAGATGACACAAAACAAACCCAAAAGTGCAACGAGGCGCAAAGCTTGGTAGGTTTTCTAAAAACACATTGTCAGTCTTAAGTGACCGCTAACTATGATATTGTATGCATTGTTTTTCTTTTTCAGTGTAAGTAATAAAAGTATAATTTTAGAAAATAATATAGAACTGAAGGAAAAGTCATTTAAACTGATGGAAGAGGAATATAAAACAAAAATTTTGTCACCAGGAGCTAAGACATAAATTAGAAGTAGATATTTTAATTCAAGAAAAGGAAAAGAAGGCCATGGAATTAAAAATCTTGAAGAATAATAATAATATAATTGTGGCGGTATCTACAACGCCACATACGAACTACGCATCGAAGACCTGACGTCACACAAAATACCTGACGTCACAAAAAATCCTGCATCGCGCAATTAGAGTTTACCGTGCAGTGGACATATATACAAAGAATCCAATATCAATCATTGGGCAGTTGGCAGTTGCCCGCCAGACACCACACCCGTCTGGTCGGAGGATCCTCCCTTTTCTATGGTGGATGAGTGAACTTTACACCCTCATACCCCTAAATAATTTAATTTATTTTTATATTTTGCATTTGTATCAATCAACATTTATTAAAACGTTTAGTTCAAACAAAAATTGTTTTGTATAAAGTTCCGTCTTACGACATTTCCTCTCAATGTATCAGGAGGGTTAAGAGGTCTTGCCCTCCATCTGCGTACATAGCGAACAATGTCCATGCGCTCGTTCATGACAATCGCAATGTTATGCAGCACCGCTAACGCTACAACTGTGGCTTTAGCCCTTTCAAGCTTTGTATACATGCCTTTTAATCTGAATCTCTGTTTCTATAAGCCAAAGCATCTTTCTATAGTATTTCTGGTACGAATGTGTGCCGTATTGTAACCTTCTTCCTTTGGGTCCTATGGCTTGAGCAGTGGGGAGAAAAAGATATGGAGTGCATCAGTATCCACTATAGCCCAAGAGCCTTCTATGGAACTATCCACTCTCCAAAACTACACATGATCACGATAGTTATCCATATATTCCATGTCCTCCAATTCATTAAAATCAACATTATCAAATAATATCCATTGCAATTTACGTCATGCTGAACTACTGAGAGAAAGCAATATGGCGATGGTTAAACGCGTGTTAAACAAAGGGTTGTTTTTGTTTAAATTTAAACAACATTTAAACCATGTCTAACCCTAAACAACAGCTAAACATGGTTTTGTGGTATCACTTTTGCTAAACAACGGCTAAACACGTGTCTAAGGCGTGTCTATGTTTTTTGTGGTAAGACGGTAGCTGTTAAAAGAACACTTACGCAACGAAGTAAAGCCATTATGTAAGAGCCTTTATTGTCCACATCGCTCTCATCCGGAAACGTGCCTAGAAAACTGGCAACATTGCCACGTTGAATGGCAATGCTAATATAATAATTCTTAATTCCAAAATAATCAATAAATCTTTGGACAAAGAACTATCAATCAATCAATCAATATCTTTATTTTTAACTAGCCAGTCGCTGTTTATTATTAACATATAGGTAAGCAATCGAATTTTAATACTAAAGATACATTATTATTTCATGTCTGGGAATATACATGTTACAAGAACTCCTAAAGCAACATATTATTTCCGTAAAACAACAAACAACATCTTTATCTCAAAGAACAACAACAACAAACATTCGACCTCTCCCAGTGAGAACACACAATATCAAACAGAACAGACCTCCTGCCATTTTCACACGATCAAGCTGTAACCCTCTTGTGCCGAGAGAAAATTAAATGTTGAAACTCACATGACGTCACAAACACTTGTAACTTAATGTTAAGGTGCGCTAACATTGGCGAATTCAATTGCTCACTAATATTCTTGGCAATATCAATTACTCATTAGTTCACAATATACGTGGAATAGCCTGATGTTATTGCCGAATCATTGAAGCGATTTTTAGGAAATAAACTAAACTTCGATTTGCTAAACCAAAAGACAGCTGCGACCGACCTCTTTTTTTAAATAACAATCAATCTGCCTAGCCTTTTCCCAACTATATTGGAGTCGGCTTCCAGTACCCCCCGGGTGCAGCTGAATACCAGTATATTACATGGAGCGACGGCCTATCTGACCTCCATAACCCAGTAACTGGGTAATAAGACACCCCTTGGTAAGACTGGTTGTCAGGCTTTCGGGCTTTCTGACGACCCGTAACCACTGTCAAAGATCAAGAAATGACAGCCGGGACCAACAGCATAACGGGTGCTTTTTTTAAAATAACACGACAACACTAAACAGTGATGATCCTCCTGCAGAAAATGATTCAGTGGTCCTTGGTGAGAGTCACTCGGTAACTAGATTATTCACTAAAGTCTGTTTTTTAATCTCGTAGGTACACTAATTTGATAGCTGCAAATGTCAAACTCCAAATCGAAAAAACATGAAAAAAATGTAATTAGTCTACGAGATTTAAAAAAACAGACTTTATGTTATTTTTATGTCACCATCAAATATCATTTAAGTCTAGCAAATTAAAAATCAGAGTATAAATTGCACCACTACCTCCAGCAACTGTTGCCGTGCATAATTGCCCGTGGAAGTCAGTGTAAGTGTAGCTTTACCGTGTTGTTGTTATGCCAGTTATTGTTCGACGCAACTACAGGTTAAGTGCGGCTAAACACTGCATTACTTTGTAATGTGTTGTGTATTGTGTGTTGCTAACTAGTGTGTAGTGTAGTAACTTTGTGTAGTGTGTTCGTGTTTCTTGGTTGTGGAATAAGTAATAGGTAATTATGAATACCTTATGGCTATTGGTGTATGCAGTTTAGTTTGCCATCTGTTGATCTATTCCTCAGATCATATTATTATTTAGACTACATTTTGATGTACCTACCTAGCTAAGGGTCAGTCCGAGACGCGACGCGACGCGCACTTTTTATGATTCGATACAATATCGAATTTATCTACTACACAATAAGGCACACGCGCTGCGCAGCCCCGCGCATCTCAGCGTACTTTGATACGTGTCAACGCTCGCACTGAAATTATACCTTTTAGTGAAGAAAATAAGTTCGATAATTGTTAAAAAGTGTGCGCAGCGTTACGTTGCGGTCTAATGCAACTTGCACTTGACAAATGTCATTTCATTGCAGATCGTCAACCCTTTTAACCTAGGCTTTGAAATTAAAAAATATTCCACGTTAGTAATTTCTAGAATAAATTCAATTTCAGTCGAAAGCCTGAAAAAAAGTATCGTCCGAATAAAACAATCTTCGCAGAATTATAATATTAAACATTTTTTATCGTCTCAACTGGAGTTTTATTAGAAGAAGAAAAAGGCAAGTATTCTCTACAGAAAAGATTTTATCATTGACATTGCTAGACTAGGGTTACATAACTTGCTAGGTACAAGAGCCTCTTACAAAAGCGTGAGGGCCCCGGTGCTGTTTAAACAAAGACACAGCATTCGCCCCCGCGGCCCCGGTCGGGGCTTCCAATCCCCATTGTCGAGCGAACTCTCCGACTACTTTTCCTATGACAGATGAAAAATTATGTTACTCTGAACTTTCCTAACAGTTCGTTGAACGTAATTTCGAGTTCGAGATTTGATTTAGGTCCGTGGGATGACGTTTGATTTAAAGTTTAAATATGTGGTGGATTTTTGAATGAAATGTCTGAAGTGTGTTTCGAAGTTTTATCAATCTGCCTAGCCTTTTTCCAACTAAGTTGGGGTCGGCTTCCAGTCCGCCGGATGCAGCTAAACCTACCTGTATTTTACATGGAGCGACTATCTATCAGACCTTCACAACCCAGTAACTGGGTAATATGATAGATACCCCTTGGTAAGACTGGTTGTCAGACTTTGGGCTTCTGAAGACCCGTAACAACTGTCAAAGATCCACGAATGACAGTCGTTACTGGTCTGACTTTCCAAGGCACGGAGGAGTCTCAGTATGTAAAGATGGTCACCCATCCACGGACCAACCCCGGCAAGCGAAGCTTAACCTCATGGATCGACCCGTGCGGCTGGTATTATTAGCCACGTGTTTTATGTATGTTGATTATGTGATTTAAGCGTAAATAAATATGCATGGAGAGGTTTACCACTTTAGCTGCGTTCATTTGTTTGCCAGCCACGCGTCCGTGCGTAGCATGGGTCGCAGTAGACGATCCCGCCTTCATTTAACTGCCGATAAACTGTCCTGCAGTTTGGCAGAAGATTTTTGAAATACCCACTAGTGAAACATGTCTGAAAAACAAAAAAAAAAAACCCACCGGAAGGGTTATGTATAAACAAAGTAAAACCAAGTATACGTGCTTCGCTTAACCGTGAGCTGCTATGAAGCGCCTTATTATTAGGAGCGGGCGAATTAGGATATAAAAGAAAAAGTACTAAAACGAAATATCCGTGTAAATCTCTGTATGTCTCTGTGTGTCTAATTTTACATATATCACGTCTGGTTTCCCCGAAGGATACGCCACCCACATTTCGCCAGTTATTTTGAAGTCCCGTGTAATAGGGAGGGAGCCTATTGCCATCAACCAAGCACAAATCCAGAATCCTGTCTAATGGAAAAAACCAATAACAGCTTTGCTTTTGCTCGAACTGGGAATCAAACCCAGAACCTAATGCAGTCAGCTAATTTTGAATGCACATTAAAGAATTTGAGCACCTAAACCTATTAACCTAAATATCAAGATATCAACAAATACTTTACAATAGAGAATATGACGACACAAAGCAACCATTAGTAAAAGCCACGATTCATCAAGTCAGGGAGCATGTTAAAAGAGCATTCGTACTTAGTTTAAAATGCTTTTAAACTTAGATTCATAATGTAATTTATAGCTGAAATAAAACCGTGGCTTGAAGCTGCATGCAACTCAATTACAGACATTTGAAGGGTTAATTATTTTCAACCAGACTCAACTATAACACAAAAGCATCTCCCAAAGATTTTAAATATTTACAGAAAAGTTAATTAAGTACTTAACAATCAAAATTAAAACATCAAAACTCTATGCTGTCAGTTTCAAGCACTGGCCATGTTGAATAAACAAAAGAAAATTGGATTCGCATTTTAAATTCCAATAATAAAAGTACACAAAGAATTCTACGAGGATTGTACGCTATGCAGAATAACAGGCGATTATGGTAATCTAATGCCATTATTTTTATGTGAAGGTTACATGCTACTTTGGTAGTTAAAACTCGTGAGGTTTTTAACCCTTTCACCTCTAGTCACCCTTTTTCTTAAAAACAAAGAAAGAAAATGGTTTATTGTCACAGAAACACGTGCCTATAAATTAAGGCTCTTACATACTGGCGCGATTCGCCGCGCGACGCGAATTTTAACAAAACAATTTCTGAGAAAACTTCACGGCGAACAATGCGGCGGCGTCGCGTCGCGCGGCGAATCGCGCCTGGATGTAAGAGCCTTAAAACAAATAAGCTCGGCTCGTGCATTGGTATTCAGCTGCATCCGGTTAGACTGGAAGCCGACCACAATATAGTTGGGAAAAGGCTAGGCAGATTGATTAATTGAAGCTCGAACCCAGACAGGCGTTTTACTTTCTGTAAATAATTTCATCACACTGCTCTCAAAACGGTGAAGGAAAATATCGTGAAGAAACCGGCATGTCCTAGAACCAAAAATTCGAAGACAAGTGACTTCTACCAACTTGCCCTGGGCCCGCGTGGCCCATTCCCTGTACAAGAGAGGGGGCTTGTGTCCCAACATTACAGGCTGATTATAGTTATTCCACATTAGCACAAGTATCAAAAACACACTAGTGCTTGTTGTCAGTAGTTGGTTGCTTGCGCTAGTGGCGGGCTCGATCTGGGAGTGATGCCAAATCTGGAACGCTGCCAAACAGACACTCTTGCTCGCACGCCACTTACCAACCCTCCCAGCTTGCTTCAAGACTTTTATAACGAAGTATTTAATCAAGTCGCAGCTTGTTAAATCCATACTAATATTAAAAATGCGAAAGTAACTGTATCTGTATGTCTGTCTGTTACTATTTCACGACATAATGCGTGGAATGGATTTGGATGAAAGTCTGGCACACGGATAGACCATGGGGTTAGGATATAGGATATTTTTTAACCCAGACGTATGTTCCCGTGTGATTTTCCGTGGTCTCCACATCCATACTACCATACTAATAATATATTATAAATACGAAAGTAACTCTGTCTGTCTGTTACCATTTCACGCCTAAACCACTAAACTCGACAGATAGATAGCCTGGAACATAGGTTTTTTTACCCTGGACCGCAGAAAATATCAAAATCAAAAGTCATTTATTCAAATTAAGGTGAGAAGCTGTAAAGATTGTACTTGGTGGTTCGTATGATTCATGGTTCATAATGTAAAAAGATGTCGAACAGAATAGAAAGCCTAAATAAAGAAAATTACGACCCATGGGCAATCCAAGCCAAAGCCGTTTTAGTTAAAACAAAACTATGGAAATATGCAGAAAAGAAAATAGAATTTGAAAAAGCAAGTGAGCCAGACATTGATGGCAAGAACAATGGAACAGATGGAACAATCTTTGGAAAATTAAATAAGAATACGATTGGATTGTATAGTGAATTTTATTTATAACAAATATTATTAAATATTCTTCACAGAAGCAGCACTTTTCGAACGTCAAAATTACGTAAGGCAGTCCCTCAAAACGCCCGCCCTTCACCACGTCCTAGTGCTTTAGCTGGGAAGAAGAAGTGGCGCAACAAACTCCCCAGCAGCACAGCTGTCTGTTCAGTTAGAAGACGAATTTGTGGGCAATAACTAGTCTCCTATAAGCATACAAATCACAAAACCACCTACAATTCGATCAGCCAATTATCCCAAGTATTAAATTCCGATGCAAAAGAATGTATTCGGGATAACAAGATTGCGTACGCACAATTTAATATCAATTTATAAGCTGATCGCATCAGGAATGTGGGCAAAATAAACAGAGGAGCGGCGGCACCCTCGTCAAGTGTGACGCAAATATTGTGACGTCATTTTATTGACAAACGAGACGGGAAACTGAAAATATGTAAAGAATAGACTTTGTTGTGTTTAACTAGAGACTTGTGTGTATGAGCAGCGCTTACACTTTTTCAACATAAAGCCACTGCGAGACCGTCGCCGTTCGCGTGACCTAATTTTCCTGTACAAAGTTGCAAACGGATTTGTGAAATGTAGCGATCTTGTTGAGCGTATCCAATATTCAGTCCCTTCAAAGCCTCCCAGACATCCCATCACCAGGTTGTTTCGTATCCCTTTCCGCAAATCCAAACTTGGTCTCAACGCTCCTTTGATCCGAATGTGCAGAAATTACAATAGCTTTTGTAAATCATCAGAAACCGACTTACACGGAGTATCTCTTAACAAGTTTAGAAGATCAGTCTCCGAGGTACGGGATTGCATAAAATAACCTATAAATAATATTAGTTATCTCTCACTCTCTCTCTTTCTACCTTTTTTGGCAAAATTGTATACAATTTTTTTAGTACATAGGTAATCTATTTATTTTGTATTTTGATTACTTATTGTATTTTATGTTTCTTTCAAGTTTTATTTTTATTTTATTACTATGTTGTCTTATGGCAAATGCTGTGTATACCTATAATAGGCATTCATACCAGTATATTTTTATCTTGCTGTTCCCATTTAATTGTTTTTGTATGTACTGCTGTTGGTGTACCAAATAAATAAATAAATAAACTAGCGTAAAGGACTCGCCAAGTCAATTTGCCTAGCCTTTTTATGTACGGGTCGGCTTCCAATCTAACCGGATGCAGCTGAATTTATCAGTACAAAACTAGCCAAGTAAGAAAACCTATACCTATAGGGTGTACCATGGAAGGTGGATCAATGGGATTGGGGCGATGGAGGACTTCAATACTTATAGATGAAACCCCCACGTATTTGTGCACTCCGAAGCCAGACTTCGTTGGCCACAATCGCTATATTCATTGTAAAATCGACCTCATTTTTGCTTTTTTCAGTTTTGTCAACAACTCTCATTAAATTCATGATGTTTAAATTTAATGAGAGTTGTTGACAAAACTGAAAAAAGCAAAAACTAGGTCGATTACGATTACTATTTATTACTACGATTGAAATGATTTAACTGCAAATAGACCTTTTCGTTTTATGACGTAACCTTAGCCTGATTTACACGGCGCGATTTAATTTCCAGATGCATGCAAAAGTTGAAGCAATAACACCGACACTGTCGACGCAAGTGAGTCTTTGCTTCAATTGGATACAATGAAATTGCAGCAACATTTTTTTTGAGGTTGGTAAATCATCAAATGACTTCTCCCGCTCTGGGCGGAGCGGGAGGGCGTGTCAGATTTTTACTGACTAAAACCCACCCGTGTTCCTTCAGTTGCCTGTTGCCAAGGGTCCCGGTATCCCTTTCGGACTTTCCCGCAACCCTGGCAGGATCGTGTAAATGGGGCTTGAATGTGATCAATCAATTATATCAATACATGCTTTATTTTAGATTCAAAACTTATATTCTAAAAAAAAAACACTACAAAATATATAAAACCCTACACCCTGTACAAACAGAACTAGCATAACTAAAGACGTAACCAAATGAATGAATTTTCTATCAAATTGTTGGTCATGAATCAAAAACAGAGCAATTTTAATTAAATTCTAAGAAAGCTCTCGGAAACCATATGAAAACGCTCGGCTACACATCAACCTATATATTTCCAGTTTATGCTGATCTCGCATTGTATAGGATTTCCGTACATTGCGGGGTCAGCTTATACTGGAAATGATAGCTTGATGTGTAGCCGTGTGTACCTAGCTACCCCAAGTGAGCTTGTTACCCCATTTGACATTTACGCACCCCATTTTGGCCCCTCCATTTTCTTATAACAATGGGAACGAAAATGTATTATTTTAGAAAACATATTTCAATGTACCGTGTAATGACATAAATATTAATGGCAGCTGAGATGGGAATGTAAGGTCATTTAGAAAGAAAACTGGTTATAACACATCTAGTTTTCTATTTTCTATTTCTATAATAAAACTGAAAAGGGTGTTTGTTTGAACGCGCTGATCTCTAAAACAACCAAGATTTGAAAAACGATTTTTGCATTTGATAGCGCAATTCTTAAGGAAGGTTACAGGTTTAACATCACGGGACGACCTTCAGGAGGCGAGCAAATAGAAACAAAAACAGAAATAACGCTAGCCGAAGGCGAAGGACGCGGTGGGTCGGGGGTACAACAAATTCCACGCAGACGAAGCTGCGGACAAAATATAGTTTACAAATAATTGTTATTAAGTAATTTATAGGACCTCGTGGCTAAATAATAACAGCCACACGGGTCGATCGCAATGCTTGCCGGGGTTGGTCCGTGGATGAGTGAACATCTTTACATACCGAGACTCCTTCGTGCCTCGGAAAGCACGTTAAGCCGTTGGTCCCGGCTGTCATTCGTGGATCTTTGACAGTCGTTACGGGTCTTCAGAAGCCCGAAAGTCTGACAACCAGTTGTGGAGGTCAGATAGGCAGTCTCTCCATGTAAAATACTGGTATTCAGCTGCATCCGGTTAGACTGGAAGCCGACAACATAATTGGGAAAAGGCTAGGCAGATTGATTGATATTAATGACAACTGTATCTACTAAACTTGCATGCACTAAATGGCGGAATTTGTCTTTGCACTTATACGAGTATGTAACACCTTTTGTACCAACCACATTTTATGCCAAAAAATAATCTTGATTTGATTGGATTTATTTAAACATAACTGGCGAACTGTGGGTGTATATTTTACTACAGGTACACCTCTGCCTAACGTTTCGGGGATTACAGGAAGCATTTTCCGCAAAACAGTAGAACCGAATCCGCGATATCTTACAGGAAGCGACTTAGTTTTGACAGCCCTAGATCAAGTCACCCCAAATAATAACCTCTTTTACCCAGATAGACACCTCACAAAAGGGTAAAGGGTTCAATGTTCATGGTGCGAAACTGTAACACCAGAAGTGAATTGATTCTCTGTATAGCCAGTTTGACACCCCTAGGTCGCGACACCCCAGGTCGCGACACCCCCAGGTTGACACCCCCGGATAATAACCCCTAGAACGAGTGGTTTGTGCGACGAGTAGTAATAGCTATACCACACTACTGTTACTGAAATCACTGCGGATTATGTGTGGTCTGTGTTGAAAGATTTCGGCGGTCGTTAATGGATGGTTCAATGATTTACATTGTTCAAATGCTTTCTTACTTTGTGGTGCTTAAGTTTTTTGTTAGCTTTCAGTCTTATACAACGCTTTGAATCCTAACTATATCCTTACATAATATAAAAGTTCGCGATAAACTCAAAAACTACTGCACCGATTTTCATGCTGTTTTCACCAATGGGTAGAGTAGTTCTCGAGGAAGGTTTTAGTATATAATATTATTATTATTATTATATAATAATATTATTATTACGATATTCACGCAGGCGAAGCTGCGGGCATCAGCTAGTAATATTATAAATGCGAAAGTGAGTTTGTTTGTTTGTTAGGCTTTCACGCTAAAACGGCTGAACGGATTTGGGTGAAATTTGACACATGAGTAGATCATGACCTGGAATAAGACATGGGATACTTTTTATCCCGATATTCCCACGAGATCGAGAATTACGCGGGTGAAACCGCGGGGCGCAGCTAGTTTACAATAATTAAGAAATTAAATCTGTGTCATTAAATCTAAAAATTGTCAATATCAAATGACAGTGGATTTGCTGATCAAGTTTGGAAATTGTGCTACTTTTTAATGTGACATTATACATAAAAAATATGTATACATAATTGCCATCGTTGGTATTAACGCAAGCAGTCAAATGCTTCGATAAGCACAAGCAAGTCTCAAAAGTTTATACACAGTAAGACATCGACGCGCAGAATTTCGACCCTGGTAAGTCTTGAATCATGTACTAAATTCATGGTAAAAGTTTGCGCGTCGATATTCCCTTCCATCATGTATTTACTCATTTTTAGTTTCATGTCCTTTTTCGCCAAAAAACAACAAACCCCGCCGTCACTTCTACCTCACACCTCACCCCAGTTTCCCGCGGGCAATCTTTCCGAGCTCGCTCACAGTCACAGCTCACAGTGTGCGTCAGAGCAACTGATTGCGTCCCCATAACGAGTCTTAACAGTGCCCAACTTCACTAGTTAGGGAACCACTGCAAACTGGTAATTTACCTACTTGCACCAATGAACTGTACCTATGTATAAGTTGGTAACTTTTGTTCAAAGTGGGTGTGGTTGGACGACATTTGTTGGAATTGAGTGTAGATAGAGTTTGTGGTGTAATTGGATTAATATTTGAAGTGGAGTACAACATTTTCTGATGATAAGTCCTGGAGTATACTGAATATACTTTCACAGTAATATTCTATCTTACATTTAATATGGCCTGCGAATAAAACTATACTAATTTAAGTCTGCACCTGCGGTCATAAAAAGTGGGAGGGAGACAACAGGACACGGAGTCAGTGTACGGCCGCGTCCTAACCGGCAGTGATCTTCGCGCGTTGAGGCGATCGTCGTGCTCTGTTGTATTAATGTCACGTACTCGCGCGATCTCTTTTATTACTTTCATCGATCCCGTCGATCACTTACTCGCGCAACTATCGCTTTCGGTTAGGACGCGAGGTATCTATCGTTTAAAATTCCCACTCTAAATATTCACTGTCCTATTCACACGTTTTATGACTGCGAACATCGAGAGTCTAGAATAGAATAGAATATTGCATAAAATATTAGTACACGTTAAAATTAAGAAGTCCCACTTAAGTTGCTTACTTACTCATAATACTTATCCGCTCAACTGTTGATTTTTTGATTATTGATGATGATTGCATATATAAGGCCGATTACAATTAAAATTCTATTGTGTCTCGTGACAGTTGGAGGTACAAAACACTTCAATTGTTACTAGGCGGGTAAAATAGACAACTTACGTTTGACAGTCCTATTCACGAGATTTCAGTTTCAGACTCGTCCCGTTGGCAATACGATTCATAAAGTGTTCTGGAAATAGTTTAACTTTTAAAAGCCTATAAAAAACCGATATGAGAGCCAACAATTTGTCTGAAAAGATTGTCTAAGAAAATACTTAGTGGAGAAACAGACAACATTCGAGGTGCTGGCATTGAGCCAAGATTTACACATTGCTAGTGTCTGTGTCACTTCAAAGAGATGTCTAGTGTTGCAAATGTGTTAGTCGCACTACTTTCATGTCGGCACGAGGTATACTAGAGTAGTTCTGGCTATGGTAAATAGATTAGCCAGGCAGCACGGTTGGTAGAGGGACTTACTTTCGTCCGGTGTGTGTTAGACGTATTTGCATGCAAAAACGACCTATAAAAGATGATAACGATATTAGTTATATAGTTTTTTAATAACAAAATACTTGCCAAAATATTCGACGAAACAGGGCACTAAAAATCATGTACACACGGCTACACATCAAGCTATATATTTCCAGTATAAGCTAACCTCGCATTGTACTGAAATCCTATACAGGGTGTTAGGGTAAATACCGTTATCCTTGCAACCAGTGGTTTGGTTTCATTTATAGAACGTAAAATCAGGATAAAATTACAACAAAAAAAAACTTTTTTTTACTACATTTTGCCACAAAAGACGCAAGTTCGTTGCCCTATGCGCTAGGGCAACTTACGTCTCAACACGGGCGGGGGATGCGGTACGTGACCTGACTGGCCGCGAGCGCGACCCCTCCCTCAATTAGTCAGCTGTTTCGCTAGCGAGCACGGTGTCGGATAGAAACTTTTTAAAATCTTTTAATGGAAATAAGGTTTTTTTTTGTTGTTTTCGGTCATTTATTTTTATATTTAAGTCAACTACCCATGGTTTGAATGAAAAAACCATAGTTACATCTAAACTAAACCACTGCGCTGGTATTCAAAAAATACTTCAAATTAGATCATGAAACTTTGCATAATAACTGAACTAACTATAAAGCAGGTCGTTTTTTTTTTAAATTACGTTTTCACTACAAAAAGCAATTACCTGAACTATTCGAGACTTGACCCTCCCACTCCGTCTCGCTCTCAGTCAGGCCGCGAGTAGTATGGTGCGAGCGAGATAGAATCTGAGGTAGGGAACGGCCTTAAATATCGCCAGTCGTAGAAGCTATTTTTATGCACTCTCAACAACACAAACCTCCCAAATAAACCCTCCAAACTTCGACCTCAAACCGACCAAAAATATCATCAAGACCGCACGTGTCCACGTCTAAAAATAGTACCAAAACAGAATGTGAAATCAAAGCTAAACTCATTAGAAAGCATTTTGCAGACAAGATGAAAGGAATCCAAGAATAGCTACCGACCTCCTTCACAATTGTTACCATCGTGCTAAATGTAATTATGTATTTGTGGGTCCATTTCTGGACAAACAGAATTCGTGAGTTCTGTCGGTTTAAAGCACTCTTGGCAAATATATAATGCTAACCGCACTCTATGTTTGTCACAGTATGCTAAAGTGGTGAATTATATGTATATAAGTAAGAGGTAAAGCCACATAAGTCATTGATTTGACGCTGAATTGAAGGAAATATATTATGGTCTATTCAAAAAGTATCCGATGGAAATGTAAACAAAGGGATCAGAAAACGTACCTGTGAATGCCAATTTGTTGTGCCACTTACAAATTGAGTGCTTTGATTTGATTATTTTAATACTAAACTATTTTAAACTTCTTAAACCCGAAATTCTTATTTTAAATCACTCTCTAAGATGTTTTTCATTTGGTATTTGAGATTAATTTTATAATCTCCATTTTCGTCGATGATTCTGCAACAATTATTTATAATGTTATTCAAACAAATTATAATTGTTTGAATAAGTGGCGATGGAATAGAAAATTGACACCTAACTTCAGATGAATGTGTCACTTATTCCCATAAACGAGTGATTCCGTAAGTATTGAACCTGAAAAGGGTTTGTTTACACTATCAGCAGATACTTTGTGAACAGACTAAAGTAAGTTATAGACTGTCGAAATTCAGTATGACATTCTTTTAGAGGTTGTTGTTACATGAAACAAATAATAGTTAAATAAAAACGTAGAAATAACTTCGAGATAACTGCAGTTAAAATTATACCGTTGCAAAATGTCACGTTCCGAACTACAAAATCCTTATCTATCATTTAACGTACTGATTTAAATGTAGTTTAGAATCAGTTTTATTTTAGGGGGCTCGTGGCTTAATGATAACATCCGCACGGAACGAGCGAAGGTTAAGCTACATTTGCCGGGGACGCTTCGTGGATGGGTCACCATCCATTACATATCGAAACTCCTCCATGACTCTGAAAGCATGTTAAGCCGTTGGACTGTCATTCATAGATATTTGATAGTCGTTACGTTAAAAAATTAAAGTAATAAAAACTTAAGCCCAACTACGACTAAAAATGTATAAACAAGACACCGCAGACAGACAAATTAAAAATCCGGATTCACACGTGTTAAGGCATAAATCGAACAGATTACGTGTGACTCTTTTTTTTAATTCTTTTGGGGTTATAATATATCACATATATTTGAAATGTGCTCATTAAGCCCTTTTATTTGATACCCAACATGGTACGACTAAACAATTTTTTTTTTAGTTCTTGACTTTATGTCGTTTAGAGGGCGCCATTTTTAATGTGACGTCACATAGCCTATAACTAGCGGACGATCCGAACCCTCCTTTTTCTTCGCCGTAGTCGGGTATAAAGAATAACATTCTTGATTCAGCATGAAATGAAAAACAAAAATATGAACTTCACCCCATTAAATCCACAGCCATGTTTGCTCCACCAAAACAGCAACTCAACAACAACATACATACGTATAAATATTTATTCTTTACAGTCTTTTTAAGAATAAACCAGGGGATCACGAAAGGCTTACAGCTTCAGCAGGGGGACGCGAAAAAACACATACATATTTATGTGGGATCGAGTGGCGAATAACGCCATGCAAGTCTCACAAAGGAACGCGGTGTACTGAACACTGCTTCCTTGTGAGAGCAAATTGGTTCAACCAGTTTGCGATTAAGCTGAGCTGGGTACGTACGTACTTGGTTTCAAAGATTTGGATTGTTTCGATTAGATTTTATACGTGGAAAATTAGATGGAAAAGTTTTTTGAGCGTAAATGATGCTGGTCAATGCTATGTTTGTAGGTTTATGTGTCGTGCGAGTATATTCACAGCTTTCTTTGTATTAGTGAAGACTAAATTAGTCAACAAAAATATATAGTTACATAATTAATTGCAATTGAGTAAGTGAGGAGCTCGTGGCTAAGTAATAACAGCCGCACGGGTCGATCCATCAGGTTAAGCTACGCTTGCCGGGGTTGGTCTGTGGATGGGTGACCATCTTTACATACCGAGACTCGTCCGTGCCTCGGAAAGTACGTTAAGCCGTTGGTCCCGGCTGTCATTTGTAGATCTTTGACAGTCGTCACGGGGCGTCAGCAGCCTGAAAGTCTGACAATCAGTCTTACCAAGGGGTATCGTGTTACCCAGTCACTGGGTTGTGGAGGTCAGATAGGCAGTCGCTCCATGTAAAATACTGGTACTAAGCTGCATCCGGTTAGACTGGAAGCCGACCCCAACATTGTTGAGAAAAGGCTAGGCAGATGATGACATAAGTAATTGCAATATTTAAGCGTCTTTATTGTGCGTACATCTACCAACCCGCATTAGGCCCGTGTAGTAGATATAGCCCACTCACTCCCGAAGACAGGAAGCCTGTGTCCCAGCAGTGGGAACATCAATGGGCTGATTATGATGATTGTGCATGTTTAAGCCGGACGTATCACTCAAGTTAATGTTCATTTTTGTTTTATTCTAAGTTCACACGACATCGGCCAAATGACATATATAGGAATGAACGTTCATCATCTCGTTTCATTTTATTTTTCAATTCAATCGCTCAATAAATAAAAGATTCCAAGTACACACAAGATCCAAAACTGTTGAATCGCTTCACTAATGAATTATTTTTTACTTTTGTCTCATTTAGTGTTCACACGTTTCACTTCGGGTGTGAGATACCGAGTACAAGACAAAAATGAACAAAATGTGAAGCGGCTGATATCTGCTATAGCTACTTCCTTATGGGAGGGTTTACTATCCAAAGCTATGAGGTATTTGCTTCATTATTAGAATACGAGAACGAAATTTTAATTATGAAGACTTATTACACGACTGGCTTCCGCCCGCGGCTTCGCCCGCGTGTTATGTCGATAAAAAGTAGCCTATAACCTTTCTCAGGCTCTAGACTATCTGCGTACCAAATTGCATTTAAATCGGTTCAGTAGTTTTGGCGTGAAAGCGCGACAGACAAACGGACAGAGTTACTTTCGCATTATAATATTAGTGTGTAATAATGATGATTTACTAACTGATTGACATAATGTTACATTCTTTTTGTTTCCGTTTGATATTTTTTAATTTAATTTTATATTTTTTTAGTAATACACTTAATTTTTTTTTTTTTTTAATTCCAATTTTCTTCCACATATTTTTTAATATTTTTAATTTTAATTTTAAACCTTTGCATGACGTGACGGTAAAATATGGAGAACTTTATTATAAAAACACCACAGGTGTTTTTATACCTACTACCTATATTTGCAAAGAAATAAAAGATTTGATTTGATTTGATTTGACGAGAGTCTTAATTGTAACCAATAACGGTCCGTAAATTATAAGAATCGGCCATTAGTACCCCATAAAATGATTTGTACTTACGACTAACAAACTAAGTAAATAATAATTTATTCGCACTTCAAACCTTTACTAACCGCCCTTTTGCATAATGCCGTCAGCGTGAAATCTCATTAAAATGATTTGCCGTCGCTCGAGTCGCGGAGCGTCGAAACGAGTCCCTTAATAGATATTAAATGTGATGTAATTACTTGTAATTGAACTGAATTACATAGGTCTTAGGCTGTGTGAGTATCTATGTGTCTAAGTTAATCGCCGAAATTACTGATGAAGATTTTGGGTATTAGATGTAACTTAAATTCTATAATATCATTTTACTTACTGTAAAATAATTTTCGTTGCTGTATCTATTAAAAAAAAAACCAGCCAAGGGCGAGTCGGCCTCGCGCACGAAGGGTTCCGTACCATTGTCTATAAAAACGGCAAAAAAATCATGTCTGTTGTATGGGAGCCCCCTTTAATATTAATTTTATTCTGTTTTTTAGTATTTCTTGTTATAGCGGCAACAAAAATACATCATCCAACTGTCTAACTATTAGGTTCATGAGATACAGCCTGGTGACAGACGGACAGACGGACGGTCAGCGGAGTCTTAGTAATAGGGTCCCGTTTTACCCTTTGGGTATGGAACCCTAAAAAGACATACTTAGTACTTAATTACGTACTTGATCGATTGGTTGATTATTAGTTTAATATAATAATCAACCAGTCGATCAAGCATACAAGATAATTTTCTCTCGTTATTTCAATCTTCCTGTAGATACTCCATTAAATGTAAGGAAAATTTTATATCAACGATGTTCTGAATTGAAATAAAAGAATATAACATTTTGGAGTATTATATGACCCTTAACGCTCCTCCCTTTCGGCGTCTCTTCGTCTTTTATAACCTACGAACAAAATAACATGTCGGTCCGTAGCGCTACGCCGTAGCAATGACGTAGCACCGTAGCGAAATGTCGTAGCAAGAAAATCGAAGTTTAATTGTTGCTGCACACAGCGGGCGCGGCGCGGCGTGACCGGGCGGCGACGCGACGCTGAGCAGTTGTAATGTACTAGTTACTATGGACGACGCCACACAGAGCCGCCGCGCAAGGCGCGACGCGAACCGTCGCGCCGTGCGCGAATACAACTCAGACGCGGCGGGGCGCGGCGCGACGGGACGTTTTTGATTTATTTCATGCCCCCATATCCGTTTACGTTGTTTTTCTTAGCTAGCGCAAATAAGAGCAAGAGCGTTTCCACGTCTGAATCGCTCAACATCTTTTTGATGAATGAATCGCGTCGCTAAACGGTCGGCGTGAATGGGCGCGGCGGGACGTGATCGCGCCCGCAGTGTGAACGCTCCCGTCGCGCCAGCGCCACGTCGGCGCCCGGTCACGCCGCGCCCCGCCACGCCACGCCCGCTGTGTGCAGAGACCTTTAAGCATTTTATGATAGCTTTAAAATGTAAAGTTGTATGTTATTGTGAATTGAAATGACAAAGAAACGCTAGCACATTATTTAAATACATGTCTGACAGAAATGTTGAAAAGGTTTCGAAACTTATTGTTGCCTGTACCTAAATGGCAAATAAAATTTGAATTTTATAGAACTTTAGCACAGTCAATAAAATGTAACTTTATTTTATATTTGCACGCCGAAATTAAAGGCAGAATAAGAGAACAATTTTGTACATTTTACAAACCTTCTGTACCTTATTTAAGCAAATAAATGATTTTGATTTTTCTTGATTATTAAAAAAAAAGTTAAGTTAGATAAGAATCCTAACCAATCACGGTAACCAATATTATAAATGCAATAGTGAGTTTGTTTGCTTGTTTGTTTCGCTTTCACGCTAAAATGGCTAAACGGATCTAGATGAAATTTGGCACAGTGGTAAACCATGACCTGGAATAGGACATAGGATACTTTTTATCCCGATATTCCCACGGGATCGAGTCTTACACGGGTAAAACCGTGGGGCGCAGCTAGTACATACATATTTTTGCCCATGTTGGCAACATTCTTCAAACTTCAACATCAAAATAAAATCGTTTCTCATACTCTAGTCATACAGTGTCCACTATATGGTTTCAAAATGTTTTACCGTATAAACTGTGTGCCAAAATATACAAGCCACTTCATACACCTTCCCTTCCGCCATTTTGATCCCGCTCCACGCTTATTGGATGTAACAGAGGATTTATAACCACGTAATTGTACAGGATGTTGCCTTCATAGCCGGACCTACCTTTATACAGGGTCCCATTTAAATATTCATAACGGCCGAACAAAATTCTCGGCCCCTATTGGTTTCTCGTTTATTTCGCGGTAGAAAGTGTGTTATGTTATAATTTAGCGGAGTTTGTTGGCCTTTACTATTAAAATATGATGGTAGGTACTTTTAGCTCGTGGCTAAGTAATAATAGCCGCACGGGTCGAGCCATGAGGATAAGCTACGCTTGCTGGGGTTGGTCCGTGGAATAGGTCCATCTTTACATACCGAGACTCCTCCGTGTCTCGGAAAGCACAGGTAAGATTCGTCATCATCATCAGCCTATAGCAGTCCACTGCTAGACATAGGCCTCTCCAATTGCACGCCATTCAGCTCGATTCTCGGCAGCTCTCATCCAGCTGCTACCAGCCACCCTGCGAAGATCGTCGCTCCACCTGCCTGAGGGCGTCCTACCTTACGTTATCCGATTCGCGGTCTCCACTCAAGAACACGTCTATCCCAACAGTCATCGGTTCTACGGCTAATATGGCCGGTCCATTGCCACTTCAGCTTGCTTATTCTTCTTATTCAGGCAAGATTTATCCATCGAAATTTAAGAAAACTGCGGGGATTCAGTATCTGATGAAAAAAAATGCGCTTTTAAAACGTGCGCGATTGACTTCACAAACCAAATCAAATCATTTATTCGTTTGCAAACATGGGTAATTAGTACATAGATGTTTTCTTATTTTTAATATAATAGTGCTCCATATTCTTCCGTCACATGGGCATGCAAAACATATTTAATTTAAGTACTTATTTTTAAATGACATTTTAATTTTAAATAACAATTAAGAAATTAAAATAATCTATATACAGGCTGTAAGGGTAAACAGTCTTGTCATTCAAACCATGGGTAGTTTACTTTAATATAAAAATAAATGACCGAACACAACAAAAAAAAAACGTCATTTTCATTAAAAGATTTTAAAAAGTTTCTATCCGACACCGTGCTCTCTAGCGAAACAGCTGACTGACTGAGGGAGGGGTTGCGCTCGCGGCCGGTCAGGTCACATCCCGTACCCCCCGCCCGTGTTGAGACGCAAGTTCGTTGCCCTAGCGCATAGGACAACGAACTTGCGTCTCTTGTGGTAAAATGTAGATTTAAAAAAAAGAAAAAAAAAGTTGTATGTTTCCATTGATTTTACGTTCTATAAATGAAACCAAACCACTGGTTGCAAGGATAACGGTGTTTACCCTAACAGCCTGTATAAAAATGAATCCCTATTTCCCTTGGTCACGCCATCACGCGTGAACGGCTAGACCGACTTCGCTAATTCTTTTTCTGTTGTGTTTGTTATTGTCAGGTTCTTTATGAAAGAAAAAATTATGAAAATTGCGCGGAAAAAGTAGAAAATTGACAGGAGAACGACTGTCGGGTCAGCTAGTACTGAATAAAAAAATAATGTCAAATCGTTTGAATTATACACAAAAAAAAAAACGCCTGTCTAATTACCAATTCCCCCAACTCAAAACAAAAAACATTCTTCTTGTCTATTAAAATATTCTTTGTGTTTCACACCTCTTAATAAACAACAAAAAAATAATTTCCACAGCCTAATTAAATACTGGCTAAACAAAAGCGTAGATCAAATATTAATTTGGTGCACGTCGCGTCACGGCGTGTAATCCTCGGGAACACGACCAATTTAGTTAATGTCGTTCATCACGATGCTCTTAAAGGTGAGGGCTTTTTTAAAGGCCCCTCAACATGGGCCTTGTTTTTGGCACGAGTAATGTGAAATGATGAAGGTTTTCGTTCTTTGTTTATACAGTAATTTGTACTACTTGGTTTAGTTTTTATTTAAAAAGGTATCGGAACAGCAGTAGCTTCGTTGGTTTTATTCTGGCAACATTTAGAGTTTCAAGTTTTAAAAGATAGTTAATTGATTCAGGCGTGACTTTGCGGAAATCCATTATAAAATACAATAGACGCTGATATATTTAGTAACCTATTCCGCTGCCGTCAGCGTCAGCGTTGAGTCAAGCGGAATAGGTTACTAAATATATCAGCGTCTATTGTATTTTTTTTTTTTTTTTTTAAGTTTTAAAAGATCGTTCGATCGAGTAATCGTTACGCCAATACGTGATTTTCGCAGTTATATGTGTCGTATAATGTAACTTTTTGTTCGGTGAACCTGAACGCGTGGTCGCGCCGACAGAGGGCGCTTTCCGGTTTACCGAAAAAATCGTGAAATTATGACAGTGACGATCACGTATTCGCGTGATTGCTTTTAAATAGGACGCGGGGTTAGAGTTATTATTATGAACACATTTTTCTCAAAAATGCTTGGAAATTCGAGCATTATTTTGACAACCTTCTTCGAGATTATTTGATAAAAGTACTGTAAAAGCCTTGGCCGCAATCAGGAATTGATGGACTCACGTATGTGTGCCTCGAATTCGCCTCGGTCGACATTTTCACGATTGTCCATCAATCCCCATATTGCTGGCCACGACAGTAATGTACTATTGTTTTGTATTGTGACCGCGTCGTTTCATTAGATAAAGTTCAAATTAAGAGGTCACGATGGATTATACCAAAATAAACTAAGTTATAAAGTTTTAGACGTTTGCTCACAAACATTGTTTAACCTTTTTAAAACTAAATTAAAAAGATACAGGATTATTATAAACATAAGCTAAACTTTTTTATAAAAATGGCTTTCTTGAAAATACCAGGAAGCTAAAACTGGAAACGATCGCTAATGCTCTGAAATTCTGCGAACAATTTTTCTACGAAACACGAAAATGAATTTGTTTTAGGCAATTTCAGTTCTCAACGCCGTTCGGGAGCGGATTGTCCAAACTTTGCTTCTGGCCAGATGGTATGAAACTTCGGAATTAAAAATATACTTTGAGCTTTCTTAAACATTTTGTGAAAGAGATATATATGGGATTATTTTAGGCTGCCTTCCCATTCTTACAGCTGAAAGTGTGTGTGATAATCCAAATTCGAGGAGCTGAAAAAAAAGTGTCCAAGTACGAGGCGGAATCGCACACAGGGATCCATACCACCGTACAATGTTTACATTCTATTTTAAATACTTTAGAAGAAAAAAACAAGAGAAAACGTTTTAATTATTTTTTTACTTTATTTTATTTTTATTTTTGTTGTTACAAGGCGGCCAGTGTAGTACACACTGGTGTTATAGCAATAGAAATGCACAATCTGTGAAAATTTCAAGTGTCTACGGTTCAAAAGATACAGTCCTGTGACAGCCGGGCGGACGGACGGACAGACAGTGGAGCCTTAGAAATAGGGCAGCCTTTGGGTACGGAACCCTAAAAACAAACTATCTTTACATTCAAAATGTATGAATTCAGCGCACTACCCATGTTTTTCTTTCTAAAACAAACATAATATGGAGGGATTTAGTAGTCCTACGAGGAAAAAAATGGCATTTCTTGAACGCAAATCCAACCTTTGGTGGACGAACCTTTGTACGCTTTCATAAAGGAAACGTCATGAGGCAAATTTAAAAAAAGAAGATCTTTTGAACGACGAATCCCTGGGAGGGTCGGGTTATGTGTTTTAAATGTGTCTAAAGTAAATATTTTTTATGGCAACACCAGCAAACGTTTTGTTGGAATATCCTTGTTTTTGGTACGCTGTCGTGCAAACGGAGTTATTTCGTTGGCACATTCCTGGCTCATATTTATGTGAATAGGGGCAGAATGTTGGTTAATTTTAATTGCAGGTGGGATTTATTATTTTAATTTACCTTTATAGAGTACTATCTGCGCCCCGCGGTTTCACCCGCATAAGTTTCGATCCCTCGGAAATATCGGGATAAAAGGTATCCTATATCCTATTCCAGGTCATGGTCTACCCATTCATCTAAATCTGTGCAGCCGTTTTAGTGTGAAAGCGTAATAAACAAACAATTAAGCTCACTTTCACATTTATAATATTATAGTTAGGATTAGGATTAAATCTGAAGTAAAGATAGTAAGTACTCTTTTCGAAATAAGGTATTGGAGGAATAAAAATACGTATTACATTAAGCTCGGGTTGAACAATACGTAGAACAAGTACTGTTTATAAAATACTAGGAATCATTTAATGTTTGTCGTATTTCACTTTTAGGAGAGGATATTGACAAAATACTTTGATAAAAATTTACTTCCAGGAAAACTGTCTGAAATTGATGTTTTATGAAGGTTACAAAGAAAACTGATCCTAAAGAGACTTATATTTAAAAAGTTTTTATCGTAGAATAAAAGGGTTAAGTGAACATACAGCCTGTATCAGAAAGGTGTGGTCTTATATAAGGGTGTGGTACAGAACTACAGACCAACAAACTGAACCAGTTTCCGCACCCTGAAATATGATCACACCTTTTTAATACATGCTGTATAATGTCAAAATTCTTGGTCATATATTTTTCCATGTTGTGATTATTTTATGTCTGAAAGAGTAATCCTAACTACCCTAACTAATATGTATTATAAATGCGAAAGTGAGTTTGTTTGTCTGTTACGGCTGAACGTATTTTGATGAAGGTTGTATTTGACATGCGGGACCGTTATGTCAATGATCATTGCGCGCCGCTCTGTTCGATCCACCACCACTATATAAGGCTTATTGGCAACAATAGTCCTGTCAGTGATGATGGATCGATCCCAGTACAATGTGATATTTCCATTTTCGAGAACTGGGTCGGGCACGTACCTGTAGTACGGCACTTCCGATTCCACTAGGCTGTATTTCAGAGCAAGTTGCTGATGGATAATCCTAGCTACAAGGTTGTGTCTATGCAAGTACTCTCCGTTAGCTAGATGAGAACATCCGGAGATAATGTGACGGATTGATTCTCCCGGTCGGTGGCATGCCCGACAGATGTCAACCGTGCCATCCTTGATGAAGGTTTATTGTTATAATAATATTATTTCAATTCTTTATAAATTCTATTGTTTGAAAACTTTGTATACCGTAAGGCAAAATGTATCGGAACTATTTATAAAATTTACATCTTATCTGTGTACAAGCAAATATATAATTTTTATTTCAATAAAATATTGAATATTACTATACTATATACTATTACTATATATACTATTACTTTTCCGAATTGACAAAGCCCGATAAAAAATAAAAGAATGATACTTTATAACGTAGTAGAAATACGGCAAAAAATATGGCAACCCAGCCCTACCTGCTAGTATTTTTAGTAAAACTGTGTAGTGTAATGGAATGTCTGCCATGCAATAACAAATGACGGCGTAGTTTTGACGGACATTGAAAGATCGACAAACTACAATTTTACAATATTTTTTACCCGACTGCATCAAAGGGAAATGAAGGGTTATGGATCTCACTCACTGTGTAAATGTAATCGTATGTTTGTCCTAGTTTATTACCTCGTACAGCCTTATATAACTATTTTGGTATAGAGGATTTATTCCAGACTAGATGACTTACTGCGACTATCTTAGGTAACAACTCAAAACCAATCTGTCTAACCTTTTCCCAACTATGTTGGGGTCGGCTTCCAGTCTAACCGGATGCAGCTGAATACCAGTATTTTACATGGAGCGACTGCCCATCTGACCTCCACAACCCAGTAACTGAGTAATACGATACCCCTTGGTAAGACTAGTTGTCAGTCTTTCGGGCTTCTGACGACCCGTAATGACTGTCAAAGATCATTCACGAATAACAGCCGAGGCCAACGGCTTAACATGGTTTCCGAGGCACAGACGAGTGTATGATATGCTATGTAAGAAGACCCGTGCGACTGTTTACACCCCACAACACACGAGCTCCTCTTTTTGGATTGCAGAGCGTCTATTAAGATATAGCTTATATTTTAACTTCTCGCACACAAAGTACAAAGGCGGACTTAGGCATTCTATACCAGTCAACCAAGGGTGGTGAAGAGATAAGATGGCAGGTGCTCTGAATGAGAGGAGATAATAATAATAAAAAATATTATTGTGGTGATAGATCGATTAGAGCGTCGCACAGTGATTATTGATATTGCTGTCCCGCATGACGAGAACCTCGTGAAAGCTGAAAAAGATAAACAGATTAAGTATCTTGACCTGCCACGCGAGGTTGTCGACATGTGGGATGTGGATACAGCAATCATTGTGCCGATAGTCGTGACGGCCAATGGCATAATAGCCAAGAGCCTCGACCAACACCTGAGGAGGCTCTCGTTAGGCGGCTGGATCAAGGGCTTGATCCAGAAAGCGGTACTCCTGGACACGGCGCGTATTGTTAGGAGATTCCTCTCTCAGGAGCCTTGACCACCGGTAGCTTGGACCCTGTTCCAGATACCGGTGGGCTCCTATTTTTTTATGTTTTTTTTTTAATGATTTTATAAAAATATTTAAAAATGTAACTAATAAGAAAGAAAATATACGAAATAAAAAATATTAAAAAGATAACAAAAAGCATTATCATATCAGCATTAGCTTATCTTCATCATATTGAATAAAATGGTCAACCACAGTGCCATATCTCACCGGAGCAATAAAGGTGCCCTCGGGGCCTACCACCACCGCGTACAGCAGTATTATTTTAATCTTACTTCAGTGGGGGAAAAAGATAGAGCTATACGTCCTGTTGAGCTTCATCTCTTTCCTACACTGAAGTAATATTAAAATAATGCTGCTATAAGCAGTAGTGGTATGCCCCCTGGAGCCGTTAAATTAAACATTTTGATGAATCTCACCGCTTTGCAATACGAAAGTATTTTGCTTTACATTGCATGAATAATATTTCATTCTTTATATCCACTTCGTGCAGGAATGTATTTTGCCGTTTTTAATCTCGAATATTTTTTCTATAATTTATGTTTTTTGTAGCAGCCAGTTTAAAATGCTCGCTTTTGGGTGAATTATTTTTGGGTTGTTCAGAATCTTTTGAAATATCGGGTGAAACTGTTGCATGATATTCGTTCATCAGAGAGTTACAGCTCTCAGTTCTGTTAATTACAAGGGGACGTATTAAAAAATGTCAGTTCTATAGTATCCAATGACACGGTAAATTGACCAAGGATGCCAATTTGCTTAACAATTAATTTCCCTGGCTATACATACAGAAGACACTAATGTGCAAATGTAGCATTATCTATTAGTAAAAGATAAAAACATTATAGTAAAGATAATTATAATATGATATAAAATATAAACATGGTGGGCATCGCAAAAGAATCGTCGCCGTATTCCGTGAACACACGCGTAGCGGGTCGTTCTATCTGCTACGAAAGCGTAGCTAGCGTAGCCGTAGCATTACTACGTCGCCTACGCCGTAGCAAAAGTTCATTCCCTTCCCATACTTTAAATGTTCTTTAAATGTTGCACGTGCTAATTCTACAACAGCATTTCTGAGGGTCAACAATTACCGAACTTATTTTCTTCACGAGAAAGTATAATGTCAGTGCGAGAGTTGACACGTGTCAAAGTAGGCTGAGATGCGTAGTGCTGCGCAGCGCGTATACCTAAATTGTATATTGTATCGAATCATAAAAAAGTGCGCGTCACGTCGCGTCTTGGTATGGACTGGCCCAAAGACGTCACGCAGTTCGGCAATTTACGACCTTTACACCAATGACGTAAATTACAAGCAATATTGGCCCAATTATAACCTTGTAGTACACAGTCAGTTCAAAGTTAGGACAGTTTTGAGCGATAGAGGGGAGATAACAGCTCTCGTTAGGAGTACGTAGGTACCGGGGTTGTGCCGGAGATTGTCACGATCAATTAGTACCGCCTGTCTGCTCTCCCCTTAAGAAGTCAAGGACATCGTCGTTATGTTTATGTGTATAGTAAAATGTTGATATGTCTCGAGATCAACTGAGATTATTAGGACTGCTGAGATACTATCAATTATTGGTGTTTGGTAAATAGTGAACTGATGAGAGGAGCTCGTGGCTAAGTATTATATATATATAACAGCCGCACGGGTTTAAAGCTGATAAAGACCAGTTCTTGTTGAACTAGTCCCGATCATCCCGTTATCTCCGTCAGGGCCTGCCGCGACGTCGCTTCCCACATAATAAAGATAGCACAAGGACATTATGTCTCGTTGCCTCGTTGGTTTAGGCTCGCCGCCTATTTCATGGTACATAAACATACCTGGAAATGTGGGTGTACTTACTATAGGTACAATTCTGACTAAATATTCGGGGAATACATGATGTTGTGTTATGTAAAGACCAATTCACATTGTCACGAATACCTCCCACCGTATCGCGAATAATTAAATTTATTCCGCGGCCCTCGTTAGCAGTCTGTTTTACATTTTAATACAATGCACTGAACAGCCCACATTCGTGAATATTCCAACGAAAGTCCTGCACTCATTCGGACAGTTATCATGAATTTATTTTATTTTATACGCAGTCCTTCGTGCTTCAATGACGCGATTATTTGAAAACGTATCTCACGGTGAAAAATAAAATCCGAATTGGAAACTGAATACGTGATAAAAGCAACAGTGAAGAGAAATGAGAGAATTCGACGGAGAATATTCTAGAATAGTAATGGTTTATTAAGCCTCGTTCACGATTTCGAGCGAGGAGACTCGCGACGCGACTTACGTCAAGCGAGGCGCGGGCTACACAAAAGGGACGTGAGATGAGGACGGGACGTAGACGCGGCGTCCTTTTCACGTATCTTCAATATTCTTCATAGAAAATGTATTAAAGCGATTTGGTAAATAGCATATACATAGAACGGACAACTCGCAGGCGCATCGTTTCTCCATCTGCATACTATTGCCGCGCCTGCGTCCCGTACTCGTCTCACATCCCTTCTATGTGTTCCGCGCCTCACCTGTTTCTGTCCGTCGCTGCGTAGACGCGTTACGCGTTACGCGTGAGTCGTAGTACCTTCTAAACAATTTATTTTATTTGTTTTGTCCGCAGTCGCTGTCGCATGATGCGTGTCGCTTGAGTGTGTACCTTGTGGCAAGCATTTTGCTGATATCTGGGTGAATAGACTAAGTAAATCAGTCCTACGTATGGATGAACTTCAAGAGACGATTGCTGAAAACGCACAATAGCAAAATGTTTAGCTGAATTCAAATTCGTTGACTCAATTCTTAGTGAAGAATTAGTATATCAGTACGGCAAAATGTAACCAACCCTTGCATATACTTTGTATTTCGTATAGATACCGTTTGCTGCTTCCACACAAATTGCTTAGACAACAAGAGCAACGTAGGATAATAGCATAATCAGCCAGTAACATTCCCACTGCTGGGACACAGGCCTCCTCTTTTCGGGAGTGGGCTATATTCTACCACGCGGACCCAGTGTGGGTTAGTTGATGTCACCATGTCTTAGAATTTTTGGTCGGCTTCTAGGAAGTGCCCAGCCTTCAAGACACTTACATACTGAATGCCAAGAAACATTTGTTTAGATACTGCCTAAAGCTATGGGAAAATGCATTCAAACATTTTTGTTCTTACCTACCCGAGTAGTGACAGTATGGAATAGGCTCCCGGTAAATGTTGTGACTTCCATATAACCAGTCTTCCATATAACCAGTCTTACCAAGGGGAATCATCTTACTCCGTAACTGGGTTGTAACTTGTAGAGGTCAGATAGGCAATCGCTTCATGTAACATACTGGTATTCAGCTGCATCCGGTTAGACTGGAAGCCGACCCCCAACATAGTTGGGAAAAGGATAGGCAGATTATGATGTTTTTTACCAAATAATTAATAAACCTCTAACTATTACTAACGAGACACAATAGAGTTTTAATTGTCATTGCCTTCTAAAAGGCAATCGACAGTTTAACGGTAAACTTTCAACTCCGAAATCTAAAACGTGCATGATGAAATCATCGTGAAATGAATTGAGAATTAGTTTACATTTCATTAACAGACCACGGTCCCAGAATATTGTATAGCCATTAACGAAATTCATAAATAGTGGAAGTTTGGAACCCTTTTCAACGCTGACTACATAACCGCGAAGTTTAACTTCAACATAAATTAGTGTTGGGTAACTAGTAACCATGTTTATTTAGGTGTTTAACATTTTGCACTAGAGACCCTTTATTACGTGGATAATATAAATATTTGTTGCAAACATATTGGTATTGGTAACACAATGCTGATAGGTACACACGGCTACACATCAAGTTCCCAGTTTATGGTAATCTCGCATTGTATAGGATTTCCGTACAATACGAGGTCAGCTTATACTGGAAATGTATAGGTTGATGTGTAGCCGTGTTTACCTACTAAAATATACTAGTTGTATCCTGCAACTTACACCGTGTGTATAAAACTTTGATCAGGGTAAAAAGTACCTTCTCATTTCATTCATCAGTTATCAATAGAATTCAATTCAATTCAATTCGTTATTGCAATCCATAATGAACACATACAGGTGGTATTATTTATAACTTTTATAAATATTTATGGAAACTGCCACAACCCAATTTAAATGAGTACCTGGGAGAGAGGAAAAGCATCCGCTGCAAACTGTATCCGGTTAGACTGGAAGCCGACCCTAACATTGTTGGTAAAAGGCTAGGCAGATTGATTAAGAGAGGAGAAGCGCTTTAATGATTTTCCTTAATACTATTTATCTTCCTATTACTCGTTATTTATATACACCATAATGGATTCAAGATACCAACAACCACCCAATTAATCAATCATACCAACCAACCAACCTATTTTCATAAGAATTAGTAGGTCCACACGTCTACAAATCAAGCTATACATTTCCAGTATAAGCTGACTTGTCATTGTACGGAAATCATATACAATGCGAGATCAGGTTATACTGGAAATGTAGAGCTTGATTTGTAACCGTGAAAGCGTAGGTACTTAGCAAACTGATGCACTTTTCTATAGATCTAATTGCATTGATTGCGTAGGCATCCCTCAAGTACTATAAAAGTTCTTTAGAAAAGGGGCAATGAATACAGCGGTCAGTACATTATCAAGGGTTATAAATATCTATGGGAAGTTCAAAGTGAGAAAACTATGAGCCAACTGACTTATTTCCTGCGACAAGAGGTGACTAAAATAATCATAGCAATTATTACTTATACAATATCTCACTTTAATTTTTTGATTCTAGGACGTATGCCGGTTTCCTTACGATGTTTTCCATCACCGTTTTGAGAGCAGTGGTGATGTTTTTAACACAAAGTTAAGGGCCTGGCTGGGTTCGAACCCACGATCGTTACACTGCTCTCAAATGGTGGAATCCGACGATCGGCAATATTGCAGACGGACACGCACGGCAGACTACCACAGACCGCCACGAACCGCGCAACGAGGAACTTCCGATGTCTGCGATACCTCCCACGTACACCTTCCCACGGTCCGTCGTCCGGGCTCGCAAAATCGCGGTTCGTGGGATTTCGTTATAAGAAGAGTTGATAACAATTAAATATTCAAAATGTCTCGATATTGGAGACATGTCTCTTTGAAGTTATCAAGCAATTTGAGCTAATGTGAATTTCGGAAAATCTGAGTCCGGTCCCGATTTTCCGATTCGGTCGTCCATTTAAATGAAGGCGTCTAAAGGCTGGTTCAATCGAGTTGAAGTTGGACTTCAGAATCGAACGCAAACATTTAAACTGATAAAGTTTTACGGAGACGACTTGAAGTATGAAATAGTCTCTCAATCCGATTTTATCGGTAAATCGATTGGAAAGTAAACCAGAATTTTATTATGAAGCAGAAAGAAGGAATCGTTGCCACAAAAAAAAGAAAAAAGTGTATTGTTTCACTTTTTTCTGTAATATTCATTTTTTACTTGCATTTTTTTTATTTAGTTTCTAAGTGCTTACTAAGCAGTAATGCTTATGGGGAGGTTAAGTTTATATAAGTAATAAGGTACACATAAGTGCCTATAGAACTACCGGCCTATGATAATAGGTTCTCGAGGGTGCATCAATTTAAAACCTATGCCGAACCCCTCAGGGTCTACAAGCGTGATATTTGATCCATCTGCTAAGCTTGGTAATTATATAAAGTTATCCATTGACCTTGTTCTTCGAAACCATATTTACGTTGATTAAAGTTAAGAGACATTTAAACGTCAAAAATGTATACCTAGTTAAATTATAGTCACTTAACTTTAAGGCTCATGCAGACTGCCACGACGTGTCGCGTGTCTATTCCGCGATATTATCGCTACGCAATTCACATTAGTGCGCCGCGACAGACAGCGCGACGCGTAGTTCGACACCAAAGGAACATTTTGTATGGCGTTACGTCTATAACGCGTCGCGCGAGCGACATGCCATAAGAGGCTATTTTTTGTGTCGTGGCGCCACAAGACTAAATAATTCTGTGGCGGTGCGACAGGCCGCTCCTGTGTGTGGTGTCAACTAGTGTCACATGATTTTTCATAGAAATGTTCTAGGCATAGATAATATATCGCAGAATCGCATCAAGCAACTTTTGTAAATAAACCCATAAATTATCCCACTAATGCACTTAGGTCACCCAACTATTCATAGATAGCTTAATCTACTAACTGAATAAACCCGTAATATCCTAGCTTGGTTAGCGGATCGGTTGATGTCGCTCCTCCATCCGTATCTAATCGTCAAGTCGCTTATTACCTAACAGAGATACGACAAAGGTCGGGAAACGATTGGTTGTAGTATTACTGTATTAGTGAATTACTCAAAATGGTGGTTCATTGTCGAAATATTCTTTTTCTTTACAAGTTTTACAACATTTACACTTTTTTTTTTAAATATCATCTTTTTGTAGATTCTGAAAAAATGTAGTCACTTTCAAACCAGCCAGTCTAAAATATTATTTTTTGTATTTTTTTCCGTTTAGTCTATTAATTGTATGGCTGTAGTGTACGCAGACTTGGCAAAACAATTAAGGCTATATAAGCAAATCTATGCCAGAGTGGCAATTCCCGTATTTTTAAGACCATTCGCATCTCATTCGCAATCTGTCAAAAATACAATCAATTTACCTACATTTTTGACAAGTTTGACAGATTGCGACTTGAACGTGAACTTTTTTAAGGCCTTCTGATCACAGTCTACACCTAACGTATTATAGTTACCTATCAAAAATAACTCTAATTTCTCTACTACATTTTCCCTAAGTTTTTGACATTGATTTTCACTGAAATGAGGTTGCGACTAGATTTTGAGCATTTTTATTTACTGGAATTATAAGTAAACCCGTAAAAAATTCAACGTGCACTTCATATCATAATCAAACCAAATAGCTTGGCTATGAAAATTCTGCTCAACACCTCGAGTCAGAATAAAACCTCCATATAACTAAAACTCATCTGTATTTTTTTTTTAAGCCGTCACGTTTCAACGCCTCTCTATATTCAAGAAATATAATCATACTCCAACCCTTTCTCGAGACTTGGACTTCTTTTGATAAAAGACAAAAGAAATCCTGTGAGTCATACAGTAGCTTTTTTTTCTACAGCTCCGTCTAGACGTATAGTAATAAAACATGTCTGGCCTAAGTCTGGCTGAGTTCTATGCCAGGGCGTTACAATATAATGCGTGTATGTAGATATGTCAACGCGTTTTTAATCTATGGAGGTGAGACGCGTGTGTTTCGCTTCGTCTGAACCTGGCTTTATAATGATGAATGCGTAAAACGATGTTCCATTTTTAATTTTGATAAACTAGCAGTTTTTTTTAATACTCGTCGTTAATCATGATTGTCATGATATTGTATTAGATTAAGTGACGTGCCCTAGACTAAATTGATCGATTACTTTTATGTAATCCAATTCCGATAGGTTCATAGGCAGGTAGCTCTTCAAATGACGATTATCAGTTATTGATCAAATATAAATTAAAAAACTTTGGATGTTCTGTCGTACTTACGCGCTGTCTGAAAAAATGTTCAAAAATTGATGATGTTGCCTTACGTAGACATGCATTGAGATACATCTTGTTTGTGTTTTACATGAATTTTATTCTAAGATTAAAGAAAAAAAACATAAGAGTCCATTTCTGTAGGTGCCAATTAATTAATCGTGATGAATACTTACTTTCATATAAATACCGCCTCGGAATAATTAAAAACTTACAAAAAAAACACTTTTTCATTTAAGGTGAGAACTTCGTGCTAGCAGCGGAATTTTGAAGGCAAACCGTAATTTAAAATAATTCCTGGTGATTTATGTAACACTTAAAGAATTAAACAATTCAAATGGGTAGGGTAGTGCTGCACCGCCAAGTTCGCTGCAAAAATGTGGTTGCATGCTCAGTAGCATAATTCCTACCTTCCACGTATTTCACCATAGCTCGGATTACTTCAAATTTCCAATGAAATATTTAATTGACAAAATTCAGAATTCAAAATATTGTTTTTCAATGTAAATAAATTATAATGTATTCAACGTTAAATTGTATCTTACACCGTCTTACTGTAAAACTAAAAAAACAATTTGTTTTCAAAGCAACTCCAATTTACACCCTATAAATTACGGCAGACAGGCATCCTACAATTAATGAAGAAAGATAATTTGTACTTTCTACGTCTTGCCGAAACTAATTAATTGTAAGCACCCAAGGAAAAATATACGCCCCTAAAAACTGTTGAGGCGTGCACGAGCTAAAACTTTCCAAAATCAATAAGCTGTATAAACATTCTAAGCAGACATTAATGTTTCTTTCGATGTTACACACACACGCACGCCGTTACGTTCATTCGTAAATCGTATCGCTCGTACACCCACACTTCCGACGAGCACGTACAAAAGGCGCGCTATCTAAAATCTAATCATCCCTTGCTTAGTTTCCAAACTACTTATTACTATTAATTTACATTCTATTATATATACTCACAGTCGGCTGATAACTGGTGTTATCCAGAAAAATCCGGTTATCGCGTTCTCTTCGCGTCCACCGCGTTGAGAGAAAAACACAGCGGCCACGCGCGACGTAATTTATGCAACTGTCACAATATCACTAAAACACGGATCGCAAATAAAGTGTATATGGTTCTTTGATTTTTATGAGTGTTCGGAAATGGTAATTGCCCGGGAGAAGGATACGCGCGACTTGGCGGCGTCAATACGCGGACTGAGCGGCCATGACAGTTTCGGCTGGGGTGCGGTGCGCCTGCGCGCTGCGACCACCACCTTAAGGTCATTCCCCATTGTTCACCTCGTGATGAGGGTACGAAATTGATGCCAGCTTCAATTCCAACTGAAGAAACCTTTTTAAGTTTCCAAATCCTGTTGAAAATGGCTGATTTAAAATGGCGGGCCTCGTTATGAGCTCTAATCTGTTCTTTTATGATGTCAAATCGTTTCAAATGTCATCGTTGCATGTAAAAGCCCTGTAATGAATTTTATTAGATTGTTCGGCCATTGACTTGGGGCTGTTCAATTTTCTGATATTTCAGGGTGAAAATTTTAGAAGAGCAGTTATATACATATTTATGCATATGCTGGCGTGGCTTGAAAAATTTCTCTCCCTGGGAGCTGAAGTTTAAGTGGCATAAATGCTTGATACCTCCGCGTTCTTGAAGCTACAAGTAGCAGTGTTATGTTGAGATTAAAATATAAACCAACTTGAGTGATTTATGAGGTACTATGGTGGTGATCTTAAAGTGCTAACTTATTTTAATTTGATAGGATAAACATTTTCGAATCTTTTCTGATTAAAATCCTCAATATACCATTCTTTACTTGATGTCTTATTTGTTACTATAGTATCTCATACTTTAAGCCCAATGAGAACAATCTCATTGGCCATAAACTTCAGATTTTCTTTCAATCCACAAACAAACCTGCATTCTTCGCTAGAAAGCAAACTATCATTCTCCCACAACCCTGAAACTGTAATATTTTTCACGTCTTATGTCTCATATGAAAAATAGGACAAGAAAAGAGCCAAAAGGAGATGTAACAGCGATCCGCATAGCTGCTATAAGTCATGACGTGACAAATAACGAGCAAGCCGAGGACGGGTGAACACAATCAATCAAACTTGGGTTCCTACAAACCTTCTATGGGAGTAAGTCATGGCATACGACAACGTATGTTATACGTATACCTACCAGTACTAGGAAAATTGGTACAACAAATGTTAGAAAGAGTCATGTGATTCAGAGGAATGAGGAACAAGCCATGAGGGAAGTTTTGAATAAGAATGTAGATGGTTATAGGAGCAGAAGAACGCTATGGATGGATTCAGTGGAAGATGATATGGCTAGAAAGAGAGGACTACTGAGATGAATCGAAGAAAATTTCTTGCTGTGCCAACCCCGAAAAAAATGGAATAAGGGAGGGTGAAAGTTGAAACTGCTTCACCGATATGAGTGACAAAGACGAAGCTTCCAAGCTAGCAGCAAGCAGAATCCCAAGTTTTCCTAAAATTCTACGACTTCGCGTACTGTATATGTTTTGTGAACAACCCCTTACAGTTCACCCGGTTACAGCCGCCCACGAGACGTAGGAGGCATGGAGACAGATACAATTGGAACATTCAATAGCCAAGATGAAGGTTATTGTATCGGTAGGCCACACTGGCGTAATTATACGGACAGTGGGTGGCAAAATAATTCTGCCGAGGGTTCCCGCCTTTCAATACGTACACAAAATTAAATAAAACCCGCGAGGACAGCATTTTTTTCTTTTGAATTTACTGAAAACAGAATTCATATTTTACTTTTGTTACTCTTAAATTGGTGCTTCGGAACGAAAAATTGTTATACTTAATGGAACCTTTAATAGAAATAATTTACTGGAAATCGGACCCATTACAACTTTGAGGCCTCAACTGATTCTTTATTTGCGTTCATCAACAAGCTATTGATCAAAGTGTTTGTAATTTTATATTATTCTGACCTTCTAAACCTACGCAGTCCCGAGCAAATACCAGTACTTATAAGTTTCCATATAATTTGTAAATATAATTTAATAAATCTACACAATCCCTTGGGAAAGTTGGTCGTCCGCTAGGTTTTGTTGTTCTATTTCGCTAACTTTTCAAGCCTGTGTTCTGGACTTTAAACCAGAAATAATTAATGTTAAAACTTGCGCGTGGTAAGAACCTTGTTATCAGTGAAACACAACTTGTATAATGGTTCGGGCATGCCTAATACCTTGCTCAAGTGCTAAACCTTCGTCTAGACTACATTTTGACTCTCAAGCGGATAAAATTGTACCGTCTCTGGGATCTTTTGTGCTTAAACAAAAGACGGCAATGAGGGAAGATGGCGTTGTTCCCCCTCGAGTAGTTTTAAGTATGTGAAATTACAAATATCTAGGTAAACCTACCCATAGTCTTGACGTACAGTTATGTATTCTTGGCATCTCAACTGCGTGAAGTGTTGTTTCTAAGTGGGAATTTATAATACTGAAGTTAAAACTTACCTGTTCCAGATGTCTTTTTGTCCTTACTTTCTCAAAATTATTAGCAGTAATATTTCCGCTACCGAACCGACAGTTAAGTAAGACACGAACACATCTCATAAATATGCAAATATTTAGCTACTCAGATACAATCCGTTGTTCACGGAATCTAAGCACGCAACGAAATCTGCACTCCATCGATTTTCACATAAAATAGTTAATATATACCAATTTTAGTGGGAACTACGTAATCTGAAACTGTAATTTAATGTAAATTAATTAAGGATAAATTGTATAGTGGAGTCGTAAGGCGAACTATGATTGTTATCAAGGGTAGGACAGCACTCAAGGGTGACCTGAAACAAACGACGTCTGGGAAATGATGACCACTCAAAGATATTGTTGGGGGACAAAGTGGATATACTTAACATTGGAACTTATTACGGCGTTGTATTCATTGACTTTTGTATTGTCTGATAAATAGTTTCAGTTTTTTTAGGAGGAGACTTGACTGGCGTTTTTGCACTTTCAGACATTTTACTTTTTCCCAACTATGTTGGGAACGGCTTCCAGTCTAACCGGATGCTCCTGAATACCAGTATTTTACATGGAGCGACTGCTTTTCGGACCTCCACAACCCAGTTACTGGGTAACACGATACCTTGGTATGACTGGTTGTCAGAATTTTTGGTTTCTGACTACCCGTAACGACGGTACAAGACAATCTAGAACGTGGACAGTCATAATATTTACAACCGAATATTGCTTAGCTTAAGCTCATGAAAGATCAAATTATGCTAAACGTTAAGTAGGGTTTCTTAACACTCCTACTGAGTAACCCAAATCTCCTCATTAAATATCTAGCTTTTCCCATATTTTTTTCATCATCAGTCTCGTTACAATTACAATTGACAATTAAATGTGCAAGATAAAGTACCTATAACTTCGCCTCAGCTGCAATGAAGCACCTTATACCGAAATCCCGCGATCCGCGATTTTGCGGACGGACACCGACGAGCCTGGACGACGGACCGTGGGAAGGTGTTCGTGCGGGGTATCGCAGACATTAGAAGTTCCTCGGTGCGCGGTGCGTGGCAGTCTGTGGTCGTCTGTCGTACGTGTCCGTCTGCAATATTTCCGATCGTCGGATTCCACAATTACGCGTACGACCGTGATTAATTGATTTTATCAATAAATGGTATATTACACCAGACTTCCAAGTTCTTGGAATTTCATTGCGCCAAAATAAACCAGAATTAAGTGGTATTTGATTAAGTAAATTGGACAAGTCCGAGACTCGGTTTGTAGAGAATATTAGTACATTTTCTGGGAGTTAGGTGTCATTTAACTAATTAGTAACCGATACTGGTAACCACAGCTTCATTTAGATTTGTTCTCTGATTTATTTATTGTTAGCTTTCTAAAAATAGAAACGAGTATTTCATTATGCTTATGTAATTAATGACATTTTGAAAGTAAGCAGACACTTAAAACCAACGGCTTAACGTGCTTTCCGAGGCATGGAGGAGTCTCGATATGTAAAGCTGGTCACCCATACACAGACCAATCCCGACAAGCGTAGCTTAACCTGATGGATCGACCCGTGCGGCTGTTATTACGTAGCCACGAGCTCCTCATGAAAAAAAGCTAATAAATCTACAGTCTACACTAATAATATTATAAAGAGGAAAGATTTGTATTTGGATTTCAAAAATTATTTCACCATTAGAAAGCTACATTCACCCTGAGTAACATAGGCTATAATTTATAAAGATTACACGCGAGCGAAGCCGCTGGCGGCAGCTAGTTAGTTATTATTTGTGACGTTTATTGTTTTCGCCGAACTTGACTCAGCCCACTGTTGTCGTGGCCCACACGCTTTACTTCTGGGAATAACGTAAAAATAGAAGAGATCGCGACTGTTTTCCTTGAAAGGTTAGACAGAGGTGTACCAGAGTACAACAACAGCAGCAACAGTAATAAAAAAAAAAGTTATAAAACTAATACCCACGCAACTACGACAAAAAAGTCAACTAAAAAGGTATAATAAACAGGACATCACAGGTAGACAAATTAAAAATCGACCAGATTATACCTTTTTAGTTGACTTTTTGTCGTAGTTGGGTTTTAGTTTTATAACTTTTATTTATATTTAAATTTTTTTGGGGTTATAATTTTTTAATAAAGCCCTTTCATTTGATACCCAACAGAGCATATTTTTTTTTTTTTATTGCCAACATAGTATATTACTTTATTTCCTCTGGAGCCATAGTCAATTGAATGTGATGTTACAGCCTATAACCAGCGGAATATCAAGACGCTTCTAACGATACCTCATTTGTCAAATTATGATGAGAAGTTTAGAAGATATGGGGAACACGTGAACATACATATATACCCGTCAAAATCATAACCCTCCTTTTTGCTTCGCCGCGCCGTAGTCGGGTAAAAATAGATTTGTATAAAGTGAGTTCTTGGTGAAATGTGTGTGTACTATAGGTACACCTCTGCCTCATCCTTCGGAGATTACAGGCGTGATGTTACTTTCTTGTGGTAATTGTATTAATCAAGATTTCACAGGAGAAGCATTTGCAATCACATCGTAAGTATGTTGAAATTAAACGTCGGAATCCAATGAATGATTCAAACAATGACCACAGTCTTAACACTCGGTCCGTCCACCCTACGTGTACCTTAACTATTAAGTAAATTAACCACTAATACTGCTATAAATCTGTCTGTGCACTCCCTGTAATAGGGGTGGGTAACCCCTAGTGTACCTACCGTAGGTGGAACTCTTGCTCTATATGTATAGTACTGTTATTCCGGCTTGCACGAGAATGTAAACAAGGGACTACGACAACGCATAGTCCGTCGTTTTCTTCGTATTTGATTTTGAGTTGGTTTTGGGTGAACTGATTTCGTTTGCGTTTAGTAAGAACGGTATGTTTGGTAAGTAAGGATGTCTGCATTAATTGGCCAAGTGCGAGTCGTAACACAAAGGCATGGGGTCTCAACTCGAACAAATTATAATTAGTCTTGAAAAAAAATCATAGATGGCAGCATAAGTAACAATTTATGAAATTAACAATCACTAAAAAGCGTTATACGACAAATTTTGGCTGAGGTAATATTAGTAAAAATCAAAACATCTTTGTTTAATGCTGATTTATGTATTTACACTCATAAATCTCGGATTTTCAACAAAAAACTTAAATTAAGCCGTTTACTTCAATTCGAACCCTTAGCATGATAAAGTAGCCATCTGCTAATCATTTTGTTGAGAGCTCTTTGCAATAGATGGCGTTTTACTCAAGTGATGACAGGGTCACTTTAAACTTGCGTTTATGTAGTTTCATTAAGGAAAATCAAACAATATATTTTTTTAAATCTATTACTTTTCGTAGAAATATAAAAATTGAACACCTAGGAAGAAAAAACGTAAAAAAGGAAGAAAAACATCTAGGAGTGTCGCGTAGTATCTAGGCAAGACTCCTAGATGGCGTTAAAAAACTACAGTCTCTGGCAATTAGTGAGTCGCTGATGCTGCCATCTGTTAAAAAAATGGAGAACGAAAAATAGCCAGCTCAATAGCCAGACTTAGGGTGGTGTCATTTCATTGTATGGGATTGGGTATCTGTACGTAGTATTATAATATCTGTGACAAAGGTTTTCGAACAACCGTACAATAAACGTTTTTTACTGTTTTTACGTTTGGGGCCCAGCCTAAACCTTTAATTTTTAAGTGTATTTTATTTTTGATGTGTTCATATACACCGTGTAAAAAAACCCTGCCGATCCGTGAGGGTGTTGTTAAGAATCATACTGAGAGTCTAATTATGTGGTTTTTTTTTGGAAAAAAGAAAAAAAGTAATTTAGTTTTTTTTTTCAATGGGTTATTTTACCGGGTATAATACATGGGGCGCGGGCGGCCGGAGTTTAGCAGATATCTAAAAGTCATAACTTATGACCTCTGTAGAAATTTTTGCTAATTAATAATGAAATTAGTGTAATTTTGGTAATAAAAACAACAGGAATAACATTCGTAGTTTCAGTTTTTTTTTTTTTTAGTAATGTTATTAGATCGGACAGGGTTTTTGTTACATGCTGTAGAGGCAATACACATAAAAAAAAACAAAAGGAAAGGAAATACACAATCTGTGAAAACAACTGTCTACATAATACGGTTCATGAGATACAGCCGGCTGACAGACAGACGTTCGCCGGTCGGTCAGACGGACGGACACTAACGGATCCGTTTGGCATCAACAACATAGTGGTGTATGAATTTTGCCTTACCTATTTTTGTTGTTGCTGCACTATTTTATAGATAACTTTCAATTTTCTATTTTGATTCGTTGTTTACATTTTCGGAAACCAGGGAGAAACATATAATACGACTTTCGTCGTGAGTTATGATGATCGCCCCCACAAGGAGCACCTGTGATAAAGCACGCGGCCCATTTGTTTCGTTATTTGAGGGCCCCCGCCTGGTTCCCTGTCATATGGAGCGGCCGTGGTGGGTTATGAGTCGATGTTATAGGTTAATAATAGTAATTCAATGTTGAGATATTGGATGATTTTAGTACCTTTGTAGTGTCGAAGTCGAAGTTGGAGTGCAGATCTGAGAAAATGTGGGTTAAGGGACATCTCGCCCACACAAAAACTGTGCATGGGTGCGAATCTGTCGTAAAGCGAATCTGTCTTAAAGCGAATCTGTCCTAAAGCGAACGAGCGGGTAGATTCGCCCGGACCAGTTGAGTAGAACGGGCCAGATTTCTCCTATTAAAAAGTAAAGGGATATTTCGGAAAAATCTTATATTTTTAAATTAAATATCTGTTATCTATCAATCTTAGAATTAACCGTTATTTTAACAAAGATTCTTTCATAATATTGAGATCTTGGTAGGTAACTAACTAGACTTAAAGTTGGAGAAGAACTTTCAAACACACCGTAGGGGTTAAAGATATATGTAAAAACCTTCTTTTTCACTCCACAGACAATGTCTCACCTCCCATCTTGCCCCGCATGTCCTGTCATGTGCACACGTGAGGACCTAATGTCTGCGTCAGTGAGCGGTATTCACGTAGCTGACTTTTGAAGCAAACAAATTAAAAAAAAAAACATTCGATATTTTTGCCATTGACACGCTAAAAAGACCTCCTTTTTTTTGAGTCGGTTAAAACTGAATGCTACTCAAGGGAAAGCGCATCACTTGAGAACTGAGGCCCTAGACAAAGTGACATTCTATGAGCGATATCGATGAGGGAAAAGGCAAAAATGTATAGGACTGATATAAGCTATCGAAAAACTTAGGTCAATCCTGTTGAAAGTCGTTGTAGAAATACGAAACGCTTTCGAAGCGATTGTCACTTGTCTAGGCCCTTAGGTTGACTTTTGATTTTTATTTGAAAATGTTTGTAATAGTCCGAATTAGGTTTTTCGAGTACACACGGCTACACATCAAGCTATGCCATTTCCAGTATAAGTTGACCTCGCGTAGTACGGAAATCCTATACAAAACGGAATCAGCATGAACTGGAAATGTATAGCTTGATGTGTAGCCGTGTATACCTACTAAATAAATGTACGACGGTCATTATTTTGATACTTATTTCGTTAAAAAACATTACCTATTTCTTCATTCAAATCAAAGATCAAAGCTAACTTTTGCTTTAATATTCAAATTGGCACAAAATATTCAAACTGGCACAAAATAATTCGTTTTTGTTCTCAATAAAACGTAAATTAAATACGTTGGTACCTACTTTATTAATAAAACATTCGTTATTTGTAACCGAGCAACAGTTGGATCGATACAGAAACACGCGTAGGACGAGTTATTATATCCATAAATCGGCGACGTTTGCCGGTCATTGCAAGGTGAACTAATATCAAAGTGACAACATGGTTGGTGTTACTAAATATAAGAAACAAGAGACTGTGTATTTCGGACATCCTTTTCAATTTTGGAAGGTGAGTTTCTTTTGTTTTTATTTATTTATTAACTTCCGCCAGCGGCTTCGCCTGCGAGATACCATGCAGCCATGTTTATAATAAAATATGAAACCATTTACCTAGGTATTTACTTTAGTCTGAATTCCTGTCATGAACCAAAGTTAGTTATAAAGGGTGAAATTGAATTCACGGGCATCCTTCGAAGGGGTCATTCAATTTTGACTATGGGGGTCATTATATTTATGAACAACTTTGACTATGGGAACAAGCCAAAAATCGCGAAAAAAATTCTGCTGTTCCCCATGATTATGTACGCATAGCTCGTCAAAATGTTGGAAAGAGCTGATTTCCATTTCGCGATTTTAGGGTAGTTCCCATAGTGAAAGTTGTTCATAATGATGAGTACAATGACCCCTTAAGAGGATGCCCATGAATACTTAGATAGTGTTTCCAAAAAACCGTCCTTTTACCTAGCAATAAATTGAGAATCATTAAAAATGAAGAAGATTAATGAATTTTCTAAATTAATTCAACGTTTCCACATTTTAATTACTTACTTCCTATTAAGTACTAATTAATATCGAGCCTACATTTTAAGAAATCATTTTTCATTTTGTGTCCGTCATCGTGGGATCGATCCCTCGATGTTTGTGCGCCGTGCTCGAGTTTTTCTGATGAGAATTTATATTTCCTATTTGTTTGTTATTATACGTTTCATGGCAATGCTCGCCCTTTAGGTATTCCAAGAGACTGTAGAGATACAGGTATACCTCTGCGTCTTGAATTACAGTCGTGATATCCTTACTATTATATGCATGACGACTCTAATATTATAGTGATTCTGTGGATAATGTTAATTTAAAATATTTTTCTTAACATTATAATTATATTGACATTATAATTATTTATTTTTGACATTATTGCATTTCATTAAGTATTTTTATTACCTGACAAAACCATTATTGCATTTCTATTTAATTATTATTTTTTCACTTTTTTATTGACATTACTACTGAGTTATTATAAATGAATTTTAGTGATTGGCAAAAGCCTTCCATACACGTATATTTGTACGCCAAATGGCAAAACATAGAGAAACTATTATAAAACAACTGTAACATCTTGCACACTACTGTAACCTATGTTTACAAATAAAGAATATTGATTGATTGATTGATTGATAATATTATAAATGCTAAAGTAACTTTGTTTATCTGTCTGTCTGACTGTCGAGCTTTCACGCCGAAACTGCTGAACTGATTTAAATGAAATTTTGTACACAGATAGTCTAGAGCCTGAGAATGGACATAGGCTACTTTTTATCAGCATACCACGCGGGCGAAGACGCGGGCGGAAGCTAGTTTTAAATGCGAAAGTGATTTTGTTTGCTTGATACGCTTTCACGCTAAAACGGCTGAACGGATTTGGATGAAATCCGGCACATTTGTATACCATGACCTGGAGAAGGACATAATTAGGTACCTTACACACACCCTTTATCGCGAATTTCACACGGGATCGAGACTTACGCGGGTGAAACCGCGGGACACAGCTAGTTTTGTTATATGTGAGGAAATTTTTGCATCACTGTTCTATAGGTAATGGTTCACTATCCACATTCCGAGAAATGTAGGTACCTAAACGAAACAATCACACAAATTCATCAATCTTTCCTTCTCTAACTTCACAGGAACGACAGAGAAAGGAGATGAAGACACTAGTCGATGTAGAAGATATGAAGAAGATGACTGACGTCGTGGACTATGATCTAGTACATTTACAAAAGTAACTATCAACCTTGTAACGTTGCATTATTAAGAGGAAATAGGGTCGGTCCTTTCTCCATACAAAAAGTCATAATTCAAGGTTCGGCTCTCGTCTGTTTTCTCCTCCAATATTGGACCAATTTGAAAGATATTTTATAAATTGATTGAGAAGAATATTTACTGTGCCCCTATGTTTTTCTTTTTTCATGAATAGTTGCTAGGCCTCTGATGACGCGAAGGAGGAAGCGGAACGCGTGAGGGAGAGGCAAAGTTTGCGCTAACCTAACCGCCGCCGTTGGAGACGCCCGGGGCGTCGGGAATCCCAGGCGGATTCCCGGCCACCATAGGCGCGGGCTTGCGGACGGCGAGCAATGGGTAGCTCGCCGTCCAATTAGGACCAGGCCCGGGTCGATGGCGCGTCGTGTTCCACGCGCGCCTCAAAGAGATGTCAGCACAATTGGCGGGGTCCGCTAGGACCGATGCCTGGGTTACGGGTTAGTCCAAAAGGGATACCGGGACCTTGTCAACAGGCAACTGAAGGAACACACAAAAAAAAGGCCTCTGATGACAGCGGTCTAAACAAGCAATTTTGAGCATTTTCTCAGTGTTCTAGTGCTTCTACAGATAATGTATCATTAAAACGGAAAACATAGGGGCATAACACTAGTTGATATTTATTTTACTGTAAAAAAATCATTGCTCAGTCATAAACAGAGAGAAAACAGGCGAGAGCGTTTGTATGGGGAGGGGACCGACCCTATTTCCTCTTAATGTTCGGTTCCTAAAAACAAAAAACGTATCATTTTGCCTATCAATAACCTAACCTAAGCTAACTTTGCAAAACTGGGCATAATATAAATAGATCCGTAAACTAATTTTATCTGTGATAGCTACTTTCATATGGGACGGTCTACTATGCAATGCTATGAGGTATTTGCTTCAGTATTAGTAAAGATACAAGAGTCTTTTACTAATAACGGTCCGTAAATAAAAGGAATCGGCCATAGATCTATCTCAAGTCTCAACTAAAGCTTTTAATAACGCTTGAATTTGCAAAAACGATTTACCTTTACGAAGTCTAGACAAAATTTTAATATTAATGACTTTTACGACTTCTAACTGTCATAACTAATGGGCAGAAGACATGACAATGCAAAGTCGTGATTTTCGTTAATATAGACTCCATTTTAGATAGTTATCTAGTACAGTATTACTAGTCTAAGGGCGAATTTCACCAAACTTTTATACCGAGTATAAGTCTTATCCTGCGAATAAATTTTGAATTTTTGACAGTTTTTCCATACAAAAACTGTCAGACGTCAATTTTATTCCACGGATAAAAGATGTCTGCTACTAAGTCTGCTCAGCGGAACCCCTGGACCCTGGGTTCCACAAAGACTCTGTGGGGGTGAACCAGTATTTTCGCGGAGACTTTGAAGAGCCCAGTTTTAGATTTGAACTAATTTTAGATTTGCGGCGGCATTTGCTTAATCACGTGTCTATGCAAGATACAATGGAACTACCAGTAGGCGCTTTACTTTTTAAACGCGATACGTCTAAAAAAAATGAAACTTGTACCCCGTGAAACAAGTTTTGCAACATCTGAAAAAACGACGAACGGTTTTGATTATTCCAAGGTTCCGTCAAAAATTTCGTTTTCCAAAAGGGTTCCGTCGCCAAAAAAGTTTGAGAACCGCTGCTCTAGTTACTGTGTTACATTTTACAGGCTTGTAATCAATAGAACTGGCGAAAAGGTCAAAGAGCTGTTCAACCAAGAAGATAAAAACCTTTGACACAGAAGAGAAGAGCTAAAACTTCTGCTAGAACAAGAAGAAGAAGCGTTGATACAGGAACTGGCGATGAAACAGGAGATGGCAGAATGTGGATATTGTACGGAGAAAGAAAAGAAGAATAAAGGTTATCTGGAAGAAATGGAGAAGGAAAAGATAAGAGAATGTCAGAAGGCTTTGGAGAGGGAGAAAATGTAAGCGTTTGATTTCGTAAGAGTTTGAGGGAGTCTGGCAAGGCGTATCAATGTAGTCTTTTTACCCGAATTCACGCATCCGTGATTAATTTGCTGTCGATACAAGGACATAGATTGAATTCCTTGAGTAATTACTTACTTAGTTAGTTACTTTTTAGGTTTTCCCCCTTTTCGAAACTAATCCAAAAGAACTAAGTAGATTAAACCTTTTTCCGACTAATCATTCCCGCTATGACTGTACAGGGAGAAAAAGAGATGGAGCTATACATCCTGTAGAGCTTCATCTCTTTCCTACACTGAAGTAATATTAAAATAATACTGCTGTAAGCGGTGGTGGTAGGCCCCCTGTAGGTTCTGTCTAGCGTAGACTTACCGACAGCTACAACATTCATATGAGCAGATTTAATATCGAGTCCTAGGTCACAGTATAAATAAGTTCTTAACAGTATTATATCTTCATAGAAAACGGCCGAAACGATGCGCTTCGAAATCTCAGTGATAGCAGTACGCAACAGTATCGAATGCGCGGAAATTACGAGCGGACGCGGAAGGTTTATCTACCGAGCGGCCGTAGGTAATTATTTCAAGGTCACTGCCGAGATATAATACTGTTATTTAGTTATACTGTGCCCTGTTTTCAAATAAAACGTTTACAATATTAGTTTCATTACGCAAATCACAAAGTATACTGTAGCTAAGCTAAGCAAACAACGCGAGTTGGCTCGATGCCCACTACGTATACCAATAACGTATTTATCCTGGAGAACTATGCTGGAATAGTTTCATATAATCTAGATTTCAGCAAAAATGGTTCGCTTTTATGCAAATTTGAGAAACAGAAACACACAATAATGAAATTGTTTGTACCTACTGGGAACTTGTTTGAGCTCGTGGCTAAGTAATAACAGCCGCCCGAAACGATCCATCAGGTTAAGCTACGCTTGCCGGGGTTTTTCCGTGGATGGGTGACCATCTTTACATACCGAGACTCCTCCGTGCCTAGGAAAGCACGTTAAGCCGTTGGTCCTGGCTGTCATTCGAGGATCTTTGACAGCCGTTATGGGTCATCAGAAGCCCGAAAGTCTGACATACAGTCTTACCAAGGGGTATCGTATTACCCCCAGTTACTGGGTTGTAGAGGCAGTCGCTCAATGTAAAATACTGGTATTCAGCTGCATCCGGTTAGACTGGAAGCCGACCCCAACATAGTTGGGAAAAGGCTAGGTAGATTGACTGTTTGTACTGGGACAGACTGGACTAGCCGTCTAGGAGTAGATGGAATTATAAAATTGTGACGTAGAAACTTTATCATAATCCAGACTCATAATTATTTTATTATTTTACTAGCGACCCGCTCCTGCTTTGCACGGTTTTTAAGACTTGATAAAACATCTACTTATGTCAGTATCACTATCGGCTTTCACCTATAGAATCAAAGAAACCTCTGAAACTTTTAAAGCTCCCAGTACACGTCGGGCGCGCTCGGCCAACGGGCTCGAACTTTGAGGAACACTAAACGCCCATAGGCGTAGTAACATTAAAACTTCCATTGTGTTTCGATCAGTGTCCGTTAATCGATTAATGGCGATGCCTCATTAGTACTTGCTTTGCGTCATCGCAATGGATCAACGCATTGTATGCCACACCTGCGTTGCGTCGACGCACGACGTCGCAGCGCAGGAGGACGACTCACGCCCCTCTAGCAGTAGAACACTGTCGGTCGCACTGGAGCTCCGACAGCGCAGCGCATCACTCTCCCCAAGCTTCGTATCTCGTCCGCCGATCTGTTGAAACATCGCGTGCGACGACGCAATGCTTTAATGTGGCATGTCATTTAAAATATATGGAAAACGACGCAGCGTTGACGCTGCGACGACACAACGCAACGCACTAATGAGGCAGAGCTTTTTTACCGAGTTCAAAAAAGGAGGAGGTACTACGTTCGGATGATTGTTTTTTTTTTTTTTTTTTTATGTATGTTCACCGATTACTCCGCCGTTTGTGAACCGATTTTGAAAATTCTTTTTTAGTTCGAAAGGGTATACTCCCGAGATGGTCCCATATAAATTTTATTAAGTTTGCTTGCGTAGTTTTTGAGCTAGCTTCAATATTACGTATTTTTCCGACAGACTATGTAGACGATATAATTATTAGACTCCTTCACTGTTATTTACATAGCAGGTAGTAACTTGTGTGGGGTAGGTACCACCACTAAAAAGTGAAAAATTAAAACTTTTTACAAAAAAAAATAACCGACTTCAAAAAAAACACTAAAAAAGTGAAAAATAACTTTAATTTCGGAAGTCGGTGGCAAAAAACGAAAATTAAAAAGCAAAGACACCGACTTCCGAAATTAAAGTTATTTTTCACTTTTTTAGTGTTTTTTTTGAAGTCGGTTATTTTTTTTTGTAAAAAGTTTTAATCATTGATAAAGGTAACTAAGTAGTAGGTAACTTCATGGTTTCAGAGCAAAAGGCATGCAATGTACGAAGGACGACGAAAGACGACTCAAAGAGCTTCAGAAAATGCAAATAGAAGAAAAAAGATCCATCGAGAGGGAAGAAGAATACAGGGAAATGATGTGGCATCATGTGTTAATGGAGGATTATAATAGGAAGGTAAGTTTGAGGATCTTCTTTTTCGTGGTATCGATGTCTCCATTTTGTATGCTTTTTTAACGCTTCGACCAGAACTCGGTCGCTTCGACAGCGTCATGGTCGTACCCAGGGAAATGGCCCCCTGGAAATCTCGCAGAACATTGAACTCGCCTAATTACTAATCAAAGTGTTAACGAGGCCTTATGCTCTTACTTTTAAATAAACCGCGCACTGGCAAAATGCACGGTGCAATTGCCAAAAAACCGCTCTCGGCTCTATTCGGTAATCTTCGGTAGGGAGCTGCGAGCTGAGGTTGCGAGCGACTAGCATTTATTTTATTTGACCTGTCACGGTTGTTTGCCCTACACACTACACTGCATATACCTAATGTTTCATGTAGCCGCGGACGATCCGACCTAAAAAATCTGACTTGCCCCCCTAGACCAGAAGCTGGGTACGCCCATGGTTATCGTTGGCCTTGAGGTCTGCCTTATAGCGGGTGTTGGTTTGCGATGTGGCTCCAAAATCGCACAGCGGCTCATCGGAGTAAGCTCACTGACTGACTAAGTTGTGCCTACAAAAGCGCACCCGGCTTTTTAGTCCGTTAAGAGATTAGAAATCTCTTAACGGACTAAAAAGTGGGCTAAGCTGCTTCATCTTGCCCTAAGGGTTAAAAATTACGGTGTTGGATGTAAAATAATTGGATTCAAACAGTTTTCATACATACTTACTCAATTTTCATAGTTCAAATACGGCAGAAAATTTTAATTGACACTGACTGATTGGGAATCTGACCTCTGTAACCCAATTACTTCGGGGTACTATACAATATCCCATCGCTAGCCTAGATTTGTTGTGGGTAGGGATACATGAAAAAATCAAGAGAGTGCATATGTTTATTTTCTAAGCTAATGGCATTTTTATGACCACAATGTTCCTTAGCTCCACGTCAATAAGTTTAGTGACCTCAAAAATAACGCAACATGATTTTTAGGAACATCTAGAAAGATTAGCGGCTCAGAGAAGACAACAAGAGACACTGGAAAGACGGAGATGTTACGACGAACAAATAGCGAGCGCCAACAAGAAGAGACAGGAACTGATACGACAAGAGAGGGAGAAAGAGAATAGAAAGCTAGAGAAGATGAAGAAGAAGATGGAACAGGATCATTTTGAAGGTATTCCCTAGTGTGTCGTCTACATAGTACTATAGGACGCCCAGATCCGTAAAGTGGGTGATAGGCGTGCATACTTAAAGTATCGCGACCTTACACGGCTCGCCGTCGGTGACACACACGTGAAGCTTGCTCAAAATTTCATTGTCAAATTGTCTCGCGGCTCGCGGCGATGACAGACCGGCGACTAAGCTCGCCGAGCCATAAGTACGCGTACTTGCTCGCACGTCTATCACCCCTTTAAGTTGACCACCTACTTTCCTAAGGTATTTTTTATGCTCTAGGGATATTGAGGCAAGCACACGAATTTTTCCGAATTAAAAAAATCTTTGTCAGGTCATTAGCTTCCACCTAATGGAATCTTTTAGTGTAGATTACCAACTTACCCCAGCTATAGATATATTATACAAAACTAATGAACATCTTTAATATAGCAATCAAAAAGAAGAAAGACCAGCAGGAGTTGAACAGAAAGAACTTCATAGAAGGTCACGAGCAGAAACTTACGCGAATAAGAAACGAGAAGATGAAGGCGAGAGAGATAGACAATGGTACCATAAGAGTAGCACTAGAAGAACTGCGGAAAGAAAGAGAAAGGAATAGACAACAAATGGTAATTAGATGAATCTATAGCGTCCTGTGGGATGACTAAAATTTACCCACAAGTTTATTTAGTAGATTTCTATATGAAGAATACCGAGTAGAAACAATCTTTCACCTACTGTACTATATTATTGGACGTATTCTCTGAATCCTATATTATAATTCGAACTCCATAATATTATCTTTTTGTGCGGTGTATATACGATCAATTTGTGTAATGTTTCTAATAATATGACATGAAACGGTTAGTACATGTATTTGAAACCGGTCGCTAAATATATTATGTAAGTACATAAATAAGCCCGACTGATATCGGCTTAAAATTATTCATCAAATTCTTTACAGAAAAACCTACAACTGGAAAAACAAATCTGCATCGAGAACTACAACCGCGAGAGGAAGATGACGTCAGCTATGCAAGAAGAAGCAGAGATGATAGCAGATGAATGGCAGAAGGAGGCTCACAGCAAGACCGACGAACATTTTATGCAGGTCGAGCAAGAGCAACGAATGTGTAAAGAGGTGAGGAACCTATTACATACTTGGAACAAGTTTATGAAGATATAGATCCATAGAAATATAAAATACTTAGGTCAAACATGGGATTTACGTGCAGACTCCTTTCGAGTTTGGACGGTTTAGGTGTATAACGGGTAAGTTAGTCATTATTTTTATAAACAGGGAGGAACATGGCTCTCTGTGGGTGGGTAAAACAGTCTATACGAGCTAAAACGTGCGTTCATACAGGCACGCCAGTTGTGAGGAGGTACAGCCAGTGCTCTGCATAACCCGACCCCTCTTCCCCCCTTCTTTTTTGTAAGAGGGATCCAGGGTAAGGACCAGCAGGGCAGAGTACTGACCTTACTATGCACCTGAATAAAGCAGCGAAAAATTTTGGAGAAAAGATTATTGCAGAAAGTCCTACCGAATATTATTGGATCAAAAGACAAAAAAACGTGCAAAATGAGTAGAATACATACGAACGTTTCCATCATCGTTATCGTTGATAGAATGTCACTTTGTCTAAGGCCTCTGATCTTCCGGAAGAACCTCACCAAAAAGAACAGAACGACAAGCATAATCTAAGAAGACACCTTATTACATTCCCTAAAATTACATTCCAGAAAGCGGCAGATGAATACAAACGCCACATTCAAACTAGGAACCAAGAATTGGAGCGATCAAAACAAGAGAGGAACGAGCGCATGGAACGCGTGAAGAGGACCGCCCTCATTGAACTACAGCGAAAGATAGACGGCGCCAATCAGGAGTTGATGAAGCAAATGGACTATAGACACAGTCTTAGTTGCCAGATTAGGGAGAATGAGAGGCATTTGGTAAGCTTCTGGATACTTTCTAAATACCTTTGATTGTTTGGCGCATGTACTGCAACGACACCAACAATTTGACTTGACAACACCTCTATTTCCTAGCAGTACTTTCGGTTTTTATTTGATGCTGACTCGCATATGGGAGCCCCATTTGCAGAGTATTTCTAAACGCGAGGGGTAGTAGTAAATGAAGGCGCAATACAAAAACAAAATTACTTATTTTCTTTACAACTTTTTATTTCAGGAATCCGAATTAATAAACATTGAACATAAAGACAGGACTTACACGAAAAAGGCATCAATGTTTAAAGATGTTATGGCTACAAGATACGCAAGTTCTCCGGCAAGAACTAGGTACCTATCCAAAATAATCATATTTTATTTGTTATCATTGAAACTATTTTTACAGGAATTATGTTACCGGTCTTTGTTTTTCAGCACAAATCCTGTTCATCCTTTCCGAAGACTAATGGAGACACAAGGCAAGAAGAAATCTCTTCACCTGCCATCAATAGGAAAATAATTTATGTTCATGTAGACAAACAATAAAATAAATATATTAGTCATTGTAACTTGATTGATTTCCATAAATAATTATTCCTTTGTCGCCATCTATATGATCTCATTTCGAACTACACTGCCATCTATCGGTTATTTGTGGTACTAACTAATTCCATGCACGCCTTTCAGTTAACACTGGTTGACACATAGGATTACGTTCCATTTCTATCCGGTTCCGTCCGATGGAATCATGGATACTCTGAGTTTTACGTATAGACAGCAAGATGGCATTAGAGTATATGTTTTGCTATTTCTTATTTTATATAATAATAGAAAGTTAATGGTTTATAGTAGTTGTAAATTATTTTTGTTTTCATTTATCTGTTTGTTTTCACTAAATACTTTTGCGAGTATTATATAATAAATAAGATAAAACATGAACATTGAAATGGAACGTAAATTCTCTCATAATTTCCGGCAAAGATGAAGAAAGTTCAACTTTTCAAAGTATGATCCATAGAGTATAGTAATAGATTGGTATGATCAATTTGTTATTTCAAAATCCATGACGGTACTTCAACAAAAAATACGAAATGTGATTATTCTCTGCGGGTGAATGTAAAATATTTATCCCGGTCGCCGTATTGAAACATTTTGCATGTGCAAATTGTGCACGGAATCTTGGTTTAGGTATCAAACATGAAGGACGATGAAGAAATATTTCAAACCAATTTAGAACGATGCTCATACAGGTTTTTGCAGCAAACTGCAAAAGCTATGGGCTTGCCCTCCAACGTTAAGGTATGTAAATAATAACCAAAAGGAAGATAGTTTAACAAAATCGCACATGTTGATTGATGGAACATTTCAACAAAACTTTAATATTTCTGTTTCATTACTGATACTAAACTTATAATATTGGATATTTAGATAAAATCCTACTTGTATTTAAATTTATACGCTGGGCAAAACATCACTAATATAAATTTTGTAACTTCTTGTATATAATGTGCTTGTTTCATGTCTTGGGCAAATAAATTATCTTCTCGTAACTTAAATTCTCAGTGAAAACTTTTTGTTTCACAAGTAAACTTGAATCAACAGATCTGGTTTCAATAAAATTGTGTCTTGTTAGATTCTGCCATTTTACTTATCCTATTTTTTTAAATCCGCTGAATTTGTGGTATTGCATTAATTATAACTTGCTTTATGGTCAGGGGGTCGTCTTACCACCTAAAAAACCCAAACCTCCGATGACCCTATGTTTTTCAGTATGTATGTTTTTCAGTATATATTCGGTGGTATGGGATGAATAGGACATTGTATGTTTTATAGTGTTAAATTTATTTATTTTCGCAATGTATTTTCTGGTGTACAATAAAGTATATATAAATAAATAATAATAGGAGTAATTGTTGCTACAGGTACTTATTAATTTTATTTATTTCTTTGGGATCATTAAAAAAAGGTCTTACAGATTTACAAATACATAAAGCTGGTTAAAATAAAAAAATATCTGTAACATACCCATTGGGTTACAGTCGGTTTCCAAAAGATGTATAAATCAACAAGAATTCATTTGATTGTCTACAATCTGTGTTCCTTATTATTGTATCAATGTGAACAACTAAGTACATAATAATCTGAAAAAACATATAATAATTATGTATATAAAACAATATAATATATATATATATATATATTATATATATATATATTAAATATTACAGAAGGTGTACCTGATCCAATTGATCAATACAAAAAATTACGGCATGCCAAGAGATTTAGATTTATTGGTGCGACATGTGCGTTCTGAACAAAAACGTCTGGCGCTGGTACGCAAGGTGGGAAATAAGAAGCACCCGGTAGGTAAATTCATTGATTTGATCTGAGATATTTTTCCATCGTGTTGCATCTCGGATGAGACCTTTTTTGGGAGTTATGAAATTAACTTAGAACCCATACTTTCTACTATATACAACATTATTTTTTGTTTATGCTAACCCCGAAAAGGGGTCATTGTACTCATCATTTTGAACAACTTTTTGTATGGGACCAACTTGGAAATCGCGAAGAAAAAATCAGCTGTTCCATACATTTTGTCGATTTAAGTGAACACAAATGTATGGAACAGCTGATTTCAAGTTTGGTCCCATAGAAAAAGTTATTCAAAATGATGAGTACAATAGGGGTTATTTTCGGGTTTAGATAAACAAAAAATAAGGTTGTACATTCATTCTTAAATTATTTTCTTTAACGATATTATTTAAATATTATCTACATACATTGTATTGTAATGATATCCTTAATACTGTATTTTTTTTTGTCGAAATCTTTGTTTAGTTTATATATTAAAGTTTTTATCTAACACTTATAGCAGAGCCCCGAAATTTCCTCCACAAGTCAATCTCCACCAATCTCAAATACACCTAGGAGAGTGGGCCACATCTTCATACGCTACAGCCCTGAAGTGCAGTCCCCCAAAAGATACCCTCAAACAGTAGCAGCCAGAAGACTTCCTGCCACTAGCAGTGACCGTGTACTACGTAGTTCCAAACGGGTTACAAAGCCAAGTTACTTGCTAAATAATACCCTAATGAGTTTGATGAAAGATTCGGATGAGAGGTGTGAGACTAAGGTTAAAGGTGCTAGTACAGAAGAAATCAGGAATGCAAGAAGTATTGCTAAAAAAATTATTGTAAGCTGGCAGAAGGAAGGGAAGGTGGTACCCCTAAGGAGTGTGGTAAGTGGAATTTTGAATTTGTTTGCAGGGTTAAGTTACTTCGAATACTTTTATAATAGTGACTTATTCGCGCGCGACTGCTCATCTAGTCACCGCCTGAGGTATTTGAGCAGTGAGACGGGGGAGGGCGCCACTTACAAAATTGGCGGACTGAGTTAGCTCGACCTTTGTCTACCTCACTCGTCTCACCGCACACATACCTTTTTGTCATCAAACATTATTTTCCTAGTATTCAACCATACAGTCCTCATTACATCCACTAAAGCTACGGTTTCTGCAATTTACCGGCGAATGACGTGGCTGAAACGTTATTTATGAAAGTAAGGAAATCACACCTCTTGTTTTCCTAGAGATCGTTTTTGACACCGTAATGTCCTCGCGGTAGCTGCCCATGGATTTAAATCGCTAGATTTGCCCTCACTGAGGCGTATTTCCAGCAGTTAAAGTCATTGTGCTGAAGTAATGATGATGATCTTCCACTCAAACTAGTATTCCTTACATTACAGAACAATTCCCCACCGCTGGGCAAGCGACCACGCAGACTAAGCGGCGTCTACCCTCTTCAACCGGAGGACATTAAAAAGCCATGCGTAGTAGTCCGACGGGCTGACGGAAGTTTCACTAAATTAAACGCAATCTTTCGGAGTCAGTTGGCACAAAACAGCTATGACAGAAAAAAACAATTCGATAATTTGAATCCGTCCATATCCAAAGCAAACGGAACACCATCAGTTATGTCCAAAATGGTTCAGAACTCGAGTATTTCATCAAACTTCAGTGAAATGATGTCTAATTCGAACTACAAGCCGTCAAATTTGAGCGAACTGAACTCCAATTTTACCTTTAGGTCTTCAAATATGAGCGATTTAACCCCTAGTTTGACCAGTAAAGAATCAAACGTGTTAAACACCCCGAATTTGGGTCTTAGACCACACGTTTTAGAGACAGCACAGAATTTGGGTCACAAAACCGTATCACCAAATAATAATTACACTGCTACAAATAACTTTAGCTGCAGCAGTGGCTCTGATGAAACAACCCTATCAAATACTTCCAGAGAAAATTGTTCAGGACCATATGGGGAGTATTATCATAAGAAGATCAGGGCTGAACAAGTAAGGTCTTTACGGAGGAGCAGGGAGATGGCTAGGACCGTTGAAAACGAGTACAGGCTACCGAAGATTAATGAGGTGTTCAGCAAGTTCAGTAGTGTGTATAGTGGAGATGTTACGCAGCCTTTATATGTACAAGTTGACAGTGAACCTGAGATTGGTAAGTTTATTTTAATTTTTTTGATGTGTAACATCTTACCTCTCGATTTCCTGCAATTTATGGGAGTGATTTCGTGATAAGGGACGGAAGTGTGTAACAGGTAGAAATACAATAGAAGATAAACAATAAATTAAAAACTACAGAATGCCACCTGCTACGATTCTTACATACTTACACCTTTTGCTTCCTTTACGTTCATACATCTGCGGGAAAATTGCGTATCACATAAAATGACAACTGATTGCAATGGGTTTCATTTGACAGTTCACCCACGTCCAATGCGTTATTTACGTTGTTGAGCAGACAAATTTTTCAACCCTATGAAGCAATGGATTAGCAATATCCTTCAAAACTCTCGGATTACGATTGAAAGTGTGTTACTCAATTAGGGTGCAGGTCTGAGGGCCAAGAGAAGTGACAATCGCTTCAAAAGCGTTTCGAATTCCTACAACGACTTTCAACAGGATTGACATAAGCTTTTCGATAGCTTATGTCAGTCCTATACATTTTTGCCTTTTCCATCATCGTTATCGCTCATAGAATGTAACTTTTTCTAGGGCCTTGGTGTACTCCTTTGCCTACCCGTTTGGAGAATACAAGCGAGATGATATTATGATTAATGGTTTCTTTCCAGCCCAAAACCCGACAAACATCCCCGACTCTCGAATGCAGTACCAGGGCACCAGCAGTCTCGAGACGATATACAACTTGAAGATGCCGCACCAACCAACACGACATATGTCTACAATGACCAGCACACGCACCGTGTACTGTACTCCTGTGATATGTACTACGTGAGTACTATCAGTCTAATCAGTGGCGTATTTTAAGATATGACGCCCCATAGTTAATTGATTCAGGCGTGACTTTGCCGAAATCCATTATAAAATACATTACACGTAGATATATTTAGTAACCTATTCCACTTAACTATTCTCCAAGAGTCATAAAAAACCCTTTAGTTTCGACGAGTTCATAGGCCAACTTGGTTATGCGCAACGTCACTGTGCTGTCATTGTGCTTTTCTAGTGTGAGTGCATTTAGCGGGCAACAGTTAGACGCTATTTTTTTCGACGTGTTCACAGCTTTGACTATCTAGCTAGACATACCTATCTAAATATTCTTTGCTCGAAACCTATAAAATGTCAGTTGGATCACTTGACTTCGAAGCTATCCATATAGCGCTATAAAGTTCTTTTGGCGCGTGGACAAAATCGGAACTAACGCCGCCATCTTGTTTTTTCAATTCATTTCAGAAAACAATTGCATAAATGTTCAGCTCCCCTGTGTCAGCATCATTCGAGAGCCAACCAACCTAATGGCGGCTTGGAACATGAGGCGAGTCGCTGCGCAGTAACAAATTCTTGTGTCAGCGGGGGTGATGGGTGGGGTACTGCGCAGCGAGTAGCTAACTTCCGAGCCGCCATTAAGTTTGAATCGAACTGTAACAATGTACATTCCAAGCCTGGGCATGGCTTGCAGTGCAAGGCATTACATACGCTTTCTTAGGTAAACTGCAGGCATAATGATTACGTGGGCTTGGGATTTCTTGGCAATTCTAAGTATAGACACTGACAAATTTTGTTATTGCACTGCAAGGGCTTGATGTAAAGTAAAAAACATACTCTTGGCTTATTATTATAATTTTCTAGGACACTGCAGTCTTATTCGACGAATGCTATATTTCTGAGTGCACTTCATTTGTTTTGACTTTTTTTTGTTTTTTCTCTTTTCGATTACTTGGAAATTAGTCAAGTTAAAAGACTTTATATCCATGACGTCTGTGAAATATCACCAATTATTTTAATTTTACCTAATCCACCGACAAAATGTAAATATTATTTATTTAACTATTTATGCATACACATAATATAGATACAGACAAGAAGAAAGGAACAGAAAAATACGTACAAAGGCAATGCTTATTTCTAAAGAAATCTCTTCCAGCATACCTGCGATAGGAAAGTAGATTAAAAGAGACTGGGTGACTGTCTTATGTAATTTTTACGTTCAAACAGTGCTGATTCTCAGAGTAGTTTGAATAAATAACTTTTGATTTTTGGTTTTGATAAGAATACAAATATTTACTTACTTACTTTCAGTTATGTCTAACAATTTCTCTTCAATCACTCAAAAGATTCCATACATACTACTTGTTATTTAGTCGACTGGTGATTAATTTATAAGGTTTCAATATAATCATAATTATTTAAGAACAAGCTTCTTGATAAAAAAAAAATTACAAACATCATTCGCAAGACAAAATTGTTATTAAATCACTCACAAGTCAACTAAATCACTCACCAGCCAACTAAATCACTAGCACAGTGTAAACCGCACCGCTTTCTACCAGGCTGTCATAATACAAAGGTATTGTGTGAAGCTTACAGCTTGCATGTGTTGCTTGCAGCAAGACGCAACCTTCATCCAACGACGTGCGCAACCAGCACCACGTGTATAATCTTGCTTGTGAGTTACGCTTCTTTTCTACTAATACGTCTCGTTTACATGTTTTTAGTAGTGTGGCCTGTAATCACGAACATTGCTGACAACCGGCTCAGCTCAGCCCTCGTTTATCTACTTATTACGTTCCTGGTAGATTTCATAATTAGAGTCGCTGAATTACTGGAAACATGTAAATTATATTCTGCTAACATGTACATTTTAATTTGATACCATGGCTTTATCCTATGGTTTTGACAAAAGAGCTTACTTACGCTAGCTACTTCATAATTTCTACTTATCTTATAACCTACCTGGCTAATAAAACTAATCACCATTATAACAGAGATGATTTTTGGCGGTATCTACATCGCCACATGCGAACTACGCATCAAAGACCTGACGTCACATAAAAATCCTGACGTCACATAAATCCTGCATCGCGCCATCCATGGTGGATGAGTCAACTTTACACCCTGTTCCTCATACCCCTAAATTATAACGAGAGATGATTACTGTCATGGCATGATAAGGTGCTGCTAGCTAATAAATGCTTTTTCTTTCTCTCCATCGATTTTGTTTAGTTGCCTTTCGCCACAAGTCACCTAATTAATATCTTCACTAGGCTAGTAGACTTCCGGTATATTGAACTGTTAGCCAATAGTCCAATAACAAAAATCCTGAACCAACTGCAAAAGTTTCCTTTTTAGAGACAGCTTAGACTTCTTATCATGCTGTTTATCATCTTTCGCCAGCCCGCGCGTCCTCCTTCCAGTTTTGATAGAACCTATCCAGCTCGTCCCGCCATCTCCTACGTGGTCTGCCGCGACCCCGCCTCACTGTCTCAGGGTACCCAGTTCTGTGCTATTTGGGCCCACAGCTGATGGACTACTATTTTCATTTTTCCTGTAATGTATAAGGGTTTACTCGTTTATAACGCTGGTCCAACATCAGCGCGAACCGTCGCAGATAAGCGTCGACAAGTTCTTGTTTGATTATTCGGCGCCGGTTCGCGCGATTTGGCAAAAAGTATAAAAACTGCCTACCGGCAACCAGGGTTGACAACCAGCGCCACGGTTGCCAGCGTTCTACATGAATACACCCTTATTGATGATTATCCCTTGTATTTGTTAGCACCGCCGCGTGATAGCCAGCCGTTCTTTATGATCGAGAATGAAGTGATCCCGAGCGCAAACGATTTCTTCAGCAACTTCCACTGTCACGAAGAAAATAATAAAGGTAAGTATGTTTATTTTAGCCTAATTTTGTTTTAGAAATGTTTCTCGCAAAATAGAGTAATGTTTTTAAGATTTACACTTTTACTCAAGAATTTACTTACTTTGGGTTTTCTTGAACTAAGGGCAAAAATCACAGACCACTCTTTGACTACTTTTCTAAGTAACCGTCTCATACCATATGAACATTTTTTGAACATGTTAATCTTAATATTCGTATGAAACGCATGCTCACATTCGAATATGATGAACATTACATGCATAGGAATAAGATTAATATTCTTATAGCAGTTTTAAACACGAATGCTTTCTTCTACAGCTTCGGGGCATATGGTACACCCAAATTAGCTTCTATACAAAGCACTATCTATTCTTCTACGTCTAGGTGACCATGAGTAAAATTCCATGACACGAGATTCTGATGCATAATTTCATTATTCACTCTTTTCCCACCCAGGTTTGAGTTCAAGCCGTATACCTGATGTTGTTTCCCATCGGCAACGTCTCAAGTAGCTCCAGAAAAGTTGCCGATGGGGGCAACTAACTAAGGCTCCATCCAGGGGATTAGTTCGATGATACGACTACCAACTTCCACATTTGTAACTTCAAAAATACACAAAAAAAACTAACAATAGGGGAAGAAACCCCTATTTTTAACCCCCTTTAGTGCTTTAGGTGATGAATTTTTAAAAATCCTTTGGGCTTACCTTTATTACGGACATCGAGAGGGAGCGAAGGGCGTTGTCTGCCCGGTGCAACATGTTGGCTCGCAGGTTTGCACGTTGTTCCTCACAGGTAAAAATAACCTTGTTCAAGGCATACTTTTTACACGTGCAGCCTGTGGACCAACTTCACTCTGCGGGCGTACAACGCGCTTCGTGTCCAGTACAACAACGCGTTAAGAATTCTGTTGGGGCGGCCCCGGTTTTGTAGTGCATCGGCGATGTTTGCTGATGCTACTACCGATGACTTCTACGGAATAATCCGGAAAAGGAGTGCATCGCTTCTGCGTCGCTGTAGGGGCAGCTCGAACGGGATCCTGAGCGTGTTGTCCGAGCGGTGGGATTCCCCTTTCTTGCGGAGATGGCTGGAGCTGCATGCCAGCGCCTGCACATATATATATCTCTGAGTAAATTTTCTTGAACATATTGTGTATGGTTTAATATGGGACAAAGACCTGAAATAAATGAATTTTATTTTTTTTATTTATTATACATACAGCGTGTACCAGAAAGGTGTGGTATCATATTCAATAGTGTGGTACAGACCATCACACTGAACAAGTTTCTCCATGAGACCATGCATTATCGTATCTGAGAAAAAATATCAGCCGTGCCAGACATTTGAGTCAAGTAGATATTGAATTTTTGTATCAGACAGTTGATAATTTTTAGTGATCGAGGGAGGAGCTCGTGGCTAAGTAATAACAGCCGCACGGGCGATCCATCAGGTTAAGCTACGCTTGCCGGGCTTGGTCCGTGGATGGGTGACCATCTTTACATATCGAGACTCCTCCGTGCCTCGGAAAGCACGTTAAGCCGGTGTTCCCGGCTGTCATTTGTGGATCCTTGAGTCGTTACAGATCGTCAGAAGCCCGAAAGTCTGACAACCAGTCTTAACAAGTGGTATCGTATTACCCAGTTACTGGGTTGTGGAGGTCAGATAGGCAGTCGCTCCATGTAAAATAGTGGTATTCAGCTGCATCCGGTGAGACTGGAAGCCGACCATAGTTGGGAAAAGGCTAGGCAGATGATAAGTTGATAATTTTTACACGGCGGTTTTGGCTGTGCGTTGGCTGTCAGTGAATGAATGAGTTGAAGTCGATTTCTGTTGTAAAGCTTCCATGATAATTATTATAATATTTGAAAATTATAGGTGCACTCAACTCGGACTTCCAACGTTCATGTTCATCCGTAGAGACCATAGCGTCTCAGGAGCAGGAGTTATCCGCAAACCTCTCCATACCAGAGATGGTGGAAGATGCACTGGAGATTATCAGCCAGGATGGAGTACGTATAATTCTCAGACCAACAAAAAAGGAAAGACAGATCACGCCGTACGTCAAAAGTGAAGCCACCTGTTTATCTATGTGTGTGTAAAAAGGGTTGTCAGTTGTTAAAGTTTTTCCCTATAACTTGGGGAATAATATTTTGGGTAGGCTAATATTGTACGAGTAAGATATTGTTGAGTATGGTATTGTACCTCAATTGTAAGGAAGAATTCCGAAACAAAAACATTTTTTTTACATCGCAAAATAAAATAAAAAAGCAATTAAGTACAAAGTGCATTTAGGAGATCACCTTTTATGCAAGAATTGCTTGTGTTAGGAGACTCCGCTCTTTCACTTAGAATTATTCATTAATTTTCAATTGAGTGTTAAAAAAAAAATATATATATATAAATAGGTTAGTAAATTACAGAAAAATCAATCTGTATATAAATGAATGAGCGTAATACAGCTTCTTCCAATAACCATGCACACAGAAATTAAACTATAAGTTATAAGGTAGTTGAAGCGTAAATCATATCATCGTCATGGGTATGAGTCTTTAAGTAAATTGTTTTGAAATAAAATAGGTACTTAATTATATTTTTAATCAACTTTATTAAATTCAAAAACACCACGATAACAAAATCAATGACTATAGAAAGTACGTAAAAAGCGTCCGCAATTATAAAATAAAAACAATTCAAAAATTAAAATAAGCCATGGCTACTAAGAGATGACCAGTGACAACTGACGGCGCCCGTTCACGAACATGACGCACACCTGTGCTATGCAATTATGTAATACAAAGGAGATTGAGTTTATGCAAAGATGGTCTTACAATCTTCAGCAGCTCCAACAGTATTTTCAAATGTTAATTAGTTAGTTGTGGTTGTGGAGCAGGACCAGCATTAAGCCAAGCATTTTTATCAGCGATGTAATCCTCCAACTTATAATAAATGTCTGCATGCATAGTGTGCGTTTTATACAAGTTTTGAATTTCGTCTCATTCAGTTGAAGTATGTGGGGAGGAATTTTATTGCAACATTTTAAACAGTACCCCATGAAAGATGAGTCTACTTTAGCCAGCCTGAAACCTGATTGAACTAATAGGTCCCTATTTCTAGTACAATAATTATGTCTATCACTTCGTTGACTAAAAAGATGCAATTTTTTTCTTAAAGAAAAAAATATCAAGAAAATGGGAACAAAACAAAAAATTTTTTTAGTCGTCTGCTCATATGTATATTTCTATTCTCCGTTTAAAAACCTTGTTGTTGTGTTAATTTTTTGAATTGCTGCCTTTTAGATTTTAGTGTCTGTGAAATTGTTTCTAATTTTGAAATGTGGTGAAAGCGTATTGTTAAATATTTTTCAATGATACATTTAATTAAATGGACCTTATGCTCATAGCCTACAAAATTATGGTCCAGATCCAAGTTTACAAAAATGTTATCCTTCCCTAAAAATGATTCTAAAATTTTTGTTACTATATATTTGTACTGATTTACTTTTATTTTTATTTATTTATCCATTTATTTTTATTTTCAGTATTACTTGGAAATCTAAAATATTAAATGCATAAAAAAACAGACATAATAATTACTCGAAGTAAAAAATATCGAATGGGGAAATTTGAAATCATATTATGGCAACCCTCGCTCTTTAAATGTCACTGTTTTCGTTCGTTCATTCGTTCAGGTTTTTTGTTCCAAATAACCTAGAATTCATAGTTATCTAAATTAAAAAACGATGTTATTTTAAGTACTTACAAGTGAAAAGTGATTCCGTGAGACTTTTTCTGTGATTTAGTATTGTTTTACACGTTTTCACTACACAGGAAGGCATAATTATATTTGTTTTGGTGATGTTAGCTAGACGACGACTCGTGACGTACTAGGAGCGATGAGCTTGGTTTTAGTGTAGGTGTGTGCGTGAGCCTGTGTGTTTACTTGCAGGAGCTTGGTTTTGTGGCTTCACTCTCGATGTACGGCGTGATCTGTCTTTCCTTTTTTGTTGGTCTGAGGTATAATTTAAAAAAACTTATGACGATTAGACTGAGAATCAGCATGTTTTCACTATTTCCAACTGTTTATGCACACATAATCAGCCTATAGTATTCCCACTTCTGGGACACAGGCGTCCTCTCTGAGAGAAGAATTTGACTTTAATCTACCACGCGGGCACAGTGCGGGTTGATAGATGGCAGATCACATGTCTTCGAATTTTTGGCTCCACGGAGCACCACTGCTCTCCAACTCCAACTGTTTGCTTGTACTGATTTACTGAACCTTCTTGGCAAAGTCTTTCCCTGATTATATTGTGGCAGCATCTACAACGCCACGTACGAACTACGCATCACACTGACGTCACGCGAAATCCTGCATCGCGCAAGAAGAGTTTACGGCGCGATCAGACTATATGATATAACTTCCCGTCATCAATCATTGGGCAGTTACCTGCCAGATATGACACCCGTCTGGTCAGGGGATCCTCCCTAGAGGATGAGTGAACTGTACACCCTGTTCCCCTTGAGGCTAAAATATAACCAAGCAACGCAAAACTCGGATGCTGCCCAGACTTTTCCAGGAAACACCAAGTTTCATGTCGTTTTTAAAACCTCTGTAAATAACGATCAAAATAACTATTTTAATAAATATTTCAGGACTACATGGAGCGTATGGGAATGGACATAAGGATGCAGTGCATCCTATGCAACTGGGCAGGACCCAAGATTATTCTCGAGTATCACATCAGGAAGGTATGAGATTCAGAACTTCTCTACACTAATTAAGCGTAAACTAATTTTATAAAGAGAATATTATAGAAGCAACGAAAAGAAATGTTCTGTTTAAAAGGTGTTAGGCTAAACAACTGATAAACACGGTTTTGTGGTAATAAGGTCATAATTTAGCACGTACATACAATTATTTAAGACATGAATCATTTAATAATCTTGTGGATTTCAGTTGATCTAAGTGTCGCCGCCAAAAATATCCGTCTACTGCCATAAACATTACTTTATTTGACACTGTGGCCGGCCTGCAACGTATCACACTGTTTAGGGGAGGCCTATGTGTTTTTCGGCTGAATATTGATGACCAAACCTTTTCTCCCATTCCAGGAACATTCCGCCGACATAGTCGAGTGCCAGTCCAACGAGTTCAGCACCTCGTACACACTCGGCAAGCTGTCGTCGCGCCGCGTGTGGCTCAGCCACGTGCTGCAGCATGAGGGAGCGCTGTACGTCCTCAGCGCCAAGTACGAGGACCCGGACTGCTTCATGGCGGCTTTGTCGGTAAGATAATACGGGGATATTATCAAGCAAATTGGCACACTACGTCACTTTGTCGTGTTATAGAGCCTTATCGTGCAACTGCCAAAGAATGATAGTTGTGATTTGAATATACAGACAATTTAAGTTGTCAGTCAATTTGCTTGCCCCCTGACTTAATATATACTAGCTGATGCCGGTGGCTTTGCCCGCGTGGATGTCAGTTATTATATACTAAAACCTTCCTCGAGAACCACTCTATCCATTGGTGAAAAAGCATGAAAATCGGAGCAGTAGATTTTGAGTTTATCGCGAACAGGACGACAGACAGACGCGGCGGAGGACTTTGTTTTATAAAATGTAAGGATATACGTAATAATGTTCGCCATAAATAACATCACGACTTCATGCTCCGGAGAAGTAGACAGAGGTGCAGTTTAAATCGCATGTAATTGATGGTAAGTCCCATTAACCGGGCCCACATCTGAATTCCTGACATACTGAAATTCCTAATGGAAATCCTTATAATAATGCTAGACTCGAAGATCGAGCCTAGGACGCCTTTGCGAGAGACCAACCAAGCAAATATTGGGTCATTACATTACCTCTGAAATCAGCGGTATGGGAAATTTTAAAGAAGTTGCATTTTTCATTATACAGGGTTATTGGTAAAAACCAACAACTTCTTAAGGAATCATTGTACTCATCATTATGAACAACTTTTAGTATGGGAACAAATCTGAAATCGCGAAAAAAAAACAGCGGTTCCGTACATTTATGTTCGCATAACTCGTCAAAATGTACGGAACAGCAGTTTTTTTTTTTCGCTGATGAGTACAATGACTCCTTAAGAGGTTGTTGGTGTTTTACCAATAACCCTGTATAACAACCATGAACATTAATGTTTTAAAACTTTTATGCACTAATGTTTAAAAACTAAGATTACGTATGCCACTTAGATTAAGCGACAAAAATAAGTTTTGGCTAAGTTAAAAAAAAATAGTGGTCAATTCTGCTAACAAAATGAGGAGTCATTTTTAAGGTATTTTTTATATTTAGAAAACTATAATAAGGTTTTATTTACTACTAGCTGCGCCCCGCGGTTTCACCCGCGTAAGTCTCGATCCCGTGGGAATATCGGGATAAAAAGTATCCTATGTGTTAATCCAGGTTATAAGCTATCTGTTTGCCAAATTTCATCCAAATCCATTCAGCCGTTTTTGCCTGATTGAGTAACAAACATCCAAACACACAAACACACAAACTTTCACATTTATAATATTAGTAGGATTGATAGCTGTCTATGATGGTCATTATTCGATATAATAGCAAGCAATCGATGAATATTTTAAATCATAGAAGTGACTAGGTTCTCTATTTGTGAGAAAATAACGCCGATTTCATAGGTAATGACCCAAAATATCCCAAGAACGCAATTTACATACATTTTTGGGAACTAACTGAACTCTCACCTTCGAAGCCTGCTAACAACTTCCTATCTCCCTCCACAGACAGTATCATACAACCCGGACGACCCAAAAACCGGCAGCCTCACGATCTACAACAAAGTGACCGGCGAGCCCTTCAGCTGGACCGGCGTAGTGACGGACTTACCCCCCTGCATGCCATACGAAAATGACCCTAACTGCTTCAGGCTACAAATCTCCAAGATGGATTTACTACCGAATAGCGCCAACTTGAGATTACATAACAGGGAGTTGGTTTTACGATCGCCTACTAAAGTGGTGGTCGGACAGCCTGAGCTGGATACCATTCATATTACTTTAACTGTTAAGATTTTAAATTAAAGTTTTTAAGGCGAAAGAACCCTGCGAAATTCAAAATTTGAGGGTGTCCTGTGAATAATATATTGATAAACATACAATCAGGTCTTGATGATTGTTTGAGATGTTTTTCTTCGTCAAAGATTATGATTATCGTAATCTTTGACGTATTATATCATAATTATGATAATGAATATTGTGTATTTTTAGATACTGTTCTAGTATTTGCTGGTCAACTTATCAGTGTTATCAGCTATCTTGATAACATATTTTGTAAAAAAAATCTTGTTTGTTTATTATTATTTTGTAACTCATTTAACGTTTTAACTGCTTATAATAAAAATGAGCTTTTATGATTCTTAGAATACGAACCGGATACGGATGAGTGCGCAAACGCTCTTGTGGGCGTAATTTCGTCATTAGTCTTAGTTCGAGGTTGTATTTTAGTCTATCTGACGATCTGACGTCATTATGAATTCAATATGGCGGGTAGCGCCATATTGAATTGCGTGCCATATTTATTTGCAAATGTTAGTATTAAGAAATGTGGGTGTACTATAGGTACACCTCTGCCTAGCCCTTCGGGGATTCCTGATAAGCGTTATGTTATAGTATTATAGACCCTTAACCATTACCTAAAACCTCAGATTACAGATCAACCAGTTTGTTATGTATTCTGAGCCTAAATCATACAATTATAACTTCATGTGGTGAATAAGATACAAATGTATTTTTCATGACATTTTTTTTTATATCTATATATATGTACGACCCGGATGCGAGTTGTGGGCGCGCGAACGAACTATCGTTGCACTCGTGAGTCGGGTGCTTGGCACTAAAAGTGTTAATAAACGTACCGCCTGAGCGATTTAACTATAACCTTAAGCCTCGGAATACAGAACAACAAGTTTGTTATGTATTGTGATTTCTGAGACTAAATCATAGCATTAAGACTTAATGTGATCAGGCGCGGTCCGAGGGGGGGTCCTGGTCCAAATCATTCAAACTGTCGAGAGACTGAATGATTTACGTGCTTTACTAACTAAAAACTGTAGGTACTTGAGCCACAGTGACCCTGATGCCCATATACAAAAAAAGTATTTAGAGTACTTATCAATTAGGTAACCATTTCACAAAAAATATTCTTCGGCACCAATGGTGACCCCCCCCCCCCCCCCTAAGTCTTGGGCTACGACCGCGCCTGAATATGATGAATACGATACATGTTAGTTAATGCAGGCGTGACTTCGCGTAAATCCATTATAAAATACAATAGACGTATTCATATATTTAGTACCCTCGAAAGTCATTAAAAACCCTGTAAGAAATCGACATGTGTTTCACCCCCTAACGAGGCGTCCTCAGGATGCCGACACTCGGCGTGGCAACACGTCGCGTTCGGGTTCGCGACTGGTCAATCGTCATCGGTTACTAAATATCTCCGTCTATTGTATTTTACGATACATGTGTTTTTCATGACATTTTAATGTATGTTTTCAGAGTCTATGATCTCCGTAAAAGTTTATATTTTTTCGACTTTTTTAGCATTTAAGAAACACGTTTAGTGTTAATATAATAAGTGCCTACTGTGTGTTCATTATATCTTGTCCAGTGACGCGATTGGTAGCACTTCTGTCAGGCCCCATTTTGAACTCTATTAGTATTGAAACTAGGCTTAGTGCCAACATGACGGCAAGGGACAAGTTATAGTGATTGGTATGTAATAATAAACATACCGCCTGAGATTTCTACTCAACTAAAATAGTTATTGCTATATGAATAGTTTACTAAAATAAGGCTGACTGAAAGATTAGTACTAAAGTTTTTACAAAAGATTGTTTCGTTGTAAGTTAGAGTAGAACTACTTTTTTTTAAATATTTTTGAACCTTTTTGGATCTAGAAACATTGTTTCGTTGTAAGTTAGAGTAAAACTTTTTTTTAATATTTTTGTACTTTTTTGGATATAGAAACTCTGGTTAGACTTGTTGATTGTTTAATTATTGTTTAGTTGATTCTTCAAATTTTATAATCACGTTAACAAAAGATTTGTTTTGACTCTTTGATATTGTTGTATTTTTCGATGTTCGTAATGTTTTCTCATTTAGGACTTTTCTTAACTTTTGAAAGGTATAATATACCGACATTGCTGAGGCGAAATCATTGCCAATGCATTTTGATAACAAATTGTTCTGTTGTAAGGTTGATTTTTGAAAATAAAGATATTTAGTCGAGATTTATTTGTTTTAATGCATTGATAATGAGTAATGACTTGATGATCGCTATGTCTTAATTTTTATGACTAGCTGCGCCCCGCGGTTTTATCCCCATGAGAATTCCTACAAAACATGCTTTCCCGTGATAGTTCTGGCTCTACCCTTTGTCCAAGTGTCATATCTTTATTCATATTTTGTCCTCTCAAACATGGGTCAGCACAACACATTACAGCTATACTGTAAAATAACACGGAGTGTCAACCAATCTGCCAAGCCTTTTCCCAACGAAGCGCTTTTTTTTTTGCTTCCGGTCTAAGGTTGACTGTCCACTAGGGAGAAAGAAGAGTAGTAAAGCGGAGCTGTGCCAATACTAACCACTGAAATTGCAATAAAATCTCCGCTCCGCTTTAGTGGACAGCAGGGATGTGCGAACTAGTTTAAAAAATCGGGAAGCGCAGATCTCTCGCCGCCGCCCGCTCAAATTACTCGTCGCGTGAACTCGGCCCAGCTCCGCAACTCCGCTCCACAGTACTTCGCTCCGCATCAATGGACAGACACAGTCAACTCGCTTCGCATTACCCCCTCGCTCCGCGTCGATGGACAGGCAGCCTATGCAGCTGGGAGCGACTGCCTAGAGTGCGTTTCATCACATAGTTCCTTTGGCGTCATGTTGATCCACTGTAAAATTTTAAAACGGACCTATTAGGTAGCAGCTTAGCGTATTCGTATTGGTCGTACAACAGTAGAGCCAACATTACGGCATAGGAACTATTTGATGAAACACTCATCATAATAAAGGAGTACAGTATACTTATTATTAAAATTGTCATTCACTATAACCGTTCTGAAATAAAAAACAAAATATCTGACAGTGATTTGACATAAGAGACGAACATAAACAAACTTGTCAATTAATTTAGTGGTTATTTTGTAAAGACTTTACCTACATAATTTTATTTTGTTATTGAAGTAATAAATGGCGGCGCCATGCAATGCAACGGAACTGATACCAGCGCGACAGAATCCGCCTAAAGATGGGTACGGTCCGCGTGGAGCCCCGGACTGCTACTATGTAAGTGAAACGTCTTCCTGAAGCTTATTCTCTACCCTCCTCAGGGTAGCTCAGACCAAATATTATTTGGTCTGAGCTACCCTGAGCTCAGAGCAAAAATAAAAAACCTATTTGATCTGAGCTCTACCCATGCATCAATGCCTTACTTACAAAAATTTATATCGTTTTTATAAAGATTTAAACAATGATATTAAATTAACAGATATGTTATAAGCGCGCAATCGTGAAGACTCGAAAAACATTCCAATTGTAACGTTTTTACTTGTAGTGAAATGTAAAAAAGAATGAAACGTGGGTATTTGTGCCGCTGCTGCACACCAATTGCAGTTAATTGGCGCGGAACACTTTTTTCGGTTGTTCAGTGAGTGTATAACATATCTCTTAATATAATATCATTGGATTTAAAAGTTTCTTTTCATAAACTTGATAACCTACTTTTTCTAACTCAGGATGTCGGATTTCAATACTCAATACTCAATATATTTATTTGCATTCCACAATGTTAACTTAGGTGGTAGGTACATTAAAAAATATTAGATCATTGTGGACCCTGTCGGGCACAGCAAGATAGGATAGAGGAAGAGGGCTAATATTACATTATTAATTGAAAAAATAAATAAAATAATAAATGTTTTTCTACTACTCACTTCACTATAATTTTAATTATTATTTTTGGTATTTGTTTTTAATAGGGAATATGCATGTATTTTTTTAATATTTTTATTCAATAGTTTACATCGTCAAATAATAGTTTAAAAAAATTCGACGGCAAAAAAGCAATTTAAAGTAGTTAAAAAAATGTTTAAAAATATCCAACCGATCCGGGCTATTTAAACGCCCTCCATTTGGCGCGCTTGGTGTGGTGACGTCGCAGTCCGTGAAAACAGACAAGCAACTGTCAAGTCAATGTCAAACACTCCTTTTTCTATGAGCGTTTGACATTGACTTAACACTTGTTGATTGACTTGACATTGACATTTTGATTGTTATCCCGGATTGTTACGTCACATCCGCTCTTAGCCTTTTCAAGTATTTCAATTACCCACAGTTTTTTGGGACTTTTTAAAAAGTAATTTCTCGCTCTAAAAGAAATTTTATTCAAAAATATTTATGGAGGCATAATTCTGAAGTAATATAGTTTATAAAAAAAAATATTTGACCCCTATTTGAATCACATGCATATTCCCTATTATTCATTAAAATATTCATTATTATTATAATAGCATTTATGGATTAGGTATTGTTTTAGTTTACCCATAGCGTTGGCACAGTACAATACAGTAACAGTATTATATCTCGGCAGTGACCTTGAAATAATTAACTGCCGCGCACTCGATACTGTTGCGTACTGATATACACTGAGATGACGAAACGCGTCGTTACAAAATTGAACTCATTATATTAGTATAAGTCACACTAGGTATTTATTTATTTGGCTCACACATATCTCAGTTACTAAACTGGATGACCTCGTGCGGCTACGTAATAACAGCCGCACGGGTCGATCCATCAGGTTAAGCTACGCTTGCCGGGGTTGGTCTGTGGATGGGTGACCATCTCTATATACCAAGACTCCTCCGTGCCTCGGAAAGCACGTTAAGCCGTTGGTCCCGGCTGTCATTTGTGAATCTTTGACAGTCATTACGGGTCGTCAGAAGCCCGAAAGTCTGACAACAAGTCTTACCAAGGGGTATCGTATTACCCAGTTACTGGGTTGTGGAGATCAGATAGGCAGTCGCTCCATGTAAAATACTGGTATTCAGCTGCATCCGGTTAGACTGGAAGCCGACCCCAACATAGTTGGGAAAAGGCTAGGCAGATGATATCTAAGTTACTAAACGTTTGCCAACTCCCCAGACATCTCGCGTCCTAGACTCGACAGCCCGCTACGTGAAGTTCGTGAGGAAACTGCGGGCTCTGGAGGAGGAACAGAGGAAAGGCGCCCTCAACGCTCTGAAAGAGTTGAATGACAAGCAGAACAGCGACTTCTTTATACGATGCGATCGCAGGTTTGTTTCATAATGGTATAGTTCATTGATTCAGGCGTGACTTTGCGGAAATCCATTATAAAATACAATAGACGTAGATATATTTAGTAACCTATTCCGTTAACTATTCTTCAAGAGTCATAAAAAAACCCTGTAAGAAATCGACACGTGTTTCACCTCTCAACGAGGCATCCTCAGGATGACGATTGGCCAGTTGCAAACCAGAACACGACGTGTTGCCACACCGAGCGCTTGAAGCAGAGATCTCTGCACGTTTCGATTTCTTTTCGCGTTTCCGCGTTAAGCCAGCTGAGTATTTTAATCAGTTAGTTTCAAAATTTGGTATAATCGATTTTGAATTAAAACAATGTTTTTTTACAGATCTCTTATAAACAACGTGGCGAGACGAGTTGATCTATGTTTGTCATCTTACCAAGAAGATCTAAAGACGAAGAGGCAGAGGTATGAATTAAGGGGGAGTAGTTTGACAGCAAAAAATCATATTTCACCCGCGCAACCCTTACCTACCCCTCTCATTAAACACGACGAAAACAAAACACAATGCCTTCCCGCCAGCAGAAACTTTTCGTCTGGCGTTTATAGAATTCGAATTTCAATCTTCTGTAGTTTATTTTGCTTATACGATACGCTAAGCTTGAATTCAGAACTATAGATCATGTTCATGTTTTGGAACTAGAAACTCAATGTTGACGTGAAAAAGTTCAAATTTAAATGTTACCAAATTTTATTTAGGACCTTGTACAATTTGTACCTATTGACGTCTTTGTGGAAAACTGTGTTACCAAGTAATAAATATAATGCTATATCGTGGATTTCTCTCTTTGGAGGATCGTGCAAAGTGATACCCAAGTAAAAAATAATATTCGTATAATGAATTTTGCACTGTATTGTGCAACGAATATGGCATGTGTCATGAAAACCTTTCCTGCGCCAAACGCGAACAATCCTCTTCGAAAACATTTGAAACATGTGAAAAAGAGGCCGAGTTCTGTACAAAAGAAATAAATGTAGGATTGTCGGCTTCACCACTAAAAGAATTGACATCTTTTCATCTATGTAAATGGGTGCCAAAGTACCTAAGGGACTAATTATAACAAAGGCCCGAGGTACGCGCTCAGTACCGGCGCTGTGTTTTGGGCGCCCGCCCGGCGCGTTTTGGACGTCAAACGCAACAAGATTTCCACATTTTTTGTAACTTTTGAACCGTGTTTCTTTTAAGTTTGTTACTAATGCGGAGAAAATCACAAGGAAAAATAGTGAAAAAGGAACTCGCGTCCAAGCGTCAAGGGCACGGTTAGGCTTCATTTACGGAGACGCGAGGAGTCGCGCGTGGCTTTGGGCGGCGCGGCTCGCACTGAATTCAAACATATGGCGTTGTATGAGTGCGTTTACGGAGACGCGATTTTACACGCGTTTGTTTGAAATGGAGCGTTTTTTGCGGCGGAGCCCGCGAATGGCATAGCCGCGTCATACGCGGCGTTTCATCACGGCAGCGCACGTAGCAGCAATGCCCGCGGCATACCTTCTGCCAGTCTTATTTGTAAATCGCACAACGGAGATGCAAGTTGAGAGTGGCAAGTTGCGACATGTGCAAGCCTAACGGCGCCCGGCATGGGCGCTCGCTTAGACTGCAGCGCTTGATATAATTCGTTACATAGGAATTCATACAATTTTATTGAGCGCCCGAAACGCAGCGTACATAATGCGCGTCTCGGGCGCTTGTTATAACTAGTCCCTTAGTAGAAAGTTTAGTATGGTCCCTCTTTGTAACTGTTGAAATTGTAGCTTTAAAAACATAACTTTAGGCCTCATTTACGGAGACGCGGGGCGTGGCGCGTCGCGTGCAGTGTGGCGTCACGCGGCGCGTCTGACGTTTTTTCTGTTTACGGTGCGGCGGCGCGTGAAGCGGCAGTTATCATCCCACGCGTTAACATAAACATATGGCAATATACGTCTTGATTGTAGCGGTTTTTTTTTTGGGGTTATAATATATATTTTTGAAATGTGCTAATTAAAACCTTTCATTTGATACCCAACATGGTATGATTAAAAAATATTTTTTGTTGTTCATGATATGTCACCTAGAGGGCGCCATTTTCAATTTAATGTGTCTTCATATAGGCTATGACCAGCGGACGATCATGAAGCTTCCAACGATACCTCATTTGTCAAATTGTGATGAGTCTTTTAGAAGATAATATGTGGGAACAGACATAGATAAATACATAGAAACCGGTCAAAATTATAACCCTCCTTTTTGCTTCGCCGTAGTCAGGTAAAAACTAAAACCCAACTACGACAAAAAAGTCAACTAAAGAGATATAAACAAGACATCACGGACAGACAAATTAAAAATCCGGAGTCATACGGAATCTGTTCGAGTTCGTTCGTTATACCAATAACCGAAGAATAAAGGTATTATTCTAAACAAGTTTTATTTAGGGGCGGTCAGTCGCTCCAATTGTTCGTCTAAGGGTCACCTTACAAGAAGTTTGTCAAAAAAAGTGGGAGTAAACGAATTTGGATCCTCAGTAAATCGCAATAAGATTTAATCTCCAGTGCGAACTTTCAAATGAACGTGGAATGGGCTCGTTGGCTATGTTGTAAATTTTCTCCGCAAGAAAATTCACCGCAATATAGAGCAATGGCGCTAGTTTTACCTACTTCTTTCTATACTCCGTGCTACTATACCAGTCAAAAATCTGTCAAATAAAATGTATGTCATCTAACACGGTACATTTATTTCTGAAGTAATATAAATAAGTATTAACACCTAATTCAACTAACTTATTATGTTGTTACTAAGAACTAACTAAGACTTATAATATCTATAATAATAATTATGTACAAGGGAAAATTATCAAAGGGCATCAAAAAATTCGTCCGCATCGCTGTCAACAGGAAAAGTGCCCAAAAGGCTGGCAGCATTGCCACGTTGTATGGCAATGCTGATTCTTTGCCCAAAAAATAGGCCAGCCCTCTGGTCACGTGAAGAGTCGACCAAGCGTTTGGCGATGTCTTGAAAAACCAAGTGGGCACTCGGACCCCATGGCCCTAGGGTTTCAACCCCAAACGGCTCGAACAAATACGTCCCGATAAGATTGGAGTATTTGCGCCGTTTGAGGTTTTCTGCACCTGCAGCAGCAGCTCCAGCACAGCCCGCCGTGCTGGGAAGATGGGATGGCGCAAGGGTGTCGACACACGTTGCATCCCACACCAAAGGCCTACCTACCTTCCAAGGCATTATGGTCATTCCGTCTGGTCTCTTCCCATCGTCGCGTGCCAAGCCATTGGGTTCTAGAACAGCTGGCACCCCGGCGGTGGCAAGAGCACGACGGATGATGTCATTGATGCTGGCGTGCCGTGCTATCCGACCTGCGCTTCTACTGCAGGATAGGCCATGGTGACCGAGGCAGTCGACACCTTCACCGCATTGGCAGCGATGCGGAGCCACGCAAGGAGCGCCCAGACGCAGACAGGTAGCGAGCCGGAAGGTGGTGTCACCCAGCATAGTCCCTATGTTGGGTGACGGTAATGCCTGAAGCCAGAGGCCCGATTCCCATTCACCAACAGCCAGCAGGCGGGCACGCTCAGCAGTATTGGTGGACGTATTAATAAGATTATTCCGTACCAACCTGCAGAGCGGCTCATCCCACTGCCTCTGGGAAAATGAGTTCACGGGCCGATCTGTATCCGGGCAAGCCGCTTTCCAGGCGTTCTCCGCATCGGTCAGGCACGGCACTTCATAGTCAACCAGGCAGGGGGCTAAAATTTTCCCGGTCAACTTTTCAGTGCTGTGGACAGACGACAGGAACGCCGGTAAGCTAATACTGGTAATTTTGCGAACGCCGAGGCCCCCAAAACGGATGGGTAGTGTGGCTTGCAGCCACGCTCGGTCGTCCAAGGCCACATTTAGAATGGATGTCAGTGTGCTGCGAACAATTTGGTCAATTTTGTCCAAGAGGTGTGACTGCTTCCATAAGGGGGAAGAGCGTAGAAAATATGTAAAATTTGGGCCAAAACAACAGTATCTAATCAGGGTGAATGCCGAATGTAAATTAATTTTGGAGAGTCTGTCCGAAACATCGTTGAATTTTTTTATTTTTTCTTCGATGAATGGAGAAAAGCTGTCTTCTAAAATTGGGGAACCTAGGAGGTGCAATGAACTTTTTTCTAAAAATTTTATTTGTGGGGCTATTGCATTAAATTTCTCAAGGGTCAATTGTCTGTCGGTCATGTCAGAAAGGTAAATTTCACATTTTGATGGATTAAGTTCCAGGCCAATAGATTTAAATTGCTGTTTGAGGAGATGTAAGTCTTTTAAAACGGTGTCTACATCACCTCCTAGCGTTCCATCGTCTAAATACCATACGTTAAATTTTGAATTTAATTTTTGGATGATTGGATGAATAGCCAAGCTGAAAATGACTGGCCCGTCATCTTGAGTTTTAAAATATCAACATTGAATTTTATATGTTTATTTAGACTCGGTATTTATTTATTTATCAATCAATAACACTTGTAATATTCGTTTTGGAAGTGGTTTTAGTGTTTTTTTCATGTTTTCTATGTCTCAGTTTCTTTTGTGGAATGTGATAAATTACGAAAATATTATTTACGAAAATAAATAATATATCAGCGCAGCTAAAAATTTGAGCGTAGTCCTCTCGTCTCAACAGAGCGACGCCGACTGATTTGTGAAACAAAAATATGCTTGAAGTTCCCGTAATGTGCGACGGAAGATGGCTTCTTCCACGAACTAAGAACGTCGTAAGTCCTACAAGCTTTGATTCGTAATAAAACCAAAAATAAAAGGAATAAAAAAAAAAGCCTACACAATTTTTTTTGCCTTGTTTTAATACATATAATCATCTAATTTTTATCATAATAGGCATTAGCATTTTAAGTACAAATCGAAAATACGTGAAAATTAGAGGTAACTTCGTGATATTTTTTTATCGAGAAAATTCTAATATTTTGTGTTTCTGTTACACAAAAAGTTTGGAAATATCATGTAGTTACTCATACTATTTTTATTTTACACCTAAGTCTTATCAATTTCATGAAAAATCAAATTGAAGACAGGCAATTTTGCTTCCAACCCGCCCTTAAACGAAATTTTAGTTATCAAATGGATCAATATTATGTATGAATGAAGGAGGAGCTCGTGGCTAAGTAATAACAGCCGCACGGGTCGATCCATCAGGTTAAGGTACACTTGCCAGGGTTGGTCCGTGGATGGGTGACCATCTTCACATATCGAGACTCCTCCGTGCTTCGGAAAGCACGTTAAACGGTTGGTCCCAGCTGTCATTCGTGGATCTTTGACAGTCGTTACGGGTCGTCAGAAGCCCGAAAGTCTGGCAACCAGTCTTACCAAGGGGTATCGTATTGCCCAGTTACTGGGTTGTGGAGCTCAGATAGGCAGGCGCTCCATGTAAAATACTGGTATTCAGCTACATCCGGTTAGACTGGAAGCTGACCCCAAAATATTTGGGAAAAGGCTAGGCAGATTTATTATGTATAATGACTGACCGCTCTCGTATTCCACTTGATTGACTTCAGTAGTCATTTTATTTTTAGATTGTTTTTCTTTTTCGCCCTTTGAGCAATTAGGAACCCTTTAACAATGCTTCGGGCTGTCTCGGCTACCTTGGTTCTCGTGTGAATCGCAACATTTCTGATTCGTAGGTACAAGCTCGGACACTACTCATAGAAGAATAGAATAATAAACTCTTTATTAGGTACACCATATAAATTACAAATATCAACGTAGAAGTGAGATATTGAGAGATATTTAGCAACCGGCCCCGGCTTCGCATGGGTAGCAGAGCATACACCTTCATTTTTTTTTCTGTCGTTTGAAATGTAAAGTGATGTTCGTCCTGCTTGGAATATTTTACATCGTCATATTTCAGCCAATTTATACAAAACCTTCATTATTTATACACCTAAACCTTTCTCATGAATCACTCCCTACATTGTTGAAAACCGTAGGTTTGAAAATCCGCTATCGAGGCGGCAGTTTTCTAAACTTTTTTAATTCTCCAAGCTATCAAGCAATCTGCCTAGCCTTTTCCCAACTATCTTGGGGTCGGCTTCCCGACTAACGGGTTACCTAGGACATGGAATAAATAGTCTGGATGTTAGAGTCTGTATGTGTGCCCGATTGATGGCAATAGGCTTGCCCCCTATCACATGGGACTTACACATAACTGGCGAAATGTGGGTGTACTATAGGTACATCTCTGCCTAAACCTTCGGGGAAATAAAGGCGTGATGTTATTTATGTTATGACTACCTATCTGACCTCTACAATTCAGGAACTGGGTAAAACGATACCCCTTGGTAAGTAGTTGTCAAACTTTCGGGCTTCTGTTAACCCGTAACAACTATCAAAGATCTACGAATGACAGCCGGTACCAACGGCGTGGTTTCCGAAGCACGGAGGGGTCTCGATATTAAAGTCAAAGTTTTACAGTTTGTTTTTATTGTTTTATTTCCTGTGCGTGTCCCAAATAAAATATTTTATTTCTTTCTTTGATCGACCCGTGCGGCTGTTATTATTTTGCCTATTAGGGCTTGTATACAAAACTGCGTTACGACGTCGCATCGCAAAAATCAGCGACGGTACCCTAAGACGTTCTTAGGAAAGCTTCTGCGTTGCGAATTCGCATCGCGCCGATTCGCAGTTTTGTGTGCAAGCCCTTATGTAGGCATTCAACTTATATTTCCGGCAGATTGTTAGACCTTCTTTCTCAAGAAGAAGAGATGAACATCCGTAAGTTTGTGGAGCAAGCGCAAGCGGGCGCGGAGGCTCTGTGGCAAGACAAGAAAGATCGCCTCGCGTACTTACTGGCCAAGCGGAAGAAGGAACACGAAGAGAAATACAAGGATATACCGATGTATGTGTTTTACATTTTAATTTTATTCTGTTCGGGAATCTTAGAGCGCCTTCAAATTAGCCGCAAAGTGCCGCGCGGCGGCAATCGCTAGGTTCGAGTATCATAGTGTTGTACATTTAGTTTCGACCTCATCTATAAATTCTTCAACCTGATTTTCGTACATGTTTTGAACAAAAACTACGTGCGCATCGTCACTAGTCGATCGATGCACAGATGCGCGGCCGCAGCGCGGGTGTAGCGCTGCAGTCCAACGGTTTTTATTTATATATTAATAAAGCAGCGCGGCGGCAGCGCTGCAGCCGCGCGGAACTTTGCGGCTAATTTGAAGGCGCCCTTACAACTAGAATAATTCAGTGTTCTTAAAAAATATGAAATTTAAGGCCATTTTCAAGGTTCCGCCGACAAACACTAAAATAAAAACGAAAAAGGTCGGCACATAAAAACTTTTTACAAAGAAAATAAAACAACCAATTCCAAAAAAACACTACTAAGTGAAAAATAACTTTTATTTCTGAAGTCGGTGTCTTTGAAGTTTTTGGGTGGTTTTTGCCACCGACTTGCAAAATTAAAGTTATTTTTCAGTCGGTGGTGTTTTTTTGGAAGTCGTTTTTTTTTTGGTAAAAACTTTTTGGCCTTTTTTTGTCAGACGTCCATCAACTGGGCTGTGTACAGCACTAATATGTTTACACTTAGCAACTTTTAAAAATGATTTTCTCCTACTTTATTGATTGTAATTTTATGATATAACGAACATAGTATTTTTGAACCCATATTATTATGAGATAGGTATCATCTCAAAGTTACAATCGTTATTTCCCGAGAATAACGTTATTGAATTTTGCTGAGTTTATACATATTTTTGCTCGTGACTGTACCAATACCAACAGATATTTTACGAAACATTTTCTTCGCCCCGAAACCCTAATTTTTTAAGACATGCCGATGTGTGTACAGTCGAAAAAAAAAAAATTCTGACCTACCATAAGCTTATTTTGTTACAGACATTCAAATACAATTAGGTCGACATTCGCGTAAACATACATTTCCTTGGTAACGACCTTATCATCTGCCATCTTTGTTATTTTGACGGTTTCAAACGATTTATCGTCAAAGTGGGTCATGATTAACTTAGCCTGACTGTACATTAAAATATTCTATTCCTATACATGTCATATTATATTCTAAGTACTGTTTATTTTATTTATTTTATTGCCTGTTTATTAAATTTACAAATGGTGGAACCTGACTTGATTTCCGTACGTCTTTTTTCGGGTGACCACTGAAAATCAGCGCTGTGCTGTGGGTCCCCATAGCGCAGCATCATGCTGAGTGGAAGCCTTCTTGTCACAGTCATGACGTGCAGCTGCCGATTATTTATCTGTATACTCCTGATCTCATATGTTTTTTTTATTTTTTATTGTATTTAGATCTATTTTGGTTAAAATTGCTGATCTTTTTGTATGCACGTGTTTCTGTGACAAATAAACCTATTTTTCTTTCTTTCTTTTCTTTCTATACCAGATCTAAATGCGCGCACGTACACCCATGCATTGTCGCCTTGCGTGCACGCAAAGCGCAGGAGGGCCAACTGTACCAGATGAAAGAGAAGCAAGCAAGGAAAATGGCTGAGATTGAGATGGACAAAATGTGGCACGAAGTCGCCCTGAAGGAGTCTGAAGCTTTGGTAACGAATAGACTTATCAATCTGCCTAGCCTTTTCCCAACTATATTGAGATCAGCTTCTAGTCTAACCGGATGCAGTAGAATACCAGTACTTTACATGGAGCGACTGCTTATCTGTCCTCCACAATCTAGTAAGTAGGTAATACGATATCCCTTGGAGTAATAACAGCCGCATGGATCGATCCATTATGTTAAGCTACGCTTGCCGGGGTTGGCCTGTGGATGGGTTACCATCTTTACATACCGAGACTCCTCCGTGCCTCGAAAAGTACGTTAAGCCGTTGGTCCCGGCTGTTATTCGTGGATCTTTGACAGTCGTTACGGGTCGTCAGAAGCCCGAAAGTCTAACAACCAGTCTTACCAAGGGGTATCGTATTGCCCAGTTATTGGATTGTGGAGGACAGACGGGCAGTCGCTCCATATAAAATACTGGTATTCAGCTGCATTCGGTTAGACTGGAAGCCGACCCCAACATAGTTGGGAAAACTTTAGGCAGATTGATTGAGTTCGGTGTACAAGAGAATCGGCACCAATATTTATTTATTTTATACAGGCGGCCCGCATGGAATTGGACACGATCGAACGTCTCCGTCGAGACCACGAGTGCTTCAATTACTGCGATCAACAGGTCCGGCAGAAGAAGGAACAACAGATGAGAGATCAGGAGCAGTTGAAGCTGGAGACGATGAAGATGATGTCCATTTTTGAGGAGCAGACCAGACAGGAAGAGGAAGGTATGTATTGGGCCACCACTGCTCGTAAATTCTCTTACCCTCATCCCAATCCTACTAATATTATAAAATTAAATGTTAAAGTTTGTGAGAATGGATGGATGGATGGATGTTTGTTACTCTTTCACGCAAAAACTACTGAACCGATTTAGATGAAATTTGGCAAACAGATAGTTTATAACCTGGATTAACACATAAGATACTTTTTATCCCGATGTTCCCACGGGATCGAGACTTACGCGGGTGAAACCGCGGGGTGCAGCTAGTAGGGAATATGCATGTATTTTTTAAATATTTTTATTCGATATTTTACATCGCCAAATAATAGTTAAAAAAAATCGACGGAAAAAAAGCAATTTAAAGTACTTAAAAAAAATGTTAAAATATCCAACCGACGGACGTAGTCTATGACAACAAACAAACAAGTGTCAAGTCAATTTAAAAAACTCCTACAAAACACATTGATATTTTGATTGTTGTCATAGACTGTTACGTCACATCCGCTCTGACCAATAGCGTCCCTTTTCAAGTATATAACCCCCCAGTTTTTTGGCACTTTTGAAACATTAATTTCTCGCTCAAAAAGAAATATTATTCAAAAATATTGATTGAGACATAATTCTGAAGTAAAATACATAGTTTATAAGAAAAAATATTTGACCCTTATTTGAATTACATACATATTCCCTACTAGCTGCGCCCCGCGGTTTCACCCGCGTAAGTCTCGATCCCGTGGGAATATCGGGATAAAAAGTATCCTATGGTAACCCATCCAGGCTATAAACTATCTGTTTGCCAAATTTCATCCAAATCCATTCAGTAGTTTTTACGTGAAAGAGTAACACACATCCATCCATCCATCCATGCATCCATACTTACAAACTTTCGCGTTTGTAATATTAGTTATATTTATTTGGATTCCGTGCAGCATTTGCTTCCATACTTCTCTATTAGCCGTCATCTCGGTAGTCACCCCTTTCTAGGACTGCGTGAAAGATGATGATCTTTCACACAGTCCTTCCATCGTTTCTTTGGTCTTCCCCAACTCTTGTACCCATTTTCACTCAGAACTTTCCTCACGTCTTGTTACCAATTTCTCTAGAGAAACGCCGATGCCAACAAAAGCGTCTTGACACGGCTCGCGAGCGCAAGCAAATGATACAAGAACGTAAGGACACTATCGCGAAGCAAGATGCGGATGCGAAGCTGATCTCCGACACGTGGGACTCACTCGCGGGCATGGGGCTCGCTGAGGAGAAGGCTAAGGAAGAACTTATCAAGCGGAAACGGGTATGTAGCAATACTCAATTCTTTATTGCATTCCATATGTGTTACATACTGACATACAGGGTGTAAGGGACAGCCCTCCGCAGACTTATGGGATGAATTAAACATATCATAGTAAGACGATCGGCAGACGCTCCATGTAAAATACTGGTATTCAGCTGCATCCGGTTAGACTGGAAGCCGACCCCAATATAGTTAGGAAAAGGCTAGGCAGATGATAGTAAGACGATCGGTACGTGAAATTATTTCAGGAACTTTATGGGAATCCAATAAACCTGATTTGTATTATTACGTTAGGCGCAATGTATCGTTACCGCGGCAAAACCCGCGTACCCGCACTCACCGTGTCGGGGGGGGGGGCGCGCTCGAGTATTTTAATATCCATTGCTGGTTTTTTATTTTAGCTATTTTATTTACATAAATGGAGTGCTGCGTATAGAGAATGTAATTTTACATTGAAATAAAGGAATAGTAACTGAAAAAACGATAATAAAAATAAAAACTTTCCTGAGAAAATTTCCGGTGGGATATGATTCAAAACAAGGAGCTGAATGCCCCCTGTTAATTTGCGGAGGGCTGTCCCTTACATACTTTATTTGGTAGAACAAAGAGGCACCCTCAGGTAAAGCAGCGGACGACCTTTATTTTTATTTGCGAGAGGCCATTTCACTAAAACAAAAAACCTTAATAATATTTTAATTCTTCTTTCTAAATGTTCCAGCGAGAGCAAGACGTGTGCAACGAGAAAATGGGGAAGATAGCGCGAGATAAGGAGGCGTTGATCAGCGCAGACAACGTGTTGCTGGTTGAGGAGAGGCAGCGGCTGCAGGACATGGCCGATAAGAAGCGATGCGAGTACCTCATGAAACGCAAGAAGGCGTGCCAGGTAAGGATATATTTATATTATACTAGCTTCCGCCCGCGGCTTCGCCCGCGTGGTATGTCGATAAAAAGTAGCCTATGTCCTTTCTCAGGCTATAGACTATATGTGTACCAAATTTCATTTAATTCGGTTCAGTCGTTTTGGCGTGAAAGCGCGACAGACAGACAGAGTTACTTTCGCATTTATAATATTAGTTAGGATTATAAGCCCACATAAGTGTTGTCCCACTGCTGGGCAAAGGCCTCCCTTCCCTCTTTCCACTTTTCCCGGTCTACTGCCATTGCGGGCCATAATTATGGCCAAAACGATATATCTGTGGCCAAGGTAGCCCCTGAAATTCAAATTTTCAAAGGTTTTTTTTTTCAATTTGCAGGTCATCAGGTTGTATGTTGATTAAAATATGATTTGCGACCGTAACAATTATGAATTTACAGAATTATAAACATTAATAATACAACTCTTTAAGTTCATACAAGTGTATTGATGACAACTATTTCATGAAATCATGAAACATCTGGCACTTAAATGAACTTAAAGAGTTATTTTTCTGATTTTAATGATTATAATTCTGTAAAGCCATATCTGTTACGGTCGCGAATCATATTTTAATCAACATACAACCTGATGCTGACCTGCAAATTGAAAAAAACGTAAGAAAATTTGAATTTCGCGGCCTACCTTAGCGCATCCCCCTTTACGGCGACAATAATGCTGGGGCTACATTGTCGCATTATCACGAATTAAACTTCGCGCGCTCTCTCTCTCGCACACCGCTCGACGTCTTGCTGACCAACAGAGAGGGCGCGAAGTATAGTTCGCGATAACTCGATAATGTAGCCCCCCGGCATAAGTCAACTCATAAACTGTACTTACATGATATTCTAACTAATCATTTTATCCTCTCAGGAAAACCACCAAGGCATAATAGACCAAATCAAAGACAACGCAGCGACACGCCAGAATAAGATAAATGAACATGACGATTATAACAAGTACCAGAGCCAGTTGGCTGAGCAGCTGGACCAGCTAGTGAAACACAGGGAGCTGACTGAAGCACAGGCCAGGAAGCTGTACCAGAAGAACTTGCAGCAACAAATTGATTATAACCAGCTGCTTAAGGTAAGGACACATAAAGATATAATTATAGTATAGAGTGCGCACAACAAACTATGAACAGTAGACTCGGGTTTGAACAACACGACGTTCGTTCATTCGTTCGTTCCATACTCACTCACTTGTCAGTTCGAGATTCACTCATTTGTATGTCACAGTGAAGCGGTACAAAATGTTATTTTAAAGTGTTGGGACATTCAATCATTTTGTATGGGACAATTGAAGTGCCTCTTGTATGTCCTACCCAACACTAATCTATAGGTCACTTGTCTACGATGCGCACTAAGCGATTTGTGCAATACGCGCACTCTATGTTCAGGTACAGTCGAAAAAATTGAATTCTGACCCACCATAAGCTTATTTTCTTACAGACATTCAAATATAATAAGGTTGACATTCGCGTAAACATACATTTGCTTGGTAACGACCTTGTCATCTGCCATTTAATTACACAGAGAATTATCTGTTGCACTCTCTATTTTTGTTAAGAGCTGTTAAAAAATAGTATATTATGCAATTAGTGAATAAAGGACGGATTTAAAGCGAGGGCCATAGGTGAATCACGAGCAAGTGAAGGATTCTAACGACTGAATCACGACCGTAGGGAGTGATTCATGATGATTGAATCACGACCGTAGGGAGTGATTCAAGTGTTAGAATCCTGAACGACGCGAGCGATTCATGGCCCTCGATATAAATCCGTTTTATTCAAGAGTTGCATACTATACTTTATACCATGACTACGAGAAAAAGAACATGCAACTTCGAGTATGTTGTTATGTCAATGTTATGCCTTGTTTTTATAGTACCTACACCGTAGCATAGAATACATACTCCATAAGGTCGATGACTTCTTTTTCTTCGACAACTCATTAAAATAAGTTAGGAAAACAGACTCTGAAAATGTGGTCAGCTTGATTTTCATTTTTCCATTTACTCAAACAAACAAACTCACACTCAAACTCATCGTAGGCTTTGATGTAAACCAGCCGTGATTTGTTGGTTAGCAAGCTTTCTACTATATCGGCCGCCCTCTCTTTCATAAACTCAGGTGTTAACACATCTTCATCACTTGAAAACATTTTCAATCGATTTATTATTAAGTAACCCTAAACTTTTTGTTCGTACAACTTACAATATTTAAAATAGCGCCCATTTACTAATGACAGCAAAGAACACAAAACAGTCTTTATTCTAATGCTAAACTCCTGTTCGAAAAAAACAAAAATTTTAGGGTTACTTCTACTTCTATCCTTCACTTGCTCGTGATTCACCTATGGCCCTCGCTTTAAATCCGTCCTTTATTCACTAATTGCATAATATACTATTGACACCAATTTCTTAGTGACATTTGTTCTGAGTTATAGTTAATTCCAAAGAGTTTGGATGCAAAATATGATTATTAATGCTTTATTTAAAATATGATCTATTGCAGCGATGACAAAGTTTAAAATTGCATAGATCTCCTACCCGTATTGACATAGATTGCTTAATATTTAAAACGTCCTAAGTGCACTGTAAAGGAGGGAATTTTTTGTTATTTTGACGGTTTCAAACGATTTATCGTCAAAGTGGCACTAGCCTCACTGTACCTAATCTATTTATATTTATTTATACTACAATCAATTCCACAGGAGCGAGAAAAGGAAGAAGAGTTACTGCAGCGGGAGAAATCCAAGCTTGCGTCGAAAGACTACAAGCTTGGCATCACCAAGATTATGAGCCGGTGAGTTCAGCATAAGAATAATCAGCCTAAAATGATTCCACTGCTGGGACACACGCCTCCTCTCTGTGAGAGAGAGTGGGCCGTAATCCACCACGCGGGCCCAGTGCGGGTTGGTAGATGTCACATGTCTTGGAATTTTTGGTTCTAGGGCATGCCGGTTTCCTCACGATGTTTTTCTTCACCGTTTTGAGAGCAGTGGTGATAAAATTATTTACACAAATTAAAGTGCCTGTCAGGGTTCGAACCTACAACCTGCAACTCGTAAGTCGTCGCCGTTACCACTGGGCCACCACTGCTCTTCAGAAAATCATAATATTATCACTGGTTTTTGATAGGATGAGACTAAAGCCTCATTCATCAAACAAATAAAATTAAAGTGTCTGTTTGTAGTGACAAACTGCTTGTCTGGGTTCGACCCTACGACCTACAATTCGTAAGCCGCGGCGGTTACCACTGGGCCACCACTGCTCTAACAGTTCAGCTAATTCTGGTTGCACCTTCACATAATATTTTTCTCAATAGGGCGTACTTCAGCGACGAGATGCATCCCTTCGCGAAACCGATGCACGACGGTATCAAGATGAAAGAAAAGTGTCCTTGTTCGAAACCAGACTACTGTGCTGTGCCTGTATTAGGCCCAAAAGGGGCTTCTGAACCTAAACCTGGAGCATCGTCGTCCAAATAATAATGTAGGTAAAGGTAAACCAGAAAAGGTATGCGCTTCGATAATCTTCGTGTTTGCGAATTAGCTTGAGAATGCGCCACAGAGGCACCTATCATTGCGCGTCTGTGTGAAGTTTTTTTCTATGTAGGGTTACATACTAATAAAGTAATACCGCCCTTTACGCGACCCCGCACAGCCCGAATTCGTTATAACGCGATTTTTTAAATATGCGTGTATTTTTTAAATATTTTATTCGATAGTTTACTGGGCCAAATAATAGTAAAGTAACAATTTAAAGTACTTCAAAAAAAAGCTAACCGACCCGGACTTTTTAAACGCCCTCCATTTGGCGCTTGGTGTGGTGACGTCACAGTCTATGACAACAAACAAACAAGTGTCAAGTCAATGTCAAACACTCCTACTAAACACATTGACTTTTTGATTGTTGTCATAGATTGGTACGTCACATTCGGTCTGGCCGATAGCGTAGCTTTTCAAGTACTTGAAATTCCCACAGTTTATTGGCACTTTAAAGAAATTAATTTCTCGCTCAAAAAAGTAATTGTGTTCAAAAATATTGAAAAAAAAATACTTGACCCTTATTTGAATCACATGCATATTCCCTATTCGCGCTAATTTACCCCGCTTTATGCAAATGCATTGATTGATTGGTCTAGCGCGCTTCCTGGCGTGAATACGCTAGTTCAGACAGTGTTAAAATCGCGTTATATGTGTTCGGCAGGCAATACAAAACAGTTTTGTTTGCTACGAAATACTTGGAAGAACGCAAACAAAATGCTACTCCAAAAACATTAAATAACTATTTCTCATGATGAGTATTATAATGACATTTTTTTGTAATGTGCGTTTAGTTTGTGCAGAATAAACAAATTTTCTTAAAAAGTCTGTAAGGTTGTTTACGCACTTATCTGTATACGGTTCATATTGTTTGATACGTGAAAAAGGCGGACGGAAATTTCACGTCCTAGCTTCTGCGCACTTATCCGTATTTTTTCGTTTTGTTTGTTATAGGTACTCGGTTTTGATCCGTCAAAAATCAACTCGAAGTGAGAATTTACGAATTGAACACGAACCGCATACGAATGAGTGCACAAACATCCATACAATTACAAACCGAATCAGAAACGTACACGAATCGAATACAAACCGGATACGGATAACTACCCTAACAATTAATAAGCTGATTCTGTACCTACTTCTGTCACAGATCGTCATTTGTCACTCAAGAGTTATGATTTTTTTTTTTGAACGGTATAGATTTGTTAATCTATGTGGTAAACATAGCAGTACAAAATAGGCAAATATTTTTGGTTGTTACAGCTCTATATTATTAGATCTTATCATCACGCGTTCGTATTTCCGAAGATAAACGATGATTCCCGAAGCGCATACTTTTCTTTAGAAAGCTGTACTTGTTACATAATTGGTATTATTGTACATACATTTATAAATGTGGAAATAAATTCTTGTGTCAATTCGGCTTCAGATAATTGAGTTTTAATCAATAGGCACTAAAGTCTATTCTTTAATCTCGTAGACTAATTTGACAGGCACATATGTAAAAACTCCAAATTGTAAAACAAACAACAATCACTTGATATGTCAAATTAGTGTACGAGATTAAAAAACCAGACTTAGTTACTGGTATAATAAATACAACCATACCCCTACCACAGATATAATAATACTACGTACAGATACCCAATCCCATACAAAGAAATGACACCACCCTAAGTCTGGCTATTGAGCTGGCTATTTTTCATCCTCCATTTTTTAACAGATGGCAGCATCAGCGACTCACTAATTGCCAGAGACTGTAGTTTTACAACGCCATCTAGGAGTCTTGCCTAGATACTACGCAAGACTCCTAGATGTTTTTCTTCCTTCTTTACGTTTTTTCTTCCTAGGTGTTCAATTTTTATATTTCTACGTAAAGTACTAGATAAAAAAAAAACTTGTTTGGTTTCCTCTGCTTGAACTTGACAGCGCTCTGTTTTGATTTTTTATTTGGTCTGAGTCAGTTTGTTGCCAAAAACCTCGTAAATCATAATTTAACGTCAATTGAGCATAACTTTACTCCTTAGAATAAAGATGTACCTAGGACATCGCAAAAAACTGACCTGCGGGATTTTTGACAGTCGATTTTTTTTTTGCACAATTTTAGTTTTTCTATCGCCGCGTCTTTTTTTTTACTTTACTTAACTTATTTCATATAGACAATGAGGCACTTTTGTTTGAACGTCAAAAAAAACAAAGAAATAAAACTGATTCTAGTTGCCTCTTCCAAAAGGTGTCTGAATAGGAATCCCAGTATTGAATAAGAATTGGCTTAATTTACTTATTTTTCTGGGCTAATAGTAGTTTACCTTGTTTGGTTCCATGAATGAAGCTAACTATACATGGCTATGCTCTTATTATTGATGCAGTCACATCAGGAAAATGTAAATAAACAATTAAACCACAAACGTTAATGTCAGTTTTTAGGCTCTCTAATTCAGGACGAGACTAAAAAAATTTTTAGTCTCGTCCGACTTATTCCAAAAAAAACAAGTTAAAAATAACATTAATTTCGGAAGTCGGTGTCTTTTATTATTTTATTCTGGTTATTAGGTTATTCTGGTTTTGAGTTTTAGTTTTTTGCCACCGACTTCCGATTTTTTTTGTTGTAGTACCTACCCCACAAAAATTCAAATACCACTACCTGATAAATAAATAACAGTGACGGGAATATATAACATCGTCCATATAGGCTAACTGGGAGGAAAATGCATGAAATTTTAGACGGAAAGACAGTAACCAAACGCATCAAGAACCACAGGGTGTGCTATCTCGCACAAGACATGTTCACAGACGCAGCAAACCACACCTATTACATGCAGCAATAAAGTACAGGGCCAAATCCAAGATAGTAGGCCGACCGATTTACACATGGAACGACAACCTAAAACAGGACATGGCGGGCTTCGACAAGGAAATCGACTTCTGGATGGACGCGTCAGAAGACCGAAACAAGATCAGGAAAACAGCTAGCGAGATATATAAGAAACCTGAAACGGACAGCAGCGACAGCTCAGACGAAGATACAGAAAACAGCAAATTGGAGCATAGTACAGCAAGGTGTTAGAAAAGAGCCGAGAACGAAGCTTAATATCTCCGCCAATGGATTCAACGGCGAAGATTGAACGAAGTCAACTGGCGGCGACGTCGTAAAAAGATGCCCATCCCTAGATAAATATTACCCGTCTCTCCACTAGTCCATTGCTTACTCAAGGATGCATATCCGGTAGGCTCGCAAGTCCCTCCTTATCCCTAAGGGCACAGTCTATCCCTACCATTACCCGTGCCCCCCGGTCTACTCTTCGATATGCAATGACTTCTGTAGCTCCATGAACCATGAGGCTTCAGGGACTACTGCAAATCCTGGGGTTCATTCGATTTATCGAGTCTGGTTAAGCCACGCTGGGGTCGGTGCATTTCATTTATTCATTCATTCGTCCATATAGGCTAACTGGGAAAAATACGTAATATTGAAGCAACATTATCTCAAAAACTACGCAAGCAAAGTTAATAAAATTTATATGGAACGAAGGAATCATCAAAATCAATTCATAATTGGAGTACCTAATAAACATTTTTTTTAAACATACAGACGAATTGAGAACCTCATCTATTTTTATGTCGGTTAAAAACAAAGTACCATCGACACGAAAAGAAGAAGCAGTCGGGTTTTCTGTGTTTACCCTGTTCGTTTGTATGTGTCATGTCATCTCCCAAAGTGATGATTGATGTTCTTACTCACTACCTACGTGCGTAGGTAATCCTCAATTCAGAAATTGACACGTAGATCTTGATATTGTGATTCCGTGCGTGTTTAGATTCACTTGTTGATAAATGTCACGTAGTTTAACTAGCAGATAGCAGAGGTACAGTCGACACGAAAATAGTATGCTTTGATTCTGGATGTTTTATGATTATTGTAGTTAAGTAGGTAGTTTATTTTTTACTTTTTGTTGTCGTATCTACCCCACACAAATTCGTAGACCACTACTTGCTATGTAAACAACAAAGACAGGATGTTTTATAGCATAGCCAACATACACAGAGTGGATTAAATAGATACATGTTATTGAATATAACTCAAAAACTACCAAAGCAAACTTTAAAAAAATATTTATGGGACCACCGTGCAAGCTTTATCTACCAAATAAAAAAGATTTTTTTAAATCAGTCCACAATTGATGAAAAAACATAACAAACAAAAAAACTTGCAAAGGAACCTCCTCCTGCTATTTTAAAGTCGATTGAAAAGAGGATTTTTCTATATTTTTATGGCTGTATTTTTTTTATATGTTCTTTCATTTATTTGTCAAACAAAATCAGTAACCCTTCGAAGTGTTTTACACCTTAAGTTTTATTTTTAGGGTCGTCAAAATGTGTATAGGGTTTTGCTCCTATGTGGATTTCTGCAGTTCGGACTTTAAATTGAATCCCACGTATTTTGTCGAATGACGTAATTGCTTAGCTTATTTACCTGTGACTAAAACGGCATTCTTGACGCTCATTTATCAGTCTAAAACGCAATTACAAGATAAAGGTATTTTCTTACGTACAAAAGTATATACTTGAAATGTTTATTTTATTCTGTTTTTTAGTATTTGTTGTTATAGCGGCAACAGATAAACATCATCTGTGAAAATTTCAACTGTCTAGCTATCACGGTTCATGAGATACAGCCTGGTGACAGACGGACAGACAGATAGACAGCGGAGCCTTAGTAATAGGGTCCCGTTTTATCCTTTGGGTACGGAACCCTAAAAATGAATTACAAAGGTGGTATGTACTTTAAACAATAACATACAATGGTTTATTCCTCGTGGTCCCTCCCGTAGTTCCTGGAAGAGGGACCACGGGGATTTTTTTTACCCGTGGTCCCTTCTCGTGAAGCTGCCAAATTACAATACTAGCGATTTTAATACTATCTTGAATTCATGCAAGCCTAGCATACAATCACAATAATACCTCGTCATGAAGTGCAATACAACAGTTATTGAACCAATTCGAACCAATGTTTAGTAAGTATTCGAAAAAATACATGCAGCTGAGTAGGTTGTTACCCCAGTTAAAGAAAAGTTCTGCTAAATAAGAGAAGGGTATTCACATTTTCTCACTGGTTTGACCACTTCCAACGTCTCAAGTCCATGTATCCGGTTTTCCCTGAACGTAGTTTTATGTGGTTTAAGTGGTTAATAAGTAGGTACCTACTTGCTCACCTTGCACGACAAATGAGATCTAGTTTCCGTAAGTAAAATAATTGTTTGTTTACTTGAATATCAACTATCTAGATGCATAGAAATAAGTGATGTAAGTAATTTTGCCCCGCGTGTCGGTTACATACTAAAACCTTCCTCGAGAACCACTCTATCTATTGGTGAAAAGAGCATGAAAATCGGTGCAGTAGTTTTTGAGTTTATCGCGAACAGACAGACAGACAGACGCGGTTGAGGACTTTATTTTATAACATGTAAGGAAGGATAATCATATTTATACTTGCTTACAATTAAAATAAAAAAACAATATCATACAATTGTTTTATAAAATGCACCGAATCAAAATTTTAATTTTGTATTGTGGAAATTGTATTATGATATATTTCATTTAAGTAAGTACCTATACCTACTAGCATCCGCCCGCGGCTTCGCCCGCGTGGCATGTCGATAAAAAGCAGCCCATGTCCTTCCCCAGAATGTCATCTATCTCCTTGCCAAATTTTGTCGAAATCCGTTCAGTGTTTTAGGCGTGAAAAGGTAACATACAGACAGACAGATAGACAGACAGACAGTAGGACGGACAGAGTTACTTTGTAATTTATAATATTAGTGTGATGTAAGTATTACAAAGAAGTCTGTGAAACATACGTATGGGTATGTATTGCTTTTAAAAAGGTTCAGTTCAAACAATTCATTAGTTTAAAACAGGAAAAATTTTACGAATTCATCCTGACTCATAATTTAAACGTAATATTGTGGTTGCCATTCAATACTTTGTCACTGACTGTACCTACTTTATCACGCCGTATTTTCCTGTAGGAAGATTTTAATATATGGTAATAAAAAAATATTAACCGACTAGGTGACTTACATTTCGAAGTTTTTCCTCAACCCGTTGTTCTGTATAAAAGCTTTTGGATTCGTCATTTCGCATCAGTCGTTTGTTAACATCCGAAGATGTTCGTCAAAGTACTTGCAGTGATCGGTTTTCTGGCTGTGGCTTATGCCGCAGACCTCAGCGTGGGCTACGAAGGCGGGAAATTAATATTCGAACAGAATGTCACCGCTAGCCCAGCCATTTGGAGACAAGTTAAGACCCTAACTGTGAACGCTACAAACACCACAGACGAAGTCATCAGCCGAGTAGTTGTCACTGACAACAGGCCAGAAAAGGATGGAGAAGCTACGGTGATCGAAGGGGGAGAGGGACAGAAGAACGTCACACTCGAACTAAAGAGTCCAGCCGTATTCAGAGGATTAGACTTCTACGTTCAAGTGTTTGCTGATGAAGAGAACGTGAACGCGCGTCTCCCTAACCACCCTAAAGCCACAGGAGATGATATACAGAATCCTCAAGTGCCGAAGGACCTTAATGTGAACGAAAATTCAAACCAAGAACCTAAGAGTGGTGATGACAATAATTTTGGAGCCCAAAAACCCACGGCTAGTTCTACGACAGAAGCATCCAAAGACGACCAACAGAAAATCAACCCAGCTTTAGTTGGCAAGGACCAAACACGACAGAACCGCGACACTCAGGACGAGAAGACCAAAGACCTGACTCCAGTTCCTACACCAGTGGAAGTTGATGCTACTAAAGACATCAAAGTCAACGAAAACGCTAACAAAACAGTACAAGCAGAAATCGACGAACACTTGAAGAAAGCACTTGACTCGATCTTCGAAAAAAACTCTACACAGAACAATGAGGACACTCAAAAAGTAGTTCCCGTCATGCCCCAAGCTGAGCCCGATGACCTGACAATCTTAAGAGATGAAGAAGAAAACAGGAGAGTCCGTCAAGCAACCAAGGAACTCGATGTGCCAGCTTTACCTAAAGAATTAACAGAAGACGATCACATTAAACCTAAAAGCGAGGTTACAAGTACTACAGATAAGAACGTAGAACAGGAGAAGAATGTGTCAAGTATTGTTCCTGTAACCAGTGAAACTTCGTCATCAGACCAATTGACGACCAAATTGCCCGAAAATGTGAAGACGACCCAAGAATTGGAACAAAGTGTTAAGGGTCATCACTTTGGACACAATCATGCTGTCCCCCTACCTTACGCAAGATAATTGCTGTAACGGAAATGTGATATCTGTTTACTAAGTTTTAATAATAATATTATGTCTAAGTATTTATGTCGTCTTTAAAAGATGTTTCTGTACAACTTTCAGTATTTTAACATTTAATTTAAATTAAAATAAATGTTTAAAATTACTTATAATGTTTATATTCATGTTTGCTGACTCCTCCGTTCTCTAAGAATATCTTACTCAACAGAACTTATTAGACACAGTTATATTACTACAGGCGGTCGACATTGAATCACCATCATCATCAGTTCAGCCGAAAGACGTCTGTTAAATGTTATATTTTGAAACTGCTGGACTGTCTGTTAAATGTTATATTTTGAAAGGTTACAGAGTAGGCACCTATTATTAAAACAATCATATAAATACATATAAATCTTTAATAAACAATACAATACATTATACAACCTGGAATGCTTACAGTTACAATGTCATTTAATATCAATATCATAATATTAAAATTACATACAAAGGCTTGTACAAAAATGTAACATGAGTGAAAGATATCAATATCATATTAAAATTACCTACTCGTAGGAAGGCTTGTACAAAATGTGACATGAGTCAAAGTTAAAATTGAGCACTTTATTGTGGATAAAACATTGCTAATTGCTTTGTAAAAATATAAATAATTCATAGAAATATCATTCGAAATATACCATGTAGAAGACCAGATAGACTATTAGGTCGATTCACACATGTCAGTGAAGCCACTGTTCCGATACAGTACCGGCATAGTGCAAAATATTCTTTCTTAAATTCTCTATGAACGCATCCCCACTTGTCAGTGTCAGTGCCAACACCGGCATTAGAATATATGAAAGAATATTTTGCACTGTGCCGGAACGGTGGCTTCATTGATATGTGTGAATCAAGCTTTAGGCTTGCTACACACGAGCGCTTTCTTTACACCCGGCACCTCTTCCACCGCTGACGAGGAAGCGACTATAAAGGCTCTTACATACTGGCGCGATTCGCCGCGCGACCCGGAAGTTGGACGGGACAGGTGCCATACCATGGATTAAGGGTGTGTTTCCACTGAAGCGGAGACGTGCAAATCGACCAATCACAATGGTTAAAATTTCATCGCGTCTCTCGTCTCGTTTGTGATTGGACGATTCTTGGACGTCTCCGCTCGTCTCCTCTTCAGTGGTAACGCACTCTAACTACGTGACAAAAAAGCTTTCGTGAGAACACTTAATAATTTTTACAATTTACTACACAAAAAAAAATACGTGCTAAACAGGCCTCATAAAAGTAATAAAAAAAACACTTTGTCCTTAACCCTTGCTCCGCTGCGTACGTGAACACTTTAAACGCGGAAAAATCGTGACGGGACTTCGCATTAGCATTGGCTTCTTGTTTGAGCCGATATGTACGACTGATAGTACTTTTATAATCCAGATTGTCAATATACAGTATGCTTAGATGGTTCGGTCATGTTGAGAGAATGAAAGGCTACTAACAAAAGGTATTTACAAGGCAGATTTGAGTGAAAACACCGGAAGGAGACGCCGATATACCTTATTGGTGATGTTTTTCAGAAAAGTCAGGTGCGTAGTACTCGCAACCGGCGTGCGTGTATGACCAGATCTATGAACGTAAACGAGGCAAAAGGAGTATCTAAGGATCGTAGCAGGTGGCGTTCTGTAGTGTCTGCCTACCCCCATGGGAAGAAGGCGTCAGTTTATGTATGTATTGTCAATAAATTCGAAGTGATTTAAAAAAAAAATCTTATTAAAAATCTAAAATTCATTCGTTCATTCATTGACAGATAACGCACAGCCCAAACTGCTGGGTCTAAAATCATGAAATTTTGCACAAGAGTTCTATAAATAACGAGTGAGCACTAAGGAAGATTTTTTGAAAATTCAGCTCCTAATGGGGTTAAATTGGAGATGAAAGTTTGTATGGAAGTTCATCATTTTTGAAATACCATCGGTCACACGGCTTGTAATAGAAATAAAGAAGCTACTGGGCGAAGCTTTCGTCTCATTTCTTCGCGATTACTAGCAGAAAGCTTAATAAATATCATTGTTTTTATTTAAAATAATAATGTGCGAGATATATACACTGTACAGTCGATAATATCTAAGTACTTACTTAATAATATGTAAGTATACTATTAATAGTAGGAATTGTCACATTATGTAATATAATTAATAAATATTATTGCTATTTGAATATTCATATTTTGTACTTCAATTATTTAAATTAAATATTATGTCAATAGTAAAATAATTAAAAAAACAATTAATTATGATGCCAGATCTTTGGTTAAAAGAAATAGTAAGAATTAATGATAGTACACTCCTACCAACTTATCTGTGAAATAGCGAAAATTGGAACTACAGCCGTCATGTTGAAAGTCATTCGATTGTCAGTGTCTAGGTGTCTACTACATTCAGTGCACAATAAAATTATTATTATTATTAGAATGTAGATGAATTCATTCATTCTGATGTTAGAATGTTAGAATTAATTTGTATAATCAATCAATTAGCAACACTGAATCGACTGTGGCGTCCTCTTTCAGTTCACAGATAAGTTGGTAGAACTGTAGAACGCTTTGCAATGAGAATTTTCTGAAATGACATTCACTGGCAGCACTGCAGGGCCGCGAATCTGTCATAAGTGTCAAAGCGATATTTTCTTTTGACTGATGAACGAAAGATGACGGTCATCTTATATTTTATAATCATTGTCAAAATGGAAGACCTCTTGGCAAAGTGGCGCCAACTGGTGGCGTGAATTTTCATGAAAATCCAACTATCTACCTACCTACGATAGCACTTTAGCAGTTCCCCGAAAATTACCTATCCATTCTTACTTAATTATGGTTCAAAATATTAAGGCTCTTACAAATAATATCAGTAGCTTTTGCAGTGAAACATTGAAATGGCACCAACTTGGATCAAGTTGGTGCCATTTCAATGTCTTAGTACTATCCAGCCTACTTCCCGGGTAAGACGTCTACCAACTTAAAAGGCAAGTTTCACCAATGAAACTGAACTTACTGAATGCGATCATCACACCAAAATCGCGTTCAGGAACTGTCAGTGTCAAAATTCCACAAAAAGAAAAATACAGTGACAGCTTTTAAACGGGGTTTAGATGCGCTGATCGCGTTCAGTTTCGTTGGTGAAATTCAACCTTAGTTTTGTTTTAAGCGTTAGTCTGCAACACTGCACAAAGCCAACTATTAACAACAAGAAACCTAAAATTAGGTTTGTATAATATAACAAAACGCGGGCGCAAAGGTACAACAGTTTAGAGCCTGTCAAAACGACGTCTCAAATGTCAGACAGTTAATAAACTGTACATAATTATCTAAAATCTGATTCATATTTGCTCAAGATATTGTATATAAATAGCTTAAAATGTATGACACTGATTACACATATACCTACTAATTTTTAGTTCTGCTAGAGTCCCATCAGCTATGTGAATATAGCCTAATTCGTGATTATACTTTGTTTTTTTAATGTCGTACACTAATTTGACATTTCGAGTGATTGTTGTTTGTTTTTTTCAATTTGGAGTTTGACATTTGCACCTGTCAAGTTAGTCTACGAGATTAAAAGCCGACTTATTTTATGTTCTACTGAACATCAGTTTATAAAATATCAAAATGAGAATAGTTTTCTGAGAGAAAACCTTCCAGCGCGTTTTTTGGCAGAGCGCGATACTTATTATGTTTCTACTAGCTTTCAATGTAGGTATTTATATTTTACCCATATATGTACGAGCAAAAATATGTATACACTCAGTAAAATTCAATAGCTATTTTCTCGTCGAATAACGATTACAACTTTGGGATGAAACCTGTATTTCGGGATTCCAAAATACTATGTTCGTAATAACTTTAAATTACAATCAATAGGTATACGGGGAAAATCACTTTTTAAAAGTTGCTAAGTATAATATACTTATTAGTGCTTGTGACTGTACCACTGCCATAAAACTAGTCATAAAGCGTAGCCACATCAAAAAGGCCTCATCACAAGAACACTTGCTAACCATGTCCATATATTTGACAAGATCACTAAGCATGTCAAAAAATCGCTCATCTGTAACACATCTTAGTCTTCATTTGTTTATTACTCAGAAAACATTTGCGCCCGCGTCCTCTAAAAAAATTCTACATACTACCTACTCATACTTGATCAAGGAATGTACAGGTATATCCTTGGGAATGTTTTGACGGCCTTGCAGTGACGTCAGCTCAATGACTAGCAGGCAGCCGATGACTTCCGCACCGCAAGACTTAAGCAACTGAGTAGCGGCTGTTATGGTACCGCCTGTGGCTATCAAGTCGTCGATAATGAGGCACTTTAGACCCGGACGGATTGTGTTCTTCTGAATTTCTAAGATGTCCTGGAATTTAAATGAAAATAGGGTCATTAAATGACATAAGGCTCAGAGCAAACAAAGAAGACCACGGAGCATTTTTGGAATTACACTTTATTTTCAGTGAGATAAAGTGCTAAGTTGTACGAAAATAGGGTCATTAAATGACATAAGGCTCAGAGCAAACAAAGAAGACCACAGAGCATTTTTGGAATTACACTTTATTTTCAGTCAGATAAAGTGCTAAGTTGTACGAACATCGACGCTGACACGAAACGGTTCCTGCGTTCTCGAGACTTCGCGAGGATTTCGTTTGAAATTTAAAACATTGATTCTAAAGTTTGATATATTTATATCATCGATTTTTTTACATTTTATGATAATTAATCTCACACACTGTCCTATTAGTATTACTTGCAAGTTTGTAGAAATATTGTGTTATCGTACGTATACTTTAATGTTTGTAAATATGTGAGCACCATGTACCTATCACATACTTAATTTATTTATTTTTCATTGCTCCATTTTTAATTTTTAATTCTTTTTACCTATTGTAATTGTATTCTCGGTGCATCGTCTTCACATGTAATTATATAATTGATGTAGCTATACCAAATATTGTAAAACATTTTTTTTTTTTAAAAGAGTAACGGTGGAGTTTCTTGCCCATTCTTCTCCATACGAAAACTACCTTTTGGAAGGGGCAACTAGAATCAGTTCTATTTCTATGTATTTGACGTTCAAAAGTGCCTTTAATGTGCCTAGTTGAAATAAATTATTTGACTTTGACTTTGACTTTGATATTTAATGCCATAAAATCCCCTGTCCTGCGCTACTTTTATCTCTACACTGAGCCTAAGAAATGACTTATGAAGTTTATGATCAAAATGTGCATGACGTTGAATACGCAAAATATTTTCTTCTTTCAAAGTTTCAAGTAGAAAAAAATTGTGTAAGTGCATGCACGCAATTCATTCAGTTATTTCGCAACTTATATTCAGAAACTTACCGTCCCATACTCCAACTCATATTTATAAGACACGACTTCTCCCGGCAGCTTCCCTTTTTTCCTAACCGGTAGACAGCCTGTGCCCAACTCAGCAGCCAGAGAGAAAGAGAAGAGGAATCCTCTCGACTCCAGCCCTATGATAACTTCTACGTCAGGGAATTTGGACTTGATGGCTTGTACTAGGAGGTTCTGGAGCAACTTGCACGTGGGGCCATCGGATATTGCGGAGAATATGTCCCTGTAATGAGAAGGTTTATGGTTTAGTATGAGCAATTTTTAAGCTTGAGATCTGAGAGGTCAAAGCGCAACACTGAATCTCTTAAATAATTACTTAGAAACCATACTGCAGCAGCAAAATGGTTCAACATACACAGGATCTTTTGAACCAGACTGATGTAGTTAGTAGCAGTTTATTTTGTTCAATCTTAGATTGGATTCAATCAACTGCATTTTTCGACGCCATATTTTATGTTTATTTGTATACTTAGTAAGTTATAATCACTCATTTAATTTAGTTAGTTGTGTTATGTATATTATTGTCTATGTAAGTTACTAATTTTAAATTAAATAAAAAAAACTACCGCATGTGATCTTCTTGCAAACTTTTTAGTTGCAGTCGAGTTTACAGTTTTTTCGTAGTAGGTAATGTATGACATTTAGGTTTCCGGTTAAACCAAATACTTACTTACAACTTTTGACAAAACAAAAAACCCCAATAACCAGAACTAAGCGATAATTAATTGAAACAAATAGAACAATTCATATGCTGTTGGTAAACATAAGGTAAATGTAAATATTGACACACGTTTCTGAGAACAAAGAAAAACCACAGAGGAAACTGAATGAATTGATATTACACATAATTATATTGTGTTATTTCGTCATATTACAACGCATGATTGGCTGATGTGTTTACCGCAATGACTTATCTCGGACACAGCATAATAATGTATCAGTATTATGTCTTTATACAAAACGGTCAAAACGACGCGCTTCGAAATCTGAGTATACGCAACAGTATCGAGTGCGCGGCCGTTACGACTTGCACACGAACGCGGAAGGTTTATCTATTGAGCGAGCGGCCATAACTAATCAAGGTCACTGCAAAGACACAATACTGTTACTTTATTATACTGTGTCTCAGATCACTTCTCATTCAAATGCCTTCTTTTATATCAGCTGATGAATCATGTATGAGTGAGCAAACTTATTGATCAATGGGCCTTCCTTCCTCTATAAGAAAAGTGGCTGTTATGTTATCCTCAAGATGGACCATTTTATGCATTTCTTTAGTGCAGTGCCTTGGGTTCAGTGAGATCAAGAGTAAGGTGCTGGCTTTGATTCCTAGATTTAAATGAAAACAACAAAGTAAACACTTTCCTTACCTATGCTATATACGTACAGTCACGGACTTTAATTGATGAGCCACCTGGCACTGTTCGTATTTTAGCCGTGTAATGCAAATCGGGTTTATTCGGTTCCCGACACGCAAAGTCAATGTCTTCGTATTAGAAGAAGAAAATTATATTTCATATCTTTACCGGTTGGCTAACCTGAGAGCCAGAACTTGACAGCAGAGTGACTACCTAAAGTCAACCAATTGCAGGTCTAGCAACAGTAACCTAGCAACGATTGTTTATCGTTGCTAGGTTACTGTTGCGATAGTAACGTTAGCGTACGGAGAAATATGAATAGTCATTTCGACAAGTTCGAAAGTAACGTCTCTGACATCGATATTTCAATTGTCACTGTCTTCAGTTAAGTTTTCAGAATTATCGAGCTAATGAGCTATGATTCAAAGGAGGTCGGTATCAAATAGATTGGATAAACTTAATGCAACATTGTATTTATTTTTATCATTGAGAACTTATTAGTCAACCTCAATGGATAAGACTATTTCCGATTAAAACTAATTTATTTGTCATCTTGTTTACGGGCGTGCTATTTGAGTTCGTGTTTAATCGTGTAATCTCGTGAATGTATAAAACTGCAAAATTGAAACGTTTGAAAGTGGCTCATCAATTAAAGTCCGTGACTGTACATCGGTTAGATAGAAATGGACAGCCAGTCAAACATGTACACCCGGCTACACATCGCTCACCGGCTATACATTACCAGTTTATGCTGATCTCGCATTGTATAAGATTTCCGTACAATGCGAGGTCAGCTTATACTGGAAATGTATAGCTTGATGTGTAGCCGTGCGTACTAGTGTGGCCCATAAGATTGGATTAGAACAATAACGTCTAAACATATATATTAATACACTAGCTGTGCCCGCGACTTCGTTCGCATGGATGTCGGAAAACAATAATATGTCGCTTAGAAAAGTTGTACCTTCATTTAAAAAGGGGGAATCTTTCGACCAGGCCTGGTGATTTTTCCTAGTAAGAAACTGCCAAAAAACTTGTGTTTTTATTTAAGAAAATGCTTCTCTTTATAAAATATTAGCGGTGGAACCACCTGGAGCGTACACAAAAAAGTTGCTAGGGTTGCTCACACGCGAAAGAGCTACATAAAGTTGGCCGTGGGAAAAGCAACCAATACTAAGATCCACCCCCGCAACGGATAATGTCTGGCCCTGAGCTTTGTTAATGGTCATGGCGTAACACAGGCTGACGGGGAATTGCACACGCTTAAAACTAAACGGGAAATTATTGGGAATGAGAGGAATTCTTGGAATAAAAACAACATCTCCGGCGCCGCAACCTGTTAAGATTTCGGCTTCGATGACGTTTTGTTGGTGATTGGTGACTATGAGCGGAGTGCCGTTGCAAAGTTTGGGAGGACTTAAAGGATGGTGGGCGAGAGTGGTCCCAGCACGGCCAGCCACTACGTGTGAATTACTTAAAAGAGCAGATAAAACTGAACATTTTTTATTATGACACCATCAAATTCTGTCCCGGAGGAACCGAGCTACGTGCATCTAAAGTATTTTTCTCTGTCCGCGGCTTAGCTCAAACACTGTTAGTACTAGACAGCTGTTATCTGGCATGGATAGACATATTAATCACGCCGACAAAGCAGTAATATAAAATCACGAAAATCATCTTTTTTTAGGGTACCTCCCCTACAAGTAAAGTGGGGATGGTGTTTTTTTTTCTTCTCTATCCCATGGTGTGGGGTGTCGTTGGAAAGGCCGTTTGAAAATATTGTGAGTCTGTGAAAACCATTTTTGGATTCAGGGATCCGTTTACGAAATATTAAGCTTTTAAGTGCTATCTGAGTGGGCGAGAGTGGTCCCAGCATAGCCAGCCACCACGTGTGAATTACATAAAAGGGCAGATAACACTGAACGTTTTTTACTACGACACCATTAAAATCTGTCCCGGAGGAACCGAGCTACGGGCATCTGAAGTATTTTTCATATTATTAATATCTCACCTAACCTAACCTAACTTATTCAGCACGGCCAGCCAGTACGTGTGCATTACTTAAAAGAGCAGATTAAACTGAACATTTTTTATTTCGACACCATCAAAATCTGTCCCGGAGGAACCGAGCTACGTGCATCTAAAGTATTTTTCTCTGTCCGCGGCTTAGCTCAAACACTGTTAGTACTAGACAGCTGTTATCTGGCATGGATAGACATATTAATCACGCCGACAAAGCAGTAATATAAAATCACGAAAATCATCTTTTTTTAGGGTACCTCCCCTACAAGTAAAGTGGAGATGGTATTTTTTTTTTCTCTATCGCATGGTGTGCGGTGTCGTTGGAAAGGCCGTTTGAAAATATTGTGAGTCTGTGAAAACCATTTTTGGATTCAGGGATCCGTTTACGAAATATTAAGCTTTTAAGTGCTATCTGAGTGGGCGAGAGTGGTCCCAGCATGGCCAGCCACCACGTGTGAATTACATAAAAGGGCAGATAACACTGAACATTTTTTACGATGACACCTTCAAAATCTGTCCCGGAGGAACCGAGCTACGTGCATCTAAAGTATTTTTCTCTGTCCGCGGCTTAGCTCAAACACTGTTAGTACTAGACAGCTGTTATCTGGCATGGATAGACATATTAATCACGCCGACAAAGCAGTAATATAAAATCGAAAAAATTATCTTTTTTTAGGGTACCTCCGCTACAAGTAAAGTGGGGATGGTGTTTTTTTTTCTTCTCTATCCCATGGTGTGGGGTGTCGTTGGAAAGGCCGTTTGAAAATATTGTGAGTCTGTGAAAACCATTTTTGGATTCAGGGATCCGTTTACGAAATATTAAGCTTTTAAGTGCTATCTGAGTGGGCGAGTGTGGTCCCAGCACGGCCAGCCACCACGTGTGAATTACATAAAAGGGCAGATAACACTGAACATTTTTGACTAGGACACCATTAAAATCTGTCACGGAGGAACCGAGCTACGGGCATCTGAAGTATTTTTCATATCATTAATATTATCTCACCTAACCTAACCTAACTTATTCAGCACGGCCAGCCAGTACGTGTGCATACTTACACCCACACTGGGGCCCCGTACAGGGCCATGGATCGCAAGACCCCCAGGTACAATCTCCTACAAGCGGTGCTCGGGCCCCCCAAATTGGGAAGCAGCGTTGCGAGCGCGCCCACCGCGCCCATCAACTTGGGCGCCAGACGCCGGAAATGGGGGCCAAAGTCCCAACAGCTGTCGAGTGCCAATCCCAAGTACTTCATGGTGGACTCGACAGCAATCGGGGTCCCCCCGACCACAATATGTGATCCCGTGAAAGACCACGGCCTCCGACTTGTTGATGGCCACCTCCAGGCCCAAACGCCGTATGCGGCCTACGACCTCTGAGACCGCAGAAGTCGCCAGCAACGCTGCCTCCCTGTACGAGCTTCCCCGGGCCGTGACCAGCGTGTCGTCCGCGTAACACACCAGGGCCGGCCCGGCTGGAGCTCGCCTCTCAGCACCCAGTTGTACCCAATGTTCCACAGGGGTGGGCCAACGACCGAACCCTGTGGAACACCGCACGACATGTCGCGCTGGCCTCCGCCGTCGCGTCCCCTGTAGGTGACACACCTTTCCGCTAAAAACCTAACCTAACTTAACCAGACCAAACGTCAGAATTGAATAACCCTGGGACAGATTTTGATGTGCCTTGGCCTGAGTAAAGGGAGAAGTAATGTCTTCAAAACTACAGTGGTTTTATCTGTGGGCGTCGTGGGACCAGCTCCCATATATTCTTGCCCACCATCCTTTCTGAGAAGAATTATTGGCACTCCGACTTTTAAACAAATTTTGTGTGCTGAAAGACCGGGTGTGTTAAGGGATTCTAAGAACTCTACTGGATAGTGTGTGGCATCTTCTTCTTCGGGAACCGTATTTATCGATGTATATTGTTGACTTTCCCCAGAAACGTGCCAATATTTGTGTATTTATTGCTGTCCGATAGTCGAACAAATCAAATCAACCATAAGGCCTCTGCCTCGAATCTTACGGGCAGCGGGGCGGCGGCGGCGGCGGCGGCGCGGGCGCATCTTATGCGTAAAATCAAATGGACCGGTTCTCGGGCGAGCGAGCGGTGCACTCCATTCAAGCGGTGACGGCCCGCACGTCTGCATTGCAGTGTTGTTGCCCACAATAAATTGAGCGTTAGGAATAAATTTGAATCAAAAAGATGTTGCCGCCATTGTTCAGACATTTCGTTCGCGAATAAAAACAAATATCTCGACGACAAAATCGTGAACACAACACTACGCGGCTATAGTGACGCGCGATCTGCCCGCTAGTTTCGAGAACGGGTCTTTGATGCCCGCCCCGCTCCCGCGCCGCCGCCGCCGCCGCCCCGCTGCCCGCAAGATTCGAGGCCGAGGCCTTACACACGCCAACAACGATCGAATCGAATGAGCGGTGGTCACGAATCATACGAACTAATTACGAAGTATAGTACAGTTCGATTCAAACTTAATGGCGGCTCGGAACATGAGGCGAGTCGCTGCGCAGTAACAATTTCATGTGACAGCGGGGGTGAGGGGTGGGGCGGGGTACTGCGCAGCTAAAAGTTAACTTCCGAGCCGCCATCCGCCCCGCTGCCCGCAAGATTCGAGGCCGAGGCCTTACATACGCCAACAACGATCGAATCGAATGAGCGGCGGTCACGAATCATACGAACAAATTACGAAGTATAGTACAGTTCGATTCAAACTTAATGGCGGCTCGGAACATGAGGCGAGTCGCTGCGCAGTAACAATTTCATGTGACAGCGGGGGTGAGGGGTGGGGTACTGCGCAGCTAAAAGCTAACTTCCGAGCCGCCATTAAGTTTGAATCGATCTGTAACGACTTGTTTCTTGACTTCTTAATTTGAACCTAATGAACGAAACCAACCAAAATAACAAATCAAAACCAATCAGATCATAGGAGTGAGGCGTATTTATCGTCACAGATAGAAATCACAGATATTATAAAATAGCAGATAGCAATTGCTCCTAACAATAAAAAATATCTGTTACTTAAAATCACAGATCCTCAAGACTGTTACTGTTAAAACTTCGGATACGATTTTCGACTTTAACGAAAAGAAATAAAGAAGATATTCAATTGAGTCAATACGTATTTATCGTCTGTACAAAAATCACAGGCTGTGATTTTATAACAGATAGATACGATTTTCGACTTTAAATCAAAAGAAATAAAGAAAGATGATATTCGATTGAGATACGTATTTATCAAAAATCACAGGCTGTGATTTAATAACAGATATTTGGATCTGTTATTTTTTTGTCACAGTCACAGTGATCACAGATATCGTGTTTCACCTGTTACAACCCATCTCTAAATCAAATTACTTTCAACTAATGACAACCCAACCAACAATTTATTATTTATTTATTATTATTATTTTCATGTGTCTACATATCTCGGGACCATGGGGTCCCGGTCTTTTGGAAGGCGTACGAGGGGCCGAAGCCAACTCGCAGAGGCCCCTTAGACAATTTTAAATGGAATGAGGCACCAACCGACGATTATCCCTGAACGCACTATGCTAGTGCACCCAAGGACAATCCCCGGTTGGTGTAGGACTATTGCAGTACATGGAAACAAAACATTGGACTATGGGTTTGGCTGGCTATAGTGGAATGGTTACCAGGAACTATGGAAGGACTATGACCCCTGCCTGACCAATGATATATAATATATATTATGGATAAGATGGCAGAGGGTGACTTGCACACTAAATAATGGGCCCCCAGAAACTGTCGCTAGCACATAGTGACGTAGCGACAAGAGGGCAACATGTCCTGAGGTGCTTGAGGAGTGGAGAGGTATTCCACGGCTTTCAGAACAATCCCAGAGCCCGGAAGATGGTCAAGATCCCTACGAGCACTTACTGGAATACTTCCTTCCTCCGAGCACGTTTGCTCTTGCAAATCTCCACTCAAGCCGGCCAATCAAGACAAGAATGAGGTGGGAGCTCTGTTCCTCGTCAGTGTTCACTCCAGCCGGCCAATAAAGGCAAGCCAGAGATGAGGAACAAGACTTCTCCCAGGAGGTAGGGTCCGTGGGGTCGCTACTGCCCAACAGCTCGCCACATGCTGCCCTGCGGGTTTTTGTATCTCTCTTGGTCAGGCTTCTCATCCTAGACCCGTTCCGGCAAAGTAAACTCTGCCGGTCCAGACCTAGAGTTCGGAGCGCGCAAGCCCCACCACGACGTCAACGTAGAGATACGGCGGTTATTATTATTATTATTATCGACACTAAAGAAGTCAAAAACAAAGATACCTACACTAAAAATATTTTGGAATATCTGGGCGAAAGTCATTCTTCGACGGAGACTCTTAACACCGCGATTCAGAAAATGACATTAAACGAACAACGCCATCTATCGAGCACGAAATGATACTGTCAAAATATATGGGAAAACATTCGAACACTCTGTAAGCTAAATAAACTATGTAGAAAAGTGAAAAATTAAAGAATAAATACCTATATTTTTTAAGAAATTAAAATTTGTCACTATTTTTTCATGATTATCAAGATTTGAAAGATAGGTAGCGCCACCTATCGCACTAATACTAAACTAATAAATAAACAACGCATCTGGAAAATTTTAATTAATTTAACTTTAGAGTTATATTCTATACACAATGTATCGCGTTAAGTTTCCGCGCAAAGAAAATGACGGTCATATAACAACAGCAACACACGATCTCACAAACCTAGTAATTAAGAAGTAAGTATCATTTCGCGTCAATAGATGTCGTTACGTGTATGTACATTACGTAATGAAAATTCCTTCTTGAACACTTTAAATTCATATATCTTTTGATATTTTGAAGCGATTGCGATGAAACAAAAACTAATTGAAACATCGAGTTACACACAATATTTGAGTATAAAAGTTAACCATATTGATTTCGTACTTTTTACGTGATAGTGGAACAATCAAACTAAAGAACATACAAACAGACAGACAGACAAACAGACAAAAATTCCAAAAATGGTAGAAATGGAATCTGTTGATTATTCTTGGACAACCCACCAACTTTTTTTTTTTTTTTTTCATTGTACAGAAACGCCTCGTCTACAGATTTATTATATGTATAGAAGATATAGAATAGATTTGACATTATTTAATCAAAGCATTTGACATAGCGACGAATTCAAATACCTACAAATCATGATAAGTGTTTGCCTTGAAAGTGCGATATTTAAATCTCAATTTGGTATCGTTTCGTAACTATAAATAAGTGTGAATAGAGACATACAAACTACATTATGATAAGAATGAGTGATAAGAGCAGAGCATTTACATAAATCGACCCGATCGCTTGAATGAATTTTGACGTACCTACATAGGTCTTACTCTTATCAACGCGACTTGATTGATCGTGCGTCTATTAGTAGGGGAGGCCATGATGCTAAATGGGGATTTACTCGAGCGTCGTGGGGACCTATTGGATTGTGAAGATTAGATGCTAAAAAGAAAAAAAGGTTATGTGAAGATCGGCTGCCCTAGGCGTTTGCCCCTATGTACAGGGCTCAGGTATGGTGGGAGTACTTCACAAGGTACAAGGTTGCCCCCCGTATGTTATTCTGCCGTGCTCGAGTAACTCCCGAAATTCCCGCTTGGGCTCCCCTACCATATGTAAGGAGCTGACCACACAGAAGAGACGTGATACGAGGACGGGACGCAGACGCGGCAATAGTATGCAGATGGAAAAGGGACGCGCCTGCGTCTTGTCTTTTCTATACGTTTTCTGCCAGATGAAGTCTGCGTCTCGTCTCACGTCTCTTCTTTGTGGCCCGCGCCTAATATTCGCGAGTAGTCGCAGCTGTGTGTAAGATCGCGATGTACGAAGCGTCTGAATGGGGTAGCCCAAAAGGGTTCTGTTGCGACTTCTAAAGGACATTTATGATTCTTTCTTAAAATCTCACATATCGCGCCTATGTGTAGAGTTACGCGCGACTTCATAGAAAATAATTATTATACGCATAGCAATTCAAACTCGTGTCGCGTCGCGCCTGTGTGGAGCGGGCTTACAACGACAACTTCATACCTCCCTATTTAACCTATTTTAGATACTTTAAACGACTCTCTAGCTAGACTCTAGCTACCCTAGAGTTATAATATACCCTAGAGTTATAGTATCTTGTACATATAGTGCAAAAGGGCAGTCAGGCCTGCTGTGGATCTCGTTTACAATGACAGACAAACGATTTCCTCCAGGAATGAGCTGTTCTTGCATAGCTTGTCCTACATAGAAGAGAGTAAGCTTATAAACTCCAATAATTAAAATGTATTCTTTTACTCAAGTATTTGTATATAATTTATATAGGTTCCAGTAAAAGATAAATACTTTGAAAAACATGAGAACCTGGTTTTTCCAGATTATTGCAAAGCCAAAAGAATGGCTAAGAATGTTTGTTTGTCTAGAGAACAGGTATTTATTTATTTACTTTAATTTACATGGTTTAAAACCAAATACACATAAAAAAGAAAGAAAATTTATGAATGATAGTTAAATGATTTTATTTCTGTAAGTAGGTTTGATCATAAAATCAGATGTTATTGCCAAACTATCCATCTATATTCAATCTATTTAATAAAATAAAAAAATGCTGTTTGTTGGTAAGCAAGCACTTCAGAACGGCTGGACAGATTTGACAAATTTCTGTTCTAAAATATTCATAAGTAATCAGGTTCTTAAGGAAAGAAAAATTTTTAATAGTTGCTGGGAAAATTGAAAGTGCATTTTCAATTGGGAATTTTGTATGAATTATTGAACAGATATCTTTTCGGTCAGTCAGAAGTAAGTAATATATATTTATCCTTGTGACTGTACGGCTTTAGAGAAAATCATGAGGAATAAGATGACTCAATAAGTCATCATTAATTAAAACATATTTTCACTAATGTGTGGAATGTGTGCGGATGTGTTCGGAACATAACCTTATCATCTATATATGTACATACCATAATAATATATCCATTTGTGCATACAAATAAATGTCTTTGTCTTTGTCTTGGCTTTTTCCATACTTTGCACCTTTCGGTACAACTGTCTGAACATTTACCAACACAATATTTACCTCAAATGTGTTACTAAAGTGATAATAATAAGTACACACGGCTACACATCAAGCTATACATTTCCAGTTTATGCTGATCTCGCATTGTATAGATTTCCGCACAATGCGAGGTCAGCTTATACTGGAAATGTATAGCTTGATGTGTAGCCGTGTGTACCAACAGCAATTCTAATAGGTACAAATTTTGTTGACCACATTGATAACAGGAAATTGGTCATGGTAATGTCTTAGGTATGGTAGAATGAGGAAAATGACACCATGGTCCTTATTAATGAATGTAACAGTAGGTAAAAACACAACGAAGGACAAAATAATTAACCGTACACATCAATGGTCATTCAGTGTGGAGTAAACTGTTCACCAAAATGTTAAAAAAGTAAACAAAAATTAATAACTTACCAAAATAAAATTCCTGGTTTAGGAAAGTCAGGGAAGCTCTTGATTTTGCTTTTTAGTTCTAATAATTTTTTATCGTAGTCTGCGTCCATTTTAATGTAAAGTTATGCCTCTCTATTCCAATTTTTGGTTAGGTTCCAACTGCAAGTAAATATGAATGGTACGGATAAGTTTAGAGATACGTAAAGAACCACTAGGAGTGATTGAATTGTTTGTAATTATTATTACAATTTACGCACTAATTTAATCCTGATTATTTAAAATATTCTCCAAGTACTAAATGTAAACAGATCTTGAACTTGAAGTGTCAATTTATTTATTTTTGAGGTTATGTTGCACGTTTGGGGCTGCCATAATATTAAAATAAAATAACCCAGAACTGTTGCACACAACAATGGGCTTGATAAGTCAAGGACGCTCTTGGTCCAAAAAAAGTCTCCAAAAGTGAAATGTGAGGATTATGCTCACAGTTTCCTTGCATGATTGAATCAGAATTCAGAAATTAAGACAACGTGAGAATCCCCTGGATGCGAGAAGAAGGTACCTACAGGATCTGATTACTGCACCTATACTACGACGTATTAATGCCACAATTTTTCGAGTTATAGTGAGAGACGGAGCTATACAAGGCCGCTAGCACCATCCTTTTTTCGCAGTGGAATAATGATGGCATGAATACTTCATAGTCAGCCCCCTGTTAAAATCTGCTTAGCCTTTTCCCAAGTATGTTCGGGTCTTGGTTTCCAGTCTAACCGGATGCAGCTGAAGTACTTATTTAACATAGTCAGTTTGTTACAGATTAACAAATAAAATCAATCTGCCTACTGAATACCAGTATTTTACACGGAGCGACTACCAATCTGACCCCCACAATTCAGTTACTGGGTAACGCGACCGGCGACACGCCTGGTTGTCTGACTTTTGGGCTTCCAAAAGTTCCAAATACCCCTACCGACTGACGTCAAAGATCGCGGCCGACAAATCTGAAATCCGAATCTCCATCGACAGCTGGGGGCTTACTTGTCAAAACAAAACATTATTTATTTTAATGTTGGTACTTAATAAGGTCCTTGAAATTTCCTCAACTACAGGTATTTTTGATATACTGGCAAGCTCGAATAGAACAGCTGTGCTGTCAACTTTTTTTTTGTTAAGTTATTGTGTGTACCTTTTTATTTATTTTACCTAACTGTGCTACTGGAAGCAGATTCTCTGAATACGCTTCATTTTTTTCGAATAATATAAATAAGTGCGCAAATTGTATTTGTTTGGGTGAGGACTTTTTTTCTTCTAGTAGCACTAATGGAAAAAGCTAAAGCCGTCATGTCCAAAGACTACTGTCAATGTCAATTTCAGAATCAGAAAGCGTAATGTCAAATTCAAATTGTAAAACGATTATATTTTGAATTATTTTCTTTCAATTTGTATAATTATTTATCGATAGCAATAATTGATCAAGATATTACGGTAAATTTTGAATTACAGCGCGATCCATAACAACAGCCGGGTTTTGAGTTCAATACAGTAATAAGTTTCCCGCGGAAAGTGAAACTTTCGCCGTACGTTCACAATAGCACAATGCTATCTTCATCTAGTATAGAAAGGCTAATTGCAGAGAAAAGGCGTGAGATAGAGAGGGAGAAAACTGTGCTGGGACTGTCGCCGCCGCCGCAAGAACATGTAAGTTACATACTTAGCTTAGTTGTTTACAAAACACCACCACCTGTGGCTGCTTCCCTGGTACCGCACGAACATGATATTGATTTTCTTCTACGCTTAGCTCAGTTGATAAGCTACTGTATATTGATTCTGTTCGCTGTCCAAGCGCCAGACGGTTCCTCATTGAAAATTTCATTGTTTTGTATTGTAAAATTCATATAATTTATGTGTTTCTTTAGTTTGTATTAAAAGTGGAGTGTTCTTTATCGTAACTGTGCGAAGTTACGGTAAAATCGGCGTTTTGATAGCGTTAAGGAAAATAAAAGGTTTGTTTATTTATTGTGTTTATGTGTTTACTTTAAAAGTTTATTTGTCTTTACTTTGTATGTTTTGTTTGCAGAGCTATATAGTAATGTTTGTGCTGTTAATTTTAGACAAAATTTTCATTCAGATAAGAAAGGTACACTTATAAATTACATAAGTAAGGTTTATTTGTGTTAAAATGATCTATGATGCTTATTTGTTTTCCTGGCTCTTCCTCCTACCTTCCACAATAAAATCTGATAGTAATTTCTGATACTTGGGAATTATTTGTGCTCGAAATTGTTTTAGTTAAAAATCTTTTGCCTGATACTTCTACAGAAAATATGCAAGTTAAATTGACATTTTAAATAGCACTTTTGAAATTATCATTAATACGGTAAATTATAGTTATTAATCTTATACCTCTGGTGCAACATAAAATAAATTCCTAATTCAAATCCTTATTCAACGAAAGGGTTCTAAAGCAACTGTAGCAATATGAAACAATAACCAAACCATTTCATCAAATGCCAAGAAAAAAAAGAACTATGATTTTCTTAGTAGCCAGCAACATCATAACTTTTTCATTGCAATCTAAATGCCAAGGAGTATTGATTAGACATCATAGTTCATTGCTCTGACCGCTCATGAACCGATAGACTTGCCTACAGAACATTACTCATTGAGGTCAGTACAACATGAAAATAAAAACTGGCATACTTGCTTATTGTGTCTTAGATTAATATCATGAAGAATTATGTAAGAACAGCATAGTTTAAACCAATATGTTGTAAAAATATTGTGTAACGTTTTTATTAACTGTTATAGCATTATATTTTATAATCAATTAAATTGGCTATTGTTGCAACTGGTCAATTGTTTCCTCAGTAATAAATGCTAGTTTTACTTACTACTAAGAAAAAAATAGTTTAAAGTCATTGGACATAATTAACCCAATAGAAAATGAGACATTAATTTGGGTAAATATTAGCTTTACCTAGATATTCTTTTGTTTCTGTCATCATCTATACATTCACCTCTTATAGTTCATTCATTTTTGAAAACATTTGTTCTAGGACCTTGAAAAAAATGTCAAACAAACCACAGAACCATCAAATAAACCTAGGAAACAAGTGAACTTTACTGAGAACAGAGTCCTGAGTCACCATAATGACTCCACAGAAGATCAGGAAAAAAAGCAACCCCCAGGAACAACACACAAAGAACTTGATGACACAATACCACCAGATCTAGAGAGATACATTAGGGTAAGTGCTATACATTTTGTACATTTAGGACCAAAGTTCCAGCCTCAGGCTAAATAAAGGTCTGATACATTCCCAAACCCACTCAAGTATTGGGAAACAAATTCGTGCACATTTTTTTTTTCATTAATGTGTAGTATCCCACAAGGTACTGTAATAGCGCCAGTAGTCCAGTCCCTACGGTTATTATGATCGTCAAATCCCCTCTGTCTAGCTGCAACACATGCGGCACAGTGCTTTCGATTGGCAGTGGAAGACCATGTCACATTGGCCCAATGTTATCCAGTTTGGCGGATTTCAGTCTCAAAAAATAAAACTGAGAGTGAAGTTATCAAGTTAACCTTTTGTCAGTAATGAATCGGTCCTTCTTTACAATGCCTTTGGACCATGACGCGACCCATAAACCGCAGCCGCGTCCATTTCCGGATTTGAAGGTTTAGAATCCTGTTCTACATTTAAATTCTTAGCCTACAGATTTTTGTACCGAGGTTGGGTTCGTCTAAATTATTATTTGCGTGTGGAACAGTGACCATATCTAAGGGAAAGGAAATCCTGGTGATTAGCCCTTCGAAGGAGACTCATTAATGACTTTTCAATTTGTCGATTTGTATTTTAAATGGGGGATCATTAGTGCATCGAGACGCTATTTGCGGCGCCCCCTACATCTTCGGCATCGGTTCTGATTGTTATGCCATTAACGACTATCGAATGCCAAAAAGTCCGATAAATCTGTATCCTCTTGTTAAAAGCCCGCGCAAGCCAGCTGGCAATCACTACACGTAAAATTTAAATATTTTACCGCATTTGGTTCGACTGTACGTCGACCCAAACAGATGGGCCAAAATTAGGAACAAAAGTTTTCAAACTCATCCAAACCATTCTGGCAGTTGAAGCCAGCTACTTTTCTACAGCATTAAAGTATTCAAAATTAATTAAGCCCTAGGTTTTTATTACGGCATTTCGTGCATGAAATAACAGTCAGTAGATGCGCAATGTATAATTACATGAGTATAAGAAATTCTCATTAGCATTCTATAATGACGGTGTGGAAGTTTAAAGTTGTAAGCAATTTGTTTTGGTTAATTGGTGCTATTCCGCGTTTAATATGAATGCTGTTTTATTAGATTGTGTTAGGCTCTAAGGGGGCCAAAACAACCCATCACTATGGCAAGAAGGTAAACTGTCTTATTATATAGCGCACACGATATTTCTAAACTTATTTCGTTAGTACTAGAATTAGACTCGACGCAGGTAATTAGAGTCTTCGTTATATTTTTTTTATTTTAAGTTGCCTAATTTGTGTCTTACCAGCCATGTTCCCAATAGGATTTTCCGTCGGTAAAAATGACTTACTTCCATACAAACTCTCATCCCCAATTTCACCCCAGTAGGGATGGAATTTTAAAAAATCCTTCCTTAGCTAACTACACCTTCCTTAGCTTCCTTAGCTAGTTTGCTTACTTTGGCTAAATAAGGAGCTCCTGTGCAAAATTTCATGCTTCTAGGCCCAGAAGGCTGTGCGATGAATGTCAGTGAACAAGTGAATTTTAAGATTTTGATAAAGTAGATTATATAATCTACTTACTACTTACTAATCTACGAAATTTTGCCAAAGTGAACACTAAGGAAGGATATTTTAAAATTCCATCCCTACTGGGGTGAAATTGGGGATGTGAGTTTGTATGGAAGTAAGTCATTTTAACCGACGGAAAATCCTATTGGGCACATGGCTTGTAAGACATAAATTAGGCAACTTAAAAAAAAATATATAAGTAACGAAGACTCTAATTACCCGCGTCGAGTCTAATTCTAGTACTAACGAAATAAGTTTAGAAATATCGTGTGCGCTATTTAATAAGACAGTTACTAATCTTCTATTGTCCGACTAACTTCATTATAAATTAATTGATGTTGTCATGGATTCATGGCTCCAGCGAATCGTAGCGTAGGCTCTATAAATAGAATTAAGTAAGTGAAGATTTAGTTTCATGAAAGTTCAAAAGACTATATGAAAGGCTTTGTTGAGAGTTCCAGCCTACTACTTCTACTTATTCTATCGGTTCAGTTAATTGAACGGTTAGTTGCACCACACGAACTTCAGGCGCGGTCGCAGCCCAAGATTTGGGGGGGGGGTCACCATTAGTGCCGAGTGCCGAGGAATATTTTTAGGGAAATGGTCACCTAATTGATAAGTACTCAAAAAACTTTTTTTTTGTATTGCCCATCGGGGTCAGTGTCTAAATACCTACAGTTTTTACTTAGTAAAGCACGTAAATCATTCAGTCTCTCGACAGCTGGAATGATTTTGGGGGGTCATGAGTCCATGGGTACGACCTACGTACCAACTACTGAAACACGCTTCAGTCTTCTCACTCAATCTGCCTAGCCTTTTCCCAACTATGTTGGGGTCGGCTTCCAGTCTAACCGGATGCAGTTGAATACCAGTATTTTACATGGATCGACTGCCTATCTGACCTCCACAACCCAGTAACTGGGTAATACGATACCCTTGGTAAGACTGTCAGACTTGTCAGACTTTCGGGATTCTGACGACCCTTAACGAATGTCAAAGATCCTCGAATGACAGCCGGGACCAACGGCTTAACGTGCTTTCTTAGGCACGGAGGAGTCTCGATATGTAAAGATGGTCTGGTCACCCATCTACGGACCAACCCCGGCAAGCGTAGCTTAACCTGATGGATCGACCCGTGCGGCTGTTATTACTTAGCCACGAGCTCCTCAGTCTTCAGTCTTCTCTGTACTTATTCTGATATGGACTCATTGTATTTTACTTAATGCATCATGCGTGTCATTGAGCGTTACATTGTAGCCCTACCAAGCTTTGCAAGGCTATTTCCTGTTATCTATCCTTAACCATAACAGTGTCATACGCACTCAGGATAATGAATCTGCTTGTCAAAATCAAAAGTCATTTATTCAAACTAGGCTGAGAATCAGCACTTTTCGGACGTCAAAATTATATAACACAGTCCCCCAAAACGCCCAACCCTTCACCACTTCCTAGAGCTTTAGCTGGGAGGAAGACTTGTTGCAACGAAGTCCCCAGCAGCACAGCTCTGTTCAGTTAGAAATGTCACTCCAGGTTCCAACGAACTGTGTTCTGAAATATCTTATGCGTAATTTTCCATTATCTTAATCTCATTTTATGAAAGTCGTAAAGTGGAAAATAAATGTTACCGTAAAACAATTTAATGGGGCCACAAAAAGCCTATACATATAAAAGTCATTATTTCCACTTAATGACCGCTTTTCATAAACTCATATGGGTAATGTAACACACCCATGTGTACGAATTTATTACTTACGGATAATCGGAATATCGTTTCGGTTCAATGGGTGCCTATTGATATTTGCCTCTTTTAAATCCGTTTGCACATTATTAGGTCTTACAAGGATAGAATTATGACGTTCGATGTACAGTATATGTACTACTAAAGCTTTGAATCAGAATTTTGACTATGTACAATCGTCAAAGGGAGTCCATGTGATTCTTAAGAAGACAGTTCGGTTCGCTCTCTATCATGAAATAACCAGGATGTTCTTTATCGGAATACATTATGTAAGGTGTAATTAAAATAACTGAAAACCTCTTCAGGAGTCATACTCATCTTTAGGAACAGCTTTTACTATCGGACCAACCCTGAAATCATGAAGCATTGAAGAAAAACAATCGCTATTTCTTTTTCTGAAGAAATACGATGACTTGAAGTTGAAACTAAGTAAGAACATAAGGACCAAATATTTGATTTTCCAAAAAAATCTTTAAAAGGACAATTCAAATTATTTTGTCGTTTTAAACTCTCTCATGCAATCCCAACTCGTGACACTGTATATACGAGTAAACAGATCCAACGTGACTGCTTCAAAACACGCAATGATGATCTAATACTAACTAAAGCGCAGTGTTTAAAATGAATGACAGCGCCAGGGCCAAAGTCATATCAACTAAGGAGCTATAAACTATATGGACGTAACGCCCACATCGCCAGATTGATACGAATTGCCTCTAAACACCACTCTGATTTAATAAAGTGCTCTAATAAAACAAGCCTTAAGCCTTTAAAAGTTGTATGCTGCTATATAGTTCTCGAATATTTCTTTACAAAGAAACAAGTAATGACAAATTTGGCTTGGCTTTTATAGTTACTTATTCACTGAGTGCTTTTTCTGGATGCGGAAAGTGTAGGACCAATCGATGTGGTGATGCTTGAGGATTCTTGTACAGCAGTCTTGTGGCTGAATGATCATTCCTGTTCTTCTTCATCGTGTAAATGACAAGACAGCTTATTAATTTTTGTAGGCCCAAAATTGCGCTCCTTCCACCATTCCTCTGAATGATGCTAAAGTCTTTGCATTATATATGTATATGCCTCACAGGATAGATTCGAACTTCCCATCATGGCGTTTCAGCTGTCAAATTATTTAGATTTGAATAGAGTTCAGAATAGTACTGGGGGCTGACTATGAAGTATTAATGCCATCATTATTCCAATGCGAAAAAAGGATGGTGCTAGCGGCCTTGTATAGCTCCGTCTCTCACTAACACTGGAAAAATGGTGGCATTAATACGTCGTGGTATAAGTGCAGGTAGGTAAATAAAACTGTTTACTCATCCATGTAAAGTTCGGTTCCGTTCAAGGTCTCAGCCTGGTCTCAACGCGTTATATTTCTTGGATTGTGGCACAGCTCCAAATTCAGCAGTGCGTTTCTGCAGACCCAGTTGATTTATATCAGTTTGCGACTTGGAGTAATTGCGCAACTTGAAGTAAGAAACAAAAGAAAGTCCATTGCCAAATTCCTCGGAAAGCACGCTAAGCCGTTGGTCCCGGCTGTCATTTGTAGATCTTTGCCAGTCGTTATTAAGTCGTCGTCGTTACTCAGAAGCCAAAAAGTCTGACAACAATTCTTACCAAGGGGTATCGTGTTACTCAGTTACTGGTTTGAAAAGGACTGATAGGCAGTCGCTCCATGTAAAATACTGGTAGTCAGCTGCATCCGGTTAGACTGGAACCCGACCCCAACGTAGTTGGGAAAAGACTAGGCAGATTGATTGCCAATTTACTGGTGCAATCATCCTCTCCTTCAATCCCCTGATTTGTTGGCAATTACTCGAGCCCTTAGTACTGAAAGACCATTCTTGGACAGCAATTACTTGATTTATTTTTAAAGCTAGTCCAGCGTTTAAAGCTTCGCCTCTCATGCACGAGGTAGTGGGTCAAAGTACCAACCGGGCAAGTACCAATGTGACATTTTCAATTCAAATGTACTTTCTGTGTTTATCTTGGACATCACTGAAATCGGTGAAAGAAAAACATCGTGTAAAAACCTGAACTTATCCTATCCTAACAACTATTATAAATGCGAAAGTGAGTTTGTTTGTTACGCTTTGACACTAAAACGGCTGAACGGATTAAGATGAAATTTGGCATATGGTTAGACCATGACCATGACCTGGAGAAGGACGTAGGATACCTTTTATCCCGATATAGCCACGAAATCGAGACGTATGCGAGTGAAACCGCGGGGCGCAACTAGTAGAATATATGTCGCAAAAGCCGTCTTGAGCAAGCATGGTGATCAATGCTCGTGCCTTCTCTGTATGAAAAGAGGCTCCTTTTCCCTGCAGTGGGACAATAATAGACGTATTATTAATGTAAAACCTATTCCATTCAAACATTACCACATCGCTTACGCAAATGACCCGCATTAGTGAATAAGTAATGTTATTTAGACATAATGATCAATAGTTTTTCTATTTAACTGTATGAACTGTCGGACAAAAGGTAGACGTAAGTACAAATCATTCTTGTTCAAATAGGTATTTCGTTTCGAAAGGTTATATTTTCCGACGAGGTGGAAAAATGTTGAAGAGAATCGTGGAGTATTTTTATAGTTGTCAGTAGCTTGATGTGTTGAAAATGATTACAGGACTATCAGAACAGGTGAGTTTCTTTAACATTTTTATGTCTAGACTGACAAGCAAAAAGGTCACGTCAGAACGAAAGGGGTTACCGCATCTACCAAGGGCCAAATCGCGCACCATTGTACCAGGTCCGTAGACGCGCGTAGGAGTCAGACAATTTAATACACGAACAAACTCCGCGATAGTAGCATGTTTTTTTGTTATAAAACCCGCGTACTGTCCGTCATCTCATCACGCATCATGAATATCATGATGTCCTTGTTATAAACAATGTGTTTGATTTTCCTGCAATCCGTGTGCTTCCATACATGAATCATGATGTAAGTACAGTACGCAATTATGCTAAATGAAGTACTAGTTAATGTTGCAATTTCGGGTCGGATTCTTTACTGGTCTGGTAACTTTCTGGCTCGAAGTTAATAATGCAATGCTCTAAGTGTTCAAATAAAGGAGGGTTTAATGAAAAGAAGTCCTAATAATACTACTCACGCTATTATTAATGTAAGTGACCGTTTGTGCTGTAATATCGGTAATTTCCTGAAAGCTTTGATCCGCATTATTATATTTTGCTTGTCAGCATGAGTCGAGTTGACTGGCATATTTTGGTTCTTTTGTTGTCAATTCAGGGCTACAATTTTGAAAGGTTTCAGTTTCATATTTATCTAACCTTGCCCTACTATAGAACCATATATTTTGAAAATTAACATCGGGTAAATCGTTTGTTTGTTATCTGATTTTGTGATCGTGAAATTGTGTGTTATTTACATACAAATGACTAAACTGCTGTACTGGACTTAATACATAAAATTGTGATCTTGTACGTTTGTTTGTAGCCTGTATCGATCTTAGACGCGTATGTCGTCGACAATGCATAGTAATTATAGAGTTTGGTTTTTAAATAATAATTTGGTAAAGGTACTTTGAAATGGACGATATGGTACTTCCAGTTGGTATTCATCTGCATCCGGTTAGACTGGAAGCCGACTCCAACATACTGTTGGGAAACGGCAGGCAGATGATAAAAGGTCCTTCGATATATGAAAACTAAATGGTCCTTGGATCCAAGATTGAAATTCACTCCTTCCATCTTTCGCGAGCCCGCGCGTCCTCTTTCCAGTTTTGATGATAATTATAGATATCTAGCTGCGCCCAGCGGTTTCACCCGCGTAAGTCTCGATCCCGTGGAAATATCGGGATAAAAAGTATCATATGTGTTAATCCAGGTTATAAACTATCTGTTTGCCAAATTTCATCCAAATCCATTCAGCCGTTTTTACGTGAAAGAGTAACAAACATCCATCCATCCATCCATACTTACAAACTTTCGCGTTTATAATATTAGTTAGATAATTAAAGGAGTTAATTAAAGTGTCAGGAGAAATAAATACAAAAACAGTGGTACAGTTCGATTCAACCTTAATAGCGGCTCGGAACTGCGCTACTGGCTGAGCAGTACCTCACTCCTCACTCGTGCTGTCCCATGAATTCGTTACTGCGCAGCGACTCGCCTCATGTTCCGAGGCACCAATAAGTTTGAATCGGGGTGAACGCTCTTTAATTTCTTAGAAAAGCTCATTACTCTCTGCGACCTATCCAGATCTAAGATGACACCAATATCCGTATTAAAACAATTAACTTCTCAACCAACCTGCCGTATTTGTTGTTGCTACTTGAACTTAACACATTTTATTCTAACAATCTCTTCTCGAACGGTGCTAGTTATAGCACCCTAACCGGCCCACACGTTTGTTCAAGCGTGATCTGTCCACATTTCCTTCCACTCCATTATGCAATTGCCACTAACTGCACATTATTCAGTAGATGCGATTGTACTGTTATGCAGATCCTCCTTCGTGTTATCTAACCACTTGACTATAAATAGAACTTCCAAATAGTTTTTGCGCTTCGTCAACTCAAAGAGGATGTTGTTTTCCGATTCTAAAAGCCCCCATCTCGTTTTTGCAGTTAATTCTTCGCGTTATCTAACCACTTTGCTTAGAAACAAAAGTTCCAAATAGTTTTTGCGCTACGTCGACTCAGAGAGGATGTTGTTTTCCGATGCTAAAAGCCCCCATCTCATTTTTGCAGATCATTCTTTGTGCCACTTTGCTGGAAATAAAAGTTCCAAATAGTTTTTGCGCTTCGTCAATTCAAAGAGGATGTTGTTTTCGGATTCTAAAAGCCCCCACTGGTTCTTGCAGATCATCCTTCGTGTTATAACTAGGAGTTCCAAATAGTTTTTGCGCTTCGTCGACTTAGAGGATGTTGTTTTCCGATTAAAAAAGCCAGAGTCAATTTGCCAATCCATTCTGCAAAAGCATTTAAAATTTTCAAAATAGACTCACAGTATCTTGAACGTGGGAGGGACGGGGAAAACTTTTATCCGTGTTTGATATACATCCTTGGCTGAAATGTAAAAGATAATTAGGTTTACAACAATTCCCCGAAAGCTTATCGCGTAAAAGTTCGCGTAAACAATTAGTATTCAATTTTATCTTATCTAAGAGTGCATAATATCCCTCAATGTTCGTTCGCTCCATGTAAAATACTGGTATTCAGCTGCATCTGGTTAGACTGAAAGCCGACCTCCACATTGTTGGGAAAAGGTTAGGCAGATGATGATAATGATATTCGTTCAATCTGCGGTCTGCCTCGAATCCTGTTAGTCTCTAAATCAGTGTTGCTCGAAGTGTACTCCGCTGGGCTCTACAAAGACTCTGTGGAAAGTATTTTCACGGAGCCCCCACAGAGGCTTTGAGGAGCCCAGTTTCCTCAAGAACTAATTTTAGATTTGGCGGCATTTGTTGAATCACGTGTCTATGCAGGATACAATGGAACTACAAGTAGGCGCTTTAATTTTTATACGCGATACTGCTCCTACGTCTAAAAAAAACTGAAACTTGGACACTGTGAAACAAGTTTTGCAACATCTGAAAAAACGACGAACGGTTTTGATTATTCTAAGGTTCCGTCAAAAATTCGTTTTCCAAAAGGGTGCCGTCGCCAAAAAAGTTTGAGAACCGCTGCTCTCATCATAATGATTGATTCCTATAGACCTCCGTTTAGCCTTCACCCAATGATTTCTACCTCTTTTAATCAGGCGATGGTAACTTTTCTTGGCATTCCAAAACCTGGAACGTCGCAATGTGGGTCAAGGCCCGCAATACAGTACAGAACCTTCTGCAGCCAATTATTTTAATTGGAAATTCATAAAATTGTATTTGATTTGGTGCCAAACGAAATTACGGCGCAATAACCGTTTGCCTTTTCAAGCTAAACCGAGGTATGTTAGTGTGAATGTGGCACAACTCCACAAATAATTTCGCCTCACTGGTAAGTATGATTTCGGACTCAACAAGAAGAATAATAAAAGAAGTAAAAAGCCTCTTCATGGGCCCTGTTTGTGATGTTGCGCACTATCAGGAAAGGAATACAGATCAACCACAGGTACCAGGCAATCATAAAAAAGAAGGAAGATTCGTGACGACGCAAAAAATATTCATTGCCTAGTAATAACGAACCTAATTTGCTAATGTTTCGCCTAATGTCCGCCCCGCCTCGGTCGCGCCCCGTTGCGTGATCCACCACGCCTCGTATTGTCAAGCGATGCGCCAAAATACCCTGTCTACCTTATTATATTTATAGTAACCGGTAATGTAGAACGGCTGTTACCCTATTTATTCCTGGTAACTTTATATTGTTTGTTCTTCGCTGTGTGGCATTGTTTTCGGTATCTAACCTTTAAAAGCCTGAGGTAAATCAGAAATTTGGAGTAAGTGGACTTTCTTGCAATTAGGCCAGATGGACTGCATCCATACATTGTATTGATCTGGCCTAATTGCAATATCTTTTATTTAAAAAAGCCAAACGGGTCCTTAGATCAGACCTGGGGCTCTACGCTCTCGGGCCGGCAACGAAGATAGGGGCCCATCCGAAAGTAGTTGATCCGTCAAAGCAAGTGACAAATTAATTCAATTTTTTAAACAAACACACATCGCGAGTACGGACAGCTGTCAAATCTTGTTGTCATTCATTGTTAGTTCGGGCTCCCAACTAATCTTATGTCTGTAGGTGATAAACGCCCGTAACTTCGGCCGAGACTATGGATTTTGTGCTGCATTGTTTAGGCAAAATTGGTCCTTAGTGGAAAGAGTTCATCGAGTTCAATAAAACCCAGAACATTTAGGATGATTTATGAGCTGTAATCTTGTTTAACTATAGATAGGCTGACAGACAGGTCATTAATTAGCCTAAGCAGTCCTAAACGAGAACTTTCAAGTACCCAGGCCAACAAGATTGTTATGTGGTCCTTCGATATATGAAAACTAAATGGTCCTTGGATCCAAGATTGAAATTCACTCCTTCCATCTTTCGCGAGCCCGCGCGTCCTCTTTCCAGTTTTGATGATAATTATAGATATCTAGCTGCGCCCAGCGGTTTCACCCGCGTAAGTCTCGATCCCGTGGAAATATCGGGATAAAAAGTATCATATGTGTTAATCCAGGTTATAAACTATCTGTTTGCCAAATTTCATCCAAATCCATTCAGCCGTTTTTACGTGAAAGAGTAACAAACATCCATCCATCCATCCATACTTACAAACTTTCGCGTTTATAATATTAGTTAGATAATTAAAGGAGTTAATTAAAGTGTCAGGAGAAATAAATACAAAAACAGTGGTACAGTTCGATTCAACCTTAATAGCGGCTCGGAACTGCGCTACTGGCTGAGCAGTACCTCACTCCTCACTCGTGCTGTCCCATGAATTCGTTACTGCGCAGCGACTCGCCTCATGTTCCGAGGCACCAATAAGTTTGAATCGGGGTGAACGCTCTTTAATTTCTTAGAAAAGCTCATTACTCTCTGCGACCTATCCAGATCTAAGATGACACCAATATCCGTATTAAAACAATTAACTTCTCAACCAACCTGCCGTATTTGTTGTTGCTACTTGAACTTAACACATTTTATTCTAACAATCTCTTCTCGAACGGTGCTAGTTATAGCACCCTAACCGGCCCACACGTTTGTTCAAGCGTGATCTGTCCACATTTCCTTCCACTCCATTATGCAATTGCCACTAACTGCACATTATTCAGTAGATGCGATTGTACTGTTATGCAGATCCTCCTTCGTGTTATCTAACCACTTGACTATAAATAGAACTTCCAAATAGTTTTTGCGCTTCGTCAACTCAAAGAGGATGTTGTTTTCCGATTCTAAAAGCCCCCATCTCGTTTTTGCAGTTAATTCTTCGCGTTATCTAACCACTTTGCTTAGAAACAAAAGTTCCAAATAGTTTTTGCGCTACGTCGACTCAGAGAGGATGTTGTTTTCCGATGCTAAAAGCCCCCATCTCATTTTTGCAGATCATTCTTTGTGCCACTTTGCTGGAAATAAAAGTTCCAAATAGTTTTTGCGCTTCGTCAATTCAAAGAGGATGTTGTTTTCGGATTCTAAAAGCCCCCACTGGTTCTTGCAGATCATCCTTCGTGTTATAACTAGGAGTTCCAAATAGTTTTTGCGCTTCGTCGACTTAGAGGATGTTGTTTTCCGATTAAAAAAGCCAGAGTCAATTTGCCAATCCATTCTGCAAAAGCATTTAAAATTTTCAAAATAGACTCACAGTATCTTGAACGTGGGAGGGACGGGGAAAACTTTTATCCGTGTTTGATATACATCCTTGGCTGAAATGTAAAAGATAATTAGGTTTACAACAATTCCCCGAAAGCTTATCGCGTAAAAGTTCGCGTAAACAATTAGTATTCAATTTTATCTTATCTAAGAGTGCATAATATCCCTCAATGTTCGTTCGCTCCATGTAAAATACTGGTATTCAGCTGCATCTGGTTAGACTGAAAGCCGACCTCCACATTGTTGGGAAAAGGTTAGGCAGATGATGATAATGATATTCGTTCAATCTGCGGTCTGCCTCGAATCCTGTTAGTCTCTAAATCAGTGTTGCTCGAAGTGTACTCCGCTGGGCTCTACAAAGACTCTGTGGAAAGTATTTTCACGGAGCCCCCACAGAGGCTTTGAGGAGCCCAGTTTCCTCAAGAACTAATTTTAGATTTGGCGGCATTTGTTGAATCACGTGTCTATGCAGGATACAATGGAACTACAAGTAGGCGCTTTAATTTTTATACGCGATACTGCTCCTACGTCTAAAAAAAACTGAAACTTGGACACTGTGAAACAAGTTTTGCAACATCTGAAAAAACGACGAACGGTTTTGATTATTCTAAGGTTCCGTCAAAAATTCGTTTTCCAAAAGGGTGCCGTCGCCAAAAAAGTTTGAGAACCGCTGCTCTCATCATAATGATTGATTCCTATAGACCTCCGTTTAGCCTTCACCCAATGATTTCTACCTCTTTTAATCAGGCGATGGTAACTTTTCTTGGCATTCCAAAACCTGGAACGTCGCAATGTGGGTCAAGGCCCGCAATACAGTACAGAACCTTCTGCAGCCAATTATTTTAATTGGAAATTCATAAAATTGTATTTGATTTGGTGCCAAACGAAATTACGGCGCAATAACCGTTTGCCTTTTCAAGCTAAACCGAGGTATGTTAGTGTGAATGTGGCACAACTCCACAAATAATTTCGCCTCACTGGTAAGTATGATTTCGGACTCAACAAGAAGAATAATAAAAGAAGTAAAAAGCCTCTTCATGGGCCCTGTTTGTGATGTTGCGCACTATCAGGAAAGGAATACAGATCAACCACAGGTACCAGGCAATCATAAAAAAGAAGGAAGATTCGTGACGACGCAAAAAATATTCATTGCCTAGTAATAACGAACCTAATTTGCTAATGTTTCGCCTAATGTCCGCCCCGCCTCGGTCGCGCCCCGTTGCGTGATCCACCACGCCTCGTATTGTCAAGCGATGCGCCAAAATACCCTGTCTACCTTATTATATTTATAGTAACCGGTAATGTAGAACGGCTGTTACCCTATTTATTCCTGGTAACTTTATATTGTTTGTTCTTCGCTGTGTGGCATTGTTTTCGGTATCTAACCTTTAAAAGCCTGAGGTAAATCAGAAATTTGGAGTAAGTGGACTTTCTTGCAATTAGGCCAGATGGACTGCATCCATACATTGTATTGATCTGGCCTAATTGCAATATCTTTTATTTAAAAAAGCCAAACGGGTCCTTAGATCAGACCTGGGGCTCTACGCTCTCGGGCCGGCAACGAAGATAGGGGCCCATCCGAAAGTAGTTGATCCGTCAAAGCAAGTGACAAATTAATTCAATTTTTTAAACAAACACACATCGCGAGTACGGACAGCTGTCAAATCTTGTTGTCATTCATTGTTAGTTCGGGCTCCCAACTAATCTTATGTCTGTAGGTGATAAACGCCCGTAACTTCGGCCGAGACTATGGATTTTGTGCTGCATTGTTTAGGCAAAATTGGTCCTTAGTGGAAAGAGTTCATCGAGTTCAATAAAACCCAGAACATTTAGGATGATTTATGAGCTGTAATCTTGTTTAACTATAGATAGGCTGACAGACAGGTCATTAATTAGCCTAAGCAGTCCTAAACGAGAACTTTCAAGTACCCAGGCCAACAAGATTGTTATGTATGCAAATAATATACGAACAACTATTGTGATAAAAAGTCTTGAGGAAAAGGAAGTGAGTTTAGTGTGTAACATCGTTATATGCAAGAGTAACTTCGGTAACGGCTGGTCAACCAGTTGCATATGCATGTGACAAAAAGTAGTTGGAGAAATTCTCGCACTTAGACTAACTTAAATAATCAAACTGTGCGCTCTAATTTAGGTTGCAAGAAAATGCCCTCAACATGTGTGGGAGCTAAAGCATGTTCTTTGCCGGAGAGAAGCGCATCGCTTCCGAATAATGGCGTAGAAATCATCGACCCTCGCGTCAATCAGTGTTGTTTTATCGATATAGCTTTAGACGGTTCCGAAGTCGTGCCTAATTTTCGCCCGATTCTAGCCTTCGGCATCAAATGATCCAATTAGCCCCAGAGTACAGAAGTTATGGTTTGCTTAGACTCGACAATAGGGAATATGCATGTGATTCAAATATGGGTCAAATATTTTTTTCTATAAACTATGTTACTTCAGAATTAAGCCTCCATCAATATTTTTGAATAAAATTTCTTTTTGAGCGACAAATTAATTTTTAAAAAGTCCCAAAAAACTGTGGGTAATTCAAATACTTGAAAAGGCTAAGAGCGGATGTGACGTAACAATCCGGGCTAACAATCAAAATGTCAATGTCAAGTCAATCAACAAGTGTCAAGTCAATGTCAAACGCTCATAGAAAAAGGAGTGTTTGACGTTGACTTGACAGTTGCTTGTCTGTTTTCACGAACTGTGACGTCACCACACCAAGCGCGCCAAATGGAGGGCGTTTAAATAGCCCGGATCGGTTGGATATTTTTAAACATTTTTTTAAATACTTTAAATTGCTTTTTTGCCGTCGAATTTTTTTTTACTTTTATTTGACGATGTAAACTATCGAATAAAAATATTAAAAAAATACATGCATATTCCCTATTTCCTTATTGTGGTTGTAAGTATTTAATTGTTTCGCGTGTAAAGCCTTTAGCACTATAATATTATGATTGTTATCTCAAGCATATACACCGATAAGCGGCTAATTGTTTCCAGAAGAAAATATTACAAAAACAAAATTATTATAAGGAAACATGAGCTCTGTTTTGTATATTATATGATGAATCCGTCATGCCAAACTAAAACTCAATGTATTTATTTCAAACTAGCTTCCGCCCGCAGCTTCGCCCGCGTGGTATGTCGATTAGCCTTTGTCCTTTCTCAGGCTCTAGACTATCTGTGTACCAAATTTCATTTAAATCGGTTCAGAAGTTTTGGCGTGAAAGCGCGACTGACAAACAGACAGAGTCTTTCGCATTTATAAGATTAATAGACACTTTTGCATTATAGAGGTCGGTCAAGCTAGTTGCTCATTCCAAAGCGTAGTAGGTAGTCTATGAAGAAGAACGGCCAAGAAACTCGTATTAAGCTGCCAGAGGTCCTAGAGGTTTATAGAGGTGTTCAGGCATACGTCGAAGTACCCGATGACGGCATTGAATCTCAAGGGCGAAAGCTAGCTATTTAGTGGGCACCGTTCCAATTCCAGTCAATAAAAACGCAATTACACTTTCTGCATAACTTAGGGTCGTAGCCAAGGACCAACATCGCATTCAGACGAAAATAAAACTTAGTAAGTTGTTAAAGTTATTCCAGGGTTCAGAATTCCCTTTTGGACCGTATTCAGGCCTTGATAAATTGCTAATAAAGTTCGGAAACAGCGTTGTTTTATGACCCATGTGTTTCAATTATTCTCATTTTCTAACGAAACCCATTACCAGTGCAAACTTCCCAATAGTGTTGTAGCCATTGCTGCACGCTTAGCATGACCGCAATAGAAACGGGTTTAGTCGACGGAAGAATAGACAAAATGACAGATAAACAACCACAATCTGTCATTTTGTCTATTCTTCCGTCGACAAAAGCCGTAGAAACCCCGCTTCTATGGTTCTTATGGTACGCACGCTGTTTATATTTCCACTAATTACTCGACTATATCATTAAAAATACATGATACTAAAAACAAAAGGGGTTCCCTTCGTTCTTCGACGAGTATGATGAATGCGAATTGGAACGTCAGTTGTGACGGACAGTCGGAAGTACACACTAGGAGCGTGACAATATGGTACAGTTACGGTATCGGTACCTGGTAATAAATTAATTTTGTCCGTCATTATTTGATCACTAATCATAAACCGCGTCTGGGGAAACAAAAGCTGGCAAAATGCTGTAGAACACTAGAAAGAAGGTTCTGCGGCGCAAATAGATGCTTTTCGCATCTGCGTACACCACATGTCGTGACACGTGGATAACCCAAAGAAAGAAGACAAAAGTTTATTTGTCACAGACTCGTGCATATCATCATCTGCCTAGCCTTTTCCCAACTATGTTTGGGTTGGCTTCAAGTCTAACTGGATGCAACTGAATACCAATACATACAAAAAAAACAAGTGCATAAGAATCTGTAATATCTGTAGAATACAAATATCCATAGACAACGGCTAGCCAAACCACGAGTCCAATAAACATCATAGTGAGTTCGTTTCATATGATGTCAAGACGCAGTATCCTTTAATCCATTAGATTTAACTCCAAGCTATTAATACACTTGACAACAAAGTCAAACACATCATAAATGACCTCGAGACGGCTTTATATGAGAGTGACAAATTGAGGCAGGCAAGTTAAAAAACAAACTTGTAAGAAACTGTCGTTCATTACTACGGAGTAAAAAGATGACAGCGAAATTACTTAAACGCTTGTCACGAGTCATGCAAAACGTCGCTTAACCCTTTTTTGAGTTTTGTCGATAAACTGTGCCAGAGAGACAGACGGGCACTGTTATGATTGGTGTATATTTATGTCTTGTTTGTGTGTATATTATGTTTAGTAACTATTAGAGGGTGTGTTAGCGAGTTTGCTACGATGTGTCATGTTATGGATGGCAGTTTGTAGCTACAGTCCCTGTAGTAGAATTTTTATTAGTTGAGTTAAATTGCTGGGCAAGTACCTCCCTTTTTTTTTTTCTTCAAAATATGTATAGGTCATTCTCAGGACATAAATTGCATGTTGTAATCTTCATGTCCTAAGTTACCTACAAATCCTACAATCCCAACTGCCAAATTCAAAAGTTTGCTGCCGACAAACTGTTATGCAGTTTGGCAGACTTTAGGTATGTTATTGTGAATACAGATTTTGGAATAAATAAATAAAAAAAAAAAAAAGTTGTTTGGCGTTTAAAGTTACACTCATTACCGCTATTTTGTGCCCAAGTCCCGCACCCTAATTGCGTACTAAACGTTCAATCAAAATCTGATTCGTTTTGAAACAGATCGCTAATCCATTGCTTCGAAAAAACATCTGCTCTGCCCTGCCAAGCCAAAACACTGCAACCTACAAAAACCAGTTTTGAGATAACTGACAAAACATCTGTGTTTATATCTTATTTTTTACGTAATACAGTGTTTTTTTGGTTGCTTTATCTTGCAAAAAACCGTTGAAATGAAAGTGTGATCGATCATAGGTACTAAACAGACTTCAAGAAACTGATTAGGCTTTGTTAAGCGAAAACACTGTAAGTCGACTTACATTCTTTTGGATTGGCACGGCAGTGCTCATCAACGTGCTCAATGAATGTCGTTGAATTGTCAAAATGAAACCGATTAGTCTTAATCGTTTACGAAAATGTGTTACGCAATTAGATAGCTGATTATATACCTCCCTTGCTTCTTCCAAAACATCTTTTGCGTTTTCAACCCATGACTTAATAATATTCAGCTTATAAACTATAGATTTCCCATCCCTACTGAGTACGATGGAGTTGTTAGCCCGCCCTGTGTGCCATCAAAATGGGTCGGCGACTCGCTTTGCGTGTCCCGCCGGTTTTAGTTTCGCGACCGACTCCGATGGAGCTAGTTCGGTTCCGATGGAGGTCTAAAACCCAAGGACGGTTTCAAGGCATTTCGTAGCGAGAATTCCATGAAGTATTTTAATGTTTAGGAGAATTTCGTGCTAAATTCTTCGGTTTAGTGCGATTATTTTTGGGATTTTGTGATTCTGTTTTGTCCAAGTGCAGGGCTGTTAGCCCGGGAAATTTGAAGGCTGTGGGTGAGTCTGGCTGATGAAAACGTATTTTAAGAAGCATGGATCTATCAGCAGGCGTAGCATTGTGCTTTCTATCTCTACGAAGAATAGACATAGCTTTTTCTATACAAAGTGACAGTTCGTTTCTTCATTTTTGACATCCACCGTAGAAATCTTTCTACAATCTGTCATTTTGTCTTTCATTTCTAACGATCTTTGTCTAGGTCTTTTTGTAGGTAGACTATTTCGGAAGAAAGTTTTCTATCCTTACTGTCAAAATCACACTGACAACCGATAAATCCTATGACAAAACAAAGAATTCTGAGTAGAATTATGTAAAAGAGTGAATTTCGTAAAAAGTGCTGTTGACTCTTTCTACTTTGCTGCCGTCTCGTACTGTCTACTGTCTACAGGAAACGTCATTTTTGTCTACTCTTCCGTCGACAAAACGGTGCTCATGCTACGCCTGCAGTAGCTTAGTCGCTATTGACTGTCATGTCTTGTCAGTCACACTTTGTTTTCAAACCCGATTTATGTCGAATGTAGATTTGAGGGTTCAGCCATTATGTATATTATTATTTTGATCATTTATGTCCGTATGTATGGCAACGGATATAATCCTTGTGAAGCTCCAATATTTGTTTTTAATAAACAATACCAAACTACTTTTTAGTCCGACTAAACTTGATGTAGGTACATTAATTCATAACAACAGACTTTCTACGGCAGCGGCTGCAGTTTACAGACGATAACACAGGTTATCATCGTCGACGCAAACGATTACATTAATCGATGCAACACACTGTTAACTTTCACCGTATTGGAGTACCTACTGAATTGACTTCACAACAATACAACTTGACGAAAGTTAGGAACACTCAATTATCAGTCCTCTACTTAAAGTTATAATGGGGTGTTACAGTGGGCGCTAGGGAGCAGTGATATCTCAGTGGCGTTACCGTCAGACTGTCAGGTCACAGGTCTCGAGTTTGATCCTAAGATGCGCGCGCACCTATGACTTTTCGGATTCATGTGCGTATTGTATAATTAATTATCACTTGCTTTAAAAACGGTGAAGAAAATCTTGAGGAAACCGGCATGCCTGAGAGATATTTCTCGACGGGAGGCCCATAGGCAGGTTTAAAACTATGACGCTAGGATAATCACTAACAACGTGAAAAGAAGAAGTACAATTAATTGCTAAAAGCTATGTTTTACAAAAATCCTCCTGCTCTAAGCCCAATTTATGTAGAATCGGCGCAGCATTGCTAATTCTTTTATACATCTCTATTAGCGGCATCTCAATAGTCACCTTCGTCTAGTCATATAACAATTAAAACTATTCAAAATCACATGTCAACTCCTAATAGTCCCCAGACGCAGCTGTAAAAATTATCATGATCATGGCGCTTTAAAAAAAAAAATATTAGCCATTATTGTCCCACTGCTGGGCAAAGACCTCATTATTCTCTGTCCAGAGCTGCCAAGGACCAATCCTTATTGAAGGAGTCCAGCTCATCCCGCCATCTCCGTCTGAGCACTGCTCACTACAATATAGTCGAGATTCGCGTGCCTGTTTTTTCCCAGTCTGCGGATGCACATAATGTGTCGTTCAATTAATTGAGCTGTTAGTCTCGCTACGGCACTGATTAATGCCCGATGCTCACGCTTCAATTAGTTAGGATTTTACAACTGGTATTTACATGCTGTTGACACAAGAGTTTCGTTTTTGTTGAAATTTTTATTGGTTTGACGTTGTTCGCTGATAAATTGCGGAGGTAAATGTAATTTTATTTTGTATTTTTCGCGTATAAGATGGCATACTGAAAATAAATAGGGCCCGGAAAAGTAATTTCCGTTTCCATAATAAATCATAGTCTACAAGTATTAAAAAAAAAAAGCCACGTAAACATCATCAAAACAGTTTTTGTCCTGGGGAAAAACCTGCCCCAAATCCTTTCAAAAACTCTTTCAAGGCACTCGAATCAGCCCTCGCCGTACGCGATCAAATCCCATCACGGCCTCATTATGGGCCACTCTTTCAACTACTTTACATTTCATACATGATTGTTGAGTACCTAATATGGAAATTACTCTTATGTAGACCAACGCCTTCCCCCCTGCTTTTGTTAAGGTCGGCTGCCCGCGTAACCAGATAAGCCAGAAAATTTAAAAGTAATTTAGCTAGACGGGTTTTGTAAGTCTACCGAATCCTTACACGTTTTCATTCATTGTCACCAACAAGTGTAACGTGTTTATAACCCGTTGTTTTTAATGAAACCACCGGCTTTGTAGACTGCCTGTCTAGGGTGTCAAGTACCTTCTGTGATGTCACAGTCAAGGTTTCTATAACTTGAAAGTTCAAGGCATCATCATTTGCAGCTGGATGGTATCGAAATGGGTGACAAACTTTTGGATGTACATTTTTTGTAGGTGTGTTGATTCACTATCATCACTCATCAGATACCCGGCTTTGGGATAAAACCTTTTAACTTTTCCCGTTTTGTTTTCTATTTTTCGTCATGATTATGACGACTAACGACTATAGATTAGTATCTATAGACAATTTTCAGCAACAGGACGTTTAAGGGCCTGTGCACACAAGCGTTTCTCCATCGTAAGTGTTCGATCAACGATATGCGTAAAACAGGCCTGGAGAAATATTAGTTTCAAGGGCCCTTTTTTATTTATGAGTTTGGGAAATCATCAGATTACATCTCCCGCCCTGGGCGGAGCGGGAGGGCCTTTGAGATGTCAGACTTTTACTGACTAAAACCCACCCGTGTTCCTTCAGTTGCCTGTTGCCAAGGTCCCGGTATCCCTTTCGGCCTTTCCCGCAACTTTGATGGGGCCCTGAGAGCAATAACTGACTCTGCATACACTTGTTTACAAGACTAATTTAGGTTTTATTTTAAAAAAAAAATTATTTATTTATCACACAAGGGAACGAAAACCAATTCGGTCACTTCTAACCGCACTTAATTCTTTCATTCCAGCGCTACATAGGTCTCCCCGTCATGTTGAAGGCGGGCGAGTACTCCCCCAACAACCCGTTAGTGCGGGGCGAGCGGGGCGCGGGGGGCGACGCCTTCCTCGGCCTCGGCGAGTACGAGCGCAGACGCAACACGCTAAGGAAGATACGGCAGCAGCAGTACAGGGAATATTTAGACCAGGTGAATTATTACTTCACTTATTAAAATGGTTCCGCGTCTAAAGTGGGTGATAGACGTGCGTACTTAAAGTACGCGGTCTTTAAGTTCGCGATCTTACTCGGCTCGCCGTAGGTGACACACGTGAAGCTTGCGCAAAATTTCGTTGTCAAATTGGCTCGCGGCTCGCGGCGATGACAGACGGGCGAGTAAGCTCTCCAAACCATAAGTACGCGTACTTGCTCGCACGTCTATCACCCGTTTTATGACCTACCTGCCAGTCAACGCAGCACGGTCCCTCGACCGAGTCAAAAGGGATTCAAAGTATGGAAGAGTCGAGAACTTACCCAATCATCAAAAATCTTTCAATGTCTGTTGAAATAATTATTTACATCCAGGGAAATACCACCATCATGACTGTTTAGGGGTATGAGGAACAGGGCGTAAAGTCACTCATCCTCTATAGAAAAGGGAGGATCCATCGACCAGACGGGTGTTGTGTCTGGCGGGCAACTGCCCAACAAAATGATGTTGCGGGATGCAGGATTCATGTGACGTCAGGATTTTTGTGTGACGTCAGGTCTTTGATGTGTAGTTCGTATGTGGCGATGTAGATGCCGCTGTTTCAGGCAGATGAGGGGCATAAAAAATGTCTTGGGTGCACGCCCAGGACATTTCTTATACCCAATTATAGGCAGCGATAACCTCTTTCTATAATAATATAACATAACAGTGTCAATAACCTACATAGTTCCCTCATTGTTAAGGATCGCGAACCGCGGCTACATGCATTGCGTCATCAATACAATATTCTAACAATACAATATTCTAAAAGTGTTAAGTGTCTCTTTCCGATATCAAAATATTTTATTTCACATAAACCTACATGGGCACTTATGAAACGTCAGAAGCTAGGTGCACGGTTCCTATTGGTGGTTTCCTACGAGAAGTGTCATTGGCTGACAATATTTCCAAATTACAGTGTTGGAAGACAGTGGTGCCGATTCTCTTGTCACAAATTCTCTAAACTGAACTAAAAATCACTAAAATTTAGTTTATTCCTGTCAAACGACGATTTCCCATTCTGAAAATAGACTAAAGTGACACAACTTAACTATAATTTAGTTTGACAGCACAAAGATGGCTGGATGGCACTGAGTTTTAATTTAGTGAAAATGCTATTCTGAATTTGACGTTTTAACCAAAATTTTTGTTCTATATGTAAAATCCTCTAACAAATTCTGACTATTTTTAATCACGATTAAAAATGTGTGGAATAAAATTAGATGTCATGAACTAAAATTCAAACCAACAGCTCGAATTCAGTTGCAAAACGTTACTGTATTTTTTTTTCTTTTGCTTATATCTCGAAAATGGTGTGTCCTATCGCAAAAATAATGAAAATTTTGACCCCCTTTGCAACCCGGAAACCCGTAATACTCATGACGTTGGTAATTTTTTTTTTGTTTTCTTCCAAAAAGTGAAAAATTCCATATAAAAATACGTCGAGACGGCCACATTGCGCGCCTCTCCGGCTCAAAGAAAATCACGTGGTAGGCAAATAGGTAGGTACCAAGTGGCGTCGCGATTGTCAAATTCGATTTTAGTTGTGTCAAAATAATTTCTAAATTTAGAGATTTTTTTGGCAGAATAGCTCTAAGATTCTCATAGTAAAAAGTAAGGAATTTTAGTGATAGTTTAGTTAGTTTAGTTCGGTGTACAAGAGAATCAGCACCATTGTAGGCCTTTCAACAAGTACCAGGTACTTAACAAAATATAAAATGTTCAACAACTCTACAGTCCACTAAGCCTACAACGTTCTAACATTCAGAAAAAAGAAAAATTTATTTATTTATTTATTTGTTAGGGACAAAAAACAGTTACATGTTAAAAAATACAGAAAATTACTAAAGCTAGGAATTTTCAAACATGCAACCCACACCATTGTCCACGAATTAACTAAAAGTTAAAAGAAGTGATAATATAAAGCGATACATAAAACAAAACAAAAGAATCGTTGTCATATTAGCGCTGAGATTGCCTAATGTTACTCAATTTACTCTGCGGACAAAATATCCAGAGCCATTTTCTTAAATGCTTACTTAGATAGATAAAATATATCAAGGTCCATGAAACGCGCGTTGTATGCATCAACAAGACGGCGAAGAGGTGCTCGTTCCCCAGCATTAGTCCGGCATAGATCCGTGTGGAACAGTTGAGGCACGCGCACCCCCCTTAAAATAACACTGCGGGGCACCTTGTAACACAACTTACTTGTAAGTTCGATACAGTAAAGAGAAAAAAAAGAATCTATATAAAAGTCAAAAAAAAAAAAAAAAAAAAAACTATTTAATTTAAACCAACTGACATGATTGCTATTACAACTGTAACAAATCTGAATAATTATCATGTCCGCAAAACCCACTATTATAGAGTTGAAATTAAATTGTAGGTAATGTCAAATTCAAATTCAAATTCCTTATTGCGAACTAAGTGTACAGAATTTGGAGATGGTAACAATAGGTAGGTTCTTAGAACTTAGTTGCCTGTAAAGGCATTGCAAATTGGTTATAAATATTAAATTAAACATTATACATTAAACATACTCAATATTCCAGTTATACAGTCTATCATTATGATAATATTCATTATCATTATTCATACATTTTATATTATATTATACTATTCTTATAATTTATATCAAATAATACGATGATGTCTTACATGCCGATATTTCCAGCAAGCCAAAAAGAAGCAAGAAGCCAAACAACAAGCGGAAAGGGAACGTCTCGAGCGAGAGAAAAAAGAGAAGGAACGAGAGGAGAGGGAGAGAGAGATACTGATAGAGCGAGACAGGTATAGCGCCGAGAGACGCCGCAGCGTGCAATATGTACCGGAGACTACTAGCTATTCTAACAATAACAAGTAAGTACCCGGCGCCGAGCGTTGATTCTAAAAGTTGGCAACGTCGCAAATAACTGTCAAATATTTACCTGTTTTGATTGTTTTGGCAATATTACTGTATGGAACTATGAAATATCGCTGACTGACTAGAATATTAATAATGAATTGCAATTATAACACTGAAATTTAGTTGTAACCGGTAGTAAGTGTAATAAAGGCATTTGGAAACTTTCCAAATCCTTTTTTTACAACTAAAATTAAATATTCGGTGTTACGATATTATTTATTGCATTTCATATTCAATATTTTGGACTACTAGTTAGCCATATTTCATATTTCCATACAGTAATATTGCCAAATTAATCAAAACAGCGACATATTTGACATATATTTGCGACGTTGCCAACTTTCAGAATATAGGCTCTTATGTTCGAGTTACTAAACTAAAAAACTAAACGTTGAATATTTCAGTAAAGTGGACACGGGTGTGCAAGTTGACGGCTTCACGTGCCCGCTGTCCGTTGCCGTTCAGACTGATGACAATGAGATGTACCGGGTAAGACCACTAGTTTGTTTTTTACCAATTGTTATTTGGAATCCTTGGAGGAGCTCGTGGCTAAGTATTATTAATAGCCGCAAGGGTCGATCCATCAGATTAAGCTACGCTTGCCAAGGTTGGTCGAGGATGGGTGACCATCTTTACATACCGAAATCCTCCATGCCTCGGAAAGCACGTTAAGCCGTTGGTCCCGGCCACGGAGTATAGAAAGAAGCGGAGGTGTCGCAAGCCAAAATCTCTATAGAAAGGAGCGTCGCCTAAATGCGGGTGTGAGAGGGGTGCAGTACACGATGCCCCCGCCCATTATTTGTAAATCCATCTAGCGGAGAAAGGAATTATTACAGTGAAACTGAACTAGCTATTTTTCATTTTAATTCGTCTATTGGCCACTGTGGCATAAAAAAGCATGACACTTTTTCCAGAACATTCTATGTGCATTAGTATGGCGGGACCATATTATTTATTACCCAACTCTGGGCGAAGCCAAAAGATGGATAATAATATGTTCCCTGTTTCAGATTGAAACATTTGTTTATAGTATCATGTGGAGTATTGGGTATATAGGGTGAATAGGTCCGTAGTAAAATAAAAAAGTTGTTAAATCATCAATCTTTTTTTTTTTATTAGACATTGGTTAGGTATTATTATTGTCCACTAAACAAAACAGTTGCCTTTTAGATAAAACAATGTTTTCGATGTTACTGTAATAATTAAGTCTCGTATTACAATAGTAGTGGCTTATAGCTTTGGTTAACAACGTGACATGGTTGAAAATTGGATCTTGATCATACGCATGTGCATTTAACTATTTCTAGGCTCGCGTTTTATAACTATCTCACCCGATGTATTATATTAAGTTAAAACTTTATTTTAAATATTATCTTAAGTACCTGTTTAGATATAAACAATTTAGGTAACGCTCCTTGGTGCAATTTCTTATATCCGTTTTTTGTTTTATAAAAATCTTTTTCATCGAAATGAAGTGAACAGATTTTAGAATACTTTGTTGGTGTCCAGTTGTTAGGTTTATTTATAATACGTATCCATGCATTTCTAATATCTGTATTTACAGGGAATCTAAAATTATAACAAAAATAAGTAGGGATTAAAAAAACAAATAAATGAAGAAAATCAATTCGATAAAATAGGGTCTTACTAGCATGATGCACACATTTTTATTTATTAGTTAGGACCGACTACTTACCGACAGATGGCGCATTTTACTTATGTTAAATTCTTCTTATTTCATGTATCAAGGTACGTAATTATCTATGAAATAACTTATAGCGAGCAAAATAAACAAGAGAGCAAGTAATTTGAGTTACAATAATATGCATTGATAATGATAAAAACACGAAATCGGTTAGAAGTGGTTAGTATACATCTCTTCGACGATAGATGTCTCTAGCTACAATCTGACGAGCAAACGAGAAAATGTGTTTAAAAAAGGAAAATATGAATTTTAGGGACTTACACGTGAAATGTTATGCCATCAATATGTTTCAGTTTGGATCCTGAACAATTTTTGCATCCAACAACAGCGCACTTCATTATTAGAATAATTTAACAACTAAAAAACGATTAAAATACAACGCACCCGAACGCGATGCCGATTCACTCACAACTAAGGTTTGCGGCCCCGCCCACTGTGACGTCATGACCTAATTGAAAGCGCACGACCTACTTGCCTTGCGGCACCTCCGCTTCTTTCTATACTCCGTGGTCCCGGCTGTCATTTGTGGATCTCTGAGGTTTAGGCTACAATAGGCTGCAACGCGACCTACGACACATGAACGATTAAAACCAGTAAATAAATGCTCACCGCTATGACTACACTGGTACGATGTAGCCCCTATAAGTGATCATTAATTTATTATTGTTTTATATAGGGATATTCAACCTAATTACCGAGATTGACTATAATTGTTCTTGTGCCACAGTATAAATGAATAGCAGTATTATATCTTTGCAGTGACTTTGAAATCCCCCGCACCGTGGCTCACTCGATACTGTTGCGTACTGATTACACTGAGATTTTGAAGCGCGTCGTTCCGGCCTTTTTCTATGAAGATGGAATACTGTAGTTATTTATACTGTGCCTCCGGTTTCTAGGAATACAGTCGTGATGTTATGATAATTACCATTTTAATTATCTTATTTTAGCTGTCTCCATCCCCAACAAAGAGTCAGCTAATGCTAACTCAAGCGGAACGTGAGTTGTCCCCGCGCAGCGCGCACGACGCGGCGCGCGCGGGGCCGGCGCCGCGCGCGCGCTGGGCCGGCGACACGCACTGCGGGAGGCGACGGAGTTATGGCGACTTTGATGGTAAAGACGATAGTTATGTATGTACAGACGAACAAGCTATTTGGTATACAGGCAGATAACTTGCAACTACTTTAAATAATTTTGTGAGCGTCAACAATCCTTTTATGTCACTCTCAAGCTCAAAAAGTTTGTTCGACTGTACACCGTCGGGTAGTTTGTGAGATGTGAAATTTGGGTTTTAGCGTGAAAGCGTACTCGCTTACGTAGCGCTCACTTTCGCATTTGTAATATTAAAATTAGGATTTACGACTGACTAATAAATACTGCCTCGATTCGTCGGTCTAGTGGTCGCAAGCGCTACTGCAGAGATTCCCAGGTCGGGCAAAGTGATGTGGCGGCATCTACATCGCCACATGCGAACTACGCATTAAAGACCTGACGTCACACAAAAATTCTCACGTCACATAAATCCTGCATCGCGCAATTAGAATTTACCGCGCGATGGACAATATACAAGAATCCAACATCAATCGTTGGACAGTTGCCCGCCAGACACAACACCCGTCTGGTCGGAGGATCCTCCCTTTTCTATGTTGGACGAGTGAACTTTACACCCTGTTCCTCATACCCCTAAAATGTTATTTGGTTTTTCTATCTAGAATTTCTCAGTAGCAGTCCGGTCCGGAGTCTGGATATGTGCCCGGTTGATGGCAAGAGGGTCGCCCTCTATTACATGAGACTTAAACGTAACTGGTGAAATGTGGGTGTAGTATAGATACACGTCTGCCCAACCCTTCGGGGAAACAAGGATGTGATGTTATGTTATGTTATAAATACTAAAAAATTACAATAACACCAAAATGTGTACAAAATCAGAAGAAAGAATGTATCTCAAAAACAGTCTCTATTCTCATTTCAGAGCGCACATCAACACTTGTGAAGAAATCAAACCGCGACAAGTTGACGGCCGACCTACGACATCAGTACATGCCCTCCATATTCGATGCAGATGCCATACAACTGAGGAACATGCAGGCTGAGAAGGTATGTAAACATTCTATATTTAGCATAATCAGCCTATAATGTTCATGGCTGTCATTTGTAGATCTTTGCCCGACCCGGGATTCGAACCCAGGACCTCATGCTCAGCAATAGCGCTTGTGACCACTAGACCAACGAGGCAGAATTTAAATTAGAAGGTTTTATAGTCACAAACAATTTTGCAGGAGGCAGCCGAACGTCGTCAGTTCTACCAACAAGAGCTCAAGAATCAAATACTAGAACAGCAGAGAATAAGAGAAGAAAGGAAATCTAGAGAAAAGTGCGTCAATTATTTTACTTACAGACCGACAGAGTAACTTTCGAATTTATAATATTAGTATGGATTTTAAAGTACAATTACATTCTAAGCTTAGGTCCAATACAATACAAAAAACAAAACATTTTTTTTTTTTGTTGAAATATTTTTTTTCTATGCGAGTACAAAAGAATTCTCAAACGTTTTGAGTATGAATGTGGGATGTATACTCTTATATCCCACATTCATACTCAAAATGGGGAAGAAGTAACGATGGATGGAATGTGTGACGGATGATAATTAAGGCTAGAAAGGGGGTGACTACCGAGATGACGGCTAATAGAGAAGTATGGAAGAAAAAGACATGTTGCGCCGACCACAAATAATTGAGAAAAGGGCAGGAGAATAATGATGCTCAAAGATACATATTACTAACAGTGCTTTCCAAATATTTCCAGAATGTTAGAGCAAGCTGAGATGCGTCGCTTAGAGGAACAGCTGCGTATGCTTCGAGTTGCGCAGGAGAGGGAAGTTGGGAAACAACATGAACTTAATGCCGCTGTAAGTTATCAACTTGATTACTAAGATCTAGGTAACCAAGAAGGTTGCATGTTCGAAACCCGTTTTATTGCAACTGGAATTCATGTAAGCATTTGAAGAAATTATTGTATGAAAATCTGCTCGTCGTAAAATTCTAAAATCCCAAATATGCATTGAGCAAAAGTTTTGATCAATGTTCCTTATCTTTTTATGAAGCATTAGCTCTGCAATGGTATCCTATCCGTAACCTTACCAATGAATAAATCTTAAAGTTTTAATTATTACAAACCAAATCACACGTTTAGTGCCAGCGAGCGTAGCATGAGCACGGTTTTGTCGACGGAAGAGTAGACAAAAATGACTTTTCTCGTAGACAGTAGACAGTACGAGACGGCAGCAAAGTAGAAAGAGTCAACTGCACTTTTTACGAAATTCACTCTTTTACATAATTCTACTCGGAATTCTTTGTTTTATCATAGGATTTATCGGTTACCAGTGTGATTTTGACAGTAAGGATAGAAAACTTTCTTCCGAAATAGTCTACATATAAAAAGACCTAGACAAAGATCGTTAGAAATGAAAGACAAAATGACAGATTGTAGAAAGATTTCTACGGTGGATGTCAAAAATGAAGAAACGAATTGTCACTTTGTATAGAAAAAGCTATGTCTATTCTTCGTAGAGATAGAAAGCGCCATGCTACGCCTGCTGAACAAGTATCATAATCTATACATATAATAAAATCGTAAACGATCCGTGTCTGTACATTAAAGATTTTTGCAAAAAAAGTACTGGAAGCCGCGAGAAATAAGTAATAGAAAGTAAAAAAACATTTTTTGAAATTTTTATCTGTTTGTTTGTTCGTTTGTGAGCGCATCACGTAAAGGCCACTCATTGGATTCCAAATTGAATTACTGAACAATAAGAAGCTTTATTGTGAGTAACATTTGGTCTTTATTTCATCAAAATCGACCTGCAGAATCAAAAGATATAATGGATTTAACACTTATGATTTTTTTTTATCCACGTATTACGTGCATGCTTGACGGTATTATGTTTACAAGAAATTGTGCAGTTTCCGAGCTGTGTAACCTAACAAAAAGTACTAGGCTTGCATGAATTCACGATAGTATTAACTAATAGGATTTAACTAACAAAAAGTACTAGCCTCGCATGAATTCACGATAGTAATAACTAATAGGATTAAACCAACAAAAAGTACTAGGCTTGCATGAATTCACGTTTAGATTATTTTAAGTACATAAATAAAAATCAATTGTCGCCTGTATGAAAGAAAGTTCATCACTAGAGAATGGCTCGACCGATTTGGCAGACTTTTTTTGTTGTATTCGTATCTGGTCAAGGTTTGTATGAAAAAATGTTTTTGTTAATCCACCGGAAAAGTCGGAATTACACCCGGGCGACGCAGGGCACGAATAGCTAGTCCCAAATAAATGTAATCCTAACTAATATTATAAATGCGAAAGTGAGTTTGTTACTCTTTAACGCTAAAACAGCTTAATGGACTTGGATGAAATTGGGCACATGGGTCTGGGGGCCTACCACCAGCTCTTACAGCAGTAATATTTTAATCTTACTTCGTGGGAGAAAGAGATGGAGCTATCCGTCCTGTAGAGCTTCATCTGTTTCCTACACTGAAGTAAGATTAAAATAATACTGCTGCGCATAAGATTCGAGCCTGTGGGAATATCGGGTGAAAATTATATTATGTCCAATATGATTTTCACCCGATATTCCCACAGGCTCGATTGTTATGCGGAGCTGGTGTTTAATATTGGTCTTCTAATCCTCAATTACAGATAAAAGAAAGCAGAACAGACTACCACAACAAGCGCACAGAGCTACAAAGAGACATCGACGCCGAACAACGGAACCTGCGCGCCGCGTCACTACCACACAAGTCGCACCACAGCCAAGTCAAACGCAACACTAACACCTCCCAAAGTGACACACAGTCTAAGCTACCATTCTACTACCCCAGAGTCACAGAACGTACCAACGAGATCTGTGACACTAAGAAACCATATTCATTAAACATACCAGATAACTCCATATTCTCTACAAACTATGATGTAGACACCTACCTAAGAAAAAACTTGAATTTCAACAAAGAAAAATCAACAAAATACGAAAAAGACGATGACAGCATCATTTCAGAGTTGCCAGAACAAAAAACTAAAATAGAAAAGGCTTTAGTACATGCTCCCGCAGAGAGAATAACAGACCGTCCGGAAAAACCGTCCTATAAGAAAACCGTAGAAGTCGATACGTTACCGATACCGGTGTTACGTCACTCGCCTGGAAGGCAACATGATGGCGGAGGGGATAATCTAATGAGTGAAGCTATGCAGAAAGTAGATGATAAATATAAAGTGCCAGCCGTACAGAAGAACATTCTGAAGGCGTTGCCAAATGACGAAGGGAAAAATGTCAATATATTGACGCAATTAGGTTCGATACGACGGCAACTGCAGTTAGAACAGTTGAAACTGGATAGAAGGACCACTAAAGATGATGAATGAATCTTGTATTATGTGTACCTGTTTGACTGAGGTATTTACGCTACTTGCCACCCAGTAACTGGGTTGTGGAGGTTAGATAGACAGTCGCTCCATGTAAAATACTGGTATTCAGCTGCATCCGGTTAGACTGGAAGGCGAAAAAATGATGGAGGAAGGGATAAGGGTACGCAGATGATAAGTTATGGTAAAGAGTAGCCCTCATGGGGTTGTGGGTTCTATCCTCACGTTGGCCAAAGTGTTATTTGGTTTTTTGATCTTGAATTTCTCAGTAGCAGCCCGGAGTCTGGATTTGAGGGGATGAATCAATATAAGATTTGACAAAAAGTGTATTCCTTCGGGGAATACGGGTGTGATGTATTTTTATCCCATTTATTCAACAACTTCGCCAAAAAGGTAGAAGATATTTGCCCTTTTTGGGAATATGCATGTATTTTTTTAATATTTTTATTCGATAATTTACATCGTCAAATAATATGTAGTAAAAAAAAATCGACGGCAAAAAAGCAATTTAAAGTACTTAAAAAAAAGTTTTAAAATATCCAACCGATCCGGGCTATTTAAACGCCCTCCATTTGGCGCGCTTGGTGTGGTGACGTCACAGACCGTGAAAACAAACAAGCAACTGTCAAGTCAACGTCAAACACTCCTTTTTGTATGAGCGTTTGACATTGACTTGACACTTGTTGATTGACTTGAAATTGACATTTTGATTGCTATCCCGGATTGTTACGTCACATCCGCTCTTAGCTTTTCAAGTATTTGAATTACCCACGGTTTTTTGGGACTTTTTAAAAATTAATTTCTCGCTCATAAAGAAATTTTATTCAAAAATATTGATGGAGGCATAATTCTGAAGTAATATAGTTTATAAAAAAAAATATTTGACCCATATTTGAATCACATGCATATTCCCTATTGACTCGACCTTTGTCACTCATGCAAAGATTACCTATTGGCTACTGAAACCAAAGACAACATAACACTGTTATGTTCCAAACCCTGTTCGGATATGTTGTTTGACAAAAATAAGCTTTTGCTATAAGACTTTATATAAGTTCATGATATTCTGAAAATATTCTCAATAGTAAGGATATTAATTTGCACAAATGAAAGAGAACTACGCGTCTCAGTCAAACGGGTACTCCATAAAGTACTTCGTACGATAGGTAAACAGTAACACTAAATAATCCTTCCAAGCTTGGCTTCTAATGCAATATGTTGATCTCTACAACTAAAAGGTTAAATTTTATTCATTTTAATCCTCTTAAGGGGTCATTGTACTCATCATTATGACACTATGGGACACCCTGCAATCAGCTGTTCCCTACATCGTTAATTGATTCAAGCGTGACTGCGGAAATGCATTAGACGTCATAATAATAATAATAAAGCCATTTATTTCCAAACTTTGGGTACATCATTAGCTTGTTAACATAAAGTATTTGGGTAATCATAGTGTACGGTCTCATCAACCGCACATTTACTTTGCGAACGCAGCAACCTACTTGGATATCATGCGTCACAAATATCATGCTATAATGATAACGTTTGACGCATTGCACATCGAGTCAGACAATAACAGTGCAACTAGCCACTGGTCAAGAGAAAGAATCGCTACCACATAACTTGTTAACATCATACATTTTAATATAACTTTAAACTTAACTTGTGGTTCTTTCTGTGTGCTCTAAACCAAACCAACACTAACAAAGTGATAATGTACGGTGCCTGCAACTATTGGCTCCTACACATAGTATATCCCGCAGCTCGGTGTGCCTTTTGGCATAGGCCTCCTCCAACTGTGTCCATTGCGCTCTGTCCGCAGCAACTCTTGTCCAGTAAGGTCCCAGGGTTAGGCGGATGTCGTCTTCCCATCTTGTTTTGAGTCCCCGGTTTCTAGATTAGTTTCTACATTAGACGTTAGATATATTTTATTTAGTAACCTATTCCGGTAACTATTCTTCAAGATTCATAAAAAACCCTGTAAGAAATCGACACGTGTTTCACCTCTCAACGAGGCATCCTTAAATGTAGAGAACAGCAGATTTTTTTTTTGCGATTTGTTCATAATGATGAATACAATGACCCCTTAAGAGGATTAAAACGAATAAAATTCCACCTGTATATCGTATCAAATAGGTAAAACTATTCTAATCCTAACTAATACTTAAAATTGCGAAAGTGAGTTTGTTTGTTTGTAAAGCTTTCACGCCAAAATGGCTGAACGGATTGGATGAAATTCGGCACATAGGCCTAGAACTAGGAGAAGGACATAGGTTACTTTTCATCCTGGGATGGCGGACGAAGTCGGGGGCTACAGCTAGTTACCAATGTTACGTATTTACAAATATTAATCACAGTTATGCAAAGTATAGAAAGTTTCCGTAGACCATTCTCAGTAAAAACTAACCGCCTTATACATAAACGTTGCTTAAAGTTAAGTTATGAATTAGCAACTGTTTAACCATACATTTTCGACGTTTATACGACTCTTTAACTTTAAGAAACGTTTATGAATAAGAGGGTAAGGCTTTGAGGAAAGTACGGGGTGGATTTTTGAGATGGGGCAGTCTCATTTCCAACGAAATGTATGGGTTTTATTTTTTTGCGATTTGTGACTTCTAGTAACTCAGTTGGTCCGATAGAGTTTTTGATTCTTATAAGAAACAGCACCCTTATCGCGTAATACACGATCAATCACAAACTGAATCACGCAAATAAGGCAATTAATGTTGTTGAACTGTCAAAATGAAACAGATTAGTCGTAATCGGTTACGAAAATTATTGACGCAATTCAATCTGGATCGATTGGCATCAAAAAGTTTTTGCGAAAATTGCCCATTCTCATGCTAAAATTGCCTTTTTTTTTTCCAAAATCTGTGGATAAGTTTAGGACAGTCTTGAAATACCGTTTTCCTGTAGGCACAGCGGTTAAGGTAGCTGCCCTTGCTGCGTCTTCTCAAAAATCCTACCTGTAAAGTGTAAAGTCATAATTGGTCCATTGCGTGAATGAGATGGAGCTATACAAGACAAACATTGCTATCTCTTTTTCGCAACGGGATAATTTATGGCTTTAAATTTTCATTAGACGGCCCCTATAATAAGAAACTTGTAATACAGGCCTAAGTTTTAGATAAACATAATCTCTCTGTATACCCTTTGAATAGATCAATAATAAAAATGTCTGAACAAATCATATCCTAGTCTGTTTTGTAATCTCGTAAACTAATTTGACAGGTGAAACTGTCAAACTCCTTAATGAAATAAACAAACAACAATCACTTGAAATGTCAAATTAGTCTATGAAATTAAAAAAAACAGACTTTAGTATGTTGTACTGGTTTGTAATAGCACAAATGTTGCATCAATAGTTGTAAACTTAGTCATCTTCAGTAGTTAGACGAAACTTGCACTACTGCGAATTGAAATGTTACGTTTCCGATGCCAATTTACTTGATATGGATGGTAAGAGCAGTGGTGGCCCAGTGGTAACGGCCACGACTTACGAGTTGTAGGTAGTAGGTTTGAACCCTGACAGACGCTTTAATTTGTGTAAATTATTTCATCGCCACTGCTCTCAAAACGCTGAAGGAAAACATCGTGAGGAAACCGGCATGTCCTAGAACCAAAAATTCGAAGACATGTGACATCTCCCGACCCGCGCTGGGCCCGCGGGGTGGGTTACGGCACCTAAAATCCAGGAATCATGTCATTTCTAAGCATTTTAGTTGGGCCTAAGTAAGCCCATGTACACACGGGCGCTTTATTAACACGACGTTTTTTTGTCGCACCTTTCTTTGCAAAAGAGTGCTTTTCTAGCGCGTTAAAAAAACGCACTGTTGAATTTACAATTCTCAGCGCTGAGCCGAGCGTTAAAAATCCAGTGCGCGGTAAAAAAAACGTCGTGTTAATAAAGCGCCCGGGGCTAACAATCAGTATGTCATAAACTCGAATGCAGTTCACCATCTTATCGATAAATCATAGTGATGTAGTTATCGATAACGGTAACGCGGAAGCAATTATAACTCTAACAGCGGTGCTTTTGTTATAAATATTCGCAGTAGTGCACATTAAGTCGAAATAATAAGTAATTAATAATTATTATTAATTAATTATGTTTTTACCCGATATTACCGTGGTAGTGTTTGTTTGTTTGTTTCAGTATTGTTAATATTTTAAGTTTGGGCATCTTGTCTATATTGTTCACGATTATGTTAATTATTGATTAATTCTATTGTTTGATAATTTTTAATCATTGAAGTTTTCAACTGCTGTCGAAATGGCGGACAAAAAATTTTTTTTAATCTTTTTATTTCCTTTTCATTTCTAAGTAATTAAATCTTATTTTATTCCTATTTTTCTTTACTGATTCTATTATTATTTTATGAAAATATTATTTTCAATTACTTAATTTATTTATATTTTCTTGTTTCACCATTTCGACACTAGGGTTGAAATTCTTATAAGATATTGTTTAAAATAGGTAATAATTTTAAATATCGCAATTTGTAATCCATATCTTTAATATTTCGTATTCGGCAAGAGAGGTGATACAAACTATTTTGAAGAAGAAATAAATATTTTGATGATCCCTTTCTTGCTACTAATATTCCATACTATACTAATGTTATGAAGTAAGTCTTCTGGAAGGTAATCCATAACTTCTGGGTAATATTCCATTTTACTGCAATTTTGTGCAATAATTATTTTTGAATAGGTAGTGCCAAAATTTCGTACATAATATTCCTTTTTCCTGTGGTGAAAAATAAATGTGTTTCGACGCAAACGCAATAGAAATCAATGCGGCGTTATGACGCAAAAATGTGTGAGGGCGCGTAATTGTAACGTCGAAGCGCTGCGTCAGTGGATTTTTCGCTCTTACTATACCTATAATATAACTATGTTCTATAATTATAACCAAAGCTTGGAGGCAATTTTGTATAGTTTACATTTTGTTCTGTTGGCCGCACAGATTTGATATAAGGTATTGAAAGACTGCATGATAATCGTAAGGAAAAGAGCTTGGCATAAGGAAAGTGAGATTAAATATAAGATATAATTTTAATGTTATTTTTATAATAGCTAATTATATTTTTACATGTTTACGCTTTAGCAACATTTAAGCAAAGTATTTACTAAACGATGGAATACTCTCATTAACAATATTTCAATGAAAGACAGCCAAATACAGTATCGCCAATGAATCATGGCCAGTCCGAACTTTGCGCAGAAGGCTGTGCAATAACATTTTTTAGGAACCAAAAGGTGATGGGAGGCGAGTGTGAGTGAGAGAATATGCGCAAAAGTTCAGAGTACCTACGTTCTGACCGGACATGATTCATCGACCGTACTGGGGGCTTAAAACGGCCACATTAGTTCCTCTAAAAGCAATTCATTTCCTGAATTCCCATTTGTCATTAGCAATTCCTTTTATCTGACACAAAAGCAATTCATAATTTGTGGACCATTTTACGAATTTCCATAGAAAACTGTCAAACAGATGAATCGCATGCAGACCATAATATGAATTGTCAGTTTGTGACATTTTACGATGATTCATAATATTTTCCTATTATGATTCTGTCAAAGTAGCCGTTTTAAGCACCCCGTACTGTTGCTTTTCATTATTTATTGCTCAGGAGATCGTATTATTCGTTTAGTGAGTACAAAGCAAGTTATATTTTATTGTGAACACGTTATTCATAGTTTGTTATATTGTTAACAGTGCAATTCATAATAATAGTCACGGTCATTCGTGAGCCGAGTATAGTTCAAAACGAGCGTTTATTTACCCTACGGAATAGTTATTTTGTGGGCGTAAAGGGGATATAGTTACCACCAAAAGGTTTTATAATCCACTTATACGTGGAAAAATGTGCCCTGTGTTGCCTTTATAACGAACACTTGGCGCGTACTGTCCACTGTTGAATAATCTAAACAAAACATTTCCCCTGCAAAGATGGAATTTTGACAAAAACGCTTATGAGCGTTTTTAGTGGAAGTACTCGCGAAGTCTAATGACGTCACAGGCTTACCATGCGTCCGTTGTGTAAGCGTAATTTTAATAAAAACGTTCCAATTCAAAATATTCACTTTGTTTCATTTAAGTATACCTACCTTTTTTACTTGGCTCCAGCTAGACGGAATAGAATCGAGTCGGAATACATTTATCTATTCCGACTCGAGTCAGACAATAAGTACGCAGTTTCAAGCAGCCGCGCGAAGTCTCAAGCCTTTGACTTGGGTGCCGTTTGTAAACGGCTCACGTATATGCGTGCAACTTCGAGCAGCCGCGCGTTCGGTCGCGTATCCTCGCGCAAGCTCTACTCATAAGGAGAACATTCCGGGGGGTGTATCTAGCTACCCAATCTGAGGGTGTCACAAGCAAGTGGGATGAAAATTACATTATTTTTGAAGTAAGACGTCTAGTTTTCGTGATATTTGCCATAACACTAAAAGGGGGCTTCCATCAAGTTGTTTGAAATTAATCGACGACAAAATACAGCTAAGTAATAAGCGCTTTAGAGATTTATGAGTTCGAAAGTGTAGCAAACGCGCGAGTTTAGCAGTGGACTAGGTAGAAAAATAAAAGATAAGTCGTAAAACAAATCAACTTTTATTTACAAAATTTTTATTACTCTGTAGGCATAGAAGTATATTCAAGCCTTTTCCAAATTACTTTTTTTTTTACGAAACGTCCCTCTAATAATTTATTTATGCACTACGTTGACTAAGTAGTACATAAAAAAGAAATAATCAAGTTTGGTATTATAGAAATTTATGTCTGAAATCGCCAACCTGTCTTGAGCAAGCGTGGTGATCAATGAATGCTCGTGCCTTCTCTTTATGAGAAGAGGGTTTTGCCCTGCAGTGGGATAACATAAGGCTGGTATTATTAACTAACAGAAATTCGATTACATTTATTTGTAACTTAATTGTCCTGAAAATTTAAAAATAATTAATTATACTTTTTTTTTACATTGATGTAGAAAACTTCTGCGAACTAAGGACGTCTAAATAACGCTATAGTAATTGCATTTGTGAATAAAACCATTTGAAGTTAAAACAGATTCATTGTAACCACGTATGTTTTTATACAAAAAAAAAAAACGACTCGGATAACATTGAAAAGAAGGAATTCTAAACTTAAATAAATCTATGAATAAAAATCTATACTATGTATATAAAAACTAGATATATACCATTTTTTTTTCACTCAGCTCACTATTAACGAGATGGGCATCGATGTATAAACACGATAGAACAATAAAACGTGTGCGAGGGACCTTCGTCAGGAAAGAAGTTTCCTTATGCGATACTTGCACGAACACACACACACACTCGTATAGAAAGAGACAGAGAGAAAGTTGCTTAGAGGGGGGCATAACGCTTTTTCCTTACGTGACGATTTCTACCAGTCAAACTACCGTAAGCCGCGTCAAATATGAGTTGAGAATATCCTTTTTTTTTAATATCCAATCACGTCTGTGAAGTTTACAAATCGAAAAATTTTTTTTGCTGATATTTCAAGTACAAATACACGACCGACCAAAAAAAAATGTCAGAAAATCATTTTTTTTTAAGTTTTATTACGTTTAGATATCGATGCCCATCTCGTCTGCGGAATTGTTTCGCTAGCTAATAATTTCATTTGACCCAGTATACTTATTCTGAATTTAAGCTCGTGGCTAAGTAATAACAGCCGCTCGGGTCAATCCATCAGGTTAAGCTACGTTTGCCGGGGTAATAGTCAGTGGACGGGCCATACTGACCATCTTTACATAGCGAGACTACTCCGTGTCTCGGAAAGCACGTTAAACCGTTTGTGGATCTTTGACAGTCGTTACGAGTCGTCAGAAGCACGAAAGTCTGACAACCAGACTAACCAAGGGGTATCGTATTACCCAGTTACTGGGTTGTGGAGGTCAGATAGGCAGTCGCTCCATGTAAAATATGGGTATTCAGCTGCATCCGGTTAGACTGGAAGCCGACCCCAAAATAGTTGGGAAAAGGCTAGGCAGATTGATTGATACTTATTCTGAATTGAGAATAGATGTGCGTTTTGAACAATAAACAAATAGATAGGTAACCATACTCACCTATTTCTAAATAACAAAACTTTGAAATATCGTAAAAGCGAGACTCGTCTTATTTTGAGGGTCATAATAGGACGAGAATGGCTCTTACGATATTTATATTCGTTCGACTAAACTGTTTCAACTCTCATGTGTCCGACAAATCTACGGAAAATACGCGACGGAAAGTTTGAAGTAAATAAACCGTTAAACTGCGTCCCTAATTTTGTTTTCAAAAGTAACCAAAAATGTGTTTTTTTGAAAAATAACTTTAAAACCTATACAAATAAAATTCAGTTTGCGCTACAACTTCCAACATGTTTATGACTTTGCCAATCGTACCAGTCATTCTGAAATGCAACTTAATTTAGTTACTTACTAACTAACATAAAGTTGATATTATTGGAAATAAAATCAAATTGGAAACAAGGATTTCATATTGAATACATATCAGGTTGAAATGACGTCGCGTAACTTTCATGGTTAGCGTGCTGATTTTCTGCCGCGTAATTTCAGCAATGTATCGCCACACTTAGACAACATGAATATTGTACAAGAATGCAATCAAATTGCATCCATGACATTTCTGATACATTTTATATGCAACCTAAACTAACAATGATGGTAAACACGCAGTCTCATAATTTGTACTGCGTCTTCAACTGACGATAATAATTATAATGCATACTAATATTATAAATGCGAGTCTCTGTTGCCTTTCCACGCCTCAACAGCTGAACGGATTTGGACGAAAACATACAGGTAGACCGTGACCTGGGTTAGGACTACAATTGTAAATAAACCGGTTTTTAAACCACGGATTTTGGTTAAAAACGGTTACGGTAACTATACATACGACATCATAGGATACTTTTTATCCTGGGAGTACGTCCCCGTGGAACAATTTTCGACATCCACCCGAGCGGTGACACGGGCAAAAGCAAGTATAATATAATGGTAACGATATACTAATATCGCAACACAATTATATTCGACGAAATCGCATCCATGTTCAGACTTTATGGCGAAATAGAGCACTCGTACTGTTTCCATTCATTGCTAGCAGTTTCTAATATACATGTGTATGTTAACTGAGGTATTTTTTGGCAGTATTATTATAATACAAGTGTAGAAAGACCCATTACCAAACCGAGTCGTATTATAGTTACAGATAACAGTGGGTTTTCACACCAAAAATAAAAGTCACGAAATAGTAATTATTTTTGCTCAATGTTACTTTTTTTTTAATTAGATTTGGTCTTTGATTTTGGCATTGGTTAAAGGTCTTTTTACACCCTGTATAAATATATTGCTTGACAGTTTAGTGCGCTTATATGTATAAAAACGGTAAGTATATTAACTTGTTGATACAACAATATTTTTTTTCTTGGGCACAATTTTATATGACGATATTTCAGAAGCCCCTGCGACAAACTATCATTACAAAATAGTACATAACGCCTACAGATTGCCCGATAAACTTTAGTAGACAAGGACACGAATAATTTAAATTAATATAATTTTTTGCCTTAGCAGAGCTGCCATATACATAATGTATATTGGGCATGCTGTAGAGAGCTCTATTAAGACATAGACTCAAGCTACTTATTTTCAATTCGACTGTTGGATGGCGTGGGGTGTCTCAGTAACATCTCGAGGGTAGGTCCCCCTCGTCCGAAGGGGTCTTTAGGAAACATGATCATATTGTTAACCCATGTGAAGGGAAGTATTCTATTCTCTATGATGTACCGCCATCTTTTGTTCTCATTTATCAGGTCTCTGTAATTATCACCTGAGACTACAACGCCATCAAATTCTGCTGCACATTGGAGGATGTATCTGTAAAGAGAAACATAAGATTTTATTTACTATTACGTTAGTTATATACGTTAGTTAATTGATTCAGGCGTGACTTTGCGGAAATCCATTATAAAATACAATAGACGATGATATATTTAGTAACCTATTCCGCTTGACTATTCTTCAAGAGTCATAAAAACCCTGTAAGAAATCAATCCTGTAAGATTTCTTACAGGGTTTTTATGACTCTTGAAGAATAGTCAAGCGGAATAGGTTACTAAATATATCATCGTCTATTGTAAGTTATATACGTTATAAGAGTTTGTCATTGCTCCATTTTTATTCTTTTTACCTATTGTGGCACAGTAATCTTATTCTAGGTGCATCGTCTTCACATATGTGTAATTGATGTATACAAAATATTGTAAAACCTTTTTAAAAGAGTAACGGTGGAGTTTCTTGCCCATTCTTCTCCATACAAAAACTACCTTTTGGAAGGGGCAACTAGAATCAGTTCTATTTCTTTTTCTTTTTGACGTTCAAAAGCGCCTATTTGTAATAAATTATTTGACTTTGACTTTGTTACTTAGTAAGATTTAAGTTACTAAGTACACCTCTGCCCAACCCTTCGGAGAGACAAGCCGTGATGTTAAGTTATGTAAGTTACTAAGTAAGGGTAACTTGGTTGCCTTGCGAAATAAGACTACAGTGACGTCATGTCATAACATGCGTGAATTTCAAGCTAAATTGTATGGCAATGACGGTTCATTAGGGGATGCGCTAAGTTAGCCCGCGAAATTCAAATTTTCTTACGTTTTTTGCAATTTGCAGGGCAGTGTCAGGTTGTATGATTGATTAAAATATGATTCGCGACCGTAACAAATATGGATTCATCCATATACTTCCATACTAATATTATAAATTTGAAAGTAACTCTGTCTGTCAGTCTGTATGTTACCTTTTCACGCCTAAACCACTGAACGGATTTCGATAAAATTTGGCAAGGAGATTTATGGCATCTCGGGGAAGGACATAGGCTACTTTTTGTCGACATACCACACGGGCTAAGCCGCGGGTGGAAGCTAGTAGAATTATAAACTTTAGAATCAGCAATACTCTGTCTCCTAAGACACAGGACTACCTAGTTTAGGAGACAGAGTTACATGAACTGTGTAGATTTATTTATATATACCATGTCATTTTATACATCTCCTCTTGTGTGTTTTATAACAAAGATTATTCTTATTCTTAACTATACTTGTATGGTACTATATATAGTATTAGATTACACCCTGTTGGAAATAAATAAGGTAAGATAACGCAGTACTAACCTGTCATCATAGGGGACGCAACTCTTGCCCTGTATCTCTCTAGACGGCGTGTATACCACCAAACTTTGCCGCTCTAGGTAATCCAGTAGATTAGGGTCCGTGCTCTTCCCGAATTTGCATCTAGAGTGAATAAAAGTACGGTTTTAGAGAAAGTTGTCATCTTGTCATGAATATGCTTGTGTATGCATCAACATCACTGGTCTGAGAGATTTGGCTTGAATGCGGTTATCAGCTCATCCATGTTACTAGTCAGCCAGTAATCATCCAACTTTTATAGGCAAATATCTCTTTATAGTGTTGCCACTTAATCTTGCAACCATAACAACTTCATGATGATGTGATGTGAAATGCGAACTACGCAGCGCACTGACGTCACGCAATACTGCATCGCGCAAGCAAATTTCGATGCGTATAAATAATCAATGTCCCGACATCAATCATCGGGCAGTAGCCCACCAGACACAATAGCCGTCTGTTCGAGGATCCTCCCTTTTCAATAGGGGATGAAGAACTTCACACCCTGTTCCTCATATAATAGTGATTTGGCTAAATGTTTCTGGCAATACAATCATCTTCAGATTTTCCAAGTCTGTTCTTGTTGGATTGGCATCCAACAGTAAAACAAGTTTCCATTACCTGAATCGTGGCACAAACGCCTTTACAACATGGCCTCTTCTTAAGAAGTAATCTATGCATATCTTCAATCCTTCCACTGAAAACATTCTGCCTTTTGTATGCCTGAAACATGTTTAAACAGGTTTAAACAATAAGTGATGGTCGTATTTCAACAATGCAGCGCAAGCCATCTGCCGTGGCACCTTGAATAAAAAATTGCACATTTACTGAAAACCACAACTATTTTTCATAACTTTACATGACACTTTTGTTTCATTACTTACTCCAGTCAATGGGTTCTTAGTACCAGTTAAATTCACATACAATTTGAAATGAAATGAAATTGTTTATTCTGTAGATAGGATATTGGAATCACTTACATTACATATTAAAAAAAAAATATAAGCTAGATGAGGGCGGCGTTTCCTATCTGACTACTCTGAGAAGAAAGGCCGAAACAAACTCAGAGGTTGCAGTCTCTTTTAAGGTCCAGACATCTTAGTCAGGCCATATGACAACCATGTAGATTAATGTCTGAAATGGTCATTTGAGGAAAGAACCACACGGATTTGAGTAGACCTGTCCAGTCAGTGCAAGCATTTGTCAGTAACCGAGGAGCTCAACTCACATTTCACCAAGACTTCAATCAACAAATGGGCCGTTTAAATATCAGTACCATGCCATAGCAAAAAAAAATCGTCAAAATCAGAATATTCTGTAAAAATTTATGCATTGTCACAAAAAAAAAAGTTGACTCAAGATCCATCTTCATTTTTAGACTGTTGAAAAAAAAAAAGTGAAAATTTCACCCATCTTGTTACCAAACTATGATTAATGATTATACTAGCTTCCGCCCGCGGCTTCGCCTGCGTGGTATGTCGATAAAAAGCACCCTATGTGCTTCCCCAGGATGCCATTTATCTCCTTGCCAAATTTTGTCAAAATCCGTTCAGTGGTTTAGGCTTGAAAAGTTAACATACAGACAGACAGAGTTACTTTCGAATTTATAATATTAGTATGGATTTACTGAAAAAAGCTGTACTTACTCCATGGCAACATTACTTCCATCAATAACAATCATTCGCAAGCCTGTAGTGTTCTTAACATCTGTGCTAGGATGGTATATGTTGCTGCCAATGCTGTTCCGTGAAGTGCTGACTGTAGTCCCCTGAGTCTTTGATTCACCGAGTATTACTTCCTTAATGTATGCATCTTCATCTGTTTCAGTTGCACAGCTAGTCTGGAAATTTTTATTAGGATCTTGTTAATATATTTGGAAATGTGGTACGGGTAAATTCGTACTAGTCTGGTAAAGAAATAATCTGTTTAGTGAGAAAACTATAGTTATGCACATATTTTTATTTTATTTTATTATCCTTTGGCATATTCATCAAAATAATGCAAATGGAATAGGTAAACTTCTCTCATGGTATCTACATCGCCACATGTGAACTACGAATCAAAGACCTGACGTCACACAAAAATCCTGACATCACATAAATCCTGCATCACGCAATTAAATGTTTACCCGTGCAATGGACATAATTATATACAAGAACACGATATCAATGTTGGGCAGTTGCCTGCCAGACACAACAACCGTCTGGTCGGAGGATCCCTTCTCTATGGTGGATGAGTGAACTTTAGACCCTGTTCTTCATACCCCTAAACTTCTGTTGAGGATTTCAAAACAATTTCATTTTATGTGGATTGTGGAATGAAATATATAATCCAAAGTTATGAGGGTAAAAAAAAACCACGAAGCGCTTCGAGAAAAGGTAGGTTTGCTTGCCTCGTCTTGGCAGGAGCACTATTGTGCCCCCAAATGCTGAATTGTTATGAAAAGTCAGAAGCTAAGTTTACAATTGGTTGTTTCCTATCCTGTATGAAACTCAACAAACAATTTGTAGCTAGGGAATCCCCTAGGTACAGTCACGGACTTTAATTGATGAGCCACCTTCAAACTTTTCAATTTTGCAGTTTCATACATTCACGAGATTACACGATTAAACACGAACTCAAATCGCACGCTAGTAAACAAGATGACAAATAAATTACTTTTAATCAGAAATATTCTTATCCATAGAGGTTGACTAATAAGTTCTCAATGATAAAAAATTAAAAATAAATACAATGTTGCATTAAGATTGTCAAATCTATTTGATACCGACCTCCTTTGAATCATAGCTCATTAACTCGTTATTTCTGAATTAACTGAAGACAGAGTTGAAATATCAATGTCAGCGACGTTACTTTCGAACTTGTCGAAATGACTATTATTATTTCTCCGTACGCTAACGTTACTATCGCAACAGTAACCTAGCAACGATTGTTGCTGACTTTGGGCAGTCACTCTGCTGTCAAGTTTGTAGTTCTGGCTCTCAGGTTAGCCAACCGGTAAAGATATGAAATATAATTGTCTTCTTCTAATACGAAGACATATGACTTTGCGTGTCGGGAACCGAATACACCCGATTTGCATTACACGGCTAAAATACGAACAGTGCCAGGTTGCTCATCAATTAAAGTCCGTGACTGTACAAATTTGTTCTCAAATAATTATGTTATTTGCTACTTGTCTTCTCTGGTCCTTATGAAGCCAGTTTAGCTTTGATAATTTAAAAGGAGCTGGGTAGTCACATGGCATTTTATAACATGTTACAGGTTTAGATTTGAAGAACTTTAGACTTACCTTAACTTGTACATTTTTAGTACTATTTTTCAATTCACAACCACTAAAAATCTTCTGAGCTATAAACTTCAACAGATTTGCCTTTTCACTAGAATTTAACTGTGCTATACCATTAGTGAACTTCTTAATTTGTTTGTTCTTAGTATTCCTGTTATTCCGTATGACGGTGACGTCAGAGTCTCCGCTCATTGAGAGACTAGCATTGGATACAGACACTAGAGTACAGTCTTGACTATCATGTGTACAATCAGCACTTTTATCTACATCGATTACAGTAACATTAGCGTTTGTCTTGTTTTCACTCTCAGCGGTCAAATCAATTGTTAAATAGGAATCTTTATTAATTACTTTAGTTTTCTCCTCTTCTTTAGTATCATTCTGTGACTGTGTACAACTCAAACTATTGCTAGTTTTAGGAAAGTTATCTATGATAAGATTCTGTAGGGTCTGGCTGTCTCTTTTAGCAATTGGTGTAGAACAATTTATATGATTATTTTGTGAATCGGTTTTTGTAGGTGATATAAGAATGCATGAGTCATTGTTAATTGATAGATCGTCATCATTGATCACAATCAAGCTGTCGCTTTTTCTTCTACTTTTGCTTGGTCCACTATTTAGGATAGCAGGGCTTTTTCGTTTACGTTGAGGAGTGAATGAGTCATTCTTCACAACAATGGTGAGGTTGCGAGGAGTGGTATCTAATGATGTCTGAGAGTGGTCTCGCGAATTATTCCTTGAACCAATAGAGTCTCTTTGTAGTTTGTTGAATAACTTATTTATATTTTTTCGCACATGGTTGTGATTTTTTTTCTTGATCTGTTCCATTTTGTGAGCACTCATTGCCCCTTTGCTTTTTTGCTTACTTAAATTTGATTGGATGGAACATTCAGGATTTCTCTAAAATATAGAAAAAAGTACATTAATTTACATTTGAATATTAAAAGAAATGAGACATTACATAACTTCATAAACACAATGCATGGCAATTGCAAAGCAATAGCAAGATAATTATTATAATATAATGATGCAAGAAAGACTAGACTTATCAACAGAAAACGTGATAATTCACAATTGTATTCAAACAACACACTGTCATGCAATTAGAATGTTTGCAAGGGAAGCTGTTATCCTGAGTTATAGTAAAGCGACACCATGCAGGTTTTTTATTTTGCAACAAAAAAGATGATCAATAGATGTCATTTCAAGATTGAAATACTTAATACATTTGTTTTGGCACACTGTGCTGCGTCACTTTATTAGAACGTAGTAGGTAGGACCTTCGTTTTTATCAATCGGCAAGCAACGTGTATTTGATGACAGTGAAACGATATTTCAAATACGAATGTTTACTTTTTTATGAATAATTAAGGGGTCATCTATGATAAACAAAGAAAGAAATTGAATGATTATGAAGAGTACATTCATCCAGAAGGGTTTGACAGAGCACAACATCAAGCAAATGTTTCCCATGTTTGAAGGTTGAAAACAAAAATGTTTTTTTAACGTAGTTAGGTTCCACCAACACGCTTGCTCCACATAAAGCAGTTTTTTGTTATCCCAAAGCCTCGCATGCTTACAATATTTTAAAGATTACATACTTGTACTTTTGTAAATAAACAAAAATAAATAGATTCACAGAAACGCGCAAATGAAACTTCAACTAACAGGCAGTGAAGAAGACGAAGGCTTCCCCATTGCAAGGCCTTGTAAATTAACGTGAAATTCACAGTTGGACGTGTAATATCTTCTAGAAATATAATAATTCACTTAAATAAAGTCAATGAGTGAGCAAAGAAAATGTAAAACAGTTCAATTTTCAAAATTTTGCCAATAAAAAGATGGCGGACACAATCACATTCACAGACACATGAGTTTTACCACAGGTTAGATAGCGTTTTTACTCTACGTCACAGATTATAAAATCTGTGATAAAATCGGATACGTGTCGTATTGTATTGTCAAATGAAATTCGGATACATCATGTTGTAAAAAGTTACAGGTTTTGGGCTCTCTCGCCTCTCTCACCTGTCCGGTAAAGTTTTATAATTTCAATAATGATCTATGCAATCATATTTCATCTATTTATACATGCAAATACCAGCAACTACCCATTGTATGGAGATTATTTTTGAGACTCTAAGTTGCATAATAATAATTATGTACAGACGCCAGCAGGTCAAGCTACCCGAAACTGTCAGATTTTCCTAATCAACCTTGAACCTTAATGCTTTAGCGATAAAGTTGAAAATCTATTAAAGAAATTTGACAGATTGTAGTAGCTTGATGTGCTGGCGTCTGTACACGGTGTATGTACAGTCACGAGCACTAATATGTATACACTTAGCAACTTTTAAAAGTGATTTTCTCCTACTGTATTTATTGATTGTAACTTTATGATATCACGAATATAGTATTTTGGAACCCCTATTATTATGAAAAAATTATCATCTCAAAGTTACAATTTTAATTCCACGAGAAAATCGTTATTGAATTTTGCTGAGTGTATACATATTTTTGCTCGTGACTGTACACGTATAAAAAATTATCTTCGTGTTTGTATGTGTACAAAATCTCAACACACATTATTTTCCTACTTATAATTTAAAAAAAAACGTTCCTGGCAATTCCTGAAAATAATATATAAAATTTCCAATGAACAGTATGGTATTGCTTTATAGCCGCACGGGTCGATCAATCAGGTTAAGCTACGCTTTGCGCGGTTGGTCCGTGGATGGGTGACCATCTTTACATACCAAGACCCCTCCGTGCCTCGGCAAGCACAATAGGCCGTTGGTCCCGGCTGTCATTTGTGGATCTTTGACAGTCGTTACGGGTCGTCAGAAGCCCGAAAGTCTGACAACCAGTCTTACCAAGGGGTATCATGTTACCCAGAAACTGGGTTGTGGAGGTCAGATAGGCAGTCGCTCCAAGTAAAATACTGGTATTCAGCTGCATCCGGTTAGACTGGAAGCCGACCCCAACATAGTTGGGAAAAGGCTAGGCAGATGATGAGTACGGTATTGCTTTGTAGGTCAAATATTTCTCAAACACCGCCAAAAGCTTTACTTTAGTATTTATTTGCTGGGTTCAGGTAGGAACAGACCAGTAGGCAACTATTCAGTCCAGTAAGATTTATTCGTGTTTTTACCGACTTCATTTGTGTTGTGTTGAGGATAGGTTTTCATTATTTCTCATTCTGCTATTGCGTCAATCTCAGCAGCAATCAATTATTATTGACAATCAATCAAAAGCAGTCAATTGACCATGGATGTATGTACAATCGGCCAAATAATAATATGTCAGACACGAGCTCTGACCAAATAATATTTGGTCTGATAACACAAGTGCAAACGAGTAAGGCAAGCTAGCGTCGGGTATCACAAGTATGCTAGCATAGTGATATGAACACACCACACACAACCACAACACTCCACTCCATAGATATATTATATAGAGATGGGTTGTAACAGGTGAAACACGATATCTGTGATCACTGTGACTGTGACAAAAAAATAACAGATCCAAATATCTGTTATTAAATCACAGCCTGTCATTTTTGTATGGACGATAAATACGTATCTCAATCGAATATCATCTTTATTTCTTTTGATTTAAAGTCGAAAATCGTATCTATCTGTGATAAAATAACAGCCTGTTATTTTTGTACGGATGATTCAATTACGTATTAACTCAAATGAATATCTTCTTTATTTCTTTTCGTTAAAGTCGAAAATCGTAACCGAAGTTTTAACAGTAACAGTCTTGAGGATCTGTGATTTTAAGTAACAGATATTTTTTATCGTTAGGAGCAACTGCTATCTGCTATTTTTTACTATTTTATATTATCTGTGACGATAAATACGCCTCACTCCTAATATTATATCACTTTGATAACATGTGAAATAAAAATTAAATTGTGTATGTACCTACCATGTTAGTGCTTGTTTATTTATTTCCACGAATGTGTTTAAAAAAAATGCATTCGTTCAGACAAGGAAAGGTAAATATGAACTAAGAAAGACAACACACACACAGTAGGAATATTCCCATTTTATTTGTGGCACTAAACAAAAATGGAATTATTTTGACAGGGTCGTACTTAAAACACTTTATTTACAAATTTCTAATGAGTATTTAACGGTTACACTATTTAGCACTTAAAAAGCTTATGTCTAACATAGTAGAACTACTTTTAAAACATAGTCGTTACTAAGACTTATTATGAATTTTAAAACTTACATCTAATTAAGTACTCTTCAAGCTTTATCACATTATTAAAATAATATATCTACCTAAAGTAGAGTAGTAAAATATAAATACTGAGTAGGAGTGTGTAACTACAACATTTATTTTCTTTTAGTTTCATTACATAATGTAGTAAGTACAAATACTCGAGATTCCATTTAATAACTTAGATAAGTACATACGCCTTAACCGACGTGGAATTATTTATTTATCAATAAGTTGAGATCTATCAAAATTTTATTTCACATAGTAAAGCACCCGACAAATTTCGAGATAGAAAAGGAGACAGCATTATGTAACGCCTACGGGTACGAGCGAGATACTGCTGATTATTTACAAGTGTACACCTCGTTTGTCTTGACACAAGTGTTGCACTCGACGCGGCAACACCAGTGGAACTTGCAACCGCACCGCTCCTTCACGGTCACTCGTCGCGTGTTGTAGCCTCTTCCGCAGCACATGAGGGCACAGCCGTCCATGCCTGAGGATGTTCTATTGCACTCGCGGCCAGTTGTGCCGTGGGAACCCTGGGGAATGTTGGAGATTTCAGTTAAGTCTAACTTTGATGGGATGGCTTTTTTGCAGATACGATAGCGATGCCTAAAATATGTTAAGGAACAATGGAGCCCCAAAGATTCTTTTACCATAATCACAGAGTACCTAACTAAATCTGGAATTTGGTTTATTAGAAAAGGAGGTTTGTTAGTGTGACGTTATTATTAGAAAATTCACAGATTCAGGTTGAAGAATCTGTGAATTTTCTTTCACATTAAACTGATGAACCTGTTGGAGTCATATTCTTACGCTGATAAATACTCCTATCTACCATCTGTATCTAATAGAGGTAGCTGGATTAACTACAAGTGATATCTGTTAAAAACAAAAACATAGGAAAAAAAAGATAATTATGTATCCAAGCTGCATTGCTGATAGTAGAGTAGAGCGATATTTAATTATGCAAAATACCACAGGAAAAATGTTATAGTTACATCTCATAAAACCTGTTATTCAAAATAGGAATAAATGCTCAGACGCAAGATTCCATAGATGGTATCATTCAATACTTATTTACTTAAACTTGCGACAATCTAAGAAGCCCGTTTTGACGTTTCTCATCGTACATGCCGCGATAACTTTGTATGAACGTCTACGTAAGAGATCGAAAAATCAAATTCATAATCCTAATTAATTACTATGTTATCCATACACTATAAGAATGAGTATCATTCGAAAGCACCAAGTTTAACTTTATATTGAAAAAATGCACTCAAAAACACGAAATAATCGTTGATTTATATACTGACAGGACGTTATTACAATGTCATGTCTTTGGGTCCGTTGCTATGGCAACATGATGTTGTGAAGATTTTAACCCATTTATTGACCGAATAAAATCGATGTTTTGAAAAATCGATACTTTTACAAACATTACATTTAGAAAAGATAGTAACATAACAAATAAAATATGATCACATATATGTTTCGCTTTCTTTTGATATTTAATATGTTATTAAAGGAAATGGTTAAAATTATCGCGTTATCGTCTAAACTCGTCAACATGTCTAAAAGAGCAGGGCCAATCTTCGCAGGGTGTTTGGTAGCAGCTGGATGAGAGTTGCCGAGAATCGAGCTGAATACCGTGCAATTGGAGAGATCCAGTAGTAGACGGCTGTTGATGATGATAATGATAATGACATGTAATAAAACGATATGCCTCGAGAATCAGTTTGAATTAATGTAGATAAATTGTCGATTACAAACTCTAAGTATGATTAATCGATATGTCTCGAGAATCGGTTTTTAAAACAACCGATTTTTTTTCCCCATGTTTACTAACAGTATTTTGATAGGTGTTAAAGGGGGCTTCTTAGATTGTCGCGAGAATAATTAATTCCAAGTTCCTTTGAACTACATTGATGTAAGCAAACCATCAGCAAGTGCAATCAGTTGCAAAATTATACCTATTGGTAACTTGATAACCACTTGTTTTTGCAGTCGTTTGGTAAACTCGTAATTCGTAGGTCCAGTTACAAGAACCGGTGGTTATGAAATTAATCGCTCGAAGAATGTCATTTTACGATTGGATTGGCGCTGATAATCTGTAAGATTATTTACTTTGATGACATACTATGGAATTACGTTGTCGTATGGGACCAGTAGTGATTGGAATTTGGAGAAAACAATTGTGGAGTATTTAGTGTACAACATCAAATTCGTAATTGTTTCATTCTTTCCAACTTGTTTTCCTAAATGTATCAAAGACGTTCTTGAAGCTGAACTTCCAGCTGCACTGAGTAGAAACCCGCGCGGGACATGAGACGCGTCATACAACTGCTATGAGGATTTAAGGGATTTTCTGACCGAGTACCTAAAAGGCTGGTAAAAATTATCTGCCCATTCATTCTTTCTTCAACTAAATACCTAACTTTCTTTATTTTTTTTTCCCTTTCTTCCTTTAATTCATGCAAAGGATGTCTTAAAAAAGATCGCAATTAGCGCTATGACGCGCTATTGCTACATTTATTATCTGTCATTTATATCGTGTAGGTAGGACATAACAAAGAGTACCTACCTATTCTATTCTATTTATCTATTCCGAGATATTCGCTGGTATTTCAATACATTGAGTCATAACGTGTGATATTTACCAAAGATTCGTTCGCGACGCAGTAATTGGGTGACTCCTCGAGGTAAACCAAGTCTTGAGCAGTAGGCAGGGTATAGTGCGGGTTTCCGAGCCGAAGCTTTCCTCGTCGGGACACCTTCACTTCGGTTGCTCCTTCGTACTTGTCTTTGAGGAAGTCACCTTGTGAAAAAAACAAAAATAAATCAAAGTAATAAATTATAATCTATTTATTTTATTCAAACAACACAGTGTACATGTTGCAGCCGTATCGTATAACACGCCGTATTACAAATAGGCGCGCCCGATTGAAAAACGTCGCTGTTTTGAAATGCGGCTACCTTTCGTGCAGCCGGATTTCAATTCGGCTGAAATAAAGTACGCCGCATTGTATGAGCAATTCGCGTTCGTCAAAGCGGCTTAGTAACGTGGCGCCCACATACAAACGGGCGCATCTTAAATACGCCGCTTTGAAATCTGACACGCGCCGCATGATCATAACTACAAAAATGGCGTCGCAATTAACAACGGTGTCACAACAAAGTGAAAATAATATTGAATTTATAATTTTTTGTTCCCATTTTGTTAAGATAAATAAATAAATAAATAAAATTTTAAAATAAAGATTAAGTAATTAAAGACAAGTTTTAAAGATTAAGATAAAAACATTCTGAACCTATATTTGCTAGCATAGTATTAAATGACCCGTACATATTCTAACAAATTATTGCATGCTTGTAAGCATTTTAATATAAGAAATGTTAAAAAAATATATATAAGAAAATTATACTATAAGACTTTTTTATTTTTATAAAAAAATTGAGATTTCAAAAAATTTGCCTTTTTTTGGATTTGTTATTAATAATTTATAGTCACCCTACATTGCTTCTTGTTGACAATAAAGCTAAACGTTGAACGCCGCTTTGTAGAATATATCGCCACCACGATCCGGCTGACAGAAAGGTTTCGTGAAAGGTGGCCGCATTTCAAAACAGCGACGTTTTTCAATTGGGCGCGCCTATTTATTATACGGCGTGTGATACAATATGGCAGCGACATACACACAAATATTTTTATTTCAATAAATATCTTCCTACCTAATCCGACCCTGTCTGCTCAGTAATCTTTATTTGAACAGATTAATTATAGTAGAGACACTGCATGGTATAGACAATAAATTATTACAATAGCTTTTAAAATGTCTAGTTTAGAATTGTTAGCATGTTTTGATAATAAATAAACTAAAGCGTGGCTGTATTGACTAGTGCCTTGCTTTTGTGGGCGTTTGATTTACGCGGCCACCCGCCGTAAGATGGCGTGCTATTAATTTTGTTGCCACTAATTACAGGCATTTTGTCAATACAGCCTATAATTTTGTGTAATTGTGTAAAAATTGTTACTTTATGGTTTTATGTTATAAGGCAATATTAAATAATGTTCCAATATATGTATTATTTTCTTATTTGGATGTATGGACATTTTATTTTCATAGCCACCTACATAATCAGCGTTGCCAGACGTCCAGATTTCGGCAGGACGTCAAGATTTTTAAAATGTTCCGCGCGGGACTGGCTCTGTCCCGGTTTTCGGGGATTATTCACCGTGAATTCAAATCTTCAGAGAAATATAAATACTTACATATCTAATTTAAAAAGAAAATGTAAGTACAATTTCCATTTACATAATTGATTATAATTTTACATTTATATTCATCCTTTTCCACCCACATTCGCATCCGCATGAGCTCCGCATTGATTATTTAATCCGGATGCGGATGATTTTTATTAGGTAGGTACCTATGTCCCTTTTTCGAAAGAATCCCGCTTTTTTTACTCAAAAGGTTCAAATCTCGCTTTGCCCGAAATAAACCTGGCAGTGCTCGGCACGGTAAGTGTCAACGTTGCCAAAATTGAATTTTTTACCACTTCCTATTTACCCGATGGTAGTTTTCTTTTATAAATAATTTATCCCCAAATTAACCTAAACTTGACTAAGTTTGGTTTAAAAAATAAAAAAATAAGTAGGTCCCTATATTTTATGGCCGCTTAAATGGCTTATTAAGTAACTAAAGAGATCTAATTCCATGTTTACGAGCTACCAAAGCTATAACTTATGTCCAATGTAAAAGAATTAATTTCAGAAGTTCTACTAGACATTCACGATTGCCGTAAAACAGTAATAATGCAAGTCATAAGTACGTGTGCTTATCAATGACTCGTGAATGTATGAACTGCTCTAAACTTTTTTATGAAGTTGAATGTTTTATTCTACTTTCGACTTTAGAATGAAACTTCTGTATCATCATAATTTTGAGTCTCGTCGTTATTATAGTGATATTTTATATTTATTACCAGTTTTAATTTTAATTATGTTACGATAATTTATTGTTTTCGATAAACTTGTTACGGTTTCGGGTGGTCTAATTACAATAGATTTGGTGGTAAAAGTATAAAATGTCACGAACGTAAAATTATTTTGAAACCGTTGAAAACGAAAGAATTACCACTTAGGTATGTATTTTTCTTTGGAGAAAGTTTATAGATATGCCCCAAATGGTTTAATGGACGGAAGTAGAAAATCAAATCGTTGCGCATTTGTTCCCACAATTAACCATTGTAAAGGACAACAAAAACACGAAACCCTTTCACGTGTGAGAGAGTTCACACGATCTATAAAATTAATCAAACGACACCTTATTAGAAAACAAAGCAAAATTGATGATGCCATTTAACAAAATCCCGGTATAACAATTAAAACTATCAAGTTAATATCAGGAGTATTAATTCGTTGGGTACCAGGGTGACAGGAGCACAGAAGAAGTAATGGTCACTCATTAACAAGCTGCGTTCGGATGTCCGAACAATGTAGACTCGTTTAGAAGACGATTTGCTTAATGCAGTGTTAAGACTTGGTTTCCTGTTAAATGGCGGGAAGGTTTGTATATGACCACAATTAGTAGAGGTCGCTTTTAGTTTATTAGGACCCTTTCTAGGATTTGGATCGATTGAATACAAGCGATCCCTCCAAAACTAAAGTATAGGTAGGACCAAAAATGTTAAGGCTCTACCTTACCTCAAATTTTATCGCACTTGCACCATACTATTCGCGGCCTGAGTGAGAGCGAGACGGAGTGGGGTGCTGGCGGTTCTCAAGCCTCGAATAGTTTAGGTAATTGCTTTTTACGGTGAAAATGAAATTTATAGTTAGTTCAGTTAATATGCTAAGTTTCATGATATAATTTGAAGTGTTTTATGAATACCAGCGGTATATAGTTCGGTTTAGAGGTAACTTTGCATTTTTTTTTTGTATCGAGAATGTCCGTGTCAGACTGTTATTCGCAATTTTTATATAAAATATATTTATAATTATTATATACGTCAGATGTTTGTTACTCCTAGGGCCATTTACGACGATGTCCTTTAATGTAATCGTGTTTTCGCCAAACATAGGACCTAGCATCAATCCTCAACTTTAGCATAATATTGATTTCAAAATTAATGCTGCAGTCTTTCGACATAACATAACGGAGGATCATGCTAAGCAATTTGAGGTAGGGTAGGGCCATCCTTACTTCCTTACTTAATATTATAAATGCGAAAGTAACTCTGTCTGTCTCTCAGTCGCGCTTTCAAGCCAAAACTACTGAACTGATTTAAATGAAATTTGGTACACAGATAGTCTAGAGCTTCAGAAAGGACATAGGCTATTTATTATCTAGTACTTAATATATAAAGTCAACTACTGCCCATACTGCTACTGCCCATGTCTTTATGTTTTTGTGTCCCTGGTCCCACGGCACAAGAAAGTCATGTACCCACGGTTTCTTCTACAGGTAGAAAAGATCATTATAATTTGGACCACACCTAGCGTTATGGTGTCATTATAAAATATGACATAATAGGTAAGAAATGGTTTGATGACATTATAATTTCGAGTCCAGAATTTTATTGTATTTTGTGAAGGAAATGGATTCAAACTATAATGACTTATTTAATTGTCACTGATTCTGTTCCACAATGGTGAGTGAGATTCCACTTTCTTTCTTAAAAGATATTAAACTTAAAACACAATTATGTTGATGATGTTGTGAGGTGTGGTGTCATGCAGTGAATGTTATAAGAGTAGACGAATCTTTGTCTATCAAAAAAATAAGCTGCCTAGCCTTTTCCCAATTATGTTGGGGTCGGCTTCCAGTCCAACCGGATGCACCTGAATACCAGTATGTTAGATGGAGCGACTGCCTATTTGACCTCCACAACCCAGTAACTGGGTTGCGGGCTTCTGACGACCCGTAACGACTGTCAAAGATCCACAAATGACAGCCGGGACCAACGGCTTAACGTGCTTTCCGAGTCATGGATGAGTCTCGGTATGTAAAGATGGTCACCCATGCATGGACTAACCCCGGCAAGCGTAGCTTAACCTGATGGATCAACCCGTGCGGCTGTTATTACTTAGCCACGAGCTCCTCGAACCTCTGTCTATCGAAAAAATAATTATGGGATCAAAAATCTAGAAATTGACTGCCTTCTTGGTCTAGTCGCAATCACTACTGCTGAGCAGGAGGTTCGATTCTCAGGTCAGGAAAATTGTTATTGGGTTTTCTATCAGAAATTTTCAGGAGAAAATCCTGGGGCATATACCCAGATATATGATGTCGAGATATATGCCCGGTTGATAGTAATAGGTTCGCCCTCTCTTATATCGGACTTAAATAAAACTGACAAATGTGGGTGTACTAGGTATAAAGGTACACCTCTGCCTAGTCCTTCGGGGTTTACAGGCGTGATGTTATGTCAGGTGTTCAATACTAGAATATTGGCTCGCTTTTAGCGATAAGAGGGAGGTCTTATCGCTAAAAGCGAGCCAATATTCTAGTATTGAAAAACTGACATAACATCACGCCTGTAAACCGTGATAGTGTCACCGTATGTAAAATTTCTAAAAATATACCTGTGATTTTTATGGTGTACATAATAAAGAGTATTCTATCTATCTATCTATATTGGCTAAACGCTTACTTAACAATCATGTCACAAATAAATAGGTACCTAAGCCAGGGGTTCCCAATCATTTTCAGCCCGTGGCGCAGTTTTAAGTTTAGTATTTTGTCACGGCGCGCGCCCTACCCCAGCTAGCTATTTGAAAAAGATACAGTCGAAAGAAATAGGTATCTACAATAATAGTAGTTTGGTTAGGTAGATAGGAACAAAAATCGAAAAAGAGCTTTAAGACGCTATGTTCTTTACCGATGCGAGCGCTCAAAAAAGGTACCCGCGAATATTTGTGGCTTCGGATAACGATAGAGGATCGACTCACGGCGCCCCTCTTTACTTTTTACGCGGCGCGCACTTTGGGAACCCTTGACCTAAGCAATAGGTACCTAATTCTATTTGCATCTAGAAACTGAAACCACAAAGATGAAACCTGCTCCCTAATTGCGTAATAGGTACACGATCAATCAGAATGGGAATCGGTTTGAAACAAATGTCTAATCGACGGCATGTAGCCGCAAGTTGAAAAAAAAATCTGCTCAGCAACGTAAATAACGTAAATAACGCAATGAATGTTGTTGAACTGTCAAAATGAAACAAATTAGTCTTATTCGGTTAGGGAATAGGTATGCATGTGATTCAAATATGGGTCAAATATTTTTTTTTATAAACTATAGTTTATAAAAAAAAATATTTGACCCATATTTGCTTCAGAATTATGCCTCCATCAATATTTTTTAATAAAATTTCTTTTTGAGCGAGAAATTATTTTTTTAAATGTCCCAAAAAACTGTGGGTAATTCAAATACTTGAAAAGCTAAGAGCGGATGTGACGTAACAATCCGGGATAACAATCAAAATGTCAATGTCAATCAACAAGTGTCAAGTCAATGTCAAACGCTCATAGAAAAAGGAGTGTTTGACGTTGACTTGACAGTTGCTTGTCTGTTTTCACGGACTGTGACGTCATCACACCAAGCGCGCCAAATGAAGGGCGTTTAAATAGCCCGGATCGGTTGGATAAAAAAAAATAATTAAGTACTTTAAATTGCTTTTTTGCCGTCGAATTTTTTTTAACTATTATTTGACGATGTAAACTATCGAATAAAAATATTAAAAAAATACATGCATATTCCCTATTAGATAGCTGAACTGATTTAGACATACCCGAAATATTATTATCCTAAAACAGCCGACCCATTCTGCAAAAAGCTCAAACTTAGGTCACGAGAGCTGTCAATCCCTCGCATCAGATGGAATGACAGCTGTGCAGAATAGCACAACTGTTACTCTATTATGTAAAAATCTCACCGTGAAAACATAGGTGAAGTGAGCTTGAAGTGAACTGTCACTGCTTTAGGGGTATGGGGAATAGCATGTATAGTTCACTTATCCACCATAGAAAAGGGAGGATCCTCCTACCAGACGGGTGTTGTGTCTGGTGGGCAACTGCCCAACGATTGATGTTGGGTTCTTGTATTTAATGTCCATTGCACGGTAAACTTTAATTGCGCGATGCAGGATTTATGTGACGTCCGGATTTTTGTGTGACGTCAGGTCTTTGATGCGTAGTTCGCATGTGGCGATGTAGATACCGCCACACTGCCTTAGCATCAGTAGGTGACATGTGACAATGACAGCTCACTCCACGCTCACTTCATCTAAGTTTTCACGGTGAGATGGTTACAGAATAGACAAGGCTTACCGATCTCCCTGAAGGTAGCAAGTTGCTGCCAGCAAGTGATGAGACTGCAGGAGCCAGATACGCCGTGACATTTGCACGTCACGCGGGACTTGGCGATCACGGCCTGCGGACAACAAATTAACTATCATGAAAAGGCAGTGTGACTTCTGACAGTTTCGCTCGTGTTTTTACTAACTTTTTGACTGACTGTTTCTTGACTATTACTGCTGAAATTGACCTTTTCGGCGCAGGCGTAATGTGGTCCATAGACGTTCAAATAATTTGATCGAACAGGCTGGTTCAAACAGTTTTATCAAATTGGCATGAATGTGTGTGGAAGAGTTGTCAAATGGCATGAAGAAATATGAATTTTCGTTTTTCTTTTTGGTGATCAAACTGTTGGAACCATGCAGCCTGTTCGAACAAAATAAATGTTATTCTTTTTTTGAAATCTAACTAATCAATAACTAACTAAGCAATATCTTGTATCAGTTACCGTTTACTTAGGTCCGATGACCTTGAACAGTAGGTACGCCATGCCTTGGCAAACAAAAGCTCGTCATTTTTTTTGGACTCAGGTCTCATGTCACAGTATCTAACTAATGAATGAGTAATTAACTGAAAGCGAGATAACTGTTTATAATTTCCTGTCCGCCTAGTACACCGTACCACCAGAGGTACGGCCAGGGGTACGGCGGCTCTGCAGTGATCATAATTTAAGAAGTAGGTATTTTAATTCCCATATCTGTTTCGGAAGCTAGCACAGAATAACTTCGCAAGCTCGCAATATCCGCTAAAGAATAACAAACTCTCATTCCTAATACCCACTACAGCTTTACGACTATTGGTTAGAGAGATATGAATAAAAATGCTATAACAAAGTCTTATTGTGGGTTATATAGTTAGCCAGTAAAATGGTAGTAAATGCGGCAATTATGGCAGTTTGACATAAAGATGTCTACATAATGACGGCGAGGCTGTGCGCGTAATCACAACTTATGTTGTATTTACTTTATTTATTGAGAGTCGTATGATAAGGCGGGCTGGGAAATCTGCGATTCGATCGTGAAGAAATTCTTATCAGTTTCGCAAATTTCGTTTGGGTCGATGAAAGATGCAATTTTGTAGATTAGGGCTCAATCAACAAGCAGATTGGTAAAGTTTTGTAACAAAGGGCGTACCCTTTAACCTGCAATAGTATAGCGTCTATATAAATGCTAAAAAAAATATTAAAAATTAAAAAACAACGTTTTTTATTGTTTTTTTTTTATAGTAAAATATTCGCATTGATAAGGAAAAGAAACATCTGTACACGCACACTTGTCATACTTGTCTATCTACGTTGAAATATCTCTGACATCTAAAACCCAGTAACTGAGTAATACGATACCCCTTGGTAATACTGGTTGTCCGATTTTCGGACTTCTGAGCACCCGTAACGACTGTCAAAGATCCACGAATGACAGCGGGGACTAACAGCTTTTCGAGGCACGGAGAGTCACGATATGTAAAGATGATCACCCATCCACGGACCAACCCCGGCAAACGTAGCTTAACCTGATGAATCGACCCGTTTGGCTGTTATTACTTAGCTACAAACCCGTAACAGTAAGTACTGAGAGTAATTAGAGAGTAGGTATTACTTATTTTGCTGCAACGCGTTTACTGTGGCTCTAAAAATAAATGAAAATTATTTTTAGGACTTGCGTCGTCTTAACTCTAAAGGTACCATTCCGTACACAACAGCAGGCAGCAACTGCAGGTGACGTGTCGCCGCAGTCATGGTTCCGAACCCGACCGCAGGCTGCAAAACGTATTGTCGCTTGAGTGTTGGCGGCACTACTAGTCTGCGGTCGGGCTACACGTGTCGTCTGCCGCTCTTCCGTAGCTGCAAACGACGTGTCGCTAGCTACGGAAGGTATTTCATAGAAATTCATAAAAACCGACGTGTCGCTAGCTACAGAAGGTATTTCATAGGAATACATAGAAACCAGTTATGTCACGGCGACACGTCATCTGCTGCTGCGGCCTGCGGTTGGCAACGGAATGTACCTTTAATCCAGTACAAGTTTCTATTAGGGATTAGGTACGACTTTGTAGAACATTGATCTTATAAGTCGACTAATACGATCTTAACATGGCCACTAGCAGTATTTTATTACTGTCTCGATTCAATAATGTTATTGAATTTCTCTTTTATTGTGTGAAGTTTCTCGAAGTTGTAATATTTTCATAAAGGGACTAAGCATAATCAGCCTATAATGTTCCCAATGCTGGGACACAGGCCTCCTCTCTGTGAGAGGGAGTGGGACATAATCCGCGGGACCAGTGCGGGTTGGCGGTTGTCACATCATGTCTTCGAATGTTTGGTTCTAGGACATGCCGGTTTCCCCACGATGTTTATGCCTTCACCGTTTTGGGAGCAGTTGAGATGAAATAATTCACAAAAAGTAAATTAATGTCTGCTTAGGTTCGAACTCACCCCACCTACAACTCGTAAGTCGCAGTCCTTACCACTGGGCCACCAGTGATCTAAGGACCAAATCGTAAAATATGTATTACCTAATTGTATCTAGACACGCGGCATCGTGTCAAGCCAAGTTCGAGACAAAAACTGGCGTCGGAGCAGCCATGGTTTTGTTTTTTCGCTCATGCACTTTGAACGATAGTACATTTCGATACTTACGTGCTGTTATTAGTCTGGCCTCCACGGCATTTCTAACTTTCATTTGTTTTTTGGCTTGGATTAATTAATTTCGATAGTTCATCAGTATTTCTGTATCCAAACGGGTGTATTGTTTCAATTTATTAACACCTAATAGCACTCGACATAATTTGCCTAGCCTTTTCCCAACCTCATTTATCAAATTTTGATGAGTACTTTAGAAGATATGAGGGATCACTAAAACATACATGCATACATACCAGTCAAAATCATAACCCTCCTTTTCGCTTCGCCGTAATGGGGTAACAAACTATTAGTTACATACCCGTCTCCCTGCCTCATTGTTATGCCTGTTCATCAGCTGCCTCCCTTGCTCCCGGCTCCCTCTCTTCACTTTACGCTCTCGCTCTCTGATGTCCACGAATACTTCTGTAAACCTGGTAAAAATGCATGCACATTATGAAAGTAGTTTGTTCTGAAAATGTTTACTCAATCGATTTCTGTCATTAATTTATGTAATTTTTTATCACAAAAATAATGAATACTACGTAAATTACAGTTACACTTCCGCTATACAGTTAAAACAAACTAAAATGGACGAAGTACCTACTATCCTAGACCCTTATTACGTGTGCGACTGTGTCCGTGCGTAGATATATTTTGTAATGTGGCCACAATTTTCTCCCACAGTCATAGTTTAACTAATGTAATAAATCTATATTTATAAAAATGAATCCCTATTTCCCTTGTTCACGCCATCACGCGTGAACGGCAGAACGGATTTGGATGAAATTTGGCACATACGTACAGACGCACGATTTTTTGTTTTTGTTGGTATAATTTTCTTGTGTTTTGGTACGTAGGTAGACCATGAACTGAAGAAGGACATAGGATACCTTTTATCCCGATATTCCCACGGGATCGAGACTTATGCGAGTGAAATCGCGGGGCGCAGCTAGTAAACAATATTTTGTACATACTAGTAAAAATTCAGTGGGTGTATTATGATTAGACATCGGATATGACTCAAACTGTAAAGTATCTCATCACCTCACCGCTGCTCTAAAAACGGTGAAGGAAAACATCGTGAGGAAACCGGAATGTACTAGAACCATACATTAAGAGACATATGTCACATCTACCCTGGAAGGAAGCCTGTGTCCCAGCAGTGGGAACATTATAGGCTGATTATGCCAGTAGCAGTTTATGCGACCTACCCAAATGTCCTTTCTTTGGTATTGTTCGTCGAGTCGTTGAGCTCCTTAAGTTCTGAGTTGAGATCCACTATAACTGACAAATGCTTGCACTGACTGGACAGGTCCACTCAAATCTGTGTGGTTCTTTCCTCAAAAGACCATTTCAGACTCTTATCTACATGGTCCTCATATGGCCTGACTTAAAAGGAGACGGTGACCTCTGAGTTTGTTTCGGCCTTTCTTCTCAGAGTAGTCAGATAGGAAACGCCGACCTCATCTAGCTTATTTTTACAACTTTTTAATATGACGTGTAAAAGTGATTCCAATATCCTATTTACAGAATAAATAATTTCATTTCATTTAATTTCATTTCATTAGCATGTTTGTTACTCTCCCAATTTGGCCTATGAAAGTTAGAACAAATGTTTGAAGTCACATTTTAGAAACAACTTCGAGAGATATGTGGTTGTTTCACAAACTTTATGATGGATTACAAGACTAGAATGTAGTCTTGCAAGGCTCCATGAATTCTTGCAAGTACAACTTTGCATTAGTCGTGGAAACTACTCTAAAGTATGCATTTATCACTTACAAACTACTCATAGTTGACTTGTGACAAGTATTATACCTATAAATCAAAGTCCTAGGACTTTTCCCAAGTTTCCCCTGAAGGCTGAACAAAGTTTTTTAGGTACTCCTAGTAGCCTGAAAGCTTTTGGAAATGTGCGAAAGAGATATAACTGTTGAAAAGAGATACATAGATCTACATTGCTACGTCTCTCGCTGCTACGCCCACCGCTACGAAATGCCTACGAGAAATATCGACCCTGTCTTGAAACGTTGGAGAATGAACTTTATGTAGGGGGGATAAGGTACTTCATTGTATGCTATCGGTGAGGGTGAAAATGTTTCGGAGGGTTAGATTTTGACTCCTGGTATGAGAGAGTATAGGAGGGTCGCCGTTTCTAAAGAAAAATTTCGCTGTGCATTACGTGTTCTCTTCAAGTTTACAAAGGAAAAATTATTCGGAAGAAGCAATGTATACCGACTTATGAAATTCTCGGAAGTCTAGCTTTAATATTTCTTGGTATTTAAAATCAATCAGAATTTATCATTAAAACATACTTCGTATTACCGATTATTTCATTCTTTGGTTTCAGTTGAAGATTAATAAAATAATGTTTTTTTTTTAAAGTTCGTTCCCGCGACTTTAGTCTCGGCCGGGTGTCCGGATTAACTCTTTCTCAAGTTTATGCTCTCCTGGTACATGTTATCGGGTTTAAGCGTTCGTAACCCGCTAAACCCGGTTCATATCCGGGTTTATCCGGTGGGCGTTTTGCGAAAAAGTTTACTATGGAAATCATCGCGTTCAAATTGAAATTCGCTCCGAAAACGGGTGAACGTCGGAGTTTGATTGTTCCTTTGTTTTGGTTGTCGGTTTTGTTTTATTTGGGATAGAATACTAGATTTGTATTGACGTTTACATAAATTATAGTTTTTTTCAATATAATTGACTAATTCGGTTTGATTTTAATGAAAATCCAGTGAATTTACATAGTGTTCCAAGTTTTAATACATCTTTTAACATTCAATAACATGAAGAATTCGCAGCAAATTTCGAAAATTGCCAAAAACCAGACGTTCTTTTGACATTTTCCCGCATACCAAGCGATCCACAAATTCTTCGCGACGTCCACCGCCTTCTGCTCGCCTAGTCAGAAAAATACTCGAATGCGGGAAAATCTCCTTTATGAAGCGAAGACCCTTCCCAGCGCCGCATACATTCTTCATTCCTTGCCACATACCGATCATTCTTTAGCTACTAGAAATCATGTGCTCTTGGTATAGAAAATTCAAACAGACAAAATCGGAAAAGCTTTTTTAAAGTGTTTCTTTATAAAAAAGTTAAAAAGCTCCACCTCTATTTTCCTCTTAAAAGCTTTCCCTGTGTTTGTGTGTGTAGCTTGAAAACTCCGCCCATTCGTCTGTGTATGCGTTTTCCTTCTTTTTCCACACTCACACAGACATAGATTAAAACGTGGAAGTTGTATGCCATTTGTTCCTAGTAAATGGGCCTCGCATTTTTACGAAGTCTAGTCCGGTTCCGAGGAAAGTTTTTCGTGAAACTTTCTCACAGCGGGGAAGCAGTTTTGACGATCATGGACCATTATTGTCCATAATATCGTTCTGGGACTTGGTAAGAGATTTTTAGATTTTATTTTATCAATCCTAAGTTGATTTACGGAGCGGTAGATTAAATAAAACTTTTAAAAGATGTTTTTGAAAGATGCCAAGAAAGAACACGAATAGTTTCTTACTTATAACACGACTACGGAAGATATAATTAAAAAAAACTACGAACGATTATAATATTTGTGTTTTCCATCTGATGTTTTCCTGTGACGTCATAGTAACACCTTGCCCCTGAATCAGAAAAAATAGGTAAGTAATATGGGCTTGTGTCCGCAACTGCGAACGCATAATTCAAGAATAGTTAGTTGTAATTAAAACTTTTTTTATAAACGGGCTCAGATAGGACAAATGGACACAAGGCCATGAAAATGGTCTGAAAGAAAATAAACAAACGTTCTTCTATCTCCTAAGCTCCTGTTCAAACAGCCTCAAACCGTGACGTTTCAGTATCGAAAAAAGCGTGGGCCCACCGTAGGAGGCCCGAAAGCTTAGGCAACTGAAACGCCTTTATCTTTTGCTACCCTGGTGAGGGTGGCTCGAAATATGCAGAAAATTCCATGTTTTTAGGAAAATGTCGTTTAAAAAATAATAAAAAGAGAAATGACACAAATTTTCATTTGTTTTTGTTTATTATGGTTTCAGTGAAAAGCTCCACTTGCAAGCAATGAAAACAAACAACTGAAAGATCTTTGTATTTCATTTTTCCCTGGTGTTTGAAAACGTTTGGCCTGAAAAAAATACAATCGTGGCACTCTTGGGCCATCGTAGCAACCGACGACTACAACAGATCGTACACATAAACAAGATTGTTTTTTTTTTTGTAAATCATCAGAAGAAGTATTCAAATAACCCTTCCTTGGCAGTCTGGGTAATAATGTAGGCATTTTTTTTCACGGTAATAAAACTCCTGACAATTTTTTGGACAATACCAAAACCAAATATTTTCATGAAACTCGATGAAATGAATCCTTTCGTTTTCAGCGGCGGTTAACCCTTTCAGTACGTGAAAACCTCCTAGGATCGCACGCCTACGTAGGAGGTCGGCTACGGTGCTTCGCATTGCTACGTGTTGCTACGTAGATTATGTATAACGCGTTTCACAAAGGGAGCCAGAAACGAGATTCTTCTACATATTTCCATTACGGGGTTTTGTGGTTTCTGTTTACCCCCATGGGAAAAAGGCGTGAGTTTACGAAGTCGTATTAAACTGTTAAGAAAAAGTTGGAACGAAGTTCCTTTCGCTGGATATGATGTATTAATACAGTGGCTCTGTATTAAAAAACAAACACTTTAAACTTGAGACCTTCAAACTGACTTTTTTGTGCATAACGCTTTTTCGTTACGTGACGATTTCTAACAGTTAACTCCTACCGCATTCGTTCCAATATATTAACATGCAATTAAGTTGTTAGCATTGAACATAATATTTAATTGCAAGTTTAAAATAAACTAAACTTTTATGTTGTTAACTCAGCATAGATCTAATTTAAAACATCTTTTCCTGAACCGTGCTTTAACCGTACTAACCGTAGTAGGCGTAGCATGAATGGTGCTACGGGCTACGCCGCGATTTGGTGCGAACTCCTGTGAATTTATGCGATCCTAGTACCCAACCTGTCTTTAGCCATGGTTTGACACCCGTGAAGCCCAGTTGACAGCTGATTAACAAGATCTTTTCCTTCCTCAACAAATAATCATCGAAGTTGGTATGGGATATTTCCTGTTTTGTTTACTATGTTTTGATGATTTTATACGTCTGAATTGGCTTGTTTGGTGTGGATGAGTTATTCTGTATTATGACACTAATTTCCCACTAATTGGTGTACATAATTGGTATTTTTTCTAATGTGGTACTTTACTCTAATTAGGTACCACGACTAGTTGTTCAGTTGCAATGATTTCTTTACCAATACCACTAATATCTTTCATTTCTGTATCTTATTTTTAAATTAGTTAAACTCTCTCTATACCTGTAGTCTGTACCGACAAACGTGAACGATTTTCAGGCAGGTAAGAAAATTGTCACGCCTGAAAGAGCACCTGTAAATTTTTCACCTGTCTTACCTCTCACCTTGATACTAGGACATAAGAACATCGCAGGAGTAAAACCCACCTTTTCACGTGAATTTCAGGTGCACGCACACCGTTACAAATCACTTTCACCTTTATAACTCTCCCGAAAACGGGGAGGTGAGTAGAAGAGCGATGGTGTATTGCATCCCTTTCCAGCACAATGAGGAAAACGAGGAATATACATTCACTCACACATTAAAACACTTTCCTCCGTGTGCGTTATCCACGTAGATTTTACCTTTTCCTTCCCTCACACAGGGACAATTCTCCCAGGTGAAGTATTATTCGTGACGCTTCACGTTGTGCGAGGGTAACACAGGTAAAGATACCTCCGCCTTGGTATTGCTTCCCTAGTACTCAGGTGCGTCGTGAAACAGGTGAGTTCTACCTGAAAGCTTCAGGTGACATCCTGAAAAGGTGGAAATCGCATGGGCGTGCTGAGAAATGGTGCTTTCATATATGACGTCATTACGAAAACGTAGTTTTCAGATGGGTGGGGACAGCGAGGAGGTTGTAGCTTCATTTACTGATGATTTTCAGTTGCAAATAAATAATTAATAATAAATTATGAAAAGATTTCCAATCAACAATTTTCTTAAATTGTTCAAAAATCTTTGCTTTATGAAAAATTTAATTGTTTTGTTTTAGTTGTTAGTCTTCTATTGTTTTATCAGTCTTGCTTCTAATTTTCCGCGGGGAAAATTTCGATAAAGTGGGGGAAAAGTACTAGGCGGTCATGTTACACGAAGAGATTTCGTGACATTGCTGTAGGTCAGGAACTAGGGGACGAACTGGGAAAAGCGTATTTAAATAAAATAATAATTTTCGCACGGGGCAACATAAACACAAAGTGGTAGCCGTATAGAATTCTACAACTAGAACTCATTTTCAAGGTTCTAGTTGTAGTAGAATATAGTAGTATGTACCGGGATAACATAAGCTGCTGGAAGTATATATTGTTGAATTTATAGTTCTCTTGTTGTTGTATTTCTTTTCTTATATTAAGTTATATTTTTGAAGTGTCGTGTCCATGATTTTATCATATTGAACGGAAAAGTTTTCATTAAAATAATAATACAATTAAAATCTCGCTAAGTTTAAGTACCTACTTCCTATAATAATAAAGCCGAGGCACACAATTTCACGTTCGTCCATCAAATATTCTCCGAAACTTTAGATAGAAGAAGTATACTCACTACATTGCAATACGATTTCGCCAAATGAATCTGGCTGAAATTCACACAAGTTACGTATTTTCTATTGCTAATAATTATAACCAAGGATTCAATCAAAAAACTTTAAGACCTTATTCAAAAGCATACCTATTCATAATGTACATTAGGTACTCAATTTAAGTACCCCCTCCCACAGCCACACATGAACAGAGTACACACACGCGGTTGACTAACCCTTTAACCTCAGAAGTACCAGGAAAGCATACTCACTTGTAGCCATACTCGAGATTATCGCCACATCCTCCCCACACCCAATCGGAGTGCAGATTCCTCGGTCTTGTCGCCCGACTGCAGCTGCAACTTGACAGGCGGCCATCCCGACAAGCCCGTGACACGGATAGCGATACGCCGGCCGAAGTTATTGCGTGTGTGAAGGCCGTTTCACGTGATGCTGATGAGGAAAATTGAACTGGTTAAAGTATGTATTTATTTATTTATTTATATATACTTTATTGTACACCACAAAAATATATAACGAAAGGGAAAAAAAATTATGTAGTTACGTTTTATGTGGTGCTGGTACATAGATCGTATTTATTAAGGCCTAAATCTGGGGTACTGTGACACAATAACCATAAAAGGTGGGGTGACTTTCGTCCGTCCTGACTTAAGCCTTCTTCTGCAAAAGAAAGACCTCACCATGTATATTCCCTGGCGTTAGGTAACTTCGCTTATAGGCTTAGGTAGGAAGGGACTGACTGTTGGGGCGTTTTGAATAGAAGTCTTGTTTGTTTGTCTGCGCCAATCCATCTATTCAATTAAGGGGCGTAGCTGATGTAGAGGTTTTATGCGGTATGCAACCTCACGTTGGGCTGGCTGGTAGAACCGCAGCCTTGACTTGCGAACGCTCCAGCAGTCGGTATTTAAATATTGATGGATAGGTTTTTATGTCGAGTCGGGGAGAGCAGCCCGAACCCTTATGATGTATAAACGTGTCTACTAATTAATAAACCCTTGGAAAACCTATTCCTCTTTGGAATTCCCTCCTCACACACCCCCACACATATATAGTTAACGTCCCTCAGACGTTACAAGCGTCACGGTCGTCCGCTGCGGTGTAGGTGGTCCCGCCATATCGTTTCCCATGGCATTTTTAGGATAAATATGGCTAGTATGCTACGGTTTCCCAAAAGAGCGGTGGCCACCACATAGCGTCTACAATTTACCGGGGACTGACGTCACGGAATCGATATATAAAAAAGTAGGTTGGTGTGTTTTCCTAGGCAGCGTTTTTCTAACCTAACTAATATTATAAATGCGAAAGTGTGTTTGTTTGTTAGGTACAGCCGAATGGATGGCACATGGGTAGACCATGACCTGCACGCGTAGCATGACTACCGTACAAACGGCTTTTGTCGACGGAAGAATAGACAAAATGACAGATAAACAATCACAATCTGTCATTTTGTCTATTCTTCCGTCAAAAAATCCCGTTTCTCTTGCGGTCATGCTACGCGTGCTGTAGAAGGATATAGGCTACTTTTTATCCTGGATCGCAGACGAAACCACGGGAAACAGGTTGGAACAACTAGTACCTAATAATATAAATCAGCTAATTTCAGACAGCAGAATAAGCATTACTATAAACCAACCGTAACTATTCGACATCGCATAACTCCTACGAATGCTAGCAAATGTCCCGTTACGAACGGCCTTCGATTTTATCTGCGAATTTTCCTAGACTATATTTTCTATCTAGACCAGTTGAAAATAGGGATGTTGGGAACAGTACCAATGTCACTATAAATCACTAACTGTCCTAGGTGTCTTCCACAAAGATTTACAGCTCTGTTTCAGTTACTGGGTAGATTTTCAGCACTTGTGTTACTAGTAGGTACCTATCACGGGCGATATGTATAAATGGGAAACCGTTTTTGCTCCAGTTTTGTAAATAGAGAGAAGAGATAAAGAAAAGAAAAAAATAAAATAATAATAAAAATAAAATAATAATATTTTATTATCAGGCATCAAGGACCATAGGGTGTTATTATTACATCTTACTTAAAAACTACATTAGTAGCATGCAGGATCAAATAAAAAACACAATTAAACAAAAACAAAGAAAAACAAAAGTTGTTTTAATTTAAATTTCGAGAGGAAGAACTTTTTAAAAGTAATTTCTGTTGAGCTTTCTTTTAAAATAAAGTATCAAATACCTGGAAAATCTATTCTCGAACAACTACGCTTATGAGATAGACTATCCACGACCTGGGTAATTCGTCAACTCGTCCTAAATGCCTACGGCCCATCTAAGACGACTTGCAGAAAATCAAAAGAACGTCCTAAATGGGCCGTAGGCATGTAGGAGGAGTTGACGAATTACTCCACGACCTGCACGCGTAGCATGACCACCATTAAAACGGGTTTTGTCGACGGCGACGGAAGAATAGACAAAGTGATGAAGATTTATATTATTAGGTACTAGTTGTTCTAACTTGTTTCCCGTGTCTTCGTCTGCGATCCAGGATGAAAAGTAGCCTATGACAGCACGCGTAGGATGAACCCAAGAGAAACGGGTTTTGTTGACGGAAGAATAGACAAAATGACAGATTGTGATTGTTTTTTGATCTGTCATTTTGTCTATTCTTCCGTCGACAAAACCCGTTTCTACGGTGGTCAAGCTACGTGTGCTGTTAGCAAAGGATTCTCAGTTACTTTGGTCACATTGCCCGTCGGGAACCGGATAACCTTGAAAAACTGGCGGTGTTGGGCAAGGTAGATGGGAAAAGACCTCGCGACCGGTCACCTAACCTCTGGTCAGACCAAGTAACCGCCCTCACTGGACTCTCTGGTACGACCGTTCTGAAGGAAGTGGAGAACCGAACTAAATGGAAGAATATCCATACATACATACTATATACTATATATTACTATACAATTACTATTTTTTTAATATTATGCATTCGAAAGTAACTCTGTCTGTCTGTCGGTCTGTCTATCTGGCTGTCTGTATGTTACCTTTTCACGCCTAAACCACTGAACGGATTTCGATAAAAATTGGCAAGGAGATAGATGGCATCCCGGGGAAGGACATAGGCTACATTTTATCGACATACCACGCGGGCGAAGCCGCGGGCGGAAGCTAGTCATACATAAAGTCACGAAGACCTTTCAGGGACAGGACCTTCAGTAATGAAGTACGCGACCAAGAAGAGAAGAGAGATCTGGTAAATGGCAAGGTAGCCTAATTAGTTCATTTTTTTTTGTATTTTTTTTGTACTGCAAAATACGATACCCTCGACCCTCCTCGGCTTTTGATCTCGATCTTGGCCTGATGGAAGGAGCGTGCCCAGAGGATGTCTCGTAATCTCTGTTTTGACACGTTAAGTAAGATTCACTAAAACACCCAAGTTAAGGTAAGAAAAGTGCAGGACAATAATTTGTAAGTATATCCTTTTCTTACGGAATAGAACTCGCTAATAGTTTCTCTCAGAAAATCGTTGCTTGCTACAAAAGCCATACCCAACTGCTCCATTCATCATCTGCAGCTCAGGCTTTTCCCGACTATGTTGGGGTCGGCTTCCAGTCTAACCGGATATTAGAATAAAAGTATTTTACATGGAGCAATTGCCTAACTGAACTTTATAACCCAGTTACTAGGTAACACAATGCCCCTTGGTAAGACTGGTTGGCAGAATTTAAGGCTACCAACTATACATTATTCATTAAAAATCAACCAGCAGACATAAAACGAAAGTAATGTACATCTCATGCCTTTATATCTAAATATTACAGATGAGCCGACTATGACTTTGGCTGAATAGCCGATTAGTCGGTTGTTAAGAGGCCGACTATTCGGCCGACTAGTCGGCCAAGCCGATCACGGTTTCGGAGGTGTTCGGTAATTTCTGTGCTTCGTTTACAGCAATTGTTCGCAAGTCGCAATCGCCGTCTGCGAGCGTGTCGGATCATGTTTTGTTTACTTCGCATTATTTCTTGATATTTGCTTTTGCACGGGTTTTTGTGTAAAAAAATAAAGACAATACTGTTATTGTTCGTTAACGTGACAGAGCTCAATTAAAATTTTATCATATCACCAAAAATAAAGTCTCGTGAATGGATTTGTTTTTGTCCAATTGGACAATGATTCTCGTAAAGTCAAGTGTAATCAGTGCCAAATGATAATTTGTCGTGGTGCGCAGGTAAATATATACAAAGTAAGAAGCCGGATAGTCGGCGCTCTTTGCCGAATAGTCGCCGACTACGAAAGTGGCCGGCCGGATAGTTGGCTTTACCGCGACCAGTCGAAACATTTCTACTAAATATACCACAACCTCACGGCAACTATACAACCTCATACTAACTATACATAACTCTCACTAAAACAATATTCGTTCTCGGCGACACACAGTGACAGTGACAGTGACAGTAACAGTGACAGTGGAGCCTCAAAATTGTCTTTACGATATTTTTATTACGTCCTATGTCAATTCCGTTTGTTCTGAATAAAAGAGAATTTATTTCTATGTTTATCTTGATACATGTAGACAAGTCTGTTGTACTGGCCTTGAGTATATTTCACTGGGAATGTATACCGAACATGTTTCTTTGTAAAAGAAAATATAAATGAGAATAAATATCATAAAATTAATCTAAACATACATAGGTACACAAAATGATCAAATGAATAAAATTAAAGTGTCTGTTTGTAACGTCAAAATAACAGCTTTTTACTAAAATAATACATAATGATAAATGATAATACATAATAAAATATAATAATAGATGAAAGAATACCTAGAAATTAAGTAATTAAAACAAACAATTAAACATTTTTCTGTGTCTTTTTTGTTCCGGCTAATCTACGAAACGATTGGACCGATTTTGACGGAACTTTCACTGGCAGATAGCTGATTTTATAAGAAGTAACTTCGGCTTACTTTTATTTGAGAAAAAAATTAGGGCCCACGCGGGCCAGGCCGCGGGCAGCAGCTAGTTATAAATAAGTAGAAGATCTTTTGATGTATCTAAAGGTTGAATAATACAAAGTTCAGACATTATTATAATGTAATATTCAGAAATGTGTAGGTAACATTGCAGACTCTACTACACCCACGGATATTGTATGTTTAATAATGTTTACAACGAAAGGGAATGCAGAATCCTATGACTGTTTATGTTAGTTTAAAATAAAACTTTTTACAAAAAAAAAAACCGACTTCCAAAGAAAACACTACGAAGTGAAAAATACCTTTAATTTCGAAAGCTCGTGTCTTTCGTTTTGAATTTTCGTTTTTTCCCACCGTCTTCCGAAATTAAAGTTATTTTAGTTGTGGTACCTACCCCACACAAATTCGAATACCATGACCAGCTATGTAAATAACAGTGACAGGCACTTATTATAACATCATCCACACAGGCTAAGTGGGAAAAATACATAATATTAAAGCTAATTCAAAAACTACCCAAAAAGATAATACAATTTATATGGGACCACCGCGTAAGCTTCCTCTACCAAATAAAAAGGAATTTTCAAAATCCGTTCACAAATGAAGAAAATAACTATAAGTTTTTGTTTATGCTAAACCCGAAAAGGGGTCATTGTACTCATAATTTTGAACAACTTTTTCTATGGGACCAACCTTGAAATCGCGAAAAAAAAATCAGTATTCCATACATTTGTGTTCACTTAAATCGACAAAATGTATGGAACTGCTGATAATATTTTCGGGTTTAGCATAAACATAAACTAATGTTATATACCGCATCTGCACCCTTACCAAAAACTCACCTATCAAAGTTAAGGGTCCAAACACAGTCTCGTCTCCCGTCACGGTACAATTCCACCTTCTCCCTTGGAACTGGTACTGGCACTCAGTAATCCCCTGCTTCACGCCGGAACTGACAACCGGCATGTGATCCTTGTGACGTCGGCATACCCGTCGCTGGCCTGGCGTCAAACCATGCAGTTTGGCACACATACGGGACTTCTCGGTAAAAAGGTCTGGCTGATTCGACCATTTCTCGAATTCTAGGAGACCCATGTTGCTGTAACAAGAAAATGTGGTTGTTGTTATATTTGTCGCACGGTTTTTACGACTTGACAAAATAAAAAAGAAAGTAAACCCAACTACGACAACAACGCCAATTAAAAATATATAAACAAGACAACGACGTCGATTTTTTTCGTTTTCCTGTAGCCGGAGTCACCATTACTTACAATACATGACTTGGATAAGCAATAACGTGACTCCGGTTATCCTGACAAAAACTGAAAAAAATCGATATCGATGTACAGCGCGCGGAACAACTGATTTATACAGTATGTGAACTAATAATGGGCGTTCCCGTTAACCTGCAATAGTATAGCGTGTATACATGCTAAAAAAAATATTAGCACTCAAAAAAAAAAATTTTTTTTTTTATTTGAATATTGAAATGTTCACAAAACGATTAAATTTAAACGTAAAAGAAACACTCTGTACACGCAAACTTGTATTTCAACGTAGGAAAACAAGTGTGACAAGTGGGCGTGTACAGAGTTTATTTTCCGTAACAATGTAATATTTTTTGTATATATTTTACTATACAAAAACAAAAAAAAACATATTTTTTTTTATGGAAGTATTTTTTTTAGCATGTATAGACGCTATACTATTGCAGGTTAACGGGAACGCCCTTTATTAGTTCACATACTATCTTTTACAATAATAAAACTAGTTTAAATAGGTATACATTATCCCGTAATGCACACTCAATTACAGGTAACCACAGCTTGTACACATTATTACACGTGCTCTGAATACATAAATAGAATTAAGAATACAAAAAAAATATAACTACATTCACGTCACAGAATTCAATAAAATTCGATTAATTTAAGTTTAGGAGGCGTACCTACTATATGCCTCAGTTTTTCTTCAAAATGAATATGAAATGTTAATCTTCATAATAAATTAATTTGTATGGACCTGCCCTACACTATTGGAAGATGGTCATTATAATTATTTATGGCTTGTAATTTGGCCTCGATGGTATCTTTAGTCTACTAATGGCCTTTAATTAAATATTATTGATTAATTGTTATTGTTTTTGAAGAGAAAATTGTGTATTATTTGTCTTATGTGGCAGTGTGGCCCAATCTTCTATCAAATGTAAAGTCGGTTTTTAAATCGCGTAGACTAATTTGATAGATGCAAATGTCAAACTACAAATTGAAAAAAAAACATACAATAATCACTTGAAATGTCAAATTAGTCTACGTGATTAAAAACAGACTTTAGTTTCATGTAGGGTGATTAGGCTGTAATCAGCCTCATCATGTTCCCACTGCTGGGGCACAGGCCTCCTCTCTGTGAGAGGGTGTGGGCCGTAATCAACCATGTGCACGCGGGCCCAGTGCGGGTTAGTGGATGTCACATGTCTCCGAATTTTCGGTTCTAGGACATGCCGGTTTTTTCACGATGTTTTCCTTCACCGTTTTGAGAGCAGTGAGCGGTGATGAAATAAATAACACAAAGTAAAGCGCCTGCTTGGGTCCGAACCCTCGAACTATAACCGGGTCCAAAAACTCTGGGCCACCACGGCTGTTTTTCTTTTGTTTTATATACAGTCGAACAAGCTATTTGGTATACAGGCCGATAACTTGCAATTACTTTGAACAATTTTGTGATTGTTGTCAGTAGTCAAAAATCCTTTTACGTCACTCTCCTAAGCCATAAGCTAAAAAAGTTAAATTGCACACACAATCAAAACGGATTTTGGCAGTGTAGCGGAAAATGAATATATTTTGCCTGTATAGGTACCAAATAGGTTGTTCGACTGTAGGTAGGTACAGTCAAGAGGAATAGTAAAAAAGCCGTAAAAATTAAATAAATAAATAAAAAGTCAAGGTTTCGGTATGCGAAAATTTAAAATCTAAGGAGCATTCAGTTTTTTTTGTTGTAAATTACAATAAACAAGCCGTGCGCCGGGAGCGATTTCCCATCGGTAAAAATGGTTCCATTAAGGGGATAAATTTTCAAATATATCCTTTCTTAGTGCTCATTTTCGTTGTTTATGGAAGTCTGGTACACACGGCTACACATTTTCAGTTTATGCTGATCTCGCATTGTCAATCTGCCTATCTAGCCTTTTCCGAACTATATTGGGGTCGGCTTCCAGTCTAACCGGATGCAGCTGAATACCAATATTTAACATGGAGCGACTGCCTATCTGACCTCGACAGCCCAGTAACTAGGTAACACGATACCCCTTGGCAAGACTGGTTGTCGGACTTTCGGACCTGTAACAACTGTCAAAGATCCACATATGACAGCCGGGACCAACGGCTTAACGTGCTTTCCGAGGCACGGAGGAGTCTCGTTATGTAAAGATGGCCACGCATTCACGGACCAACTCCGGCAAGCGTAGCTTAACCTTTTGGATCGACCCGTGCGGCTGTTATTACTTAGCCACGAGCTCCTCCTCGCATTGTATAGAAATTATTATGCGGAGTAGACCATCTGTATTATTCTGTCAACATAATCTGTATGTATTTATATCACACGTGATATTCACACTTACATCGAAGATCACGACTTTCCATCATAGGTAGGTACATAATAATTATGAGGAAAACACAACAACGTGGATTCTTATCTCAATGTAAACTGACGTCACACATTTTCTTATATTATGTACATAACTAGCGACCCGCCCCTGCTTTGCACGGGTTTAACGACTTGACAAAACATCGAAATTTCTTTAATATATGTAATCCTAATTTTAATAATTATTATAAATGCGAAAGTGAGTTTGTTTGTTTGTCAGCCGTTTTAGCGTGACTCTGAAATGACGCACCCCACTATCGCATTACCTATAGAAATCCGTATTACAGTGTACGTAAATGCGGTAGTGAGGCGCGTAATTTCAGACTGGACAAGCTTTACCTACTAAATTCAGCTAACTGCCAGCCTAGCCAAGCCTCGAATTCATGGTGAATAAAATATGAACACAACATTGATCTAACAACATATTTTTTTAGTTATTTATGCAACTATTATACCTAATTATTTACAGTTGCATACAAGACTTTACTACACACATGATATGAATCTTCTATAAAAGTTTCTTTGCAATACCAATATCAAACAAATGGCGCGTAACGACGTGAATTCGAATTTTTCGAATTCGAATGTATGTATGTTTTGTTTTTAAATTACGGTGCTTTGTTAGTGAAAAGCTTGTGAATGACAAGGTTATTTTTTTGAAATGAGTTGCATTATAAAAATCAGTACAACATGATAACACCCGTTTGGATGATATTATGATTACTAAGACACTGGCTGTTTTAATGTTGGGAATAAGCTAACTGTTTCAGAAACTTTTATATAGGATTTATAGCATGGGTTTGGGTGTAGATAAAAACCTATACAATATACATAGGGAATTCTGTTCCAAGGACAGCATGCTAATTTCGAAAGTTCCAGTAGAAATGTTGCAAGAACTGTCTTTGTTTACAGACAAAACAAACACTAGTCTAAGGGCATGTGTACAAATATAGGGTAATCCTATCAGACTACTTGACAGCTGTCAAGATAAGAAACACGTCAGTGTGCAATATGACTTCGTTTAATTAAACAAATGAAGTTTAAATAAAGAACATTCTACTACTACTTGTGCTGGTGCATACCAGGAAATGAGTCAAGCGATGGCTCTCCATCGCTTGACTCATTTACATAGGCATAGCCCTCTGGCTATGCTTGGAGTTTCCCTACGTGCTCGAAGTAGAAATGAAAAGATCCGCAGGAGAACCAAGGTTACCGACATAGCCCGAAAAATTGCCAAAATGGGCAGGGCACATTACTCGCAGAACAGATGGCCGATGGGGCCGAAAGCTTCTGGCGATATCGAGTTTTCATAGTCATTTATTTGGCCGCTAAACATGACTTTTCATACAAATGTTGTTGGGCGCTTCCACATTGGACGATAACGATAAATGACACGATATCGTCAGACTGGTAGTTTCATAAAATTACTACTAAACGCTTTCACACCGTGTGAGTGTAGAGCCGGTATCGTTTCCGACATTGATTATCGTGCCGATATCGGTTCTTCACTGTTGCCACTATTGCATCGAATATATTATTACACTTTTGGAATCGCACGGCAATGTAAGCTTTTGCTGGCATAACGACACTATTCGAGATTGCTGTGGCATGCCGAATGACAATAAGGTGTTGGTGTCGTGTCACATACCGATATCGTCCCGATATCGTCAGGCGATGTCGGGCCGATATGTCGGTGTCGTTATCATCGCAGTGTGAAAACGGCCATTGCCGGCCGGGCACTCGTATGTATTCGACCAGTAAGAAGTCAAATTTTCAAGCATGTTTGAGAAAATGAATATAATAAGGCATTAAGTTTCAGGTAAATGTTATGATGACGGTAATTTTACACAACCAGTATGAAACCAGACGCCTTATGATTGTAAGGTATAATATAGAGGGGGGTGAATGTTTGTTTCTGAAAATGAGCCTGTAATGTAAATATTTACCTCGGTTTTGCATAGGTAAGGAAAGTTGATAGGTGATCCGGCAGAAAAACAAAGTCATGGACATAACTCATATAAGCAAGGTGAAGTGGAAATGGCCCGGCCATGTTAGACGTAGAACCGATTATCGTTGGGGTATACAATGTTCTTGAGTGGAGAATCGTGAAAACGTAAGGTAGGAAGAGGTTAGGATTTCTCATCTGCAAAAAGACGAATATCCATACAAACTCTGTTCAAAAATGTTGTGCTCGTTATTATACAACAATATTTTTTGTTTATGCTAACCCCGAAAAGTGGTCATTGTACTCATCATTTTGAACAACTTTTTCTATGGGACAAACCTAGAAATCGCGAAAAAAAAACCACTTGTCTATGTGTCCACTTAAATCAACAAAATGTGTGGAACAGCTGATTTTTTTAATGCAATATTTCATGCTTTTAACCTAGAACTAGACCCAGCGGTTTGGGCTATGAAAAAAAGAAGGAAAGATGAAAGAAAATACGTATATTGTGGTAAATATGACGCAAAGATAGAACACACACGAAAATAACTAGTTGGGGGAAAATGTGGGTCACATCCACGAAAAACAGCAACAACGGTTTTCAGCAACAAGCAGCTGTGCGTTGTGAATGAATGAATTCAAGATTTTTCTTAAGTTGACCTGGGCCTGGCCTTAGCCGGCCACATTAGCAATTCCTCTAAAAGCAGTTCATTTCCTGAATCCCAGCTGTCATTAGCAATTCTTCTAATTTGGCATAAAAGCAAATTCATAATTTGTGGACCATTTCATGAATCTCCATAGAAAACTGTCAAATAGATGAATTATTTCGTATTATGAATTACACGCAGATCATATTTTATTATGAATTGTCAGTTTGTTGATGTGTTGTGATCGCACATCATAAAAAAAATAGTATATTATTTGTGAATAAAGGACGGATTTAAAGCGAGGGCCATAGGTGAATCACGAGCAAGTGAAGGATTCTAACGACTGAATCACGACCGTAGGGAGTGATTCATGATGAGTGAATCACGACCGTAGGGAGTGATTCTAGTGTTAGAATCCTGAACGACGCGAGCGCTTCATGACCCTCGATATAAATCCGTTTTATTCAAGAGTTGCATACTATACTTTATACCATGACTACGAGAAAAAGAACATGCAACTTCGAGTATATTGTTATGTCAATTTTATGCTTTGTTTTTATAGTTACTACACCGAAGCATAGAATACATACTCCATAATGTCGATGACTTCTTTTTCTTCTACAACTTATTAAAATAAGTTAGGAAAACCGACTGAAAATGTGCTCAGCTTGATTTTCATTTTTCCATTTGCTCTAACAAACAAACTCACACTCAAACTTATTGTAGGCTTTGATGTAAACCAGCCGCGATTTGTTGGGTAGCAAGTTTTCTACCATATCGGCCGCCCTCTCTTTCATAAACTCAGGTGTTAACACATCTTCATCATTTGAATGCATTTTCAATCGATTTATTATTAAGTAACACTAAACTTTTTGTTCGTACAACTTACAATATTTAAAATAGTGCCAATTTACTAATGACAGCAAAGAACAAAACAGTTTTTATTCTAATGCTAAACTCCTGTTCGAAAATCAAATAGGAGTTTGTATAGCATTGAGATGGAGTTTGAATACATTGGTGTGTTCTAAATTCAAACACCAAAACAGTGATTAAAAGTGCTTTTTATTCACTGTTTTCAGTGAATAAAATAAGCTTTTTAGAGGGGGAATGGTATAAAGAATATGAGAAGTCACAAAACATCTCAAAAACTACATTGACGTTACATTTCTTTAAGTATCGACGTACAAAGTCTTTCTCTCCTCCAAAACGGGATCCCTTATACGACGTATCTTCCGTAAATCGAAATAGTGAAGTTCAGGCCTTTGCCCCCCTGTGACGTCAGCTCGAGCGTCACGTATAGCTGAGAAACCCCACCGTCGGCGATACTTGGGTATCTTCCCGAGCCGTCGCGTACATTATCCTCGATAAATCTAGCTGTGATTAATGCGTAGTTCTTTACTCTCGACCCAGGATATCTGATGATAGTCGATATTACGATGAATGGGATGCCTGATTTGACCACTTCAGTTTGGTATATCATTGCTTCAGCTTTGTTTGGGGTACCGAGCATTAGGTCGAGGCTCTGCCAGGTGGCAGCACTCACATCGAGCGCCGATTGCAACATCTTCATTAAATACTCGTTCCAAAATGTCACAGTCCGAACAACAAAACGCAGAGAAAGAGATCTATCTCCTTGCCAAATTTTGTTTAAATCCGTTCAGTGGTTTAGGCGTGAAAAGGTAACATACAGAGTTACTTTCGAATATTATTATGTATATATAGTATGGATAGTTACAATAGTTAGGATTATAGTTAAGGATGAATAGTGTGTCTACAAGCCATGCCCGATGGGATTTTGCCATCGGCAAAAAGTCGAACTTAATTACAAATTCTCATCCTATATACCCCTTTAGTCTCATGTGAATGTTAAAAAATCTTACCTTAGTTCTCACCTTTGTTAAGTAGTTAAGGAACAATTGTGCAATATTTCATGCTTCAAGACCCAGTGGTTTTGGCTATGAAAGAAAGAAAGAAAGAAAATACGTTTATTTGCGGTAAAAATGACGCAAAGAAAGAACGCAAAAACGAAAAGAACAAGTTGGGGAAAACATGCGTCACATCACATCCACGCAAAACAGCCATCACTCGGGATAATGCTGTGACCCTATGCGAGACAGAGCGCCAGCGCTTTTCAGCGACAGCCGGCTGCGTGTTGTGAATGAATGAATTTATTTTTAACTAGCTGCCGCCAGCGGCTTCGCCCGCGTGTAATCTTTATAAATTATAGCTTATGTTGTTACTCAGGGTGAATGTAGCTTTCTAATGGTGAAAGAATTTTTCAAATCTGTTCAGTAGTTTCGGAGCCTATTCATTGCAAACAAACAAACAATCAAATCTTTCCTCTTTATAATATTAATATAGAAGTATAGATAAGTATATCTGATAATCAGATGCGTTCAGGCAGGTTCATTTCAACAAAACTCCTTTATTGCTCAAGCCTTAGATGGTAAATATGTAGTAAATAACTAAGTATTCAAAATAAAACATAATATCTTTATTATTAAGGTGCACTTTAATAAATTAACAAAATAAAATAAAATAATAATTAAATAGATAATATTAATTATAGTGATATATTAATATCAGTAATAAAAATAAAATATGGCTAAATAAATAAGAAAATTATTCGTTATTCTCTGCCTACAATCCCGCGTATTATATTTATCGACTAGTAAATAATTTAACGTCAAATTATAGATTTTCCGTCATTGTGTAAGATGTGCATTTGTTTTGGTCATATTATGTTAATTTAGTTGGGAATATTTTACAGCTGCAATTAGCGATATATTATTATTACACATGCATCACGTCACAATTTTGAAATTACATAATTTGAGGCTCAAGATGATCGCACTTAATCTTTAAAAAAAGAATATGAGAAGTGGACATCAAAACACACATCTCATAAATTACGTTGACGTTTTAACACTCGGCGTTCAAAGTCTTTCACTCCTTCAAAAACGGTATCCCTTACACGTATCTTCCGTAGATCGAAATAGTGAAGTTCAGGCCACTGCCCCTCTGGGATTTCAGCTTGATCTTCACAAACCTCTGACCAACACCACCAGCGGAGACACTTGGGTATCCTCCCGAGCCGTCGCGTTCATTATCCTTAATATAGATAGCTCTAATTACCGCGTAGTTCTGTAGTCCTGGTTCAGGATATTCGATGATACTCGATCGTACGATGAATGGGAAGCCGTATTTGACCTCGTCAGTTTTGTATACGATTGCGTCACCGTAGGTTGCCTGTCCAAGCACCAGGTCGTGGCTCTGGCAGGTGGCAGCGGCCACGAGGCAGAGTAAGATGGCAACACTTGAAGTTCTCATTTTGTTCGTTCGTTTAGCACTGAAGTGATAATTAGCTGGAGATGTTTTATATACATCTGGATGGCGTTATGTGAGATGGAGGCAGTAAGGAAATTACTGAGAAGGTGACTTAAAAATTAATATTTTATTGAACGTTATTAAAATAATCAAGTAAGCCATATTCATGGTTTTCTTTTCTTCCTCATCATTGTATTCATCATCATCATTTCATTAGGAAGACGTCCACTGCTGAACATAGGCCTCCCCCAAGCATCGCCCCTTCCACCGGTTCTGTGCTTCTCGCATCTAGCGGGTTTTTGCGGTCTTCACCAAGTCATCGGTCTACCTTGTAGGAGGCCTTCCAACACAACGTCTTGCGGTACGCTTTTAGTACATTTAGCTAAACTTGTATTTTATTTGTTACCTTTTCGGATGGCAAATGTCTTGTGTTACTTTTCTAATTCAAAAGTCATAGAGCTATGTACTTTTTAAGTGCAAACATCTCGGAAACCTTGACCTTGGTACAAAGCAGACTGATGATCTCACAAAACTCGTTCTTTCATAAAATGAGAAGAGATTTTTGCCCTGCATCACCTACAGGCTAACTGATATCTTATCTATTTCTGTTCACATTTACGCATAAATTAATATAAATACTACATACTACATACATCACGCCTGTATTCCCCGAAGAGTTAGGTAGAGGTGTACGTATAGTACACCCACTTTTTCACTAGTTATATTTAAGTCCCATGTAATAGAGGGGGGCAGCTTAACCCTGCGTGTGCCGGAACGTAGATCCACGCGAGACACAATGGCTTTTTAATTGTGTCTGTAATTACGGCATACAAAAGGTTAATACCATCAACCGGGCATATATTCCGACACCGGGCTGCTACTGAGAAATTCCAGATGGAAAAACCCAATAACACTTTGCCCTACCCGTGAATCGAACCCAGAACCTCACACTCAGTAGCGTTTGCGACCATTAGACCAATGAGGTAGTCAAGGTGACGTGTTTAATTTAAATAAAATAAAATAAGATTTTAATTTTAAAAGATTAATTTAATTTAATTTCCTGCGAAAGTTCCTGCCTCTATCTAGCATACACCGGTCCGCTTAACAAACAGCCTGAAAGAAATGTATCCATCACGCTAGACATGTCATAAGACTCGGGTTTGCTCAATGTCACGGACTAACAAACATGTTTATAAGACAACAAAGAGTTTCCGTTGTATGGGAAATTTTATATTATTAGATATTATGAAATGAAATGAAATTTTGAAGACTGTAGCGGATCGGAGGCTATAGACAAAATCCCTTTTCTGTAAGCGTTAACGCCAAAGGAAAGATCAAATTGTATGGAGTTGACATTAGTTTTAGAGATGTCACGTGACTGCTGCTGTCAACTGCATACAATTTGATCTTTCCGTTGGCGTTAACGCTTACAGAAAAGGGATTTTGTCTAGGCCAGCGGGTCTCATCCCCGCTTTGGAGGTCACTCATTAATGCTCGGTTCCTATAAACAAAAACGAATCGTTTTGCTTACCAATGGTAGCATTTTTTATTGCCAAACTGGGCAAATAAATAAATTCGTAAGCTAATTTTACCTGTGATATCTACATCCATATGGGAGGGTCTACTATGAAAAGTTATGAGGTTATTGCTTCATTATTGGTAAAGATACAAGAGTCTTAATTTTAACCAATAACGGTCCGTTAATTATAGGAATCGGCCATAAGGCAGTCATCCGACTTTCAGAATATTTTGTTTGTATTTTAAATTATTGAATACTAATATAGTTTTAAGAGTAGGTACTAACATAAATATGGATCTGTGTGTCTGATATAAATAAATAATTATTAATAGGTTATTTTATAAAACTTAGCTGTCTTATATGGATCAGAATTTTTGCCCACAAAAGGGAGGAATCATGATTAAGAGGCAGTTGCATGAAGCTGAGATGAGAATGCTAAGAGGATGTGTGGTGTTACGCGAATGGATATAATAAGAAATTAGTATATTGGAGGACGTCTGAAAGTGACACCGGTGACTGAAAAGTTGTGTGGAAATTGGTTGTCATAGTATGGGCATGTCGCGTGAGGGAGAGGCGAAGTTTGCGGCCTCACGCCCCTAACCGCCGCCGCTGGAAACGCCCTGGGCGTCGGGAATCTCAGGCGGATTCCCGGCCACCATAGGCGCGGGCTTGCGGACGGCGAGCAATGGGTAGCTCGCCGTCCGATTAGGACCAGGCCCGGGTCGATGGCGCATCGTGTTCCACGCGCGCCTCAAAGAGGTGCCGACCGATGCCTGCCAGGGTTGATGATTTCCCACCCACAAAACAAAAAAAGGTCAGGCAAAGTGTTATTGGGTTTTCTATCAGGAATTTCTCAGTAGCATCCCGGAGTCTGCATTTGTTACTAGTTGATGGCAATAGGCTCGCCTCACTTTTACATGGGACTTAAACATAGCTAGGGAAATGTGGGTGTACTATAGGTACACCTCTGCGTAACCCTTTAGGGAATACAGACGTGATGGTACTTGTTTATGTTATTCATAATTAAGAGGTATGTACACGTTCCTATAAGCACAAAACATCTTTCATAAGAAGATTTTACACTGTTGTTTTCCCTATTCTTTCACAATAAAAAAAAAAATAAAGGACTCAATATACCTATATCCACTCAACAAATCCCAATGTAAGAAGAAGGTGCATAATTACCTAATTGCCCTTTCCTATGAAGAAACAGAGAACCTTTTCTTAATCCAGAAATAGGTACCTACTTTAAACTGTTATGTACCTAATGAAATTTTTGCGGTAAGACGTATTTACACTACCCAACACCCCAACACCTTTCACTACTCTACACTTACACAAAATCACGCGCAAATACACACACACACATCCTACACAATCATTTTATAATATTAAGAATATTCTCATTTAAGGTTTGATGCATCTTTTTGCATGTTTCTTGGGCTATGTATCTTTGTCTCCTCTGAGGGGTCTGGCGCTGCATGCCGAGATACAGGTCTCGTCCTAGTTCGGCTACAGATGCTCCCATGTTATATTTTTTAAGGTCATCGCAGAACTTAAAGCTTAAAATGCCAATGCATTCCTCAACTTTCCTCGACAAATCCTTTGCCATCCAGGCCGCTCATTTGTGGAATGCATTGCCAGTTCAAATAAAACGTGCGCAGTCGTTAATAGAGTTTAAAAGACTCGTTAAGGAACATTACTTGTCGTTGTGATCTTGTCTTCGTAACTGTGTAATTATCTATAGTCTTCAATTATTTCTCGTTCCTTATTTATTTATTTCCTATGTATGTTTGTATTTATCTATTATTTAGGATATGTATGTATATGTGTATCTATTTTAGTATATTGTATAACTTATTATTTGCACCTACGACAGCCCCATATTATGTCCAGGCAAATCACTGTCCATTCCAAGGTTGAGGAAGAGATCGCGGAAAGCGATAAGGCCGCCCATTGTATATTTTGTAGTGTTTGTTTTTTCCTTTTGTTATATATTTTTGTGGTGTACAATAAAGTATATATAAATACTCCCAATCCTAAGTACTAGCCTATAAGTATGTGTTATTATTATTATTAATTAAATATCGGTTCTAAGTTTTAGTACCTCTGTCTTATTACTTTATTAGTTACGCTATTAACAAAAACATTAGGAATTCAGGATACGATCTTGGCTGGTTCCACAAAGCCGACAGACGAGTTTGCTAATCCTAACTTAATATTATAAATGCGAAAATGAGTTTGTTTTTTTGTTTGTTTCGCTTTCACGCTAAAACGGCTGAATGGATTTGGATGGGTAGACCATGACCTGGGTTAGGACAAGGGATGAAATCGCGGGGCGCAGCTAATTGAAAATGATTAGATAAGTATTTATAATGTATCTTGTCATACAAGTGTTGGTTGGTTGGTGTGTATTGTATTGTGTATTCAGCTGCATCCGGTTAGACTGGAAGCCGACCCCAACATAGTTGGGAAAAGGCTAGGCAGATGATGATGATGAATTTACCTTGTCAGGAAAGTAGCAAAAACTTCCTTATTAACATTTTCGGAACAGGAAACTATAGCAGAGCCTAAGGAAGCCTACAAAAGTCAGTAAATACTGATAAGTTTTTACAACATCATAATATTTAAACATATAATGTTAGCAAACAAAACGGAATAGTCTTCTAAGAATTTTAACGTGTGAATGAATTGTTCAAATCACCATAAGTACATAATTTAGACGTGTTTACTTCTACATAACATGTCATGGAAATCGTGAGGAAAACGTGATCTTGTTACATCTTGCTTTGTCTTAAGGACAACATAATCAGTCTATAATGTTCCCACTGCTGAGACACAGGCCTCCTCTCTGTGAGAGGGAAGTGGGCCGTTATTCAAGACCTGTGACTGTACCAACAACTCTTCTACAGTCTGTTTTTTAATCTCGTAGACTAATTTAACAGGTGCAAATGTCAAACTCCAAATTGAAAAACAAAGAACAATCATTTGAAATGTCAAACTGTACACAACAACAATCATCAAACAATCATTTGAAATGTCAAACTGTACAAAACAAAGAACAATCATTTGAAATGTCAAATGTCAAAATGTCAAACTTGTACCTAATATTATTTGAATATCTCTTTCTCACACTAAAGTATACTAATATAAGATATGGTGGTTGTCCCCATCGGCACAGCACGGGTCGGTGGATAACGTCTTTGAATTTTTGGTTCAGGGGCCTGCCGGTTTCCTCACGATGTTTTCCTTCACAGTCGCTTTATCATAGGAATACACAAAGATTTCCTTTAGTTATAATACAAGGGACTTTACTTTCATGACTAATTCCAGGAAAATGATGAAACAATACACCGATTGTCGAGGTCTTTAGATGCGGTCAAGATTGTACACTGGATGACGTCATCCCTTCAAACACGGCGTTTTGTCTCATTTGTTTTGTTGACACTTCCTTACATTATAATGTGTGATGTGCAATTGTTTTTATGATGATGAGTTTAGTACTGCAGCTAATATACTAGTAATGTGGTGAGGTAATCTTTGACTGGTGTAAATTGCAAGATTTGTCATTCTACGTGCGACTATTAGCCATGAATGAGCCATAATGTTCGTAATTGAATATCATAGTCTCAACACGGGTTAAATAATGAAACCTTTTTTCGTACTTTGCTCATGAAATTATCCGGGACTGGAGTTACCGACCCACGTAAGTTGCTGAGTTAGCTAGTTGAAGTGGCAGTGGGCCGGCAATGTCTGTCGAAGGACCCATGACCGCTGGAGCAGACAAATCCTTGGCGGGAGGACGCCAATCGGCCAACGTAGCCTGGATGGACCAACGACCTTTAGTAAGGGTTGGGTAAGACTGGCTGTAGAAGGCGGAGCAGGACGTGTTGGACACACGGCTACACATCAAGCTATACATTTCCAGTATAAGCTGACCTCGCATTGTACTGAAATCCTATACAATGGGAGATCAGCATTAACTGGAAATGTATAGCCGTGTGTACACGCACAACTATGGGCCTATGTCCAAATATTCTCTGGGTTTGGCCGAATTTATTGATTTATTACATAAAGTTACGAGAGAGACCTTTTCTTTTTATTCTATTATTATGTTTTTATTTTATGTATTTCTAAGAAAATTATGTTTTGCTTGAAAATTATCTTCTTGATTGATGTAACTGACGTAATTTCCGTTAAGTACTCAAAATATTTTTAGTCTCATCGTGATAAATCGTTTTTGTAGAAAATGTAAATATGTAATGACGAATTTACTTCATGAAAATAGAGCCGTGGCCTTACACACGCTTTTTTCCGTGGCAAAATTACTTTGTGGCGAATTTACAATAACCCCGTATTATGCTTGAATAAACAGAACTATAAGTACATAAATAAAGTAAAGTCCACATAAATCTGACTTCTTTCACCTTCCAGAATTTAAACTAGACAAACAGACAGAATTATCAGTTGTTCTTTTCTTTGTAAAAAAGATTTTTTTTCACTTTTTAGTTGTGGTGCCTACCCCACACAGATTCGACTACCACTACCTGCTATGTAAATAACAGTGACGGAGTCACATAGAACATCATCCACATTTATACTAAGTCGGAAAAATACGTAATATTGAAGCTAACTCAAAAACTACGCAAGCAAAGTGAATAAATTTTTTTAAGGGCTATCTCTGAAGCATGACCTACCAAACAAAAAAGAATCATCAACATCGATTCATATTTGGCGGAGTAATGGCGCAACAAACAAACAAAAAAAAAACATACAGATGAATTGAGAACCTCCACCTTCTTGACGAAGTCGGTTACTAACAAAAATCAACAACGCAACGATATAGTTTACAGAAATCTCAACCTTATGTAATCAAATGATTATTATAAAAAGAAACACACAAAACGAAAACGATCAATTTAATCAATAATAATCTCAATTTTACACTTCGGACAATCACTTAAAACTTCCTCGCATATTGTGTATCACCAAGGTACTGGGCACCTTTACTGAAAAATCCTTCATTAGGGTTGTTCGCAAACACCTCAATTTCAAATCTATATCCCCGTAAAATAGAGGGGCTCTTCAATCCAACTGTCACACTTTTCTGACCAATTCCACCACTTTCGATAAACGCCTCCCCATCCTTATTTTCTCTCAAATCAGTGATGTACACAGCATCGATAATTTCGTTGTGTGGGGCATTGATTATTACGTCGTCAGTTCTTCTCCATAGGGCAGGATCGGCTTCCTTGATTTCACCGTATATTTTCTTTGACCTAGGTGACGCGTACCCAACTCGAATATCGTTCGCTTCTACTATACTTAAGTACAGCACTAGTATCGAAAATATCACTTTAGAATACATTTTGACTGTTGATCGTGGACTGATATCGACAAATGAAGCGTTTGGAGTTCTTTCCTAAGGTTTATATAGACAGAACTATATGTACATGGGTTCTTCAATGATATCATACCTATGTTCCTATTACTTGTTCAGTATTGGCCAATTTGCAGTTACATGTGAATGAGTAAACATCTATACTTGGACATGTTGTGGATTTATTTTAGAGATACTAGGAAATAGCGTAACAAATCATCGTGTACATAAGGTGTGTTACACACGGAGAGGGTTGTACGCGGTCGCAGCGTAGACGTTTGACCGATTAGAAAGATCAGCAAGATATTCATTTATTGCTATAATCAGTTTGGTGGTTTTAGCAGATGGATTGCTAACGTCATTGCAGTCTGTGTAAAAGTATAAGTATGGAAGAAGAAAAATTCCTACTGCGAGTACTCCAACAAATAAAGGTATGGGCAGGAAGATGACGCTGACTAACAATAGTTGTCAATGTATCAGCTAAAGTGACCGCAAACGCGTCATCTATATACGAGTACATATCATAAAACTGAAGACGAGGCGTATTTGTACAAAGAAAAAAAAAGTATGTGGAGTGTCCAAGAATAACCAACATAATCCATTTCTACCATTTTTGGAATTTTTGTCTGTTTGTATGTTCTGTTGTTTGATTGTTCCAGTATCACTTAAAAAGTACGAAATCAATTTGTGTGTAACTTAACACCTTTACACTCAAATAATGTGTGTAACTCGATGTTTCATTTAGTTTTTGTTTCATCGCAATCGCTTCAAAATATCAAAAGGTATATGAATTTAAAGTGTTCAAGAAAGGACAAAGGCGTTTTATCGACATACCACGCGGGCGAAGCCGCGGGCGGAAGCTAGTAGATAATAATAATAATCTCGTAATTGTACCGTCCGCACTTGTTGGTCGAAGGTCCGCACCGAATTTGCTCCATGTATATACAGCCTTAAAAGTCACGTTAAATTATTTATACGCTAATAACATAATTTTTATGTATAATTGTCCATTGTTAATTTTGTTATGCACTCGTCACAGTTCCCTTCAGAGAATCGATATTTTCCACTTTATGGGAAATTTTACGGTTTATTTGAGTCATTAAGGAGTTTTATGGTTACCTGAGAACTGTTACATCATTGACGATTAATGACGTACAAAAGTTTATGTGGAAGTATTAACATTACTAGGTGTGCCCCGCGGTTTCACCCGCGTAAGTCTCGATCCCGTGGGAATATCGGGATAAAAAGTATCCTATGTGCTATTCCAGGTCATGGTCTACCCGTGTGCCCATCCTCTCCTCTCTTATCTCGAGTAGGGAACGTCGCGGTGTGTTAATCACTAAACTATCTGTTTGCCAAAACTATCTGTTTGTTATAAACTATCTGTTTGCCAAATTTCATCCAAATCCATTCAGCCGTACTTGCGTGATTGAGTAACAAACATCCAAACACACAAACTTTCACATTTGTAATATTAGTAGGATTATTCTCGCAGTAGGTGCCTGAAAAATGCGAGTTTTCATTCACATCTCCGGGGGCACCCAGTTTCAAAACAGTATTGCGGAACATAGGTTGTTCTATAAGCTGTTGTCGAAAATGTGTCAGAATAGTGATAACAAAGCACCCACATGATGGTAAGTAAAAATTAATATATAAAAAAAAAAACATTTATTTCAGGTCATTGACCCATATTAAATACAAAAACACTTTGTCAATTTAGTGTCACAATCTTGAATTACATAATTAAGTTTTATAGTAGTTATAGGTATGATGATTATAATTAAATAAATGTCAGATCAAATCAATTAATGGATAATGAATTAAATTAAGTTAATGCCGTTGTGTAAGTGGTCACCATTATGCGTATAAGGACATCTACAACATGGGCGTCATCTATATATAATCAATAATTAATATAATTAATAACATATAATCATCATCAACGTCATTTCAGCCGAAAGACGTCCACTGCTGGACATAGGCCACTCAAATTTGCCATCAAGAATTCAAGACGTATGAAGGCTCTTACACACTGGGGCGATTCGCCGCGCGACGCGAATCTGCGAAATAATATCCGTAGAACAATTTCTATGAAAACGCGCGCGACCCTACACACAGGAGCGAAATTCGCTCCGCGAAACAGATCTGCGCGATTCGCAGCGCCACACCAACTTTAGGAACATTTTGTATGGATTCGCCGCGAATTCGCCGCGAATTTCGCGGCGAATTCTGTGGCGGGCGCGACGCGAAACACGGAGGTATATAAGGCAGTGCATTCCGAGCTGAGCTCAGTAGTAGACGATCTTCGTCTGAGGACGAAGGCAGGTCTGTGCGTGTTTGCTGAGCGCGGGGTGCTAGGTTCGATTCCCCGGTCGGTCGACATTGCCCAACCTAACCTAAGTCTGACAAGGGACCTAAGACAACAACAACCAATCTTGCCAAGGGGTACCGTGTGCCCAGTACTTACAGTTACTGGGTTGTGGAGGTCAGACAGGCAGTGGCTCCATGTAAAATACTGGTATCCAGCTGCATCCGGTTAGACTGGAAGCCAATCGAACATAGTTGGAAAAAGGCTAGGCAGCGTCTTTTCAGTAAGTAATATTAATATTAGACTGATAAAAAAAAAATTGTACGATTGAACATACGAATCTACCGTTTTGTGAAATTGTGACTTCGTGACTAGCAAACGAGTACGATTTTTTGAATCGGTTGTTTCCTTTGTAACATGTAAAACTGTTATTGCTGTTTACATCTACTTTATTCATTTTATCTTTAACTCTATTAAATAGCTACACTTTAAAAAAAAGCTGTATACTTTACACTTTTATTAGAATTATCTTATAAGTACGATAGTTCTAAGTAATAAAAACTTTTTTGGAAGTCTTTCGTTTTTTTTTTTAAAATTTTGCAAATCCTTGTATAAATGACGGAGTTATAGCCGGACATTCATAAAAAAATATATACCGGATGAAATTTTTTGACGTCTCGAGCATAATAAGGTGTGTTGTGTAAGTGGAACAGAAGCCATACCCGAGAATATTTGCTTAGTACCATTGAGATTGTACAGATTCGGAATTTCCTTCAAAAATCATGAAAACTATCCATCATAGGAGATAAACTAAACGGCGCGGCGGCGGGCGTAGGCTGCGATCGCGCATGAATGAAAGTTGTACGTGTGTGCGAGCGATACGCACGCACATTTCTTTTGCGTAGAAAACTAGTAAGCGGCCGCCCCTCGGGCCCCTCGCATGGTACAGTCGTATTTAAAACGTTTCCAAAATCAAATTAAAAATCAACCTAATAACATTTATACTCCACTTACTAATAAACTAAAACAAACCTGATCTACAAATAAAATGAACACAATACCCAAAAATTCTCAAACATACAATACAAATAACCAATTGACTAAATAAGCCTCACACCAAAAGAATAACAATTAAAAAGATAAAATAATAAGAAAACCTATGCTTACAAATATAATACGAAAACAGTAAGAAAGACTCGGAACGAACTTTTAAAACAATCTAAGTAATCTTTTTTAAATAATTCGAAACAATAAATACTTGAATAAGCAAGAATACTCGACTGTACTTCATTCAAAATGAAAAGGACGTGCATTCATGCGGGAGCGAGAACATTGACAGAAGGTCGTTCGGTCGACCCGTTGCTAAGTAACGTCAGCGCGCCTACGCACACACCCGTACATAGAAACTTGATAATTAAGTGCGTGAGAGTTCACTTGCCGGGGTTCACGTACGAGAGCCGAGCAGCTGAGCGGTACTCGCGCGCGGGCGACACGACCGACCGACGCGCACGCGCATTGCGCGCATTTTACAAAAAATGAACTTAGGTCTGTACCTACCTTTTTAGCGATATCGCAGTAGGTAATTATTGTTCAAAATGTTTCGTTAGCACGTCTTTGCATATTGTTTGGTAAACTTCGAGGCGTGTCTCTATCACTTTTCAAAACATTAAAAGCGTCTATTATTCGCTGTTTTAAATCACTAACGCTTTGAGCTTCTTCGGTATACACTAAACGTAAGACTAAACGTTTTAGTTCGGCCCACAAATAAAAGTCAAGTCGGCCGCCAGTTCACAGGTCCACCGCGACCTATCCACTTATCACCGAATTGACCATCGAGATACGCGCGCACAGATCGTTTGTAGAGAGCTGGAAATCTGTCATGCTGGAAGTACATGTCTTGCAGATAGGGATCAGGAACGTCTTGCAACATGGTGTCAATGACGGAACGGTTCTGCAGCCAGTGACAAAACTCCATGCGGGGTCCGGGGTTTTCCGGGGAATTTGAGGAGAAGGGATAAGTACCGTTCTTTCGCAGCGACTGAAGATGTTCTTCTTCTGCGTACATTCGCCTTGCACTGGCTGTTTTCACCAAACAAGATACTCTACGTTAGAATATTCGTACATGTTTAGATACGATAACTATGGCCGGGTGGACGATGCATACGCGGAAACAAACAGCGCGACGTCACGCCGCCGTGACTAATCGCAGGTGACTGAAGCGCGGGACGCGGGCGGGCGGGGGGATGAGCGAGCGAGCAGCTCCGACGCAGCGGCGGCTCGTGGGCCTGATGATATCAAAGGAGCCGACGGCAAGTGCGGCGAGTACCTATCGGCCGCAAAGGAACGTATCTACGAATTCATTAATAAATTCCGTGCATTTAGTAGGGTGCGTATGATTTGAATCTCCCTCCTATCTTCCAAACCACTTATCACGTCGTGATTGTCCGCTGGTTATACGCTATGTGAAGTCACATTAAATTAAAAATGGCGCCCTCTAGAGGACATAAAGTGAGGAACTTAAAAAAAAAAATGGTTTAATCGTACCATGTTGGGTATCAAATGAAAGGGCTTAATGAGCACATTTCAAAAATATATGACAGAGGCCCTAGACAAAGTGACATTCTTTCAGCGATATTGATGATGGAAAAAGCAAAAATTTATAATTATTATAACCCCAAAAGAATTTAAAAAAAATCAAGTAATAAAAACTAAAACCCAACTACGACTTAAAAGGTATAAACAAGATACCACAGACAGACAAATTAAAAATCCGGAGTCACACGTGTTAGGGCATAAATCGAACAGATTACGTGTGACTCCGGATTTTTAATTTGTCTGTGTGCCTTGTTTATATCTTTTAAGTCGTAGTTGGGTTTTAGTTTTTGTTACTTGATTTTTTTTAAATACTTTTGGGGTTATAATATATATATTTTTGAAATGTGCTCAATAAGCCCTTTCATTTGATACCCAACATGGTACGAGTAAACCATATTTTTTTTTAAGTTCCTCACTTTATGTCCTCTAGAGGGCGCCATTTTTAATTTAATGTGACTTCACATAGCCTATAACCAGCGGACAATCACGACGCTTCTAACGATACCTCATTTGTCAAATTGTGATAAGTGGTTTGGAAGATAGGAGGGAACAGATGAACATACATACATACATACATACCGGTCAAAATCATAACCCTCCTTTTTCTTCGCCGTAGTCGGGTAAAAACTAAAACCCAAATAACGTAATCTGTTCGATTTATGCCCTAACACTCCGTATTTGTTTAATCGTACCATGTAGGGTATCCCTTACCTACATGGTACGATTAAACATTTTTTTTTTTACTGACTTTATGTCCCCTACCGGGCGCCAATTAATGTGACGTCATAGCCTATAACCAGCGGACGACCAAAACGCTTCCAACGATACCTCATTTGTCAAATTGTGATGAGTGGTTTAGAAGATAGGAGGGAACAGATGAACATACATACATACCAGTCAAAATCATAAACCTCCTTTTTTCTTCGCCGTAATCGGGTAAAAACAAGTAGGTACTTAGGTAAGCAAAGGAGTGGTGACCCAGTGTTATCAGCCCGTGACTTATAAGTTGTAGATCGTGGGTTCGAACCCAGCCAGGCGCTTTACTTTGTGTAAATCATCACCACTGCTCTCAAAACTGTGAAGGAAAACATCGTGATCATGAGGCAACCGGCATGTCCTAGAACCTAAAATTCGAAGACATAATAAGTACCTACCTAGTAGTACCTAGGTTAGTTCCAATCATAGAAATATATTTCTTATGTCTATGATTCCAATACAATATATATACCTACTCTTATGTATGTAAATTAGGATAATTTCCAAAAGGCCATAAAAACGTGTTGCATTGCAGCCGAAAGCACACTTATTTTCCGAAATCACATAGGTAAATTGAAAACTAAATAAAAATTTCTTCATTTTAAAATAAATAAGTACCTACTGCGAAAAGCACGACCGAATTTGCCAGTTTCCTCATCGTGTGTTCAAGCGTAGGTACCTACCTACTTAGGTTAGGTTGGGTTATGTCGACCGACCGGGGAATCGAACCTAGCACCCCACGCTCAGTAAACACGCACAGACCTGCCTTCGTCCTCCGACGAAGATCGTCTACTACTCAGCTCAGCTCGGAATGCATCGCCTTTTATACTTTCATAATATTCAAGGCGAATTCGCGCGCGATTCGCCGCGCTACACCAACTGAATTCGCGGCCATTCCATTTTGTGTTGTAACGCCATACAGTATGTTTCATTTTGTGTTGTAGCGCGCCGAAGCCGCGAATTCGCGGCGTATTCGCGGCGACGCCATACAAAATGTTCCATTTTGTGTTGTAACGCCATACAATAGGTTTCATTTTGTGTCGTAGCGCGGCGAATCGCCGCGAATTTCGCGGCGAATTCTGTGGCGGGCGCGACGCGAAACACGGAGGTATATAAGGCAGTGCATTCCGAGCTGAGCTCAGTAGTAGACGATCTTCGTCTGAGGACGAAGGCAGGTCTGTGCGTGTTTGCTGAGCGCGGGGTTCTAGGTTCGATTCCCCGGTCGGTCGACATAACCCAACCTAACCTAAGTAGGTAGGTACCTACGCTTGAACACACGATGATTCCCCGGTCGGTCGACATTGCCCAACCAGTCTTGCCATGGGGTACCGTGTGCCGAGTAGGTACTTATAGTTACTGGGTCGTGGAGGTCAGACAGGCGACTCGCTCCATGTAAAATACTGGTATCCAGCTGTATCCGGTTAGACTGGAAGCCAATCGAACATACTTGGAAAAAGACTAGGCAGCGTTTTTTGCGGTAATATTAAGTAATTTTGCAACCCATGCTGACCCGTGCACAGTGCTTATGTGTGCGTTGTTGATCTTTATCCTTACGCGTCCTGTTCGATTCAATATGCACAGCCCTATGCACTGCCGCCATGGCTACGTGTTATTTTAATACCTATCTATCGAAAAATGGGTTTTGCGAATCAAGCCAGTCTAAGCCTAAGCTGACTTCACATTATATTAGGCTTGCCGTACAACAAGAGGTCGGCATAAAGGTACCTACTGGAAATGTGTAGCTTGTTAAGCTTGTTTGTGAAAATAAACTGTTTCGGCCTGCGCCGCCTGGCAACACACACAGTCGTGCGGCGGGCCGACGCGCGGTACTTCGCGCCACCTGCGCGAGCCAATGGCAGAGAAAGCCCCGAGCTGCGGGAGATGCGCGGGATTTCGTGCCACTCCACGCGATCCAATCACAGCGCGCCTATATCACGCCACCCTGCGCGAGCCAACGGCAGGGAAGCTTCGAGCGGCGCTAGAGGGCGCGCGCGCCGGCGACGCGAGCGGCGGAGGCCTGGTGGTGGTGGGGCTCGGGCACACGGGCCTTTGCGCCCCATCAGCAATGGTCGACGATAACGATAATAATATTGTAACGGGTCCAGAGACTTAAGGGGGATGCGCTAGGTTGGCCCGCGAAATTCAAATTTTCTTACGTTTTTTGCAATTTGGAGTTCAGTATCAGGTTGTATGTTGATCTAAATATTATTAGCGCTCGTAACAAATATGGATTTACAGAATTATGAACATTAAAATCAGCAATACAACTCTCTAAGCTCATGAAAGTGTATTGAATGACTATTTTATGAAATCATAAATTATAATACATAATAACGAGCAATAATCGACCAACTTACATTTGCAATGTAAGTTTGTTCTTGTGTTAAATTCATCCCAACTACGGAACCCATTGTGAGTGGTCGAACACGCGGATCGGATAGACTGGAAGCTGACCTCAAATTAGTTGGGAAAACGCTAGACAGCTGACAGACTATTCAAAGTGAATTAAATCAAAAGCAAAATAGTAAGTCATTGCAATCTGACTCTTATCTCATTATCTTAAGTTATAAATTAGGATGTTTGACGAACTTTACTAAAAAACAATAATTTCTACATTTCAAACTAAAAAGTCCTCGCAAATATCAATCATTCGAATTTATACCTTATTGCAACTGTATAAGAATAACATGCACTGACCTCGGAGGTTATCAATATTCTGATGTTTTTGTTTTTATGTATGACTAGCTGTGCCCCACGCTTTCTTCTCAGAGTAGTCAGATAGGAAACGCCGACCTCATCTAGGTTATTTTTACAACTTTTTAATATGACGTGTAAAAGTGATTCCAATATCCTATTTACAGAATAAACAATTTCATTTCATAGGTCTCGATCCCGTGGGAATATAGGGATAAAACGTGTCCTATGTCCAGGTCATGGTCTACCCGTGTGCCCATCGTCTCCTCTCTAGAGTGGGGAAAGTCGCGGCGGCGGTGGCGCGGGGCGCCGGCTTCGAACGGTTCGCGTATTATGTTTTTATTAAACTCGTGATAACTTCAAAATTAAATGTCCGATTCGAATGAATTAAAAAGCATTTTACTGCTACATAAATACCCTTGATGTTAAAACTATTTATTTGAATAAGAATTAATATTATTTTAATAAAACTCCTTCGCAAATAATGCATTAATTTCGAACAAATTTGATTACCATTAAAAAGGTTATAGTGAGTCAATCTTAAACGATAGACATAATATGCCGTCGCGGACTTTTTTTTAGAACTTTTAAAGAGGAACAATTCCATCATACATGATATTTATATTTACGTAACATAAACCGTTTACGCAGGGCACGCAACGGTCAACGGAAGCTCTCAAAAAGGAATATTTTTTCCCGTTTTTGCAACATATTTCATTTATGCTCCGCTCCTATTGGTCGTAGCGTGATGTTATATAGCCTATAGCCTTCCTCGATAAATGGACTATCGAACACAAAAAGAATTTTTCAATTCCAACCAGTAGTTCCTGAGATTAGCGCGTTCAAACAAACAAACAAACTCTTCAGCTTTATAATATTATAGTATAGATATAGTATAGATTATAATATTAGTATAGATAGTATAGATAATGTATGTCCGGGCATAACTCCCGTCTACGCGCGGTCGGACCAATCTGTTAGGGGAGGCGCCGCTGACGCGTGCGCTGCGCACGCTCAACCTCATAGCGAATGAGACGGACTTATTCAGTTCACAAGGAATACATTGTTTATAATTTGTTATAGATGTTAAGTTAAGCGCATCTATCGCATTGGGGTATCCTGTAACGGTAGATGTAAGTAATAAATAAATAAATAAAATACACGGATTTGCAAAATTCTGTTTTTGTTTGAAATGGTAAAATACCTATACTTCCGAGAGTGTCCCATTGTCATCAGGTCAAGATCTGATGATGAGATCCTGGAGAAATTGAGGGAACTCTTCAAATATTATAGGCACACCTATAGCGATTTCGATATTTTTTATAAGTACTTAGTACATCTTTCGGAAAGCATGATTTGATGGAGTGGAACTGATGATGAACACCACAGATGGCAACCGGAAATACTCAACAATAAGTAAGAAGTATGTATTTCATGGGTTGCGATTCGATTATACTTTTATTAATATGATTGCCAAGCAATTCATGCTCGTCACAGTGTACATAATTTAAAGGGTGAATTGGAGGTGATGGTGAAGTACCTACCAGGAGAACTGGAGAAATCCTCAACCATTAAGGTCCCTGTATCGGGAAAAGCAATAGGTATTTTGTAAAAGGTAATGAGCAATTGACATTAGGCTATTGTAACTTGGATAAATTACAAATTGACCCACTAAAAAGCGTAAAAATGTTTTTTAACAAACTTTATCACTTTACTCACTAATACCTACTTAAGGCCCGCGTTGAAATTGTCTGCGTTCGCTGTAGCAGCAGAGCGAGCTTAAGGGGGATGCGCTAGGGTGGCCCGCGAAATTAAAATTTTCTTACGTTTTTTGCAATTTGCAGGTCAGTATCAGGTTGTATGTTGATCTAAATATTATTAGCGCTCGTAACAAATATGAAATTACAGAATTATAAACATTAGAATCAGCAATACAACTCTCTAAGTTCATGAAAGTGCCAAATGTCATGATTTCATGAAATAGTCATTCAATACACTACACACTAATACACAATCAACATACAACCTGATACTGACCTGCAAATTGAAAAAAACGTAAGAAAATTTTAATTTCGCGGGCTTCCCTGGCGCATCAACCTTAAGAGCGCTAGGGCTCCGCTAGCAGACGAGTGCGTGATATTAGCTGTGCGAGAGTCAATTCAAGTAGGTACGACGTTTGAACGCGAACGGCTGTTGTGTTACAAGGTTACATAATACATCAAGTCCCAGGGACTAGTTCTACTTGCGACCACGACCAACGAGACAGTTTGAAGGTAAGTACTTACTTAGTTACTATAATTATTTTTGATTGGATCACTTCATTACACATTTAAAGTTATCACTGAGTATTTGTAAACATTACGCTTTTAATCCCCAAAGGGTTAGACAGTGGTGTAGGTACCTATATGTATCTAGTACACCCGCATTTCACCAGAGGTACCTTACCTATTCTATTATACATAGGTACTTAGTGAGCATAATAAATTATTAACTCACGGAGTTTTGGAAATACATAAGTAGGTAAATTAAAAACAAGTAGGTACTTTGGTAAGCAAAGGAGTGGTGACCCAGTGTTATCGGCCCGTGAATTACGAGTTGTAGGTCGTGGCTTCGAACCCAGGCAGGCGCTTTACTTTGTGTAAATCATCACCACTGCTCTCAAAACGGTGAAGGAAAACCATCGTGATCGTGAGGCAACCGGCATGTCCTAGAACCACCAGAACTTCGAAGACATAATAGGTACCTACCTAGGTTAGTTCTAATCATAGAAATATATTTCTTATGTCTATGATTCCAATACAATATATATACCTACTCTTATGTATGTAAATTAGGATGATACTCTTGTGTCTGCAAATTACCTCTTTACTCATAAGAAGGCCATAAAGGAACGTGCATTGCAGCCGGAAGTACACTTTTTTCCGAAATCACAATTGGAAACTAAATAAAAATGTCTTCATTTTAAAATAAATAAGTACCTACTGCGTAAAAGCACCACCGAATTTGCCAGTTTCCTCATCGTGTGTTCAAGCGTAGGTACCTACCTACCTACTTAGGTTAGGTTGGGTTATGTCGACCGACCGGGGAATCGAACCTAGCACCCCACGCTCAGCAAACAGGCACAGACCTGCCTTCGTCCTCCGACGAAGATCGTCTACTACTCAGCTCAGCTCGGAATGCATCGCCTTTTATACTTTCATAATATTCAAGGCGAATTCGCGCGCGATTCGCCGCGCTACACCAACTGAATTCGCGGCCATTCCATTTTGTGTTGTAACGCCATACAGTATGTTTCATTTTGTGTTGTAGCGCGCCGAAGCCGCGAATTCGCGGCGTATTCGCGGCGACGCCATACAAAATGTTCCATTTTGTGTTGTAACGCCATACAATAGGTTTCATTTTGTGTCGTAGCGCGGCGAATCGCCGCGAATTTCGCGGCGAATTCTGTGGCGGGCGCGACGCGAAACACGGAGGTATATAAGGCAGTGCATTCCGAGCTGAGCTCAGTAGTAGACGATCTTCGTCTGAGGACGAAGGCAGGTCTGTGCGTGTTTGCTGAGCGCGGGGTTCTGGGTTCGATTCCCCGGTCGGTCGACATAACCCAACCTAACCTAAGTAGGTTGGTACCTACGCTTGAACACACGATGATTCCCCGGTCGGTCGACATTGCCCAACCAGTCTTGCCATGGGGTACCGTGTGCCGAGTACTTATAGTTACTGGGTCGTGGAGGTCAGACAGGCAGTCGCTCCATGTAAAATACTGGTATCCAGCTGTATCCGGTTAGACTGGAAGCCAATCGAACATACTTGGAAAAAGACTAGGCAGCGTTTTTTGCGGTAATATATTATTAAGTAATTTTGCAACCCATGCTGACCCGTGCACAGTGCTTATGTGTGCGTTGTTGATCTTTATCCTTACGCGTCATGTTCGATTCAATATGCACAGCCCTATGCACTGCCGCCATGGCTACGTGTTATTTTAATATCTATCTAAAAATAGGTTTTGCGAATCAAGCCAGTCTAAGCCTAAGCTGACTTCACATTATATTAGGCTTGCCGTACAACAAGAGGTCGGCATAAAGGTACCTACTGGAAATGTGTAGCTTGTTAAGCTTGTTTGTGAAAATAAACTGTTTCGGCCTGCGCCGCCTGGCAACACAGTCGTGCGGCGGGCCGACGCGCGGTACTTCGCGCCACCTGCGCGAGCCAATGGCAGGGAAAGCCCCGAGCTGCGGGAGATGCGCGGGATTTCGTGCCACTCCACGCGATCCAATCACAGCGCGCCTATATCACGCCACCCTGCGCGAGCCAACGGCAGGGAAGCTTCGAGCGGCACTAGAGGGCGCGCGCGCCGGCGACGCGAGCGGCGGAGGCCTGGTGGCGGTGGGGCTCGGGCACACGGGCACTTGCCTTTGCGCCCCATCAGCAATGGTCGACGATAACGATAATATTGTAACGGGTCCAGAGACCTAAGGGGGGTGCGCTAGGTTGGCCCGCGAAATTCAAATTTTCTTACGTTTTTTGCAATTTGGAGTTCAGTATCAGGTTGTATGTTGATCTAAATATTATTAGCGCTCGTAACAAATATGGATTTACAGAATTATAAACATTAAAATCAGCAATACAACTCTCTAAGCTCATGAAAGTGTATTGAATGACTATTTCATGAAATCATATTATAATACATAATAACGAGCAATAATCGACCAACTTACATTTGCAATGTAAGTTTGTTCTTGTGTTAAATTCATCCCAACTACGGAACCCATTGTGAGTGGTCCAACACGCGCGGGCTTTAGACTACCCGTAACGTAGCGACTGCCAAAGATCTACGTAAGACAGCCGGGACCAACACTGCTGCATAACGTGCTTCGGCACGGAGGGGTCTCGTTATGTAAAGTCCTATTCAGATCAGCGATATCGCTGTCGCGCTCGGTAGCGATAGGTACTGGTCCAAAGTGCCTAACCCTGAAGGTGAACCAGTATCGTGACAGCGATATCGCATAAAATAACTAAATGCTTGGAGGTACTGATTCCAGATTTAAATCATTGTAAATGTAATCTATAGAAGTAGGTAGGTACCTACCAGTTGGATTTCAATTCCTTGGCAATTTCCTACCATAGTTTGTCCTTGTGCCTGTTGTCCTTATAGTAAGGACTCCTCACGTCGTACAATACAGACTTCGCCCGAACTAAGGATATTAAAAGTTCTATATTCATGATCCGAACTGTTGATGAACAATTAAAATTCGATTGTTTCTCGTTAGTGACCGTTGGAGGTTTGTTTCACGAATTACTCTTCTTGTCAACTGTAACGGTTCGCGCACAGAACTTAATTTCAGCTCGGAGGTCGTCGGTCGAACTCGGGCGATCAACAGACGAACGACTCAGAGATTGTTTATAGATTTATTAGATTTCTCGTCAAATTAAATCACAATAATATTTTATTTATTTTTTTAAATATGTTCCAATTTTTAATTCAGCAGGGATCATGAAATGAAAATAAAAAGTTGTAATATTTTATGAAAAATCGCTCTTTCCTTTCGATAGGTACGCCATCTTTTCTGCACAACTTGTGTTGAGCTAAATCGGAATTGATTGAAGTCATCAAGACATCAACTGATTAATGAGTCGAATATAATATTTTGTGGGAAATAACACAGATGAGTACCTACATATAAAAGGTATTTATTTAAGGTTGATGAGCTAGGTTGGCCCGCGAAATTCAAATTTCCATACGTTTTTTGCAATTTGATGGTCAGTATCAGGTTGTATGTTGTTCCAAATAATATTAGCGCTCGTAACAAATATGGATTTACAGAATTATAATTATCTAATTGAATCGATCGATTTGTTTATTGTTTTCAGTGCAACTGCAAAGCTCTACAATCATGATCTTAAATGTAGTAGTAGTTCCATTACAATTCGCTAGATGGCGTTAATGTAAACAATCCCTCAAATAATTCAAAGACGTGTTAATTTATAAAATTCACCCTCTCCATATGTGGCTTCCAATTCCCTGAACTGGAAGCCACATATGGAGAGGGTTAGATCTAAACTGACTTCGCTCACTGGAGCCCTACGGAGTGTTGTCCGATGTCTTCCACGACAAGTCCACTACAATATATCTATATAACACTCTTATAAAACCTCACGTGGACTATCTAATAGAAGTATGGGGCACAGCGGCCAAAACCAATATTGAAACACATAGTGCTACAAATAGCACAAAATAAGTTAATAAAGACACTCTTCCAATATGATTATAGTACACCAACACAAAAAATATACAATGAAACGAAGTTAATGAACATATCACAAACTTACATATATAATACTTGCATCTTAATAAGAAAAATACTTAATAAAAACATTCACACACAAATACATTTTACAAGGAAACATCAAATACATAAAATTGGGCTTAGAAGTGCAAATGACATACAACTATACACACCACGCACCAGCTATGGCAGAAGGAATGTGATGTACGAAGGTGCTGCATTGTATAATGAACTACCAAATAATATAAAAAACTCAAAATCCATGGCAATATTTAAGAAACACTTAACACTAAATTTGATTAATAAAAAATAAAGAGAGGGCACCTTTGTACATTACATACCACATCTAGATGCGCGCGTTCCGTGTATGTTTACATTTTAGCCGAGTTAAAATTATTGGCAATTATTACCCTACTTTTAGAATGTTTTGTGTGTACAAATTGTTTTCTTTCTTTTGAAAAACTGTACGTTAAATCATGTTTTTTTTTTAGAATAAGTTAATTATTTAAAGAAAAGAAAGAAAGAAAGAAAATACATTTATTTAGCACAGATTTCTCATGTAAGTGATATTTTTAATGGGAAATAAAGATATCTCTAATCCTAATCCAAAATTCAATATTTTCAAGAATACTTTATTTAACGAACAATAATTACTGCTTAAAAACTTAATCAAAATCAATTTATTTGTGGCGTACGCGGATCCGTGTATCCGCCCTCTCCGGGCGGCCTGCTGCCATATTTTTGACGTTTTGCATAGAAAAACTTTGTTTATCTTGCTTTATGTTGTACAGAATATGAAACAAAACAAGAAAGATAATTTTAAAGTAGGGACTTTAAAATTATCTGACAGGGGTCAGTATATAAAATAAACGAATGACGCTTTATTACACCGAACAAAATCAGGCGCCCGCCCGCCAGTCGAGTTTACGCACGCGCGCCACTGTTCGCTGTCTGATTTAGAGGAGTGTATTGTGAGTTTTTGTGAGTGTCATGACTAGTTTATGGCTGCACAACATGCCTGGGTAAGTCATTAACATATTATCGTAACAAATTAGCGTAACATTGAAATGAAAAATACAACCGACGCCGGACGCTTATTCCCTGTCTGTGTGTCCGGAGCAGGCGGCTCCTAATAGAAAGCTTGTAGGATGAAAAAAAACATTGGCAAGGTGTGTTTATTAATATTGATTAGTGTTAAATAGTTTATCTTTATGATAAAAAGATTACGAGACATTTTGAAAAAAGTTTTGATATTTTTTTCAATATCTTCTTTTTTTCGGAAAATGGAAAGACCCCCCTTTCCCTGACTTTATATTAAAATTAACAATTAATTACAAGGTAAAACTGTACTTATCCATTTTTAATTATTAGCTTATTTCATAACAATTCCATAAACTTTATAAATGTATAGCTACAGCTTCAATACGAATCTTATAAGATAGGTACGCCTGTTTTGATCCGCCGCCGCGCCGCCGCCGCGCCGCCGCCGCCCGTATCGGGCCGATTCACACACAGATGACTAATCTTCTCGGGATGGCGCAACATATGAGTGGATGCTTCGTAGAAAATTATGAGTGTACTGATACATTTTTCATTCCTAGTTTATCCTCATAACTCCTATTATTCGGATGTACAGTTTATTTGGATTTTTAATAAAGATTGGTTCTAATAGAACTATAATATCTTTATCTTTAATACACACATCGTTTTTAGGGTTCCGTACCCAAAGGGTAAAACGGGACCCTATTACTAAGGCTCCGCTGTCAGTCTGTCTGTCCGTCTGTCACCAGGCTGTATCTCATGAACCGTGATAGTTAGACAGTTGAAATTATCACAGATGATGTATTTCTGTTGCCGCTATAACAACAAATACTACAAAACAGAATAAAATAAATATTTAAGGGGGCTCCCACACAACAGACATGATTTTTTTGCCGTTTTAGATAATTGTACGGAACCCTTCGTGCGCGAGTCCGACTCGCAACTGGCCGGTTTTTTATGGTTGATTTTCATTCAATCAGCTACTCAAATGGTGTTAGGCAGGACACCTGGTCAGGCGCAGTGAGGACAGGTGGAGTCAGACAGTGACTGAGTGGCGTCCAAGGACTAGAGAACGAAGTGTCGGTCGTCCGGCGGCGAGATGGCTGTATACGTATTATTAGGTACCATCGCGGGTAGAACCTAGGTGAGGCTGGCACAGGAACATGGGGATTGGCACATGAAAAGAGAGGCCTATGCTCAGCAATGGTTGAAGTCAAGCTATGGATTATGATGATGATGATATTAATTGCTCTATATTGAAAGAATGTTTTTGAAAATATGCTTTTATACAAATGCTAGAAACACGCTAATTGCATGTTTAGCTCTCAAAACGGTACTAGTATAGGATTGAGCATGATGATTTGACTATAGAAAAATTCACGGAGATACGGAATTAGATAAGTAAATTAAAAGTAACTAGTCATTTAAACAAAATATCAACTATGGGTCTGTAAATTAATAATTATGATTTCAAAATGATATTAAGTACCTACCTGTTCTTAAAAGGCCATAACGATTTTCGATCGGCTTCCGGTCTAACCAGATACCAGTATTTTACATGGAGCGACTGCCTGTCTGACCTCCACAACCCAGTAACTGAAGATACTGGGCACACGGTACCCCTTGGCAAGACTGGTTGGGCAATGTCGATCGATCGGGGAATCGAACCTAGAACCCCGCGCTCAGCAAACACGCACAGACCTGCCTTCGTCCTCAGACGAAGATCGTCTACTACTGAGCTCAGCTCGGAATGCACCGCCTTTTATACCTCCGTGTTTCGCGTCGCGCCCGCCACAGAATTCGCCGCGAAATTCGCGGCAATTCGCCGCGCTACAACACAAAATGAAACCTATTGTATGGCGTTACAACACAATATGGAACATTTTGTATGGCGTCGCCGCGAATACGCCGCGAATTCGCCCCCGCGAATTCGCGCGAGTGTGAAAGGTGTTGCGACGCGATAATATCGCAGTTCGCCCCGCGAAATGTCGCGCGACGAATCGCCCCAGTGTGTAAGAGCCTTTAAGGCTCTTACACACTGGGGCGATTCGTCGTACAAAATGTTCCATATTGTGTTGTAACGCCATACAATAGGTTTCATTTTGTGTTGTAGCGCGGTGAATTGCCGCGAATTTCGCGGCGAATTCTGTGGCGGGCGCGACGCGAAACACGGAGGTATAAAAGGCGGTGCATTCCGAGCTGAGCTCAGTAGTAGACGATCTTCGTCTGAGGACGAAGGCAGGTCTGTGCGTGTTTGTTGAGCGCGGGGTTCTAGGTTCGATTCCCCGATCGATCGACATTGCCCAACCAGTCTTGCCAAGGGGTACCGTGTGCCCAGTATCTTCAGTTACTGGGTTGTGGAGGTCAGACAGGCAGTCGCTCCATGTAAAATACTGGTATCTGGTTAGACCGGAAGCCGATCGAAAATCGTTATGGCCTTTTAAGAACAGGTAGGTACTTAATATCATTTTGAAATCATAATTATTAATTTACAGACCCATAGTTGATATTTTGTTTAAATGACTAGTTACTTTTAATTTACTTATCTAATTCCGTATCTCCGTGAATTTTTCTATAGTCAAATCATCATGCTCAATCCTATACTAGTACCGTTTTGAGAGCTAAACATGCAATTAGCGTGTTTCTAGCATTTGTATAAAAGCATATTTTCAAAAACATTCTTTCAATATAGAGCAATTAATATCATCATCATCATAATCCATAGCTTGACTTCAACCATTGCTGAGCATAGGCCTCTCTTTTCATGTGCCAATCCCCATGTTCCTGTGCCAGCCTCACCTAGGTTCTACCCGCGATGGTACCTAATAATACGTATACAGCCATCTCGCCGCCGGACGACCGACACTTCGTTCTCTAGTCCTTGGACGCCACTCAGTCACTGTCTGACTCCACCTGTCCTCACTGCGCCTGACCAGGTGTCCTGCCTAACACCATTTGAGTAGCTGATTGAATGAAAATCAACCATAAAAAACCGGCCAGTTGCGAGTCGGACTCGCGCACGAAGGGTTCCGTACAATTATCTAAAACGGCAAAAAAATCATGTCTGTTGTGTGGGAGCCCCCTTAAATATTTATTTTATTCTGTTTTGTAGTATTTGTTGTTATAGCGGCAACAGAAATACATCATCTGTGATAATTTCAACTGTCTAACTATCACGGTTCATGAGATACAGCCTGGTGACAGACGGACAGACAGACTGACAGCGGAGCCTTAGTAATAGGGTCCCGTTTTACCCTTTGGGTACGGAACCCTAAAAACGATGTGTGTATTAAAGATAAAGATATTATAGTTCTATTAGAACCAATCTTTATTAAAAATCCAAATAAACTGTACATCCGAATAATAGGAGTTATGAGGATAAACTAGGAATGAAAAATGTATCAGTACACTCATAATTTTCTACGAAGCATCCACTCATATGTTGCGCCATCCCGAGAAGATTAGTCATCTGTGTGTGAATCGGCCCGATACGGGCGGCGGCGGCGCGGCGGCGGCGCGGCGGCGGATCAAAACAGGCGTACCTATCTTATAAGATTCGTATTGAAGCTGTAGCTATACATTTATAAAGTTTATGGAATTGTTATGAAATAAGCTAATAATTAAAAATGGATAAGTACAGTTTTACCTTGTAATTAATTGTTAATTTTAATATAAAGTCAGGGAAAGGGGGGTCTTTCCATTTTCCGAAAAAAAGAAGATATTGAAAAAAATATCAAAACTTTTTTCAAAATGTCTCGTAATCTTTTTATCATAAAGATAAACTATTTAACACTAATCAATATTAATAAACACACCTTGCCAATGTTTTTTTTCATCCTACAAGCTTTCTATTAGGAGCCGCCTGCTCCGGACACACAGACAGGGAATAAGCGTCCGGCGTCGGTTGTATTTTTCATTTCAATGTTACGCTAATTTGTTACGATAATATGTTAATGACTTACCCAGGCATGTTGTGCAGCCATAAACCAGTCATGACACTCACAAAAACTCACAATACACTCCTCTAAATCAGACAGCGAACAGTGGCGCGCGTGCGTAAACTCGACTGGCGGGCGGGCGCCTGATCTTGTTCGGTGTAATAAAGCGTCATTCGTTTATTTTATATACTGACCCCTGTCAGATAATTTTAAAGTCCCTACTTTAAAATTATCTTTCTTGTTTTGTTTCATATTCTGTACAACATAAAGCAAGATAAACAAAGTTTTTCTATGCAAAACGTCAAAAATATGGCAGCAGGCCGCCCGGAGAGGGCGGATACACGGATCCGCGTACGCCTCAAATAAATTGATTTTGATTAAGTTTTTAAGCAGTAATTATTGTTCGTTAAATAAAGTATTCTTGAAAATATTGAATTTTGGATTAGGATTAGAGATATCTTTATTTCCCATTAAAAATATCACTTACATGAGAAATCTGTGCTAAATAAATGTATTTTCTTTCTTTCTTTCTTTTCTTTAAATAATTAACTTATTCTAAAAAAAAAACATGATTTAACGTACAGTTTTTCAAAAGAAAGAAAACAATTTGTACACACAAAACATTCTAAAAGTAGGGTAATAATTGCCAATAATTTTAACTCGGCTAAAATGTAAACATACACGGAACGCGCGCATCTAGATGTGGTATGTAATGTACAAAGGTGCCCTCTCTTTATTTTTTATTAATCAAATTTAGTGTTAAGTGTTTCTTAAATATTGCCATGGATTTTGAGTTTTTTATATTATTTGGTAGTTCATTATACAATGCAGCACCTTCGTACATCACATTCCTTCTGCCATAGCTGGTGCGTGGTGTGTATAGTTGTATGTCATTTGCACTTCTAAGCCCAATTTTATGTATTTGATGTTTCCTTGTAAAATGTATTTGTGTGTGAATGTTTTTATTAAGTATTTTTCTTATTAAGATGCAAGTATTATATATGTAAGTTTGTGATATGTTCATTAACTTCGTTTCATTGTATATTTTTTGTGTTGGTGTACTATAATCATATTGGAAGAGTGTCTTTATTAACTTATTTTGTGCTATTTGTAGCACTATGTGTTTCAATATTGGTTTTGGCCGCTGTGCCCCATACTTCTATTAGATAGTCCACGTGAGGTGTTATAAGAGTGTTATATAGATATATTGTAGCGGACTTGTCGTGGAAGACATCGGACAACACTCCGTAGGGCTCCCGTGAGCGAAGTCAGTTTAGATCTAACCCTCTCCATATGTGGCTTCCAGTTCAGGGAATTGGAAGCCACATATGGAGAGGGTGAATTTTATAAATTAACACGTCTTTGAATTATTTGAGGGATTGTTTACATTAACGCCATCTAGCGAATTGTAATGGAACTACTACTACATTTAAGATCATGATTGTAGAGCTTTGCAGTTGCACTGAAAACAATAAACAAATCGATCGATTCAATTAGATAATTATAATTCTGTAAATCCATATTTGTTACGAGCGCTAATATTATTTGGAACAACATACAACCTGATACTGACCATCAAATTGCAAAAAACGTATGGAAATTTGAATTTCGCGGGCCAACCTAGCTCATCAACCTTAAATAAATACCTTTTATATGTAGGTACTCATCTGTGTTATTTCCCACAAAATATTATATTCGACTCATTAATCAGTTGATGTCTTGATGACTTCAATCAATTCCGATTTAGCTCAACACAAGTTGTGCAGAAAAGATGGCGTACCTATTGAAAGGAAAGAGCGATTTTTCATAAAATATTACAACTTTTTATTTTCATTTCATGATCCCTGCTGAATTAAAAATTGGAACATATTTAAAAAAATAAATAAAATATTATTGTGATTTAATTTGACGAGAAATCTAATAAATCTATAAACAATCTCTGAGTCGTTCGTCTGTTGATAGCCCGAGTTCGACCGACGACCTCCGAGCTGAAATTAAGTTCTGTGCGCGAACCGTTACAGTTGACAAGAAGAGTAATTCGTGAAACAAACCTCCAACGGTCACTAACGAGACACAATCGAATTTTAATTGTTCATCAACAGTTCGGATCATGAATATAGAACTTTTAATATCCTTAGTTCGGGCGAAGTCTGTATTGTACGACGTGAGGAGTCCTTACTATAAGGACAACAGGCACAAGGACAAACTATGGAAGGAAATTGCCAAGGAATTGAAATCCAACTGGTAGGTACCTACCTACTTCTATAGATTACATTTACAATGATTTAAATCTGGAATCAGTACCTCCAAGCATTTAGTTATTTTATGCGATATCGCTGTCACGATACTGGTTCACCTTCAGGGTTAGGCACTTTGGACCAGTACCTATCGCTACCGAGCGCGACAGCGATATTGCTGATCTGAATAGGCCTTTACATAACGAGACCCCTCCGTGCCGAAGCACGTTATGCAGCAGTGTTGGTCCCGGCTGTCTTACGTAGATCTTTGGCAGTCGCTACGTTACGGGTAGTCTAAAGCCCGCGCGTGTTGGACCACTCACAATGGGTTCCGTAGTTGGGATGAATTTAACACAAGAACAAACTTACATTGCAAATGTAAGTTGGTCGATTATTGCTCGTTATTATGTATTATAATATGATTTCATGAAATAGTCATTCAATACACTTTCATGAGCTTAGAGAGTTGTATTGCTGATTTTAATGTTTATAATTCTATAAATCCATATTTGTTACGAGCGCTAATAATATTTAGATCAACATACAACCTGATACTGAACTCCAAATTGCAAAAAACGTAAGAAAATTTGAATTTCGCGGGCCAACCTAGCGCACCCCCCTTAAGTCTCTGGACCCGTTACAATATTATCGTTATCGTCGACCATTGCTGATGGGGCGCAAAGGCAAGTGCCCGTGTGCCCGAGCCCCACCGCCACCAGGCCTCCGCCGCTCGCGTCGCAGGCGCGCGTGCCCTCTAGCGCCGCTCGAAGCTTCCCTGCCGTTGGCTCGCGCAGGGTGGCGTGATATAGGCGCGCTGTGATTGGATCGCGTGGAGTGGCACGAAATCCCGCGCATCTCCTGCAGCTCGGGGCTTTCCCTGCCATTGGCTCGCGCAGGTGGCGCGAAGTACCGCGCGTCGGCCCGCCGCACGACTGTGTTGCCAGGCGGCGCAGGCCGAAACAGTTTATTTTCACAAACAAGCTACACATTTCCAGTAGGTACCTTTATGCCGACCTCTTGTTGTACGGCAAGCCTAATATAATGTGAAGTCAGCTTAGGCTTAGACTGGCTTGATTCGCAAAACCTATTTTTAGATAGATATTAAAATAACACGTAGCCATGGCGGCAGTGCATAGGGCTGTGCATATTGAATCGAACATGACGCGTAAGGATAAAGATCAACAACGCACACATAAGCACTGTGCACGGGTCAGCATGGGTTGCAAAATTACTTAATAATATATTACCGCAAAAAACGCTGCCTAGTCTTTTTCCAAGTATGTTCGATTGGCTTCCAGTCTAACCGGATACAGCTGGATACCAGTATTTTACATGGAGCGACTGCCTGTCTGACCTCCACGACCCAGTAACTATAAGTACTCGGCAAACGGTACCCCATGGCAAGACTGGTTGGGCAATGTCGACCGACCGGGGAATCATCGTGTGTTCAAGCGTAGGTACCTACCTACTTAGGTTAGGTTGGGTTATGTCGACCGACCGGGGAATCGAACCTAGAACCCCGCGCTCAGCAAACACGCACAGACCTGCCTTCGTCCTCAGACGAAGATCGTCTACTACTGAGCTCAGCTTTTTTTTTTTTTTTTAACTAGGGCATCTCATAGTTGATTTTAGATGAAAATCGTAACTATTTAACCGGACTTTCCTGTGGCTGCCTTAAGCTACTACACTCAGGGCCTCCAGCCAGGGGCATATGACTATTCTAAATTAAAACTAAGTGAACGCTCGCTAAGGGCACCCCCTGTGGGGTACGAACCTCGGCTTAGGGCGTCACTGACGGGAGGACAGCAAGATGGGACAGGCTGGATCAATATAGGATCATTATTATTATTATATGGGGAATTTAAAGCTACGTGCTCAGCTGCGGCGCGGGCTGGCACATCATCGGACAAGGGACGGGGAGACGAATTTAATCGGGATCGCGGTCGAGCTGGACCTCGGCGGCGAGGTCGGAATGACGGTAGGCGTCTGTTTTTGTGTTTCAGAACTGTACTGGTGGCCCTATTGCTCTCCTGGAGGAGGGTTATGGGATCGTCTGGCTCTACAAGTGCATGCCTCGGACGGCGGACTTTGCTAATCCTAGAGGGGGCATAGTTAGCGGCCTCGACAACCAGAGGGTTGCGATGTTTGGCGGCTTTATCGAAGTAACGCTTGGAAAGGCGTTTTAGGAACTGGCGGATTGTGGGGATCTTTAAGTCGAGATGGAGGATCTCGTTACGAACGAACCAGGGGGCTGACGTGATTTTACGTAGGAAACGGTTCTGTAGGGTTTGCATCCTATGGATGTAGTGGGGCTTTGCGTGAGCAAAGACGGACCCCGCATAGGTCATGATGGGACGAATGCACGCCGTGTAGGTACGCAATTTGCACTTGAGTGACAATTTGCTACGTGCATTCAGGACGGAGTGGAGTCTACCTAGAGCGAAAGCGGCACGCGAGCGCACCTGCTTTATGTGCTCTTGAAACGAGAGTTTATCGTCCAGCGTTACACCTAGATATTTAGCTCGCTTCTCCCAAGGGATCGGCTTGCCAAACATGGTGAGCGGACTGGGGGCGGGGGCTCTAAAACGATTACGCGATTTCTGGAAGAGAACCGCTTGACTTTTATCTGGATTTACTTCGATTCGCCATTTTCGAAACCAGGCGCCGAGCTTGTCGACCGCTGCCTGGAGAGCTAGGCGAATCTGATCGGGTCGACGCCCCCTCGAGTAAATGGCCGTATCGTCTGCGAACAGAGCCAACTGCGCCTTTTTACTTTTGGGAATGTCGCCGGTGAACAAAGTGAAAATGAGGGGAGACAGCACGGAGCCCTGAGGGACTCCGGCTCGTATGGGTCGGGGAGAGGAGAGGGCACCTTCGATACGGTAGCGAAAGGTGCGGTTCGACAGAAAGTCTCGAATGATGAGCACGAGACGGTCAGGCACTCCGAGTTGGTATAACTTGTATAACAAGCCATTGTGCCAGACTTTGTCGAAAGCTTTCGCTATATCGAAGAATACCGCACCGGTCACCTCACTGCGTTGGAAACCAAAGCTTATGTGTTCGATGATCCGGTGTACCTGATGCACGCTAGAGTGCTGAGTTCGAAAGCCGAACTGCTCGTTGGGGATGAGGCCCTTGGTCTCTGCATAGTCTCTGAGACGCTTATAAATAAGCCTCTCGTAGATTTTGCCGAGAACCTTGAGCAGACTGATTGGGCGGTAACTCGAAGGGTCCGACCTGGGCTTGCCGGGCTTCGGGATACCAATGACGGTGGCTTCTTTCCACGCTTGGGGGAAGATATTATTGCACAGAGCACCATTGAAGATGGTGGTCAATAGCATTATAAGATGGGCGGGGAACAATTGAACCACCCTATTGGTGATTCCGTCTGAACCGGGGGCTTTACGATTTTTAAGATCCTTGATGATCCCGTGCACCTCGTCTGGGGTGACGGGGGGCAAGGGGTCATCAGGGTCTTCTACGGGGGGAAGTGAGGTTCTACGTTCGACTTCCGCGTCTACCTCATGGAGGTGAGCTTGGTCTACTGGTAGGGAGCTGGGGGAGCATTGAGCCTCTAGGCTGTCTGCTAGGCATTCTGCCTTTTCTAAATCCTCAAAAGCGATGGATTTATCGGGACGTACTAGGGGGGGCATGGCGGCTTCCTGCGGGGACTTGAGTTTCCTCTGAAGGTCCCAGAATGCTAGATGAGTTGGCTCTAGGTCGCTCAACATCTTATCCCAACCCGCGTTACGCAGCTCTTGTACACGTTTCTTTACAGTTCTCTGTAAATAGCGCATATGAGCTTTGTTAGCGGAGCAGGGAAAGGTGGTGTACGCACGGACAGACGCGTTCTTCTCAGTTATCAGATCACGCACTTCCTGTGGGAGCCTCCAGCGACGGTCGTCCGTCGCCGGAGCCTCCTTTGAACATTCGTTCAAAACAGATTGTACGTGATCAGTAAGTGAGTCGATCGCGGCCGTCGTGTCCGCGGTAGAGTCAAACTTATCGGGAATAGAATCTAGTTGGGGGGACGTGTTGGATTTCAGCTTTTCGCTTACTTTCTTCCAGTCCGTTACCCTTTTGGTGGCTAGGGGAGATTGGGAGGCGTCGTCCGGGAGACCTATGCGGGGGGCCAGTCTTATAACTATTGGACGGTGGTCAGAGTTAAGCTCGTCTACCGTTTCTATCGAGTCTAGACGTAGGCTGACGTTTTTAAGGAGCGCCAGGTCGAGTACGTCGGGGGTATGATTGGGGTCGTGGGGGAAGTGAGTGGGAGTCATCGGAGCGATGACATCAAAGTTCTTGGAGGAAGAGAGGTCGAACAAGTGTCGCCCTCTAGTGGAGGTAGTGGAACTATTCCACGCGGGATGTTTGGCATTGAAATCGCCTGCTATTATAGCGGAATTACTAAGGCCTAATAGGGCAGAGAGGTCGTCCGAGAGGGACTGAAAGTCCTCAGCGGCACTCTGGGGGGGGAGGTAAGCCGACACTAGAGTGATCGGTTCGTGACCTGACATGCCTAGACGGCATATAGAGACTTCTAAACGAGAGAGGGTGGGAGGGTCCATAGGGATGCAATAAAGTTCCTTTTTATAATAAATGAGGGTTCCGCCCTTGTGGCAACGCGTTCTATCGTTACGGACTATACGATAGTTGGCTATGGAGGGATTGCGGTTACTAGGTTTGAGGAACGTTTCCTGAACTAGGAGAATATCTAATTGATGGTCGCGGAGGAAGAGAGAGATCTCATCTCGTTGACCGTTGATGCCATTGGCATTGAAGATACCTAGCCTGAGGGATCGGGGTTTAAACCTAGCTAAGATGGCTTTATCCATTATGAGTTGGATTAGCGAGGGAAATTAGGGCTTGCGTAACGTCCGAGTACGCGTTGTAGATCACTTGGATCTGAGCTAGATCGCATCTATCCCTGGCTGCCTGGATTTCGGCGGCCATTCTGATAGCGCGGGGGGAGTAAAAGATCATGAACGTGGATGCTAACACGTTAAAGGGATCTTTACCTACGTTAGGGTTTTGGGGAGCCACAGAGGTGGGAGCGGGGCGAGAGTTAGCTGGCGCGGGAGCGCGTTTTGCGAGAGGCGCGGAGGGCGCGGGGGGTGCGGGGGGAGGGGGGGGTGCAAAATGCGCGGGGGGCGCGAGGTGCGCTGGGGGGTGGGCACGGATACGCGGGTCCATGAGAGAGTAGAGGGGGGTGTGGGGGGCAGGGGGTTTCGCGGAGGCTAACTTGGGGAATGATTGCTGGTGTTGCAGCATATTCCAGGGACTGGGGCGCTGAGGGCTAAGTCTCTCTGGAATTTGAGAGGAAGGAATGGGAGGGAATTCCCTATACTGACGATTGTCAGCACGCTTATTAAGCTTGGGAGAGCTTGACTTGGGGGCTTTGGGACAGCCACGGTAATTGGCTGGGTGCCCTTCTTGGCCACATAGCACACAGCTGGGAGGACTGAGGCAGAGGGAACGGTCCTTAGGACGCGTGCATTCGGCAGTGCCGTGCTCTCCCAGGCACTTTACGCACCTGGGGGTCGCATGGCAGTGCTTTTGCGAATGGCCATATAGCTGGCAACGGTGGCATTGCCCTATATTCCCGTTTTTACGGGGTTTCTCTATTATAAAACCGGTAAGGTTACAGAGGGACCTAATATTGAAAATGGGGTGATGCCCCTCTACTGGAGAGCATACGACAAGTAGCATGTCGTATGCTTCACCGCCACGCGAGCGGTGCATGCGGTGGACTTCGTCCACGGGGACATTTTGCGACTGAAGGTCGGCTTTTATGTCGGCGGGGGCTATTTCCTTAGGGATACGTTTTATAACGACCCTAATCTGTTTTTCTTCTGGGAGCGAGAAGGTGTGGAATGAGATTCCTCTAGCTCTCAGAAGCTTTGTTAACTCGCGATAATCGTTCGCGGTCGGGACAGAGATTTTAATACCCTGTAGGGTAGACTTGGCGTTGGTGAAGCCGATTTTCTTATCGACACACCATTTGGACACATCTGTCCACTTCCCCTTGTCCTGAAGGAACACGGGGGGTGGGGGACGGGGCTTTCTAGTGCCCGAAGTGATAGAGACGGCGGGAGCAACTTGTGCATCGGTCGCGGCGGGGGAGGTGGAGGGGGAAGCTACTGTCGCAACGGTAGCGCTACTAGGCGCTATACCGGCTACTTGCGCTACGGGGGTAGGGGTGGGGGAAATTACGTCATCGACGGCGATGACTTTGTTTGCCTGACTGGATGTTTGTCTCTTCTTCTTCCTTTTGCTCCCCTTTCCTGAGACTGGGGTAAACCCATCGTCCTCGGAATGGGAGGAAGAGGAAGGAGCGGAGGCATTCTCAGTGTCTGAGGCATAATTATAGGGCGTAGCGGCTCGCTTTGAGGAAGCGGCCGGCTCGGTAGTGTCCATTGACTCTACCGCTGGGCTGAAGGCCGGGCTGAAGGCCGGACTGGGGGACCTAATGAAGGGGTCTTCCAGCTCTATAGCTGGAAGAGACTGGGTTTGGGGAATAACATCGCTGAAATCAGCGATGTTAGAGTCAGAAGGACTGGGCTTGGGATCGAGTAGCGGCGCTAACTCGTCTATCTCCTTCCTAATAGCGGCCTTTTCTTCCGCAGTGGGCTCGGCTAATAGCCTAAGGATGATAGAGAAAAGTTTCCTAATTAAAGGATCCATCTCTCTATGTCTATCTAGTACTAATTACCTACTTTCTCCTAACATAAATCCTAACTCTAACTCCCCGGGAGGAATGCCCGGGGATGTGTAAACCCTCCCTGTCGGGTATAGACAGGGAGGTTGAGTACCTAAGGTGAGCCCTAAGCTTGCTTTTGCCCGTTGCCTATCTTATTTGTGCAACGGGGTCCTAACAGGGTCTGTTGTGTCGGGGTAGACACACCCGACCACAACAGGTGTGTAGCTGTGAAAGCAAAACTGTCACCAATGCCGACTAGGAGACCCCCCAAGGCCGAACACTGGGACCCGTCCAACTTTCTGCCTCACCCTGAAGGGGATCGGCGGGTGCGTTTGGGTCAACACCCCCTCGGCTTCGTTGGCACCGTATAGGTATCCACCGAGGACCACGAAACTGTGGTTTTACCCAGAAGGGGCCAACAACACGACGTACGTTTCAATGACGGATAACTGTTATCGAAACCCTTACAAGCTGTGCCTTGAAAAAGGCACACAGCAAGTAGCTGAAGATAGTCGTTATAATTTTGCTATAAATAATAAAATATAATAATATTTTACTATAAATAACAAAGTATAACACTATGTAGTCTTGATATTCAGGATCGCTTGGAACCGGAATCGGAGAGCACTTCGAACCGCACTGCGCACACGTGTGACCGCTGCCGCTGGCGCGCGTCGAATGTGTGACTGAGCTCAGCTCGGAATGCACTGCCTTATATACCTCCGTGTTTCGCGTCGCGCCCGCCACAGAATTCGCCGCGAAATTCGCGGCGATTCGCCGCGCTACGACACAAAATGAAACCTATTGTATGGCGTTACAACACAAAATGGAACATTTTGTATGGCGTCGCCGCGAATACGCCGCGAATTCGCGGCTTCGGCGCGCTACAACACAAAATGAAACATACTGTATGGCGTTACAACACAAAATGGAATGGCCGCGAATTCAGTTGGTGTAGCGCGGCGAATCGCGCGCGAATTCGCCTTGAATATTATGAAAGTATAAAAGGCGATGCATTCCGAGCTGAGCTGAGTAGTAGACGATCTTCGTCGGAGGACGAAGGCAGGTCTGTGCGTGTTTGCTGAGTGTGGGGTGCTAGGTTCGATTCCCCGGTCGGTCGACATAACCCAACCTAACCTAAGTTGGTAGGTACCTACGCTTGAACACACGATGAGGAAACTGGCAAATTCGGTGGTGCTTTTACGCAGTAGGTACTTATTTATTTTAAAATGAAGACATTTTTATTTAGTTTCCAATTGTGATTTCGGAAAAAAGTGTACTGAAGGCTGCAATGCACGTTCCTTTATGGCCTTTTTATGAGTAAAGAGGTAATTTGCAGACACAAGAGTATCATCCTAATTTACATACATAAGAGTAGGTATATATGTTGTATTGGAATCATAGACATAAGAAATATATTTCTATGATTAGAACTAACCTAGGTAGGTACCTATTATGTCTTCGAAGTTCTGGTGGTTCTAGGACATGCCGGTTGCCTCACGATCACGATGGTTTTCCTTCACCGTTTTGAGAGCAGTGGTGATGATTTACCCAAAGTAAAGCGCCTGCCTGGGTTCGAAGCCACGACCTACAACTCGTAATTCACGGGCCGATAACACTGGGTCACCACTCCTTTGCTTACCAAAGTACCTACTTGTTTTTAATTTACCTACTTATGTATTTCCAAAACTCCGTGAGTTAATAATTTATTATGCTCACTAAGTACCTATGTATAATAGAATAGGTAAGGTACCTCTGGTGAAATGCGGGTGTACTAGATACATATAGGTACCTACACCACTGTCTAACCCTTTGGGGATTAAAAGCGTAATGTTTACAAATACTCAGTGATAACTTTAAATGTGTAATGAAGTGATCCAATCAAAAATAATTATAGTAACTAAGTAAGTACTTACCTACAAACTGTCTCGTTGGTCGTGGTCGCAAGTAGAACTAGTCCCTGGGACTTGATGTATTATGTAACCTTGTAACACAACAGCCGTTCGCGTTCAAACGTCGTACCTACTTGAATTGACTCTCGCACAGCTAATATCACGCACTCGTCTGCTAGCGGAGCCCTAGCGCTCTTAAGGTTGATGCGCCAGGGAAGCCCGCGAAATTAAAATTTTCTTACGTTTTTTTTCAATTTGCAGGTCAGTATCAGGTTGTATGTTGATTGTGTATTAGTGTGTAGTGTATTGAATGACTATTTCATGAAATCATGACATTTGGCACTTTCATGAACTTAGAGAGTTGTATTGCTGATTCTAATGTTTATAATTCTGTAATTTCATATTTGTTACGAGCGCTAATAATATTTAGATCAACATACAACCTGATACTGACCTGCAAATTGCAAAAAACGTAAGAAAATTTTAATTTCGCGGGCCACCCTAGCGCATCCCCCTTAAGCTCGCTCTGCTGCTACAGCGAACGCAGACAATTTCAACGCGGGCCTTAAGTAGGTATTAGTGAGTAAAGTGATAAAGTTAGTTAAAAAACATTTTTACGCTTTTTAGTGGGTCAATTTGTAATTTATCCAAGTTACAATAGCCTAATGTCAATTGCTCATTACCTTTTACAAAATACCTATTGCTTTTCCCGATACAGGGACCTTAATGGTTGAGGATTTCTCCAGTTCTCCTGGTAGGTACTTCACCATCACCTCCAATTCACCCTTTAAATTATGTACACTGTGACGAGCATGAATTGCTTGGCAATCATATTAATAAAAGTATAATCGAATCGCAACCCATGAAATACATACTTCTTACTTATTGTTGAGTATTTCCGGTTGCCATCTGTGGTGTTCATCATCAGTTCCACTCCATCAAATCATGCTTTCCGAAAGATGTACTAAGTACTTATAAAAAATATCGAAATCGCTATAGGTGTGCCTATAATATTTGAAGAGTTCCCTCAATTTCTCCAGGATCTCATCATCAGATCTTGACCTGATGACAATGGGACACTCTCGGAAGTATAGGTATTTTACCATTTCAAACAAAAACAGAATTTTGCAAATCCGTGTATTTTATTTATTTATTTATTACTTACATCTACCGTTACAGGATACCCCAATGCGATAGATGCGCTTAACTTAACATCTATAACAAATTATAAACAATGTATTCCTTGTGAACTGAATAAGTCCGTCTCATTCGCTATGAGGTTGAGCGTGCGCAGCGCACGCGTCAGCGGCGCCTCCCCTAACAGATTGGTCCGACCGCGCGTAGACGGGAGTTATGCCCGGACATACATTATCTATACTATCTATACTAATATTATAATCTATACTATATCTATACTATAATATTATAAAGCTGAAGAGTTTGTTTGTTTGTTTGAACGCGCTAATCTCAGGAACTACTGGTTGGAATTGAAAAATTCTTTTTGTGTTCGATAGTCCATTTATCGAGGAAGGCTATAGGCTATATAACATCACGCTACGACCAATAGGAGCGGAGCATAAATGAAATATGTTGCAAAAACGGGAAAAAATATTCCTTTTTGAGAGCTTCCGTTGACCGTTGCGTGCCCTGCGTAAACGGTTTATGTTACGTAAATATAAATATCATGTATGATGGAATTGTTCCTCTTTAAAAGTTCTAAAAAAAAGTCCGCGACGGCATATTATGTCTATCGTTTAAGATTGACTCACTATAACCTTTTTAATGGTAATCAAATTTGTTCGAAATTAATGCATTATTTGCGAAGGAGTTTTATTAAAATAATATTAATTCTTATTCAAATAAATAGTTTTAACATCAAGGGTATTTATGTAGCAGTAAAATGCTTTTTAATTCATTCGAATCGGACATTTAATTTTGAAGTTATCACGAGTTTAATAAAAACATAATACGCGAACCGTTCGAAGCCGGCGCCCCGCGCCACCGCCGCCGCGACTTTCCCCACTCTAGAGAGGAGACGATGGGCACACGGGTAGACCATGACCTGGACATAGGACACGTTTTATCCCTATATTCCCACGGGATCGAGACCTATGAAATGAAATTGTTTATTCTGTAAATAGGATATTGGAATCACTTTTACACGTCATATTAAAAAGTTGTAAAAATAACCTAGATGAGGTCGGCGTTTCCTATCTGACTACTCTGAGAAGAAAGCGTGGGGCACAGCTAGTCATACATAAAAACAAAAACATCAGAATATTGATAACCTCCGAGGTCAGTGCATGTTATTCTTATACAGTTGCAATAAGGTATAAATTCGAATGTTTGATATTTGCGAGGACTTTTTAGTTTGAAATGTAGAAATTATTGTTTTTTAGTAAAGTTCGTCAAACATCCTAATTTATAACTTAAAATAATGAGATAAGAGTCAGATTGCAATGACTTACTATTTTGCTTTTGATTTAATTCACTTTGAATAGTCTGTCAGCTGTCTAGCGTTTTCCCAACTAATTTGAGGTCAGCTTCCAGTCTATCCGATCCGCGTGTTGGACCACTCATAATGGGTTCCGTAGTTGGGATGAATTTAACACAAGAACAAACTTACATTGCAAATGTAAGTTGGTCGATTATTGCTCGTTATTATGTATTATAATTTATGATTTCATAAAATAGTCATTCAATACACTTTCATGAGCTTAGAGAGTTGTATTGCTGATTTTAATGTATATAATTCTGTAAATCCATATTTGTTACGAGCGCTAATAATATTTAGATCAACATACAACCTGATACTGAACTCCAAATTGCAAAAAACGTAAGAAAATTTGAATTTCGCGGGCCAACCTAGCGCATCCCCCTTAAGTCTCTGGACCCGTTACAATATTATTATCGTTATCGTCGACCATTGCTGATGGGGCGCAAAGGCCCGTGTGCCCGAGCCCCACCACCACCAGGCCTCCGCCGCTCGCGTCGCCGGCGCGCGCGCCCTCTAGCGCCGCTCGAAGCTTCCCTGCCGTTGGCTCGCGCAGGGTGGCGTGATATAGGCGCGCTGTGATTGGATCGCGTGGAGTGGCACGAAATCCCGCGCATCTCCCGCAGCTCGGGGCTTTCCCTGCCATTGGCTCGCGCAGGTGGCGCGAAGTACCGCGCGTCGGCCCGCCGCACGACTGTGTGTGTTGCCAGGCGGCGCAGGCCGAAACAGTTTATTTTCACAAACAAGCTACACATTTCCAGTAGGTACCTTTATGCCGACCTCTTGTTGTACGGCAAGCCTAATATAATGTGAAGTCAGCTTAGGCTTAGACTGGCTTGATTCGCAAAACCCATTTTTCGATAGATAGGTATTAAAATAACACGTAGCCATGGCGGCAGTGCATAGGGCTGTGCATATTGAATCGAACAGGACGCGTAAGGATAAAGATCAACAACGCACACATAAGCACTGTGCACGGGTCAGCATGGGTTGCAAAATTACTTAATATTACCGCAAAAAACGCTGCCTAGTCTTTTTCCAAGTTTGTTCGATTGGCTTCCAGTCTAACCGGATACAGCTGGATACCAGTATTTTACATGGAGCGAGTCGCCTGTCTGACCTCCACGACCCAGTAACTATAAGTACCTACTCGGCACACGGTACCCCATGGCAAGACTAGTTGGGCAATGTCGACCGACCGGGGAATCATCGTGTGTTCAAGCGTAGGTACCTACCTACTTAGGTTAGGTTGGGTTATGTCGACCGACCGGGGAATCGAACCTAGAACCCCGCGCTCAGCAAACACGCACAGACCTGCCTTCGTCCTCAGACGAAGATCGTCTACTACTGAGCTCAGCTTTTTTTTTTTTTTTTTTTTGAAATGGCATCTCATAGTTTTACCACTAAGGTATTAACTACTTAACCGGACAGTCCTGCGGAGATGCTCTAAGCTAACTTAAAGCCTCCAGGCAGGGGCATAAAAACTAAAACTAACTAAAAACTAAGCGACTACTCGCTAAGGGCACCCCCTGCGGGGTACGGACCTCGGCTTAGGGCGTCGCTGGTGGGAGGGCAGCAAGTCGGGACAGGCTGGATCGGGGAGTTTAAGACTACTGACGGCACTACGTCAGCCCGGGCTGGCGTCGGGTCGTCGAGCAAGGGACGGGGAGGAGAAGTCTGATCGGATTGGGGTCGCGGACGCGAACGCGGAGGACCTCGACGGCGAGGTCGGAATGTCGGGCGACGTTTGGTTTTAAGAACCGTACTGGTAGCCCTATTACTCTCCTGGAGGAGAGTTATGGGGTCGTCGGGGTCGGTCAGTGCGTGCCTCGGACGGCGAGTACGACTAATGCGAGAGGGGGTATAGTTGGCCGCCTCCACAACCAGGGGGTTGCGGTGCTTGGCGGCAGAGTCAAAGAAACGCTTGGAAAGGCGTTTCATGAATTGGGCTATGGTGGGGATTTTAAGGTCGAGGTGGAGGGCTACGTTTCGGACGTAGTATGGGGCACCCGTAGCTTTACGGAGGAATCGGTTTTGGAGGGATTGTAACCTATGGATGTGATGGGGCCCAGCATGGGCAAATACGACACATGCATATGTCATGATCGGACGGATGCACGCCGTGTAAATGCGCAATTTGCACCTAAGTGACAATTTGCTTTTTGCATTTAGGATGGAGTGGAGCCTACCTAGAGCGAAAGCGGCTCGCGAGCGGACCTGCTTTATGTGCTCTTTGAAGTTAAGGTGATTATCGAGGATGACGCCTAAGTATTTGGCTTGCTTCTCCCAAGGGATCTGCTTGCCAAACATGGTGAGGGGCTCGGGGAGGGGGGGGAGCCTACGCGGCTTGGAGAATAGTACCGCCTGACTTTTGTCGGGATTGACTTCGATTCGCCATTTCCTGAACCAATCGCCGAGCTTGTCGACAGAGGCCTGGAGGGTGTGGCGAATCGCATCGGGGGAAAGACCCTTGGAGTAGATGGCCGTATCGTCTGCGAACAGAGCCAACTGCGCCTTCTTACTCTTCGGGATATCGCTGGTGAACAGCGTGAAGATGAGCGGGGAGATGACAGAACCCTGAGGGACACCTGCACGAATGGGACGGGGGGAGGACAGGGCGCCCTCTATGCGGTAGCGGAAGGTGCGATTCGACAGAAAGTCTCGTAAGATGAGCACGAGACGATCGGGCACACCGATTTGATACAGCTTGTATATCAAGCCGTTGTGCCAGACTTTGTCGAAGGCCTTCGCTATATCGAAGAAGACCGCACCGACTAATGTGCCTCGCATGAAGCTTTCGCTTATATGCTCGACTATGCGGTGGGCCTGATGAATACTGCAGTGTTGGGTGCGGAACCCGAACTGCTCATTCGGTATGAGGCCCTTGGTCTCGGCAAAGTCTCTGAGACGCTTATAAATAAGCCTCTCGTAGATCTTTCCGAGTACCTTGAGCAGACTGATGGGGCGGTAGCTAGAGGGCTCGCTCTTGGGCTTGCCGGGTTTAGGGATACCTATGACCGTGGCTTCCTTCCACGTTTGGGGGAAAATGTTGTTGTTGAGAGCACCATTGAAGATGATGGTCAACAGCATTATCAAGTGGGCGGGGAATAGTTGGACCACTCTATTAGTGAGACCATCTGAACCGGGGGCTTTGCGAGTTTTAAGACCCTTGATGATCTCGTGCACCTCGTCAGGGGTGACGGGGGGCAGTGGATCGTCAGGGTCCTCTACGGGGGGTTGAGCGAGTCTGCGCTCGACTTCAGCGTCTATCTCAGTGAGATGCGCCTGGTCTACTGGCAAAAGGCTGGGTGAGCATTGGGCCTCGAGACTGTCGGCTAGGCATTCGGCCTTGTCGGCGTCGTCGAAAGCTATGGTCGTATCAGGGCGGACTAGTGGGGGCATGGCGGCGCTCTGTTGGGACCGGAGTTTCCTCTGGAGCTGCCAGAAAGCTAGGTGGGTCGGTTCTAGATCACTGAGCATCTTATCCCAGCCCGCTTCACGCAGCTCAGCGATGCGAGAACTTACTTTACGTTGTAAGTAACGCATGTGAGATTTGTTAGCGGGGCAGGGAAAGTTGCTGTAGGCACGGGTGGCCGCGTTCTTCTCGGTCATCAGATCACGTACATCGGCCGGCAATTTGAAGCGGAAGTTATCCTCCGCTGGAACTTGCCTTGAACAATCGTTCAAAACCGTTTGTACGTGGTCCGTGAGCGAGTCGATCGCGGCCACCGTGTCCTCGACAGAGTCGAACTGCTCGGGGATTGAGTCTAGCTGGGGGGACGTGTTGGATTTCAGCAATTCGCCTACTTTCCTCCAGTCCGTAACCTTCCTGGTGGCCGGGGGCTGAGTGGGGTCGGGGAGACCTATGCGGGGGGCCAGTTTCATGACAACAGGACGGTGGTCAGAGGTAAGCTCTTGCACCGTTTCTATTGAGTTTAACCTAAGGTTGACGTTCTTAAGGAGCGCCGTGTCTAGGACATCTGGGGAATGGTTGGGGTCATGGGGAAAGTGGGTATGAGTCATCGGGGCGATGACGTCAAAGTTCATGGTATTGGAGAGGTCGAGTAAGAGTCGACCTCTGAAGGAAGATTTGGTACTATTCCAAGCCGGATGTTTGGCATTGAGATCGCCCGCTATAATAACGGAGTCACTCATGCCTAGTAAGGAAGAGAGATCGTTGGAGATCTCTTGGGGATTCTCTGTTGCTGGGGTGCGGGGAGGGATGTAGGCAGAGACTAGGGTGATCGGCTGATGGCCGGTCATGCCTAGGCGGCAAACAGAGACTTCTATTTGAGAGAGGGCAGGAGGATCCATCGGGATGCAATAGAGCTCCTTTTTGTAATAAATGAGGGTGCCACCTCTGTGACAGCGAGTCCTATCATTGCGAACTATGCGATAGTTCGCTATGGATGGGTTACGCCTATGGGGTTTGAGGAAGGTTTCCTGAACTAGCAGGATATCTATCTGATGGTCGCGGAGGAATTCCGCGATCTCATCTCTTTGACCATTAATGCCGTTGGCATTGAAGAAGCCTAAATTAAGGGATCGGGGTTTGAACCTAGCTACGGGTGTATTATCCATAGTGGGGGGTAGATGGGTTAGCGAGGGAGGACATGGCTTGCGTAATCTCCGGGTACGCTTTGAATATAAGGGGGATCCTCATCACGTCATTGGCTTTCCTGGCAGCGACGATCTCGTCGGCCATTTGCCTAGCGCGAGGGGTGAAGAACGTCATATAAGACGTGGTGATCACCGAGAAGGGGTCGAGTGAAGCCGCGGGGGGAGGGGGGGGGGGGGACGAGCTACTGCCGGAGCAGGGAGCGGCTGAATGAGGGGCGCTGGAGCGCGAATGCGGGGGTCCATGAGTGGGGGGATGCGGGAGGGGGGGGGTTGGGGTTTGGGAGTACCCATGGAGGGGAAAGCTCGCTGATGTTGCAGCTGATTCCAGGGGCTAGGCCTCTGGGGGCTAAGCCTTGCTGGAATTTGGGCGGAGGGGGCCTTGTAGGCCGAGGGAGCTTCCCTCTGCTGGCGAGCGTCAGAGCGCTTAGTCAGCTTGGAGGAGGGAGCCTTGGGGGCTTTGGGGCAGCCTCTGTAGTTCGCGGGATGCCCTGTCTGCCCGCAGAGCACGCAACTGGGAGGCTCCGTGCAGAGCGAGCGGTCTTTCGGGCGCGTGCAGTCCGCAGTGCCATGCTCACCCAGGCACTTGACGCACCTGGGCTTAGCATAGCAATGCTTTTGCGAGTGCCCGTAGAGTTGACATCGGTGGCATTGCCCGATTGTCGAGTTCTTATGTGGCTTTTCGATGTCAAAGCCAGTCAGGTTGCAGATGGCTTTGACATTGAATATCGGGTGGATACGGGCCTCGGTGGGGGGACATACCACGAGGACCATGTCGAATGCCTCGCCGCTGCGGGCGCGGTGCATGCGGTGGACTTCGTCGACAGGGATACCCTGTAACATTAAGTCATCCTTAATGTCGGCGGAAGGGATTTCACGTGGGATCCTTTTGATCACCACGCGAGTCTGTTTCTCCTCGGGGAGGGAGAAGGTGTGGAACGCCACACCTCTGGAACGGAGGAGTCGAGTGATGTCCCGATAGTCTTTCGACGTCGGGATGGTCACCTTGATACCCTGTTGGGTATTGCGGGCGCTGGTGTATGCGATCTTTTGATCGCAGCACCATCTGGAAATGTCGGTCCACTTCGCCTTATCCTGAATATAGATAGGGGGAGGGGGGGGGATCTTCTTCTTCTGGGTGCCAGAAGTAGAAGGAACGGGGGACATGGGGGCATCCTGGCTCGAGGATGGAGCGGGGGTAAGAGGGGTCAGAGAGAGGGCGGTGGGGGTGAGGACCGCGGGGGGGGAGGGGGGAATGGGGGAGCTAGGGCCTGAGGCGAGTTCCTCGAAAGCGACCACCTTGGTGGCCTGGGAGGAACTCTGCTTCTTCTTCTTCCTCTTGCTTCCCTTCCCGGTGACGGGCACGAAGCCTTCGTCGTCAGAATGGGAGGAAGAGGAGGAGGAGTGAATGGCCTCAGGATCGGACTGAGACAACTGTGGGATAGTGGGGAAGGGGGTGGCCGCCCGCTTTGAAGAAGCAGGCATTGGGGTATCGGGCCGCCTCTGAGAAGTGGGCACGTCGACGTCCATGTCCCTGGAGGGAACGGACGGACTGAGCAGGCTCTCAGGGGCGGGAGGGGCGAGAGGGGCTATTAGGACATCGCTGAAGTCGGCGATGGCCATGTCGGGGAAGATAGCGCGGTGGAGCTTAGTGAGCTCCTCGGCATATTTATCCTCAAGACTTTCCTTTTTAAGGATTGTCGTGAAGACCTCGAGGATTAGGAGCACCGACCTTGCGGTGGGGTCCGAACTCGGCTCTATCGTGAGCGACATAGTTAAATGACGGGGGAGCCTAACATTCCCTAAAACCTATCTCCCCGGATGGACTTGTCCGGGGATGTGTGACCCTCCCTGCCGGGTATAGACAGGGAGGTGAGTACCTACTGGTGAGCCCTAAGCTTGCTTTGGCCCGTTGCCTATCTTATTTGTGCAACGGGGTCCTAACATGGGTCTGGTGCGAAGGGGTAGACACACCCAACCGACACCAGGTGTGTAGCTGTTGAAGGAAAACTGTCACCAATGCCGACTAGGAGACCCCCCAAGGCCGAACACTGGGACCCGTCCAACTGACTGCCTCACCCTGATGGGGATCGGCGGGTGTGATTGGGTCAACACCCCACTCGGTTTCGTTGGCACCGTATGGTATCCACCGAGGACCACGAAACTGTGGTTTTTCCCTGAAGGGGACAAATAACCCGACGACCGTTTTATCGAAAATAACTGTTAGAAGAAATACTAAACTAGTTGTGCCTTGAAAAAGGCACACAACTAGCGGCTGAAGATAGTCACTATATAAATATAGTACTATGTAGATCGTCACGAGGTGCGACGAAATCTTGATAGCAGGAACCACAGAGCCGGAATCGGGAGCACTCGAACCACAAACACGTCCGTCCGCTACCGCTGCCGCGCGCCGAGTGTGTGAGCTCAGCTCGGAATGCACTGCCTTATATACCTCCGTGTTTCGCGTCGCGCCCGCCACAGAATTCGCCGCGAAATTCGCGGCGATTCGCCGCGCTACGACACAAAATGAAACCTATTGTATGGCGTTACAACACAAAATGGAATATTTTGTATGGCGTCGCCGCGAATACGCCGCGAATTCGCGGCTTCGGCGCGCTACAACACAAAATGAAACATACTGTATGGCGTTACAACACAAAATGGAATGGCCGCGAATTCAGTTGGTGTAGCGCGGCGAATCGCGCGCGAATTCGCCTTGAATATTATGAAAGTATAAAAGGCGATGCATTCCGAGCTGAGCTAAGTAGTAGACGATCTTCGTCGGAGGACGAAGGCAGGTCTGTGCGTGTTTACTGAGCGTGGGGTGCTAGGTTCGATTCCCCGGTCGGTCGACATAACCCAACCTAACCTAAGTAGGTAGGTACCTACGCTTGAACACACGATGAGGAAACTGGCAAATTCGGTCGTGCTTTTCGCAGTAGGTACTTATTTATTTTAAAATGAAGAAATTTTTATTTAGTTTTCAATTTACCTATGTGATTTCGGAAAATAAGTGTGCTTTCGGCTGCAATGCAACACGTTTTTATGGCCTTTTGGAAATTATCCTAATTTACATACATAAGAGTAGGTATAGATATTGTATTGGAATCATAGACATAAGAAATATATTTCTATGATTGGAACTAACCTAGGTACTACTAGGTAGGTACTTATTATGTCTTCGAATTTTAGGTTCTAGGACATGCCGGTTGCCTCATGATCACGATGTTTTCCTTCACAGTTTTGAGAGCAGTGGTGATGATTTACACAAAGTAAAGCGCCTGGCTGGGTTCGAACCCACGATCTACAACTTATAAGTCACGGGCTGATAACGCTGGGTCACCACTCCTTTGCTTACCTAAGTACCTACTTGTTTTTACCCGATTACGGCGAAGAAAAAAGGAGGTTTATGATTTTGACTGGTATGTATGTATGTTCATCTGTTCCCTCCTATCTTCTAAACCACTCATCACAATTTGACAAATGAGGTATCGTTGGAAGCGTTTTGGTCGTCCGCTGGTTATAGGCTATGACGTCACATTAATTGGCGCCCGGTAGGGGACATAAAGTCAGTAAAAAAAAAAATGTTTAATCGTACCATGTAGGTAAGGGATACCCTACATGGTACGATTAAACAAATACGGAGTGTTAGGGCATAAATCGAACAGATTACGTTATTTGGGTTTTAGTTTTTACCCGACTACGGCGAAGAAAAAGGAGGGTTATGATTTTGACCGGTATGTATGTATGTATGTATGTTCATCTGTTCCCTCCTATCTTCCAAACCACTTATCACAATTTGACAAATGAGGTATCGTTAGAAGCGTCGTGATTGTCCGCTGGTTATAGGCTATGTGAAGTCACATTAAATTAAAAATGGCGCCCTCTAGAGGACATAAAGTGAGGAACTTAAAAAAAAATATGGTTTACTCGTACCATGTTGGGTATCAAATGAAAGGGCTTAATGAGCACATTTCAAAAATATATATATTATAACCTCAAAAGTATTTAAAAAAAATCAAGTAACAAAAACTAAAACCCAACTACGACTTAAAAGATATAAACAAGGCACACAGACAAATTAAAAATCCGGAGTCACACGTAATCTGTTCGATTTATGCCCTAACACGTGTGACTCCGGATTTTTAATTTGTCTGTCTGTGGTATCTTGTTTATACCTTTTAAGTCGTAGTTGGGTTTTAGTTTTTATTACTTGATTTTTTTTAAATTCTTTTGGGGTTATAATAATTATAAATTTTTGCTTTTTCCATCATCAATATCGCTGAAAGAATGTCACTTTGTCTAGGGCCTCTGTCATATATTTTTGAAATGTGCTCATTAAGCCCTTTCATTTGATACCCAACATGGTACGATTAAACCATTTTTTTTTTTAAGTTCCTCACTTTATGTCCTCTAGAGGGCGCCATTTTTAATTTAATGTGACTTCACATAGCGTATAACCAGCGGACAATCACGACGTGATAAGTGGTTTGGAAGATAGGAGGGAGATTCAAATCATACGCACCCTACTAAATGCACGGAATTTATTAATGAATTCGTAGATACGTTCCTTTGCGGCCGATAGGTACTCGCCGCACTTGCCGTCGGCTCCTTTGATATCATCAGGCCCACGAGCCGCCGCTGCGCCGGAGCTGTTCGCTCGCTCATCCCCCCGCCCGCCCGCGTCCCGCGCTTCAGTCACCTGCGATTAGTCACGGCGGCGTGACGTCGCGCTGTTTGTTTCCGCGTATGCATCGTCCACCCGGCCATAGTTATCGTATCTAAACATGTACGAATATTCTAACGTAGAGTATCTTGTTTGGTGAAAACAGCCAGTGCGAGGCGAATGTACGCAGAAGAAGAACATCTTCAGTCGCTGCGAAAGAACGGTACTTATCCCTTCTCCTCAAATTCCCCGGAAAACCCCGGACCCTGCATGGAGTTTTGTCACTGGCTGCAGAACCGTTCCGTCATTGACACCATGTTGCAAGACGTTCCTGATCCCTATCTGCAAGACATGTACTTCCAGCATGACAGATTTCCAGCTCACTACAAACGATCTGTGCGCGCGTATCTCGATGGTCAATTCGGTGATAAGTGGATAGGTCGCGGTGGACCTGTGAACTGGCGGCCGACTTGACTTTTATTTGTGGGCCGAACTAAAACGTTTAGTCTTACGTTTAGTGTATACCGAAGAAGCTCAAAGCGTTAGTGATTTAAAACAGCGAATAATAGACGCTTTTAATGTTTTGAAAAGTGATAGAGACACGCCTCGAAGTTTACCAAACAATATGCAAAGACGTGCTAACGAAACATTTTGAACAATAATTACCTACTGCGATATCGCTAAAAAGGTAGGTACAGACCTAAGTTCATTTTTTGTAAAATGCGCGCAATGCGCGTGCGCGTCGGTCGGTCGTGTCGCCCGCGCGCGAGTACCGCTCAGCTGCTCGGCTCTCGTACGTGAACCCCGGCAAGTGAACTCTCACGCACTTAATTATCAAGTTTCTATGTACGGGTGTGTGCGTAGGCGCGCTGACGTTACTTAGCAACGGGTCGACCGAACGACCTTCTGTCAATGTTCTCGCTCCCGCATGAATGCACGTCCTTTTCATTTTGAATGAAGTACAGTCGAGTATTCTTGCTTATTCAAGTATTTATTGTTTCGAATTATTTAAAAAAGATTACTTAGATTGTTTTAAAAGTTCGTTCCGAGTCTTTCTTACTGTTTTCGTATTATATTTGTAAGCATAGGTTTTCTTATTATTTTATCTTTTTAATTGTTATTCTTTTGGTGTGAGGCTTATTTAGTCAATTGGTTATTTGTATTGTATGTTTGAGAATTTTTGGGTATTGTGTTCATTTTATTTGTAGATCAGGTTTGTTTTAGTTTATTAGTAAGTGGAGTATAAATGTTATTAGGTTGATTTTTAATTTGATTTTGGAAACGTTTTAAATACGACTGTACCATGCGAGGGGCCCGAGGGGCGGCCGCTTACTAGTTTTCTACGCAAAAGAAATGTGCGTGCGTATCGCTCGCACACACGTACAACTTTCATTCATGCGCGATCGCAGCCTACGCCCGCCGCCGCGCCGTTTAGTTTATCTCCTATGATGGATAGTTTTCATGATTTTTGAAGGAAATTCCGAATCTGTACAATCTCAATGGTACTAAGCAAATATTCTCGGGTATGGCTTCTGTTCCACTTACACAACACACCTTATTATGCTCGAGACGTCAAAAAATTTCATCCGGTATATATTTTTTTATGAATGTCCGGCTATAACTCCGTCATTTATACAAGGATTTGCAAAATTAAAAAAAAAAAACGAAAGACTTCCAAAAAAGTTTTTATTACTTAGAACTATCGTACTTATAAGATAATTCTAATAAAAGTGTAAAGTATACAGCTTTTTTTTAAAGTGTAGCTATTTAATAGAGTTAAAGATAAAATGAATAAAGTAGATGTAAACAGCAATAACAGTTTTACATGTTACAAAGGAAACAACCGATTCAAAAAATCGTACTCGTTTGCTAGTCACGAAGTCACAATTTCACAAAACGGTAGATTCGTATGTTCAATCGTACAATTTTTTTTTTATCAGTCTAATATTAATATTACTTACTGAAAAGACGCTGCCTAGCCTTTTTCCAACTATGTTCGATTGGCTTCCAGTCTAACCGGATGCAGCTGGATACCAGTATTTTACATGGAGCCACTGCCTGTCTGACCTCCACAACCCAGTAACTGTAAGTACTGGGCACACGGTACCCCTTGGCAAGATTGGTTGTTGTTGTCTTAGGTCCCTTGTCAGACTTAGGTTAGGTTGGGCAATGTCGACCGACCGGGGAATGGAACCTAGCACCCCGCGCTCAGCAAACACGCACAGACCTGCCTTCGTCCTCAGACGAAGATCGTCTACTACTGAGCTCAGCTTTTTTTTTTTTTTTTTTTTTTTACTAGGGCATCTCATAGTTGATTTTAGATGAAAATCGTAACTATTTAACCGGACTTTCCTGTGGCTGCCTTAAGCTACTACACTCAGGGCCTCCAGCCAGGGGCATATGACTATTCTAAATTAAAACTAAGTGAACGCTCGCTAAGGGCACCCCCTGTGGGGTACGAACCTCGGCTTAGGGCGTCACTGACGGGAGGACAGCAAGATGGGACAGGCTGGATCAATATAGGATCATTATTATTATTATATGGGGAATTTAAAGCTACGTGCTCAGCTGCGGCGCGGGCTGGCACATCATCGGACAAGGGACGGGGAGACGAATTTAATCGGGATCGCGGTCGTGCTGGACCTCGGCGGCGAGGTCGGAATGACGGTAGGCGTCTGTTTTTGTGTTTCAGAACTGTACTGGTGGCCCTGTTGCTCTCCTGGAGGAGGGTTATGGGATCGTCTGGCTCTACAAGTGCATGCCTCGGACGGCGGACTTTGCTAATCCTAGAGGGGGCATAGTTAGCGGCCTCGACAACCAGAGGGTTGCGATGTTTGGCGGCTTTATCGAAGTAACGCTTGGAAAGGCGTTTTAGGAACTGGCGGATTGTGGGGATCTTTAAGTCGAGATGGAGGATCTCGTTACGAACGAACCAGGGGGCTGACGTGATTTTACGTAGGAAACGGTTCTGTAGGGTTTGCATCCTATGGATGTAGTGGGGCTTTGCGTGAGCAAAGACGGACCCCGCATAGGTCATGATGGGACGAATGCACGCCGTGTAGGTACGCAATTTGCACTTGAGTGACAATTTGCTACGTGCATTCAGGACGGAGTGGAGTCTACCTAGAGCGAAAGCGGCACGCGAGCGCACCTGCTTTATGTGCTCTTGAAACGAGAGTTTATCGTCCAGCGTTACACCTAGATATTTAGCTCGCTTCTCCCAAGGAATCGGCTTGCCAAACATGGTGAGCGGACTGGGGGCGGGGGCACTAAAACGATTACGCGATTTCTGGAAGAGAACCGCTTGACTTTTATCTGGATTTACTTCGATTCGCCATTTTCGAAACCAGGCGCCGAGCTTGTCGACCGCTGCCTGGAGAGCTAGGCGAATCTGATCGGGTCGACGCCCCCTCGAGTAAATGGCCGTATCGTCTGCGAACAGAGCCAACTGCGCCTTTTTACTTTTGGGAATGTCGCCGGTGAACAAAGTGAAAATGAGGGGAGACAGCACGGAGCCCTGAGGGACTCCGGCTCGTATGGGTCGGGGAGAGGAGAGGGCACCTTCGATACGGTAGCGAAAGGTGCGGTTCGACAGAAAGTCTCGAATGATGAGCACGAGACGGTCAGGCACTCCGAGTTGGTATAACTTGTATAACAAGCCATTGTGCCAGACTTTGTCGAAAGCTTTCGCTATATCGAAGAATACCGCACCGGTCACCTCACTGCGTTGGAAACCAAAGCTTATGTGTTCGATGATCCGGTGTACCTGATGCACGCTAGAGTGCTGAGTTCGAAAGCCGAACTGCTCGTTGGGGATGAGGCCCTTGGTCTCTGCATAGTCTCTGAGACGCTTATAAATAAGCCTCTCGTAGATTTTGCCGAGAACCTTGAGCAGACTGATTGGGCGGTAACTCGAAGGGTCCGACCTGGGCTTGCCGGGCTTCGGGATACCAATGACGGTGGCTTCTTTCCACGCTTGGGGGAAGATGTTATTGCTCAGAGCACCATTGAAGATGGTGGTCAATAGCATTATAAGATGGGCGGGGAACAATTGAACCACCCTATTGGTGATTCCGTCTGAACCGGGGGCTTTACGATTTTTAAGATCCTTGATGATCCCGTGCACCTCGTCTGGGGTGACGGGGGGCAAGGGGTCATCAGGGTCTTCTACGGGGGGAAGTGAGGTTCTACGTTCGACTTCCGCGTCTACCTCATGGAGGTGAGCTTGGTCTACTGGTAGGGAGCTGGGGGAGCATTGAGCCTCTAGGCTGTCTGCTAGGCATTCTGCCTTTTCTAAATCCTCAAAAGCGATGGATTTATCGGGACGTACTAGGGGGGGCATGGCGGCTTCCTGCGGGGACTTGAGTTTCCTCTGAAGGTCCCAGAATGCTAGATGAGTTGGCTCTAGGTCGCTCAACATCTTATCCCAACCCGCGTTACGCAGCTCTTGTACACGTTTCTTTACAGTTCTCTGTAAATAGCGCATATGAGCTTTGTTAGCGGAGCAGGGAAAGGTGGTGTACGCACGGACAGACGCGTTCTTCTCAGTTATCAGATCACGCACTTCCTGTGGGAGCCTCCAGCGACGGTCGTCCGTCGCCGGAGCCTCCTTTGAACATTCGTTCAAAACAGATTGTACGTGATCAGTAAGTGAGTCGATCGCGGCCGTCGTGTCCGCGGTAGAGTCAAACTTATCGGGGATAGAATCTAGTTGGGGGGACGTGTTGGATTTCAGCTTTTCGCTTACTTTCTTCCAGTCCGTTACCCTTTTGGTGGCTAGGGGAGATTGGGAGGCGTCGTCCGGGAGACCTATGCGGGGGGCCAGTCTTATAACTATTGGACGGTGGTCAGAGTTAAGCTCGTCTACCGTTTCTATCGAGTCTAGACGTAGGCTGACGTTCTTAAGGAGCGCCAGGTCGAGTACGTCGGGGGTATGATTGGGGTCGTGGGGGAAGTGAGTGGGAGTCATCGGAGCGATGACATCAAAGTTCTTGGAGGAAGAGAGGTCGAACAAGTGTCGCCCTCTAGTGGAGGTAGTGGAACTATTCCACGCGGGATGTTTGGCATTGAAATCGCCTGCTATTATAGCGGAATTACTAAGGCCTAATAGGGCAGAGAGGTCGTCCGAGAGGGACTGAAAGTCCTCAGCGGCACTCTGGGGGGGGAGGTAGGCCGACACTAGAGTGATCGGTTCGTGACCTGACATGCCTAGACGGCATATAGAGACTTCTAAACGAGAGAGGGTGGGAGGGTCCATAGGGATGCAATAAAGTTCCTTTTTATAATAAATGAGGGTTCCGCCCTTGTGGCAACGCGTTCTATCGTTACGGACTATACGATAGTTGGCTATGGAGGGATTGCGGTTACTAGGTTTGAGGAACGTTTCCTGAACAAGGAGAATATCTAATTGATGGTCGCGGAGGAAGAGAGAGATCTCATCTCGTTGACCGTTGATGCCATTGGCATTGAAGATACCTAGCCTGAGGGATCGGGGTTTAAACCTAGCTAAGATGGCTTTATCCATTATGAGTTGGATTAGCGAGGGAAATTAGGGCTTGCGTAACGTCCGAGTACGCGTTGTAGATCACTTGAATCTGAGCTAGATCGCATCTATCCCTGGCTGCCTGGATTTCGGCGGCCATTCTGATAGCGCGGGGGGAGTAAAAGATCATGAACGTGGATGCTAACACGTTAAAGGGATCTTTACCTACGTTTGGGTTTTGGGGAGCCACAGAAGTGGGAGCGGGGCGAGAGTTAGCTGGCGCGGGAGCGCGTTTTGCGAGAGGCGCGGAGGGCGCGGGGGGTGCGGGGGGAGGGGGGGGTGCAAAATGCGCGGGGGGCGCGAGGTGCGCTGGGGGGTGGGCACGGATACGCGGGTCCATGAGAGAGTAGAGGGGGGTGTGGGGGGCAGGGGGTTTCGCGGAGGCTAACTTGGGGAATGATTGCTGGTGTTGCAGCATATTCCAGGGACTGGGGCGCTGAGGGCTAAGTCTCTCTGGAATTTGAGAGGAAGGAATGGGAGGGAATTCCCTATACTGACGATTGTCAGCACGCTTATTAAGCTTGGGAGAGCTTGACTTGGGGGCTTTGGGACAGCCACGATAATTGGCTGGGTGCCCTTCTTGGCCACATAGCACACAGCTGGGAGGGCTGAGGCAGAGGGAACGGTCCTTAGGACGCGTGCAATCGGCAGTGCCGTGCTCTCCCAGGCACTTTACGCACCTGGGGGTCGCATGGCAGTGCTTTTGCGAATGGCCATATAGCTGGCAACGGTGGCATTGCCCTATATTCCCGTTTTTACGGGGTTTCTCTATTATAAAACCGGTAAGGTTACAGAGGGACCTAATATTGAAAATGGGGTGATGCCCCTCTACTGGAGAGCATACGACAAGTAGCATGTCGTATGCTTCACCGCCACGCGAGCGGTGCATGCGGTGGACTTCGTCCACGGGGACATTTTGCGACTGAAGGTCGGCTTTTATGTCGGCGGGGGCTATTTCCTTAGGGATACGTTTTATAACGACCCTAATCTGTTTTTCTTCTGGGAGCGAGAAGGTGTGGAATGAGATTCCTCTAGCTCTCAGAAGCTTTGTTAACTCGCGATAATCGTTCGCGGTCGGGACAGAGATTTTAATACCCTGTAGGGTAGACTTGGCGTTGGTGAAGCCGATTTTCTTATCGACACACCATTTGGACACATCTGTCCACTTCCCCTTGTCCTGAAGGAACACGGGGGGTGGGGGACGGGGCTTTCTAGTGCCCGAAGTGATAGAGACGGCGGGAGCAACTTGTGCATCGGTCGCGGCGGGGGAGGTGGAGGGGGAAGCTACTGTCGCAACGGTAGCGCTACTAGGCGCTATACCGGCTACTTGCGCTACGGGGGTAGGGGTGGGGGAAATTACGTCATCGACGGCGATGACTTTGTTTGCCTGACTGGATGTTTGTCTCTTCTTCTTCCTTTTGCTCCCCTTTCCTGAGACTGGGGTAAACCCATCGTCCTCGGAATGGGAGGAAGGGGAAGGAGCGGAGGCATTCTCAGTGTCTGAGGCATAATTAAAGGGCGTAGCGGATCGCTTTGAGGAAGCGGCCGGCTCGGTAGTGTCCATTGACTCTACCGCTGGGCTGAAGGCCGGGCTGAAGGCCGGACTGGGGGACCTAATGAAGGGGTCTTCCAGCTCTATAGCTGGAAGAGACTGGGTTTGGGGAATAACATCGCTGAAATCAGCGATGTCTGAGCTCAGCTCGGAATGCACTGCCTTATATACCTCCGTGTTTCGCGTCGCGCCCGCCACAGAATTCGCCGCGAAATTCGCGGCGAATTCGCGGCGAATCCATACAAAATGTTCCTAAAGTTGGTGTGGCGCTGCGAATCGCGCAGATCTGTTTCGCGGAGCGAATTTCGCTCCTGTGTGTTGGGTCGCGCGCGTTTTCATAGAAATTGTTCTACGGATATTATTTCGCAGATTCGCGTCGCGCGGCGAATCGCCCCAGTGTGTAAGAGCCTTTAATCCTACTCTACTCAGGATTGTTAAGGCTCTTACATACTGGGGCGATTCGCTGCGCGACGCGAATTTTAACAAAACAATTTCTGAGAATTGTTTTGTTAAAATTCGCGTCGCGCGGCGAATCGCGCCAGTATGTAAGAGCCTTTATTCAGTTATTTGACTTTGTGTAAATTATTTCATCACCACTGCTCTAGGCTGATGTTGATGCTGATAGCAAAATATTTGCCCTAAAATGCCTTGTGAGTTTTGTGAATTTCTTTTATCTAGAATTAATCATAATCTATAAGATAGGTAGAGGAGAACGTACTTATCTACCTGTTTGCTGAATTTCATTCAAATGAGAGAGGCAGAGATGCCCAGTTGAATTTTTGAGATAGTTGTATCGGGTCGTGCAAAGTGCGCAAAGTGATCGTGCAAAGTTATTGGGTTTTTCCATCTGGGATTTCTCAGTAGCTGCCCGGAGTTTGGATTTGTGCCTGGTTGGTGGCAATAGGCTCGCACTTATTACACGCGACTCAAACATAACTGGCTGCTAACATAAAAAGTGGGTGTATAGGAACACCTCTGCCCAACCCTTCGGGAAATACAGGCGTGATGTTATCTTATGTGTAGTATGTGTAGATGACCATCATCTGCCTAGCCTTGTCCCAACAATGTTGGGGTCAACTTCCAGTGTAACCGGATGCAGCTGAATACCAGTATTTTACATGGAGCGACTGCCTATCTGACCTCCACAACCCAGTTACTGGGTAACACGATACCCCTTGGTAAGACTGGTTGTCAGACTTTCGGGCTTCTGACGACCCGTAACGACCTACGGCTTAACGTGCTTTCCGAGACACGGAGGAGTCTCGGTATGTAATGATGGTCACCCATCCACAGACCAACCCCGGCAAGCGTAGCTTAACTTGATATATCGACCCGTGCGGCTGTTATTACTTAGTCACGAGCTCAATGACCATATTACAATGTGTAGATGACCATATTACAACTAAATAAACAGAAGAGAGGCCCTTAAAATTATTGAGACTTGTGAGTCAGTATTCTAAATTGGTGAGGAGGCCTTGTGACACTATAATGGTCTAAATTAGACTTCACGTCTCATACAGCATGTAACAAAAATCCTGTCCGATTCTAAAGGGCCACGTAGTTACTGCAATAAAATTACCAGAAAAAAAAAGTAAGTATTGAAAATAAAAAAGTTATTGCAATTTGAAATTCACATTTTTAGTACCAATATTACCCCAATTTAATTATAAATTAGCAAATTTTCTGCAGAGGTCATATGTTATGACTAGTAATCACAAAATGAAAAAAAATGCGGCGATTCTTCATTTTCATATTTCATATTGTGACGTTAAATAGCCTACTATTTAACATCACCCTATGACGCGGGCAGAAGCTAGTCCATGGTATCGTATACAGCGTGTAAAAAAAACCCTGTGCTATCCGTGCTATCATACCGAGAGTCTATTTATGAGTTTTTTTTAGCCCAATTTTTGAGGAAGGCTATTGGTAGCCTTCCTCAAAAATTGGGCTATCAAATGCAAAAAGACTAACTGGTAACTGGACTGGTGGTGGTTTTAAATCCGACTGGTAGTTCCAGAGATTAGCGCGTTCAAACAAACAAACTCTTCAGCACATAACTAAATTAGATCTGATAATAGTATTATCACAAGAACTTCATAGAGAACTTTAGTAGTGTTCAAAGTCTATACTAATATCATATTAGTATAGGTGGATTATAGACTTTTAACACTACTAAAGTTCTGTAAATTCACCAAGATAGACAGGTTAAAGATGATAATACCAATACCTATATACCTACACATCCTATATTCTTTGAGTTGTCTTTTAACAAAACAACGAACAAAGAACTGCCCCGTTGGTCTCGTGGTCGCAAGCGCGACTGCAGAGCGTGGGGTCCTGGGTTCGATTCCCGGGTCGGGCAAAGTGTTATTGGATTTTTCCATTAGGAATTTCGTAGTAACAGCCCGGAGTTTGGAAGTTGGCGGTGTGATACCCCCGTGCCTCGGAAAGCACGTTAAGCCGTTGGTCCTACGCCTGATCTCTCTCCGGTCGTGTCGGATTACCGTCCCATCGGACTATGAGAGTGAGGGAAGAGAGAGTGCACTTGTGTCTGCGCAAACACTTGTGCACTATAATATCTCCCGCGCCGAAGGCTAGTCTCCGTTGAGATTGGCCGCCGTGGCCGAAAATACGGTCTGGAGGACTATATCTATATAACAAAACACTGAAAAAGAAATAGAATCACTAAAAATTCAATAATGCTTTATGAATTTAAAAGACACCAAGGTAAACAGTAGTAATTGATATCTACGTATATAAATTAAGATATTGAAACTAAACCACATTTTTGTAAAATATTTACCACAATTAATGTAAATAGGTATAATTTGTAATGATTGATTTATTTTTCGTTATGTGGTGTACAACAATAAAGTATATATGAATAAATAAATACCACCTGTGCACCGCAAATAAAAGTGTATACGTTCATAGTTAACTTCCAAATAAAGTTGCTTTTCGTGTCTATCTAGACTACTTAGTATAAAAGCATAATCAGCCTTGAATGGTCCGACTGCTGGGACACAGACCTCCTCCCTCCGAGAGGGAGTTTGACGAATTGGATCCTCGAAACTACACAATGGATTTTACTGTGGTATTCACCATCGTTTAGAGCATTTTATTTCGCAAGCTTTATATGTATAACACATTAATATTTAACTTAGATACAGTACAGAAATCTTGATGTTTTGACATGTCGTCATTACACCCGAAGTGGGAGCAGTAAAGAAATAAAACCAATTTAACACAAATATATTTAATTTCAGAGAGAACGAAACACGTTGTCACACAACTTTCGAATTTTTTGAACAAATGCACTTTATTTAATTGGCTATGAGTATTAAAACTTTTAAAGACACATCACACACATTTACGCAAAGACTTCTATTAAATACTTAAGTCCAGATCCTCTTTCACTCTTTAGCTTTATATTTACAAATCCGAAGCCCAGTCCACCGCGAGTTATCGACGCTTCGGCCTTCGACTCAGCCAAATCCTTGATAGCAATCCCTTTAATCTTCTGGTCTCCTGCTGGATACTCGAAAAACACTTCTTGTTCTCTCTTGATCAATGGTATGGCCGTAGACTCGACCATTTTATCGTAGACCTTGCGGACTAAACCTGTTTGGTCGTAAACATGGCCTACAAATACACTGTTGGAGTGAACTAAGGCTATTATAGCCGACACTAAAATGATTTCTTTAAACATTTTAATCGAGTGAACTCAGTGAGTCGTGTGGTTCTACTGTGATTGTCTATGCCAGTGTGTGAATGAGACGGATTGATATGCAAGAAGGAAAGGTCTAGTGGTCAGTAATTTAGCTCACCGGTATTAGAGGGCGTTTACATGGAGTTTACTGGCAGATTTACCTTCATTTTGTTGTTTGGACAAATGTTTACTTATTTGTTTAGGTAATATTAGTGTTGTTAGTAAATGATTATTGAAGTCGATGTAGTAATTTATTTTAATATAAAATTAAAGAAACAACTCCTATATTGTTGAAATCTGTAATTAATTGTACACACGTTCATCACAGTCAATCTGTAACTTAACATAATATTATAAAACATTTACGATAGATACATACAACACAGCTTCACAACGTCCATAATCAGCAAATATAGAACTTATTAATTACCACAATAAACGAAGCGCGAAGAACGTAACTAAACGAAACAAAAATCTTCAAAAAATCACGCGTAGATTTCTATGAGAAAGTTAAAACCAGATCCTCTTTCGCTCTTCAGTTTCAGATTCGCGTAGCTAAATCCTAGTCCTCCCAAAACAATCGATGGTTCTGCTAATCCATTATCCAAGTCCTTGATAGCAATTCCTTTGATCTTCGAGTCTCCAACTGGGTATTCGAAATTGACAAATTTCTCTCTCTTGAACAACGGTATTGCGTTCGCATCAACGGTTGTCTCATAAACTTTTCTTACGCCATTCTGTTCCCAGGTTTGGCCAACAATGACACTTCTGCAGTGAGCCGTCGATATGACAGCACATAATAATAAGATTTTATACATGATTCTTTCGAAGTACGTGTCGACTCGTGAGCAAATCGTTACTGAGAGATATTTAGTGCAGAGGTCAATTGTTCGTTTATTTAAGGCTGTGTTTACATGTCATGACTGTTATTATAGTATTATTTGTTACGGTTGTGTTATAGTGATATGGAAGACGTGTTGTTTTTTTTTTTTTAAAGGACTTACTATTTTAGATTTTGGAATGTTTGAAGGACGCTAAAGCCTGAAAAGTGGACTATGCCAAGTCGTAGGTATGCTGGGCTCTGTGATTTTTTTTTTAATAAGTACAACCTTTTTCTTTTTCTAGAATTTAAAAAAATAAATCGTTACAAAATACACCTGTACCCACGACTCATTTCAATAGCTTTTAACAAAATATTATAAACAATCATTGTTCTCAACTCAACTTTCCGCTCCCATGTAACCCCATCCTAATATTGTTTAAAACACAAGCGAACGATCGTACACAAGGCTGCTGAGGTCACAATCATATCACTGGACACCTAATAGCTTACCAATCAAATATAAACCTTATGCTCTTGTAATAAGACCCATCTTTTTGGGTAATCCCGGAGAATTTTGAGACAATATTTTGATAAGTCGTAAGTAAATGAGTAAATAGTTTCTTCAATACATTTATCTGTTTAATAAGTACTAAGAAGTCATGTTATCTCCATATTTGTTTGGGAAAATATTATGAACGTTGTATTAGTCATAGTTATATTCTGCGTGGTTCTCAAATGCGCTGGCACTTGGCAGACCAATCACAAAAGTCTAAGGAAAAACTGGTACAGTTTCCTGTAGCGTACCTAAATAATAAATAAATAAAATAAAATAAATTTATTCACAAACTTTTTTACAGGATTCCTATGAAAACCCTGACTTCTGAGCTAGGTAAAAACCTGTATTACAGAAGTCAGTGCCCTCTCCCACTTTCTACTTGATACAATATTGTGAATAAAAGATGTAAAAACAGAAACTAATAGAAATCAAATAAGTGATGGGTTATGTTTACTCATGTTGTGTTTATGCATGTAGATACCGTGTAAGTGTGTACGTGTGTGTGCGTGAGTGTGAGGGTGTGTGTGTGTGATGGATGTTAGATGTAGGTGAGGTATGTGGTAGTAGGGAATATTATTCTGTGAGCAATAACATTTCTGTTTGGTCGTAGTTTAATTGAAGTAGCCAGTTCTTAATTTTCATTTCACCTATAACAATAATAATAATAATAGTCCTCCAGACTGTATTTTCGGCCACGGCGGCCAATCTCAACGGAGACTAGCCTTCGGCGCGGGAGATAATAGTGCACAAGTGTTTGCGCAGACACATAAGTGCACTCTCTCTTCCCTCACTCTCATAGTCCGATGGGACGGCAATTCGACACGACCGGAGAGAGATCAGGCGTAGGACCAACGGCTTAACGTGCTTTCCGAGGCACGGGGGTATCACACCGCCAACTTCCAAACTCCGGGCTGTTACTAGTACCTATAACACAATGACTTTGAAAGCAATAATAATTATGCTGTCATGCTATTTTCTATAAAAATAAAACCTGCATAGCCTTTTCCCAACTACCTACATATGTTTGGGTCGGCTTCCAGCCTAACCGGATGCAGCTGAATACCAGTATTTTATATGTTTATGTTTTTGGATTTGTATTTTACCCAACCTACCTATGTGTGTCACTTTATAATTTATATTTTGTTCTGTACAACGCCTTCGGATTACATTCTGTAATGTTGTGCAAGAAAACTTAAATAAATAAATAAATATGGCGCAGCACGTAGCACGATATGCCTCGAGATTAAAAATCGGACTTTAGCAATTTCCAAGAGGAGCTCGTGGTTACGTAATAACAGCCGCACGGGTTGTTCCATCAGGTTAAGCTACGCTTGCCGGGGTTGGTCCGTGGATGGATGACCATCGTTACATGCCGCGAGACTCCTCCGTGCCTCGGAAAGCACGTTAAGCCGTTGGTCCCGGCTGTGGTTTGTGGATCTTTGACAGTCGTTGCGGCTCGTCAGAAGCCTGAAAATCTTACAACCAGTCTTACCAAGGGGTATCGTATTACCCAGTTACTGGGTTGTGGAGGTCAGATAGGCAGTCGGCCCATGTAAAATGCTGGTATTCAGCTGCATCCGGTTAGACTGGAAGCCGACCCCAACATAGTTGAGAAAAGGCTAGGCAGATTGATTGCCGTTGTGTAAGTGGTCACCATATGCGTATAATGGACATCTGTAACATCGCCGTCACAGGTGGTCGCTGTTATCCCAGAGAAATCATCATCATCATTTCAGCCGAAAGAGGTCCACTGCTGGACATAGGCCTCTCCAAATTTGCCATCAAGAATTCAAGACGTATGACGCTGTCTGTGAAGGAGCTCGTCTGGGGATATACTCCTACTATACTCAGGATTGTTACTCCTACTTACTCAGTTATTTGACTTTATTTATTTAAAGTTTTCGCACTAAAAAAAGGTACAAAGGCGGACTTAATGTCTGAGGCATTCTCTACCAGTCAACCAAGGGTGGTGAAGAGATTATTTGGATTTGACTTGTTAGGGCATAAATCGAACAGATTACGTGTGACTCCGGATTTTTAATTTGTCTGTCTGTGGTGTCTTGTTTATACCTTTTAAGTCGTAGTTGGGTTTTAGTTTTTACCCGACTACGGCGAAGAAAAAAAGAGGGTTATGATTTTGACCGGTATGTATGTATGTATGTATGTATGTATGTATGTATGTATGTATGTTCATCTGTTCCCTCCTATCTTCCAGACCACTTATCACAATTTGACAAATGAGGTATCGTTAGAAGCGTCGTGATTGTCCGCTGGTTATAGGCTATATGAAGTCACATTAAATTAAAAATAGCGCCCTCTAAAGGACATAAAGTGAAAAACTTAAAAAAAAAAATGGTTTAATCGTACCATGTTGGGTATCAAATGAAAGGGCTTAATGTGCTCATTAAGCCCTTTCATTTGATACCCAACATGGTTTAATTTCAAAAATTTATTTATTTCGCAAGCTTTATATGTATAACACATTAATATTTAACTTAGATACAGTACAGAAATCTTGATGTTTTGACAATGTCGTCATTACACCCGAAGCAGGAGCAGGTCCTTAGTAAAGAAATAAAACCAATTTAACACAAATATATTTAATTTCAGAGAGAACGAAACACGTTGTCACACAACTTTCGAATTTTTTGAACAAATGCACTTAGTTAATTGGCTATGAGTATTAAAACTTTTAAAGAGACATCACATCAATAACGTTCACGCAAAGACTTCTATTAAATACTTAAGTCCAGATCCTCTTTCACTCTTTAGCTTTATATTTACAAATCCGAAGCCCAGTCCACCACGAGTTATCGACGCTTCGGCCTTCGACTCAGCCAAATCTTTGATAGCAATCCGTTTTATCTTCTGGTCTCCTGCTGGATACTCGAGAAACACTTCTTGTTCTCTCTTGATCAATGGTATGGCCGTAGACTCGACCATTTTATCGAAGACCTTGCGGACTAAACCTGTTTGGTCATAAACATGGCCTACAAATACACTGTTGGATTGAACTAAGGCTATTATAGCCGACACTAAAATGATTTCTTTAAACATTTTAATCGAGTGAACTCAGTGAGTCGTGTAATTCTACTGTGATTGTCTATGCCAGTGTGTGAATGAGACGGATTGATATGCAAGAAGGAAAGGTCAGTAATTTAGCTCACACCGGTGTTAGAGAGCGTTTACATGGAGTTTACTGGCAGAATTACCTTCATTTTGTTGTTTGGACAAATGTTTACTTATTTGTTTAGGTAATATTAGTGTTGTTAGTAAATGATTATTGAAGTCAATGTAGTTTGTACGTTTGCCCAGCACGGCCCCCCAAAATTTGAGTTTTAGGTGTGCGCCAAAGAAATGTACTCGCCTCTAGAAGTATATGTACCGGCTTCTTTTTCAATGTACCTCTGTACTTTTGAAGAAATATGCAAAAAAAGGGGGCCGTGCCAGCCAAACGCTTTCAGCACGGCCCCCTTGTAACTTGAAAAATATATAGCGTATTACAAAGTTTGATAGACTCAAGGAATGTACTCTATTAGAACGTTATATGTACCGCAACAGATGTTGTGAATTCGTAATAACAAATGCTAGGTAGATGTGGATAGGGGGCCGTGCTGAAAAAAACATTATAAGAAAATATAAAAAAAGACAAAACAACCTAAGCCAAAAACTATTTAATAATAATTGATGTTTAGCAAGTAACATATGTACCGCATTGGTTTCCCATACAACTTGCTAAATTTGGAAAATAAACCAATTTTACTTCATTCAGCACGGCCCTCTATACTTGCCTATATCTTTTTAAATATGACATGTTTGTTTACAAAGTTCAACATCCTGAATTATGATTAGGAGTACATTCGTTCCAAATAAATTGCGATTCTGCTGTATTAGTACTTTAAAAGATAAATTGGATCAAAAATATCGTATATTGCAACTGATAGGGTGGCCATGATTCCATACCATTAGGTATATCGTAGACGGTCATTAGTACGGCCGCTAAACGAAGCGCGGCACATGACCATGACCATGACGAGTAGTGGCAGCACTAACACGCAGCTGTCTTCGTGATGTACGTTTGCCCCGCACGGCCCCCCGAAATTTCCGATCTAGGTGTGCACCAATGCAATGTACTCGCCTGTAGGAGTATATGTACCGGTTTCTTTTTCAATGTACCTCTGTACTTTTGAAGAAATATGCAAAAAAGGGGGCCGTGCCAGCCAAACGTTTTCAGCACGGCCCCCTCGTAACTTGAAAATTATACAGCGTATTAAAAAGTTGCGTAAACTCAAGGAATGTACTCTATTAGCACGTTATATGTACCGCAACAGATGTTGTGAATTCGTAATAACAAATAATATATAGACGTGGATAGGGGGCCGTGCTGGAATTTTTGTTGAATGAAAATATCAAAAAAAGGCACAACAACCTTAGCCAAAAACTATTATGAAAAAAATAATTGATGTTTGGCAAGTAACTTATGTAACGCATTGGATTCTCATACAACTAGCAAAATTTGAAAAATAAGCCAATTTCATTTCATTCAGCACGGCCCTCTATACTTGCCTATATCTTTTTAAATATGACATGTTCGTTTATAAAATTCGACTTCCTGAATTATGTTTAGGGGTACATTCGTTCCAAATAAATTGCGATTCTGTTGTATTAGTACTTTAAAAGATAAATTGGATCAAAAATATCATATATTAAAACTGATAGGGTGACTATGATTCCATTTAAACGAAGCGCGTCACGTGAACCGAGTAGTGGCAGCACTAACACGCAGCTAACTTCGTGCTACAACGGAGCCTAGCTAATGGAGGGGCGCCAGGGCGAGTTCTCTGGCCTTCTGACTATTCTGGAGAACAGACCCTCTAGTCTAGGAACTAACGTCTCAATTTACAATTTCTAAAATATGGTAAAAAAAACATTACACTAGCCACATTAGACTCCGCGAGTACCCTCGAAATCGATTTTATTTCTGTTGGTACCGGGATTTCTCTGAAATGAAAACCTGGAAACCTGATGAAGCAATACTCAAAAACATTCATAAACGTATGACGTAAAACTAATACTAACGTAAGTATGTTAGTACTACTTTTGAGCTTGAAACATTGGCAGTCTTAATAAAACGTGATCAAAACAATTTTGTCAATAATTACACAGTCGGCAGTTTACAGTAGTGACAGACAATAACTCATTAAAATTCGTCTCGTAAAAGAACTGATTTGACGCCGCGAGTACACAGATGGTGGGCCTTTTTGCAATATTTTTGTTACCTTCTAGGAGACCCATAAAAGCCTTGAATTCCAGGCGCTAAGACGCATGCCAGGAGATCACAGTATTACTGACAAATTTGAAGAGAGAGTCAAGTGTCTTATCTTGTTGATGAAACAGAGTAGAGATTAGTTGTGTGTGTGATAATAGTGTGGATCAAAGGTTGATTTGTAGCCGTAGGTCAGTAGAAATCGGTGGCTGCTGGAGACAGTCCGTGAGTACGCGGTAGGCAGTCAACTCTGGTAAATGTGGGGTTTCGTGAGAAACCATAAAGTCCGGGAGTGACTTGGCGGTCCGAGGGGATGCGCAAATGAGTGGTTGAGTAACTGAAGGTTACTAGATGGCATAAGACACATACACCTTCGTTGATAATTTAGTTTGTGTTTACACAGTTCACACACACATAACAAAATTCTAATAGAACAATGATATTATATTTAACAGATATGTTATAACCGCGCAATCGTGAAGACTCGAAAACATTCCAATTGTAACGTTTTTACTTGTAGTGAAATGTAAAATGAATGAAACGTGGGTATGTGTGCCGCTGCTGCGCGGAACACTTTTTTCGGTTGTTTTGTGAGTGTATAACATATCTGTTAATATAATATTATTGTAGTAGAACTAGCCGATATTTTTTATATCTGTGGTCGACGTGTCTATTAAAGGGGTGATAGACGTGCGAGCAAGTACGCGTACTTATGGCTCGGTGAGCGTACTCGCCCATCTGTTATCACCGCGAGCCGCGAGCCAATTTGACAATGAAATTTTGAGCAAGCTTGACGTGTGTTAAAGACCGCGAACTTTAAGTACGCACGTCTACCACCCACTTTAGTATTTCTTGGTTATGAACACAACTTGTTCAAACGATTGTAAACTGTATCACAGTGAAAAAAGAGTTTGAAGTGCAGCAAAGTGCAAGTGAGTGAGTTTGGGCGCAGCAGCGGGAAAAGCTGAAAAAAAATGTTATGTGTATACAAGGTGTACCTATACACCGTGGCATTTTAATCGTCTTACAAAGGTGGTCCACTCAATGTATCTGACATAAAATACCTCCAGACACGATTTTTTTTTTTACCATTAATTAATATAATAGGTACAAAGAAAAATAAATATTGCATTAGAATTCTGAAACATCCTGTTATTAATGTTTACGTATCAAACGGTAGAACATACCTACGCAGCGCACGGGTCGAGTAGATCATTCCAATACCGAAAGCCAATCAAGCATAGTCCACGTGGACCGTCATCCAATGAGGAGCTCTAATGCTATCCTTTGAGTAGAGCCGCGCGTGTCACGCCCCGCCCCTTTCACTCGAAAAATAAGTGAAGGTCAATCTCGCAGCGTCTCAGTTGCGGCCGAATACCGGAAGTGGAAGTGCGCGCGCGCTACCGGATATCAAACGTTGTTCGCGATCGTTACAGTGCAAGGAGTAAAATGAGGAGCTATCGAGTACCTACAAATGGTGCGCCTGTACGCAGTGAGTGGTGACAATTTACGGAGAGCAAGGAGATTGTACGCTGCGCCAAATATAACTACATATCTTTTGTTTGTTATTTGCTAGGTTAATAGACATGAGTCAAATTTTTATCTTCAATGGGGTCGAACGAAGACAAATTGATCAGTTATTGAAATCGGCCGTACTCGTATGTTTGTAACTTTCTTTTTTATTAATCTGCACTTACTATGTACAGTCACGGACTTTAATTGATGAGCCACCTTCAAACTTTTCAATTTTGCAGTTTCATACATTCACGAGATTACACGATTAAACACGAACTCAAATCGCACGCTCATAAACAAGATGACTAATAAATTACTTTTAATCGGAAATATCCATAGAGGTTGACTTTATTAGTTAACCTCTGTGGATATTTCCGATTAAAAGTAATTTATTTGTCATCTTGTTTACTTTCATACATTCACGAGATTACACGATTAAACACGAACTCAAATCGCAAGCTCGTAAACAAGATGACAAATAAATTACTTTTAATCGGAAATATCCATAGAGGTTGACTAATAAGTTCTCAATGATAAAAATAAATACAATGTTGCATTAAGTTTATCCAATCTATTTGATACCGACCTCCTTTGAATCACAGCTCATAACTCGAGAATTATGAAAACATAACTGAAGACAGTGACAGTTGAAATATCAAGATGACAAATAAATTACTTTTAATCGGAAATATCCATAGAGGTTGACTAATAAGTTCTCAATGATAAAAATAAATACAATGTTGCGTTAAGTTTATCCAATCTATTTGATACCGACCTCCTTTGAATCATAGATCATTAACTCGATAATTATGAAAACATAACTGAAGACAGTGACAGTTGAAATATCAAGATGACAAATAAATTACTTTTAATCGGAAATAGTCTTATCCATAGAGGTTGACTAATAAGGTCTTAATGATAAGAATAAATACAATGTTGCATTAAGTTTATCCAATCTATTTGATACTGACCTCCTTTGAATCATAGCTAATTAACTCAATAATTCTGAAAACTTAACTGAAGACAGTGACAGTTGAAATATCGATGTCAGAGAATTTCTCCGTACGCTAGCAGTAACCTAGCAACAATTGTTTATCGTTGCTAGGTTACTGTTGCTAGACCTGCAATTGGTTGACTTTGAGTAGTCACTGCTGTCAAGTTTGTAGTTCTGCTCTCAGGTTAGCCAACCGGTAAAGATATGAAATATAATTTTCTTCTTCTAATACGAAGACATATGACACTTTGCGTGTCGGGAACCGAGTAAACCCGATTTGCATTACACAGCTAAAATGCGAACAGTACCAGGTGGCTCATCAATTAAAGTCCGTGACTGTACCTACGTATCTAACACAACTTAGTTTTGGTTTTATTAAGAATTAATTATGTTTCTGACGGTCCTAAGCCCGTACCAAGTATGAAGGAAGAATTGGAATTAAATAGCTTTTATGTACAAACTGCTACGTAATGAGAACATTAAGCGGCGAATCGCGCCAGTATTTAAGAGCCTTTAGGATTGCAATAGTAAGAAACACATTTTTGCAATAGGGGGAATGAACTCTGTTAAAGATGCCGCCGCTTCAGTCCGTGCCGCCTTTGGAACACAATGCTCGGACCGCGCTCATAACAGGATGTTTCAAACTACGTCATGCGTCTTACTATTGAATTTTTTTTTTTTTTTTAATTACTCAAATGTTCATAAATACTTATCTTTTTTTTATGAATGTGTAGTAGTCATTGGATACATGAAGTGGGCTGCGGATGAAAGACGATTAAAATGCCACGGTGTAGAATGTATACAGGGAGTCCCACGGATATGCCACATGGAGGGAAAGTACCTTGAATATTGTAGATGGAATTAAAAATAAAAATTAAACTGCGTTCATAGATATTTAAATAATTACATGGTTGAACCGGGAATCGAACCCGTTACATGAGAAAAATAATCACCATGTAGCTTTATCATACCGATCGAAAGGTTTCATCATAAGGATTATTTTTTGCTAAATGACATAGTGTCACAAATAAAAGGAAGACCATGCGTTACATAAGTTACTTGCCAAACATCAATTATTGTTTTAATAGTTTTTGGCTAAGGTTGTTGTGCCTTTTTTTGATATTTTCATTCAACAAAAATTCCAGCACGGCCCCCTATCCTCGTCTATATATTATTTGTTATAACGAATTCACAACATCTGTTGCGGTACATATAACGTGCTAATAGAGTACATTCCTTGAGTTTACGCAACTTTTTAATACGCTGTATATTTTTCAAGTTACGAGGGGGCCGTGCTGAAAACGTTTGGCTGGCACGGCCCCCTTTTTTTGCATATTTCTTTAAAAGTACAGAGGTACATTGAAAAAGAAACCGGTACATATACTCCTACAGGCGAGTACATTGCATTGGTGCACACCTAGATCGCAAATTTCGGGGGGCCGTGCGGAGCAAACGTACATTCTTCGTGCGCAGCTGGCTACGTGCTATATATTCTAACCGCCTTCCTAATAAACGTTGTATAGCGCCTGTATAGTTACACAACGCTTTGTCTTCTTCTTTCAAAAGTCAAATTACTTTTGAAAGAAGACAAAGCGTTGTGTTACTATACAGGCGCTATACAATGTTTATTAGTAAGGCGGTATACCTATATTGACTACCTACATTGAAATAAACATTTTTTTTGACAGTGCAAACGCACGGAAATGATGACGCGCAAATGATGATGTGCATGCTGACTTCGTGCATGTTTTTCGTTTTAAATGGTTCAAAGTCTGAATTGTTCACAACATAAAATAACATAAATTACTTAACGTAAAGCACATAAAAACAGAATTTTACAGGAAGACGATATCTATCTGCACGTTAACTGCCAAACTTTGTCTATCAAAGTAGTATGCTAATGTTGAACTCAAACTCAAAGCATGTCTTTCAAATAAACCAATTACTTACAGGTACTTTTGAATTCGTTGGCATAATTATTATGTTGCTTTTCTTCTTGTGTGAATGCAACAAAAGATATCAATTTGTCTATAGAATTCTTTGTCTACGTTTGAGCCTAAACAGCCAAAACTGTTACTGCCACCACAGAAAATACAAAAAACTAAAATCGGCGGATATTCTCGACTTTTCAATTTTTTTCTTCATTTTGTGTTTACGTCTACAAAATTCCAGTGAAAACTAGCCGACATTTTTATATCTGTGGTCAACGTGTCTATTAGTATTTGGAAGAACACAACTTGTTCAAACAATATTAGACTGTATCATAATAAAAAAAGAGTTTAAAGTGGCACAGGCGCAGTGGCGGGAAAAGCTGAAAAAGAAAATGCTATGTGTAACCTAATTAATGCAATCTCGTCTTCTCTCGAAATCTTTAGCGTCAAGTTCAGTACCTACATGAACCTACTTATATCCAATCCGTCCAAAATAGTAGTGAGTTCGGAAATCGATAAAAAATAAATACTCCATTTTCGTGCTTGAAATAGAATTCACTGCACAACCACACGTAGAAAACACGTTAATACTGAAATTATTGGAGCAGTTTTTACATTTACTGCTGTAGGTATATTAGGCGCGTAAAGATGTGACTGATCAATAAACGCTCAAGCGCAATATGAAGTAACCGCGACACCAGCTCCACTTCAAAAATTACGGCAGCGTCAGTGAACTATGAAGAAGAATGTTTATTTCAATGTAGGTAGTCAATATAGGTATAGAATATGTAGCACGTAGCACGAAGTCAGCTGCGTGTTAGTGCTGCCACTACTCGGGTCATGTGCCGCGCTTCGTTTAGCGACCGTACTAATGACCGTCTACGACATACCTAATGTATGGAATCATGGTCACCCTATCAGTTGTAATATACGATATTTTTGATCCAATTAATCTTTTAAAGTACTAATACAGCAAAATCGCAATTTATTTGGAACGAATGTACTCCTAATCATAATTCAGGATGTTGAACTTTGTAAACAAACTCGTCATATTTAAAAAGATATAGGCAAGTATAGAGGGCCGTGCTGAATGAAGTAAAATTGGTTTATTTTTAACCGACTTCTTCAAAAAGGAGGAGGTTCTCAATTCGTCTGTATGCTTTTTTTTTTTTTTTTTGTGTGTATTTTACGCGGATACTCCGCCAATTATGAATCGATTTTGATGATTCTTTTTTTGTTTGGTAGGTCATGCTTCAGAGGTGGTCCCATACAAATTTTATTAACTTTGCTTGCGTAGTTTTTGAGTTAGCTTCAATAATTACGTATTTTTCCCACTTTGCTATGTAGACGATATAATTATTTCACTCCGTTACTGTTATTTACACAGCAGATTACGGTATACGAATTTGTGTGAGGTAGGTACCACAACTAAAAAGTGAAAAATAAAAACTTTTTACAAAAAAAAAACAACCGACTTCAAAAAACAGACACAAAAAAAGTGAAAAATAACTTTAATTTCGGAAGTCGGTGGCAAAAAACGAAAATTGAAAAGCAGACACCGACTTCCGAAATTAAAGTTATTTTTCACTTTTTTTGTGTCTGTTTTTTGAAGTCGGTTGTTTTTTTTTTGTAAAAAGTTTTTTATCCAAAGGACCATGGGAAGAAACGTCCCCACCCACCAACACGCTTGAGACTAGTGTCATTCGAAGCGTCTGGTGGGTTCGATACTTTTTTACTATGGCGACATTTTTCAAAAATGTGGGGTTTTCCTGGAATATTACTTTTTTTATTCAATATTAGCATTATTTTACATTTATATATTTTCTTAGTTTGCACTTAAGAGGCATAGAATATAGCGACCTAAATATGGTTCTCATTCATGACAACCTTTCTTTTTATCAGGGACCATTTTTTTTTTCTCTGATACCTTTTTTTAAAGTTAGGTTCGGTTAGGTTATGTTTGGTAAGGATAGGTAATTATAGCTTAGGTTAGGTTAGCTAACCGAAAAGTTTAGGTTAGGTTAGGTTAGCTAACCGAAAAGTTTAGGTTAGGTTAGGTTAGCTTCTTTGCGCTGTCAACGCGGCTCTACGTGGGAATCGTGCGATCGATGGCCCTTTACGGGGCCCCGATCTGGGCGGCTGACCTGACGGCCGGTAGTATCGCAGTCCTGCGCAAGCCGCAGAGAGCGATGGCCGTCAGAGTCATCAGGGGGTATCGCACGATCTCCTACGAGGCGGCTTGTGCACTGGCCGGATCCCCGCCCTGGGACCTCGAGGCGAAAGTACTCGCGTCATCGTATCGGTGGCGCGAGGAAGCGAGAGTGCGGGGTGAGCAACCGATGCAGCGACACATAGAGCTGCATCGGTCTCAGCTTCGCGAGGTCTTGATGGCGGAATGGCGGGACAGGCTTTCACGCTCCAGCGCCGGCCTCGACATCATCGAGGCAATCCGGCCGGTGCTCGAGCGCTGGATCGGGAGGAGGCACGGCTCCCTGTCGTTTCGGGTCACGCAGGTGCTCTCGGGGCATGGTTGCTTCGGGAAGTACCTGTGTCGTATAAACAGGGAGCCGGACGCCCGGTGTCACCACTACGTTGAATGCCAGGAGGACATGGCGCGGCCTACGCTGGCAGAGTGTCCCGCTTAGGAGGGGCCGCGCCGTGCCCTCATCTCAGAAGAAGGCAGTGACTTGTCGCTGCCGGCCGTAGTCGAGTCGATGGTCGGCAGCGAGGAGTCCTGGGACGCGGTGGTTTCCTTCCGTGAGACAGTCGTTTCGCAGAAGGTGGCTGCGGAAAGGGAGAGGGAGATCTCTTCCACTCACCCGGCCCGCAGCAGGCGCACCGGGCGTCGGCGGAGGGCGGTAAACGCCCTCTTCCAGCCCCCCTAAATGGGTCCAGGGACGACGGACTCGGGGACGTCCGTCGCCCCCTACACATCAGGACCCGAGGTGGCGGTGCGTAGTGTTCCACGCGCGCCCCTCTTAGACGTCACGGGGGGAGTCAAACACCTCACTCCTCGGGTCACGGGGGGGCCCCTGACCCGAAGGGTCCCGCAATGGCGGGCCAGTCTGGGGTTGCGGAAGATTTTTACGTTCCCGTGACCCCCGGCGAAGGTGTGAGCTGGAACACTGGGGTGGTTTTTAGTCAGTAAGAGTCTGACAGACCCCTCCGCCCGCCCCAGGGCAGAGGTCATCCATGAGGATTAAAAAAAAAATAGGTTAGGTTAGCCGTTTTTTTTAAGTTTTTTGTACAATTATCCAATCACAAGAATACACAAATGCTTTTTATCAATGAGGAGTTCCATTTGACCTTCAAAATCCAAGATCAAATTATCACTGTTAGGTTAGGTGAGGTTAGGTTATGTTTGGCAAGGATAGGCAGTTATAGCTTAGGTTAGGTTAGCTAACAGAAAAGTTTTTTGTTATTACAAAAATACCCCATTGATTTTGCAATGGAGCAAGACAGTAAGTCTTTCTCGGGATCCCTAAAAACATATTGACACGTATCCTATGACTGTTGGAGGGTGGGGACGGAGTCCATACAAAATCCCCCATGGTCCTTTAGCAAGTTGTATGGGAAACCAATGCGGTACATATGTTACTTGCTAAACATCAATTATTATTAAATAGTTTTTGGCTTAGGTTGTTTTGTCTTTTTTTGATATTTTCTTATAATGTTTTTTTCAGCACGGCCCCCTAGCCACATCTACCTAGCATTTGTTATTACGAATTCACAACATCTGTTGCGGTACATATAACGTTCTAATAGAGTACATTCCTTGAGTCGCGAGAAAGAGAGGGCGCTGCTGTGCGTAAACAAACAATAAGCTCCGTGCGATATATTTGTAAAAAATAGATTAAGTGAATATACACAAACGATTAAGTGTTTAAATGAAAGTACTAGTGACTAAATCTGAGTGATATTGAAGTTCATCCAAAATAACTACTTAAACGGAAAAAACAATTAAAAATGTGAAATGAGTAACGACCATGATATTCAAAAATTTAAGTGATTAAAAAACTGAATCCAGTAATAGTGTACCCTGGGATGTCTCAAAAAACCTAAGGAAAACCCAAAGAAGAAACATAAGAGGTACATATTACTTAAAATAATCTCTACTCCTAAAACAAAACTGGAAATCACAAGTCATTGCTTTTCATTTCCTTTAAAAAAGCGCCATCTATTGACACAAAGTCAAACCAGAGACATCGAAGTCGAATACTGTAGTTACTTTCACAACTCAAGGCACTAGAGGACGCTACTAGTAGTTTTTTAACACTGTAATTAAATATTATCAAAAAAAATGGCACCTGTTCCTCAATGTGCAGGATGCCAACAAAAGCTACCAATAAGAGAAAATCTTACCTGTACGCTGTGCAAGTCCAGATACGATTTAGAATGTGCGGGAATATTAAAGGATTACTACATGAAGTCGATGACATTAGAACTTAGGAAGTCGTGGAAGTGCCAGACCTGCATTTGTAAAATGCCGAAGATAGGAAACACTGACACCCCTATACGCACATTAAAGGGCCCCGACGACAACCAAGTTTTGATCTCTCCAACAGAAGGCCACAACATAACCTTCAGAAATAAAATAATTAATCTCAACGACGACACGGCTAATTCTGAAGACCTTAGTCTGTTAGGAGACACCTTACGAGCAGTGGAAATAGATAATACTGATAATGCATTCGGAAATATAAATTTAAATTACACCACACAAAGTCAATTAAACATACAGAGAGAGAAAACAATAAATCCATCATAGAAGAAGCGCAGAGCATGATACAGACAGAGATCAATAGAGCCATTACGGAATTAAGACATGATTTTGAGTACAAAACCAATACCTTATCCGAGCAAAATGACCAAAGAAAACAAGAAATAGACAGTATTAACCTAAACTAGAAGAACTACGTATAGAAAATGAAAATTTAAAAAAATAAATTAAAACCCTAATGACAACGACTCAGAAAAACCAAACATCAAGCATACCTGAGCACAACTACAAGAAACTAGTACTCTATGGTTTAGCAGACTACTATAAAGAACCCGAATGGGAGCTACATAATAGACTGGTAGAACTGTTCCGCGATATTACAGACGTAGACCTATCAGGCTATATAGAGGACATGTATAGAGTAGGAAGAAAGGGTACAAAGAACAGACCACTTGTAATAGAATTGCTCAGTAAAAGGATGATCACATATATAATCAGCAACAGCCACTGTTTTCAGGGATCCGGACTAGGAATATCGGAATTTTTGGATGCAAAAGCACGGCAGGAGAGAACCCAAATGAGAGAAGAATTATTCAAAGCTAGACAAAACGGACACCATGCAACAATAAGGAATAATCAATTATACGTCGACGGGATACTTACCAAGAAACATGTCTACAACAACGAGCAACGACAACATATAAGTGTAACATATCAGGGAAATGATACGACAGCGACGTGCAACACCGATCATCGCTACCCAATAAATACGCCGAATGAAACTGGAAACTATACATTTCGCAACTGAAGACCAACCATTTAAAATATTATTCCAAAATTTCCAAAGTCTAAACAACAAACAACACTTACTTGATGCTTTCATTACCCAAAATTCTATGTACAATGTTATATGTATCTCCGAGACCTGGCTCTCACAAGAAAAACTAGACCTAATTCAGTTTAATGGCTACAAGTTTGCCTCTTCATATTTTCGCAGCACTAGACCAGGTGGCGGTGTCTGCATTCTACTTCAAAACCATTTAGACTGCGTACAGAAAAATGACATCACTGATATGTCTATAGAATACGTATTAGAATTATGCGCTACTGAATTACCTAATAATTTATTCATTGTAATTATGTACTGGAACGGAAGAGAGGAAGAAGTTTTTTTATAAGAAACTAAAACAAATTCTAAAATATATGTATAACTAATAAATGCTCAAAATTAAATATCATTATAGGAGGTGACTTCAATATAAATATATTATCGGTTAGCCTAAAATCAAACCAATTTCTAAATTTAATGCAAGAATATAAACTAACCCAACATGTGAAAAATGCAACACGTATAACACCAAAAACGGCCACATGTTTGGATCTAATATTTACTAATTTTATACATAAAAATATATATGCAAATGTAGAAGAGTTGGGGTTTTCAGACCATAACGGTACCATTTTACACTTTAATATCCCTCAAAAAATAAAACAAACCACCTGGAATGTAAAGAAAAGATTCTACAACCACATAAATATATTAAAATTCAAGTCAAAGTTACAGGAAATAAATTGGAACAACATAATAACAGATGAAAACGATATTAACAGAAATTATGAAGCGTTTCACAACACACTCATTAATATCTTAAACCAATGCATACCATTAAGGAAAATAAAATTAAAAGTTAAATATAAAAAATACTGGCTCACTAGAGGCATAAAAAACTCCTGTAAAAATAAAAGATTATTAAAAATACTCACAACTAAAACTAACAACACGATATTAACAGAATTTTATAAAAAAATATGAAAAAATATTAAAGAAAACAGTAACTACAGCAAAAAAATTACACTTTAAAAATAAAATGATCAAATCTAATAATAAAATTAAAACAATGTGGAACATTATAAATGAGCGAACAAACAAGAAAATAGCAAGCGAGAAAAGCAATTTAGCTCTACAAACAAATAATGGTGTAACTTCTGAGCCCAAGGAGGTAGCTAGCATTTTTAATGATTTCTTCGCTTCTATGGGAGAAGCTAAAAGAAACTTACAGAACGATAAACCGAAAGGATCTCCTGTCATGACCCCTACACAAAACACGATTTTTCTCAGCCCAATAGACCCGTATGAGGTGAACACATTGATCAAAAACTTAAAAAATAAAATGAGTCATGAGCTTCCACCTATTCTATTGAGACAGTGCACAGACGAATTAACTTTACCATTCTACAAACTATTAAACCAATCTTTTGAAGAAGGCACTTTTCCCAATTTCTTGAAGAAGGCCCTCATAAAACCCATTCATGAGAAGAGCTCAAAAACAGATCCGAATAATTATCGACCCATTGCTCTTTTACCGACAGCTTCAAAAATATTTGAAAAAGCGATGTGCAACCGAGTTTATGAGTTTTGTGAAAAATATCAAATATTTAACGACTGCCAGAATGGTTTCCGCAAAAATCGATCCACAACCTTAGCTGTATATAAATATATTCAAAAAGCTCTCGATATTATCAATAACAAACAATATGCTATAGGATTGCTTTTGGACATGACAAAAGCGTATGACAAAGTACAATTCCAAATTTTATTAAATAAATTATACAACATAGGACTACGCGGCAAATGTTATGACTGGTTCGTATCCTATTTAAAAAATAGAGAACAAATAGTAGAAATAGAACATTACAACCATAACAATAATGAAATTGAATTAGTTAGATCAGACAGTAAATTAATCACCGCTTCAATCCCGCAAGGCAGCGTAATAGGGTGTTTCTTGTTCCTTGTTTATGTGAACGATCTCCCTAACCACATAAATGAGCCCTGTGTACTATTCGCGGATGACGTATCGATTTTAACTTCCTGTGATGACAATACTAATATTAATGAAAAATTAAATTCAATACTTAATTCTACAATAAACTGGATGACTGAGCATAATCTAGAAATCAATTTTAGCAAAACTAAATTAATAACCTTCCACCCCCGACAAAAAATACCAATTAATATCAACTTTAGTTTTAACAACATTAAATTAGAAGTAGTCAATAAATTTTCCCTATTAGGCCTAGACATCGATACAAATATAAATTGGAAGTCACACATTCAAAAAATGAAAGCAAAGCTTTCAAAATTTTCGTACGCCCTCCGTGAGATCAAAAAAACTACAGACCTTACAACTGCTCTGGTAACGTACTACGCATATGCCTACGCGTGGCTTAAATATGGCATCGTTTTATGGGGCAACAGTACCGACGCGCCCACACTATTCACTTTACAGAAAAAAATACTCAGAATCATAGTTAACATTGAAGAAACCGACAGTTGTAAGCCCCACTTTCAAAAAATGAAAATTCTTTCCCTACCCTCCCTGTATATTTTCGAAATCAGTAAATTCGTACGAAAATATCCAGAATTCTACACAAAAAGACAAGATATTCAAACAAAAATAACACTTAGACACAAAAATAGGCTCAATCTACCAACGTCACGACTAAAAATGCACTCTGACAGTGCCTATGTTATGTCAATAAAATTATACAATAAGCTACCAGAATCCATTAAAAATATAGATAAATATAACATTTTTATTAATAGATTAAAAACATTCCTAATAGATAATTATAGTATAAATTAATACTTAAATGACAAATTATAAATACATATAAAATATTGATACATATTATAAAAATACTTATAATTAAACCCCGCAATAATATAAAATATATAATATAAAATAATATCTATACCAGCTTATAATATACAAATACTAAGAGGATTTATATACAGATACCAAGAAGATTTAGCTATATACGTATTAGAAACAGTAACGTAATGTGCAATAAATATTTTTAGTATTAGAAGTAAACACTCAGTGCTCTTCCTCCTCTCTCCCATTTATTATTCTATGCTGTGCCCGACAGGTTCCAAAGTTGTGTCTTCATTACAAACCACCAGCTCATGTAAACTTACATATGTACATTTTGGAACGCAATAAAGATATTGAGTATTGAGTCTATCAAACTTTGTAATACGCTATACTTTTTCAAGTTACAAGGGGGCCGTGCTGAAAGCGTTTGGCTGGCACGGCCCCCTTTTTTTGCATATTTCTTCAAAAGTACAGAGGTACATTGAAAAAGAAGCCGGTACATATACTTCTAGAGGCGAGTACATTTCTTTGACGCACACCTAAAACTCAAATTTTGGGGGGCCGTGCTGGGCAAACGTACATGATGTAGTAATTCATTTTAATATATAATTAAAGAAACAACTCCTAAATTGTTGAAATCTGTAATTAATTGTACACACGTTCATCACAGTCAATCTGTAACTTAACATAATATTATAAAACATTTACGATAGTTACATTCAGCAGCACATTTTTACATACAACAACTGTTTCACAACGTTCATAATCAGCAAATATTGAACTTATTAATTAGCACACCAAACGAAGCGCGAAAATCGTAAATAAACGAAACAAAAATCTTCAAAAAATCACGCGTAGATTTCTATGAGAAAGTTTAAACCAAATCCACTTTCGCTCTTCAGTTTCAGATTCGCGTAGCTAAATCCTAGTCCTCCCAAAAAAATCGATGGTTCTGCTAATCCATTATCCAAGTCCTTGATAGCAATTCCTTTGATCTTCGAGTCTCCAACTGGGAATTCGAAATTGACTACTTTCTCACTCTTGAACAACGGTATTGCGTTCGCATCAACGGTTGTCTCATAAACTTTTCTTACGCCATTCTGTTCCCAGGTTTGGCCAACAATGACACTTCTGCAGTGAGCCGTCGATATGACAGCACATAATAATAAGATTTTATACATGATTCTTTCGAAGTACGTGTCGACTCGTGAGCAAATCGTTACTGAGTGATATTTATTTAGTGCAGAGGTCAATTATTGTTCGTTTATTTAAGGCTGTGTTTACTTGTCATGACTATTATTATAGTATTATTTGTTACGGTTGTGTTATAGTGATATGGAAGACGTGTTGTTTTTTTTTTTTTAAAGGACTTACTATTTTAGATTTTGGAATGTTTGAAGGACGCTAAAGCCTGAAAAGTGGACTATGCCAAGTCGTAGGTATGCTGGGCTCTGTGATTTTTTTTTTAATAAGTACAACCTTTTTCTTTTTCTAGAATTTAAAAAAATAAATCGTTACAAAATACACCTGCACACACGACCCATTTCAATAACAAACAAAATATTATAAACAATCATTGTTCTCAACTCAACTTTCCGCTCCCATGTAACCCCATCCTAATATTGTTTAAAACACAAGCGAACGATCGTACACAAGGCTGCTGAGGTCACAATCATATCACTGGACACCTAATAGCTTACCAATCGAATATATGCCTTATGCTCTTGTAATAAGACCCATCTTTTTGGGTAATCCCGGAGAATTTTGAGACAATATTTTGATAAGTCGTAAGTAAATGAGTAAATAGTTTCTTCAATACATTTTATCTGTTTAATAAGTACTAAGAAGTCATGTTATCTCCATATTTGTTTGGGAAAATATTATGAACGTTGTATTAGTCATAGTTATATCCTGCGTGGTTCTCAAATGCGCTGTCACTTGGCAGACCAATCACAAAGGTCTAAGGAAAAACTGGTACAGTTTCCTGTAGCGTACAATGACTTTGAAAGCAATAATAATTATGCTGTCATGCTATTTTCTACAAAAATAAAATCTGCATAGCCTTTTCCCAACTACCTACTTATGTTTGGGTCGGCTTCCAGCCTAACCGGATGCAGCTGAAAACTAGAGATGGGCCGACTAGTCGGCAAAATATGCCGATTATAATCGGCGGTTATCAAATGAAATAAAACAAATAATTTGTACTTGTTTTATAATTTGATAATTTCTAAACATTACCTACTTACTTAGATAATATTTATAAACATTACTTACTTAGCCGTCCCCCGACACGACGACGCTTGGATCAAAATATTACCTACAACTGTTATATTAAACCAATACCTACATATTATTTTTTTACTTTTAGATGCTTTGTTTTTGTCGGGGTTTTTTTAAATATTTAGTTTAACTTTTATTTCCTGCTTTTTAAATTTTACATTATACTAACTTCTGCCCGTGGCTTAGCCCGCTTGACTTTCGCATTTATAATATTAGTAAAGGAAGTAAGGATTACTAGTAGACACGCTACGATCGGATCGACACGTGTCTCGCCGAAATCTGCGTAGCTGTACCTAGGTATATGTTTGCCACAGTGCAGCTAGTTACTAATTTAGTCTCATTTCTCTTTCCTACTCCATGGAGTAGGAAAGAGAATGATCAGGGTCTGATCATGGAGCTCCATGATCAGACCCTGATCACCATCCATCTGTAACCTATTTTTTGAGACCTTTTCAATGAGCCAAACGCGACACTTGTAAGTCTGCTGTAAGTTGGTGACGGAGTTGGGTATCCTGCAAATACCATGTCATGGGGTCTCAACTCGAACAAATTATAATTAGTCTTGAAAAAAAATCATAAATGGCAGCATAAGTAACAATTTATGAAATTAACAATCACTACAAAGCGTTATACGGTAAATTTTGGCTGAGGTAATATTAGTAAAAATCAAAACATCTTTGTTTAATGCTGATTTATGTATTTACATCATAAATCTCGTATTTTCAACAAAAAACTTAAATTAAGCCATTTACTTCAATTCGAACCCTTAGAATGATAAAGTAGCAATCTGTTAATCATTTTGTCGAGAGCTCTTTGCAATAGATGGCGTTTTACTCAAGTGATGACAGAGTCACTTTAAACTTGCGTTTAAAGTCGTTTCATTAAAGGAAAATCAAACAACTTTTTTTTTTCATCTAGTACTTTACGTAAAAATATAAAAATTGAACACCTAGGAAGAAAAAAAGTAAAAACGGAAGAAAAACATCTAGGAGTCTTGCGTAGTATCTAGACAAGACTCCTAGATGGCGTTGTAAAACTACAGTCTCTGGCAATTAGTGAGTCGCTGATGCTGCCATCTGTTAAAAGAATGGAGGAAGAAAAATAGCCAGCTCAATTGCCAGACTTAGGGTGGTGCCATTTCTTTGTATGGGATTGGGTATCTGTACGTAGTATTATAATATCTGTGACCAGGTGATGCTGCAGCATCAGTTCAGATTCAGATTCAGATACTTTATTTGCTCAAACATGTGTGCACATACAATACAATGCATGCAAGGTGATATGAATAGGTACATGGAGTTGTGCTTACAAGTTTACCATTTTGTCATGGTGTGCATTTGTGCAAATATTAATACAATCATGTAAATTAAAAAGTATAACATTTTTCATTATACACAATGCAGTAATAAATAAAATAAAATTGATTGATTCAAGGTTACTATATTCTTCTCATATTACTGAAGTAACAGAATTCTAAATTTCGAATCGATTAGACCTATAGAAGACACTCCTCGCATCCATTCATCGGCTTGCAAAGAGCTGATAATCTTCAAACGGCTGAACCGATTTTCTTGAATCATATCTAAGAACACTCTCGATCAAGTCACCCTACAAACAAAACAAAAAAATCTAAATCGGTTCAGCCGTTTGGCAGCTACGAGGGAACAGACAGACAGACCGATACATAGATACACAGATACACACGTTCAACTTATAACACCCCTCTTTTTTCGTCGGGGGTTAAAAATATAAACAAACACGTCACAACATGCTTAGTGGCCGCGCGATGACTAAGCCGAGTAATGACGAAAAAGCCCGAACACCTCTGACAAGTAGGTATTATAATGATCGGCATTGCCGATTAGTCGGCCGACTAATCGGCAATTTGAAAACCGATTAGTCGGCTAGTCGGCAAATACTATAGTCGGCCCATCACTACTGAATACCAGTATTTTATATGTTTATGTTTTTTGATTTGTATTTTACCCAACCTACCTATGTGTGTCACTTTATAATTTGTATTTTGTTCTGTACAACGCCTTAGGATTACATTCTGTAATGTTGTGCAAGAAAACTTAAATAAATAAATATGGCGCGACTGCCTATCTGAAAGCTCCACAACCCAGTTACTGGGCGTAGTACGATACGCCTTGAGATAAAAAAAACAGACTTTAGCAATTTCCAAGAGGAGCTCGTGGCTACGCAATAACAGCCGCACGGGTCGTTCCATCAGGTTAAGCTACGCTTGCCGGGGTTGGTCCGTAGATGGGTGACCATCTTTACATACCACGAGACTCCTCCGTGCCTCGGAAAGCACGTTAAGCCGTTGGTCCCGGCTGTAAAATGCTGGTATTCAGCTGCATCCGGTTAGACTGGAAGCCGACCCCAACATAGTTGGGAAAAGGCTTGGCAGATGACTTGAGCAATTTCCAAAATTATTGTGTCTAATAATAGAGGTGTAGTAGCAAGAAATGCCATGAACTTCCCGGTAAGTATACCATGTTTGTAGAGTCTTCATAGTTTCATAGAACTTCCACAAACGAGTATCAATATTGGAGCATCATTGTTGACTGTTCCAACAATACGAATCAAGTACTTGAGAGGTCACCATTCAGACTACACAATGACCCAACAAATCTTACGAATATAGCCCTTACAAGCATTGAGTTAAGGTTTCATGTATACTAACTAATTAGCGAAATGGATTCCCCGTTACATCAGTAGTCTACGGACTGCGCAAATGTTTGATAACAGTTTGATATTAATTACACGTTTGTGAAGATTTTAATTAGCATAATTATGGCAAGTTTGTTTTGTGTGCTCTAGAATACGATGATATTTATTTGTTGATGACATTAATTTGTTCTGTAATTAAAAATGTCGGCGAAGGCATATAATATCTTATTCAGCTGTCATCTCAGTGTTCACTTTTATTGACAATTTAAATTATTTTATATTTAATAGTGAAAAAAAAGATGAATCCCTATTTCCCTTGGTCACGCCATCACGCGTGAACGGCTGAACGGATTTGGATGAAATTTGGCACAGGGGTAGACTATGACCTGGAATAGGACATAGGATACTTTTTATCCCGATATTCCCACGGGATCGAGACTTACGCGGGTGAAACCGCGGGGCGCAGCTAGTCGTTCATGCAATCCATCAGTCGTTTATTAGTTTTTCCTCTATTTTTATAGTTTTGCACATTTATAATTTCATCAGCGAGCCTAAACCGGCCACATTAGCAATTCCTCTAAAAGCAGTTCATTTCCTGAATCCCAGCTGTAATTAGCAATTCCTCTAATTTGATATAAAAGCGGACCATTTTACGAATTTCCATAGAAAACTGTCAAACAGATGAATTATTTCGTAATATGAATTACACGCAGATCATAATATGAATTGTCAGTTTGTGACATTTTACCTCTGCTGTGACAATTGATTTCCACACCACTTCTTAGTCACCGTGTGCTATGTATATAGTCATTTCTAATTCTATCTATTTGCGGAACTATCATTCCAATTGCCGTCAGCATTCAATTGGCATAACCAGAATATATAAAATGATTCCAAACTATATGAAACTATTAGTTATCAAAACCACAACGCGTTAACACATTAACACTCCTATAAAAAGAAAGCACGAACATCTTCAACCAACAAAGTGATCCAAGATGGCTGCCAAACTGCTTGTATTTACTGCACTGTTGTCATTCTCTGCGATCCTAGTACAAGGCAGTGGTCGTGGCAGCTTTTCCATCGGAACCCCTTATGGAGCCCACCTTATTTACCACAAAATTCACCATAAGATTCCGATACCACTAATCAAAAGAGATGAAGATTTTACCGTGAAGGCAGCCAACAATGAAATTATACAAGCTGTGGTCGTGAGTGATTTGGAAGGTAATGGCTTGGGCTATATGAAATCAGGCGGTATTGGGCAGCGGGAGGTTAAAATACATTTGGAAGGTGAGCGGGGAGATGGATACAAGTTTCTAGTTGAAGTTTATGCTATTTGATGTGGTTGAATAAATGTTTTGGTGAAGACATTGATATTGTTCTATTTATTGCAACTTGTTTTACTGTCATTAAAATATACATTATATAAGTGAGTACGTTATATAAGTGAGATAAGTAGTTTGTTCTGAAAACCTTAAACAATTTGAGGCGTCATTGTATATACTGGGATCAAAATGTACCCTAGACCATTGGATGAATCTTTGGCTGAATTTCACAACAATATCTACTTTTAAAGAAAGAGTAGTGTATTTCGTTGTGTTTTCTTTCTGTCTTTCTTATGTGAAGTTCATATGTGAAGTGACAGTGAGCTGTCAATATAGTTTCAATCCCTAGCATCAAAGGCTTCACGATTAATTTTACGTAGTGCCAAGCTGGAAGGAGGGGTATTCTGTAAAAATATCACCGTGAAAACTTAGGTGAAGAAAGGTGTCACTTCACCTGACGCTAGGGATTGACAGCTCACTTCACATAAGTTTTCACGGTGAAATTTTTACAGAATATACCGACTGATAATGTGGTACAACTTAGGAGAGACTTAGATCTAGCATTGGAATGCGACACACTGAGGTGACTGAACGAATCTGTGTGCCATATTGAGGTTATCAAGTAAAGTACTATTTTAATGTGTTATGAGTATGAATGACCCTCATTACTTGTATTATTAAAAGTTCGTATCCAACAAACAATGGACTACTTTATGATTCATAAAATATTTAATTTGTAATTATGGAATGCGATATTAATTAACATTCAATATCGCTAGTAATAATTGATGGTTAATTTGATTCCGTCGGTGAATTATCAATTGTAATTGGTTATTGGAAATTGGTGAGAGCAGTGGTGGCCCAGTGGTAACGGCCGCAACGTACGAGTAGTAGTAGGTCGGGGGTTCGAACCCAAGCAGGCACTTTAGTTTGTGTAAATTATTCTATCACCGCTGCTCTCAAAATGATGAAGGAAAACCATCGTGAGGAAACCGGCATGTCCTAGAACTAAAAAATCGAACTTCGAAGACATGTGACATCCACCAACCCGGACCGTGCCCGCGTGGTGGATTACGGCCCACTCCCTCTCACAGAAAGAGGAGGCCTGTGTCCCAGCAGTGGGATCATTGATGATGATGATTGGAAATTCGTATCCGATTCCATTGTTTTGACTTTAGGTAAGCTTATGATAAATGTCCTTTTATTTTTTCCTGGTAAGTAGTCTGAATACAAGAATTCACTCATAGAGGTGGGCAGGATACATGGCAAAATCTGGTGTCGGGCAAAGAGAGAGAGAACTGACTGGTGGCGAAGAGTTGGTAGAAGTGTTGTCAGCCGAACTGCTGGTAAGATCTAGATGAGACTTGTACAGACCAGGCAACCAAAGCGCCTAAAATTTGAAGCAAGGCAAATCGAACGGCACCATTTTTGTTTAAATCCCAATCAAGTATTAGGAGGTAACAAACTAACCCTCGATATCAATAGGTATGTATAAGTTAGATTCAAATGAGGGAGTGAATGATAGCGTGACAGTTGACAGAAGAGACTGGAAAAAAAATGAGTTGCGTCGACCCCAAGTATCAGGGCCGGCGCACATTTGGCAAGGCGCAGCGCTGCGCTTTTCACTGCCAAACAAATATCTACCTTGTATCACTTGAAATAAAGTTGATAATAAATAAACTTCCATCAGCTCGAGAGCGCGCCGTAAGCGGCAAGAGGCGCGCGTCTCAGGTTATCTATTCTCAACTTTATTTTTAGGCACGCAACGTTGATATTTGTTTAACAGTGACAACTGCCGCGCTGCGCCTTACCAGGTGTGCGCCGGCCCTTAGGGGACAAGAGCAGAGAGATGATGATGCTAGGTTCAAATAATCCCTTCCTCTGGCTCTACCGTAAATTAAAATAAAACAATTACAACATTTCATTTAACAATATAATTAAACACAATTTTATTAGCAACATCAAATAGCATAAACTTCAACAAGAAACTTATACCCATCTCCCCTCTTACTTTCCAAATGTATCGTCACATTGTGCTGTCCAATCCCGCCATCTTTGATATAGCTCAGACCAGTACCTTCCAAATCATTCACAACCACAGATTCGATAATTTCATTTTCGACTCCTTTAACTGTAAAGTCTTCATCTCTTTTCATCAATGGAATCGAGTATTTGTGATGGGTTTCGTGGTATATAAGATGGGATCCAAAAGTATTTCCTATGTTGAAGCTACCACGAGCACGAGCGTGTACTAGGAACCCAGTGAATGACAGAAGAACAGTACAGAGAAACAGTTTGGCGGCCATCTTGGATTACTCTGCTAATTTTGAGTTTCGTGGTTCCATTTTATAGGAGTGTTAATGTGCTAACACTTTGTGGTTTTCTAATCTCAGTAGAAGCTATGATATGAAATGATTTAGGTAATTTGTTGATGCCCTTTTAGTTATGTGATGTTCATAATTGATTTAAAAAAAAACATTGCTCCTAACGTTAAATTCCAGATCACTAACTTCAATTTCGAAAGATCCTTCTGATCTTACATTCTTGACCCCAGTAGGCCTAACATGACACACGCGACAACTACTCACGCGAGAGTGAGTAATTTTTGTCTATTTCGTCACTTTTCTCGTTTTCTGACAGAACTGCCATACAAAATACTCGACTCGTTCTGTCAAACTTGATGTTTTCTCTACAAACCCTAACATGACACCCAAGATATCTCGACTTTTGACAATTAAACACGAGATAATCTCCGATTCTTCTGTCATTTACTCGTCGTCGATTTGTACGACGAGATGAGTAGACAAAATTATTAAGGCTTAAAATTAAAATAATCATACAATAAAACTATTGTCTAAACCCAATCACGAAAACCTCTTCACACATCTTTAATTTATAACAAAGATAAAACAAAACATTATAAAACGTAGCAACGACCATAAAGTACGCATTATCACCTCCCATAAATCCATAGAGTATAGTCTATGGTCCATAAGTTACCACATCTTTGAACGAGGCGTGATTATAATGGCCCATAATAATGTTTAAGTAGCCCTAATGAGGGTTCTGGGAGATCAAAGGGTGATCGGAACCGTTTTTGTACGGACAACCGGTTTCGAGAAGGTTCTATTAATTATTCACTTATGTAGATCCTCGTTATGTATGAGTTCGTTTATTGTGCGTCATAAACTTCGGATATTTGAAGTTTTTATTGGACTTATTGTATCTACAGTGAGAGGTTGATTCGTTTATGTGTCTTTTTTTGTTGTGGTTGACTGTATCTGCCTGCCTTTTTCCAACTATGTTAGGGTCGGCTTCCAGTCTAACCGGATGCAGCTGAATACCAGTATTTTACATGGAGCGACTGCCTATCTGACCTCTACAACCCAGTAACTGGGTAATACAATAACCCTTGGTAAGACTGGTTGTCAGACTTTCGGGCTTCTGACGACCCGTAACTATACTGTCAAAGATCCACGAATGACAGCCGGGACCAACGGCGTGCTTTCAGAGGCACGGAGGAGTCTCGGTATGTAAAGATGGCGACCCATCCACGGACCAACCCCGGCAAACGTAGCTTAACCTGATGGATCGACCCGTGCGGCTGTTATTACCTAGCCACGAGCTCCTCCACCTCTGTGGTTAACTGTACCTATTGGTATAAAATTACGCTTTAAGGCTCTTACATACTGGCGCGATACGCTGCGCGACGCGATGCCGCCACATTGTTTGCCGTGAAGTTTTCTCAGAAATTGTTTTGTTAAAATTCGCGTCGCGCGGCGAATCGCGCCAGTATGTAAGAGCCTTTATTTAAATACTGCGTAGTTTGTCGATTGAAAGTGAAGTCCTGGGTTCGATGCTTGTTTGGAGCAAGTGTTATTGGGTTCATTATGAAGTTTAACTTCAGCATCCCAATTACGTAACACACTTCCTATCATAATCCGAAGGATTTTGAAGGAAATTCCTGATACATTGCTTCATAATATTTAAAAAATTCGTCTTCTCGACAATTTGTCAAAATTAAAGGCATTGTCATTGATCCCACTGAGCAGCTATCTCGGTTATTTATGGACGGTACATAGTAAATAGTATTCTTTTATTCCCAAACTTCATTACACGTTACATCAATGAGGTCTCGACCCCTGAACTGACTTCCTGTATGACAGAGGTTGGAAAAAAGAATCTTGATTTTAAGGCTCTCCCCTCATTACTTAACTTGCTTGCCATATCGAAATGTGGGTGAAGCAGATATCCGTGGGGAGAAGGTAAGTTCTGTAGACCTCTGCTTACACACCTTCAAGGAATACTTACAGAGGTGTGATGTTAGCAGTTTTTTCACTGACTTCCTGCTGTTAACGTTATCACTCATACTGTTTTAAGGAACATTATTATAGCAGCCAACATCTGCTTATGAGGATTGAATCCAGCAATCTAATCACTCAGATACGCTCCACGTCAGGTACCTACATAATCGCCATAGCCGCGCAAGTTCACTGCGACAGAATCCGATAACAGCAGTACGATCGTACTATTATCACCAAAATATCGACTCTTATCACTAAATATTATTTTAATTACATTCCTAATCAGAGTTAATTAATCTGACATTAAATGCGCGGACGATATGGTCACCGTTTTCGTTTACAAGCCGTTTTTAAGTTTACGTTATGAATGGGAATAATAATAAAATATATAATATAATATTAATATCATGTGTTCTTGTGATTAATGTGAAAAGTAAAATAGTTCAGGTTATTAAGCCGGAAATCGAGAAGTATAATGCAGTGAATGAAGTGAAATTCTTTGGCAACAGCAATAGTAATGATAATAAAGCAAGACAAGTCGATTCCACAGTTTATCAGACTGTCAACAAGTATAATTGTTCTCTGGACTCTATTATTGAAGGTGAGTTGTGAAGCTATTCATTCAATCTGCCCAGCCTTTTCCCAACTCTGTTGGGGTCGGTTTCCAGTCTAACCGGATGCAGCTGAATACCAGTGTTTTACATGGAGCGACTGCCTATCTGACCTCCACAACAGTAACTGGGTTATACATACCCCTTGGTTAGACTGGTTGTCAGACTTTGGTGCTTCTGACGACTCGTAACGACTGCCAAAGATCCACAAATGACAGCCGGGACCAACGGCTTAACGTGCTTTCCGAGACACGGAGGAGTCTCGATATGTGAAAATGGTCACCCATCCACGGACCAACCCCGGCAAGCGTAGCTTAACCTGATGGATCGACCCGAGCGGCTGCTATTACTTAGCCACGAACTCCTTGTGAATCTATTAATTATAAGATAATTATTATGACTGTACTAAATAAACGGGTAAAAAAAAAAAAACTTTTATTTCAGACAACTTACTTAGTCCATGTTTGTACAATTATTATTATACAATTATCTGTATAACACTACCTTGACATCATTATTATGTCCCCTAGTAAAGTGCCTCAGTAATCAGTAACAATACGAATCCGGTAGCTGACTTTAGCTGTATCCAAAATCCACTATACTTATGAGTTTATCATTTACATTGATGTATACTATAAAATATATAGGTATATACTTACTTAGATAATACTTATTTACGGCAATGATAGGAAGGTGACACAGCAATTGATTTTAAACTTTTTTTCCTGTAGGTTTTCTTCAGATATTATATTCCATGGAGTAGTTACTCTACGTAAAATATTATTTATGTGACTTTGATGCAAAGAGCCGACATTTAAAAAAAAATTGCTGTTCCCTACATTTTGACGAGTTATCCTTACTAATATCCTTATCCTTAAAAATATTATAAACGCGAAAGTTTGTAAGTATGGATGGATGGATGTTTGTTACTCTTTCACGTAAAAACTACTGAATGGATTTGGATGAAATTTAGCAAACAGATAGTTTATAACCTGGATTAACACATAGGATACTTTTTATCTCGATATTCCCACGGGATCGAGACATACGCGGGTGAAACCGCGGGGCCCAGCTAGTGCGAACATAAATGTAGGGAACAGCTGATTTCGGGTTTGTAAAAGTTGTTCTAAATGATGAGTAAAGTAAAATCACGTGTTTCCCTGTATAGGTAGCCAAGTAATGAATGATTTAAACTATTTGTCATAGCACTTTCCGATAATCTAACATACCTACCTACCTATCAGTGATGGATTTATATTTGAATAATCTATTTGTTTTGACTGATACCTCGTTCAATTGAAATAATACTGTTGATTTTTCGTGACAATAATAACAGGTTTACAACTTACGAACTTGGACGAGTCTTGGGTTGGAAGGAAAGCTATAAGTTCTGTATATTATAGTAATGAAAAATCACAGTATGATCAGTGACAACCGTGGCGATGATTTGAAAGTCTTCCAATCCTGTGATTGGGAGTCAAAGCGCAGTTCCACTGCTGTGCACGGCTACGCTAAGGACGGGAATACGTTGCTGGCAAATAAATGAAACCGCGCAGCGTGACGTCTCTGTGCACATCCACTCTTTCTTCTTTTCGTGTGGTGACTAATCCGGTGTCTAGAGTTTTAAAGCAGCCCATGGGCGTCTGACTAGGTTTCACTTGCCGTCGAGAAATATCTCTCTGGCATGCCGGTTTCCTCACGATGTTTACCTTTACCGTTTTTAAAGCAAGTGATAATTATACAATACGCACATGAATCGGAAAAGTCAGAGGTGCGTGCCTTGGATTCGAACTCGAGACCTTTGACTTGGCAGTCTGACGATCACACCACTAGGCTATAGGCTATCACTATAGTTGCACATCCGCTGCTACAGTGGAATAGCCAGTTCCTCGCTTCTCTTAAGCGGAATCCCTTATTTAAAATGTCTGATAATTTAGATAATTTGGGGAAACATAAGGCGTGATGATATGTTATGTTTTGTGTTATGTAGAATAATATAGAATGATAATATCCCGTACTTCCACAGGCAGTCATTTGATGGTGTACGGGACGAAGGGCTGGACGTTTCCCGTGCAAGATGTGAACCTCACACTCCGATATCCACCGGAGGACAGAGTAAGTACGAATTTCTATTGATGTTGTTTATGAATTATGAGTTTGGCACAGCAATCCTTCAAAATTGTTTTCATCATTAAGCTTTTTAAGAGGAACAAACGTCGAACTTTTACTAGTAGGACTGGTCTGGTCTGATCTTTACTATCAAGAATTCAAGACACATTGTTTATTTTTTGCGGAACAAACCTTCAAAAGTCGCTTGGTCTTCGGGGATAAGACCGGGGAGAGAGCGATTCTTTCCTTTTTTTTATTCGTGGGACATCCTCATTGATACCCTCCGTCTTGGGAGAACGGGTTATGTCGGACTCCTACCGACTAAAACCTCACTGTTCCTACTACTACCATGAGTCGGGGGCCCGGGAGATACTTGTACATCTGCCGGATTCCCCACTGGTATCAGCCCGCTATGCCTAGCGAGACCCATCACAAAGTGCGGCCGATCCCACGACCGCACGTCCTCTGATAAAGGCGCGCATGAAGTGCGTGCCACCTATTTGGACTGACTTTTTACTACCGTAGTCCACCCTTAAACTACCCGTAGTCGGCCGTCAGCAAATGAAGTGGGCACCATAAAATACCACCCTGGAACTTCCCCTGTAAATGCTCAACACTGTAGAGAGTGTAGACACTGTACCCTAAAGGGGTATCCTGAATCTCGCTGTGACCACTACGTTTCGTACTGCAGTATTGATGTGTTCAAGCTTGAAAGGGTTGATGATGATTGAGCACATGAAATAACAACAAATAATAACCCATGGATGACAACGCTTTGGAAAACTTGTTGTTGTAGAGTTTTTATGACTGGTGGCACTTTCCATTAAGGCATTCCGCATTGGACGCTTATTTACGGCACGATTTCATAAATAATTCTTTTTCTCCTTTTAGGCTTCCGACTATTTTGAGTTCATCTTCAATGGTGTAAGTGTTTATAAAAACTTTATTTTGTGAATTTAGTCGCGAAACCAAACTAGAGCTATCAGCGACGCAAATTCACAATATTGATTTATTTTATTGGAGAAAAAAAAAGATGAAGAATTTGAACCCTTAGCTACCAGTGTTTAAATGATCTTCTGAAAGTATGAAATCCGCGTGAAACTGAAATCCATCATTTTAATTTTTAAGTACTTACAACGTGAAATTGAATTCATGGGCATCCTCATAAGGGTTCATTGCACTCATCATTATAAACAACATTCACTATGGGGCCAACAATGAAATCGCGAAAAAAAAATCAGCTGTTCCCTACATTTTGACGAGTTATGCGAACGTAGGGAATGCCCATGAATTCAATTTAATCCTTTATAGATGTTTGTTAGGAGCTCGTGGCTACGTATTAACAGCCGCAAGGTTCGATCCATCAGGTTAAGCTACGCTTGCCGGGGTTGTTCCGTGGATCGGTGACCATCTTTACATATCGAGACTTTTCCATGGCTTGGAAAGCACGTTAAGCCGCGGTTGGTTTCGGCTATCATTTGTGGATCTTTGACAGTCGTTACGGGTCAGAAGTCCGAAAGTCTGACAACCAGTCTTACCAAGGGGTATCGTATTACTCAGTTACTGGGTTGTGGTGGTCAGATAGGCAGTCGCTCCATGTAAAATACTGGTATTCAGCTGCATCCGGTTAGACTGGAAGACCGACCCCAACATTGTTGCGAAAAGGCTAGGCAGATGATAGATGTTTGTTAGGAACAAACGGGAACGTTGACCAATAACGCTAGGATTCATAATTTATGCTTTTATTTTGTGCTTTGCTAGAAATTATTCTCTCTTGCTTTAGTCCTCTCAACTCCTCTCTCACATTCCATGGTTCAAGTACTAATACCGCGTGCTATAATCTTACCCATATTTGACCTGTTCCAGGATAGTTTTAAAGAAGAAGACGAAGACTACATCATAACTGGCTTCAAGGTGATCCTGTTCATAGACGGACCTGGCAGTGAAGGGTTTATTATTGATGGAGGAGTTCTGCAGGTCAGTCGAATCTATGAATTATTTTAACCTGACCTATGATAAATAATGCTCCTGCTCCTTGAATTTGAGACTGTGTTAGAGTTACACCAGTTTTAGAAAGAAATAAATGTTTTAAAATCTTTTTGGAACGCATTTATTGCAGTTTTTAAGTGCGAATGGTTGCGATCGCCTGACAGAAAGTAAATTCATACAATTCGCAAGCACAAATATTGCGTGTCGTTTTTCTGCAGGCGTTTGAATCACGTCTTTTTAGCCACCGCGTCAAACGACCATTTTAGATCATAAAATTATTCTTTGTTAGTTAGCGGCCTTATAGCCTGTCTGATGAGGATTGGTCAAACATTAAATCATATCCAAAACGATTGTCAACGGGACTCACAAAAATGAAAGTTTTTTGTTAATATAATTTCACCTTCAATTTAGATCACTGCAATGTAGGTTTTGGACTGAAATTACTTATATATACTACTGCTTACTAGTACGAGCCGCACGGATCGATCGAAGGCCTACCGCGGTTGGTTCGTGGATGTGTGACCATCTATTACAACTCGAGACCTCGCCGTGCCTCGGAAAGCACATTAAGATCTACGAATGACAGCCGGGATGTTGATCCCAGCTGTCATTCGACAATCTTTGACAGTCCTTACGGGTAGTCAGAAGCCCGAAAGTTCCGACACACTGACAACCAGTCTGATCTATGGGTATCGTGATACCCAGTCACTAATTTGTGGAGGTAGGTAAGATAAGTCATCGCTCCATGTAAAATACTGGTATTCAGCTGCATCCGGTTAGACTGGAGGGCGACTCCAACACAGTTCGGAAAAGGCTAGCCAGATTGACGTTTTTTTAATTCCCAATACAATTTCTTTTACAAATAAACCTTACTAATAACTAAACTGTTGCTGTTTCAGGATTCAATATCACTGTCGTTTATTAGCAGCCAGCTAACATCTCTGAGCTACGAGTTCTGGTTGTATGGAGCCAGGAAGGATACCCCCGGCGTCGTGGAGGTCAACTCTCATTATCGTCTGTGTTAATAAATTAAATAGTTACTGTTGATTAGAAGGATTGATTTATTCTAGATGATCAGCAAGCAAACCCATCTCTTAATTGGGACATTTTGACGTAAAAGTGAGTTATTATAATTATCAAATACAACAATAACTTGTGACAGTGACAAAACTTGTCACACGCCCATGGGAGTCTCTTGACTTGAAGACAAGTCAGAGGCCCATGGGCGGCTTTGAAACTCTGACACCAGCACGTGTAGCATGACCACTATAGAAACGGGTTTTGTCGACGGAAGAATAGACAAAATGACAGATTATGATTGTTTATCTGTCATTTTGTCTATTCTTCCGTTTCTACGGCGGTCATGCTACGCGTGCAGGTTAGTCACTAACCACACGAAAAGAAGAAGATTATTATGATGAGACTAACTGCATGAAACGTGAATAATATCCGAACTCTTTCACACGTAATCCATAAAACTAACTCTCATTTCAAAGAGTTTCCTCGTATATCCAATCTGAATTCGTCACAGCGTCATATAAAACGGGGGTTTATTGTAGCTTTAGCGCCACCTGAGACACGTCTAGACTTGCTGTAAAACATACATACAAGGGCTACATGAACAGTATAGTTATAATTTAATTTTCTTTTTAGGAGTGTTTGTTTGTGCATAAAGGAATGAGAAAAAGTGGAGGCCTTTGCTCTGCATTGTGGCAAAACAGGGTCCATAGTGGATAAAACTGAAATGAAAATAAGTAGAAACAAATTGAAAAAACGGGCAAGTGCGAGTCGCACTCTCACACGAAAGGTTCAGTACTATGGCGGTATCTACATCGCCACATGCGAATTACGCATCAAAGACCTGACGTCACACAAAAATCCTGACGTCACATAAATCCTGCATCGCGCAATTAATGGAGGACCACCTAGGATCACTTTTAACCACTGCGCGACAGCAAAGAGAGGGTTATGTTTTCTGTTCCAGCATCCACAGATTGTTTCTATATTATGACCTCTTTATCAACAAATAATAAAAATATGACGGCGCGTCTAAAGATATTACGACGCTAAACTTACGGAGTTGATTTTCGAACGATTGTGACAGCTGTCAACTTGACGTAACCCCGAGTACTGAGGAGGCGGCCCCCCGCCAAAATATTGGAAGATCGCGGAGATGGATCAAAACAGGGAAACCGGCAAGGATTCATGGCGATTGTGGTATTGGTGATCATGGTGACTACCCTGGCAGGGCAGTGAGTTGATTGATCTGCGCTCGCGCCTCACGTACTCGGTGGAACGTCGTTTACATTATTGTTCATTCCCATTTAATTACATCTCCTAGCCCGCAAACCCACGCATATTAAGAGACAATAAGACCTCTTCTGATAAAGACCATGTATTGCCTTTAAATAAAATAAAGTTTTAAATTAAAAGGGGTATGTAGTGTTAACTATTGCAAGATGGTACTGTGGCGGTATCTACATCGCCACATGCGAACTACGCATCAAAGACCTGACGTCACATAAATCCTGCTGGCCGGAGGATCCTCCCTTTTCTGTGGTGGATGAGTGAACTTTACACCCTGTTCCGGATCCTCCGACCAGACGAGTGTTATGACTGGCGGGCAACTGCCCAACGATTGATGTTGGGTACTTGTATATATGTCCACTGCACGGTAAATTTTAATTGCGCGATGCAGGATTTATGTGACGTCAGGTCTTTGATGCGTAGTTCGCATGTGGCGATCTAGATACCGCCACAGTACCATCTTGCAATAGTTAACACTACATACCCCTTTTAATTTAAAACTTTATTTTATTTTTATTATTTGTTGATAAAGAGGTCATAATATAGAAACACAATCTGTGGATGCTGGAACAGAAAACATAACCCTGTCTTTGATGCCGCGCAGTCAGTTAAAAGTGATCCTAGGTGGTCCTAGGCTAAGAACACTAGGTATGGTATGCGTGTGTACAATGCCGGAATGCCCGCATATTGCAATGTAATAATATCGAGATTTTACCCTATCGATTAATTTGCAGATTAAATATTGGTGGACGGAACTTTCTATAAAGATGGACGGGAATGCAGCTCATAATTCCCATGACATAAGTATTTCCATATTCCAAACCAGTGTTCTTTGAAGGTGTGTGTTGTCGAAGTATGGTCTGTCGAAGTAGTGTTCTTCGAAGATGTGTTCTGTCAAAGCAATGAGTAGCCGAACTATTGTGTTTCGAAATTGAGACGCTGTCGAAATAATGATCTGTCGAAATTCAGGTTGACAGTCTTACTTTGACTTAGTTCGACTACTCATTGCTTCGGCACATCAGTCAAATTATATGCACAATGATTTCACGATCAGAGCGAGCTGTAAAAAGTATACTCACAACCAGCTGCCGTTAGTCCAGGGGTATGGTCTCCGAGTTTCATTCTTCTCCTCCGCCAGGATCCACACCAATGCAGCCAGTAGCACCAGAAACCGGAACACACCGAACGACGCCATATTGTTTTCAAGATGGCCGCCGTCACATCATTGAACTGTCACTTGATACACATTTATTGTTCGTACTTCAAAAGCTTATGTGATGAAAGGAAATAAGCAGAAATTTATTGCATTGGAATCCTATGAAATTAAGTAGAAGAACAAGAACGAAATTAAAAATATAGAAAAAATACATGAAACGACGTTTGACATTCGCCATATTGAATTTTCCGTGACGTTAAATGGCTTAGGACACAGTCGAAATTAAACTTTGTCTTTATACTTCATTTGATATGATTATTTCAGTAGAATAGGCTGTTATACGTATCAAACAATCTTACATCGCCAATGAAAATTTCGTTTAATCTTCATCCTAGTGTGGGGCTGGCTTTTACCTTGGTCAGAGGCTAAGCATTGCCATACAACGTGGAAATGCCGCCAGTCTCTTGGGTACATTACCAGCCGTGTTTATTTGTGTAAGTAGTTAGTTTAAATGAATATTAGTTAGAATATAATTACATAATTAATAGTTAGTTGTATAATTTATTGTTTATAATGTGTTAAAAACAAAATAAATATTTGTTTGTTTTTATACAAATTACGGTTTGAATAGTAATCATCCCTTATACGGCAGAAAGGGTAGATAGATAGCCATCTATCTACAGATTCCGAAGAGTAAATTTCTTGCTAACATTGAATAAAACTGGCGATGTGCGAGTCGGACTAGCACATGAAGCTGTTTTGTACCACCAACTTCAGTTTGAAATAACACGCATCTTGTTCCTTTAATTTTCAAATTTTATTTATTTTTTATTATTTTGTTATAGCGTCAATAGAAATACACAATCTGTGAAAATTTCAACTTTCTACCTATTACGGTTCATGAGATACAGCCCGCTGACAGACAGACAGCAGAGGTATAAGTAGTAGGGTTCCGTTGGGCACCCTTCGGGTACGGTACGGAACCCTAAAAACTTATCCGTTGTATGGATATGGTGCTAAGGAAATCTACATAAATCGAGATTAGTACAGACTAAGTAGGTATATTGGATAGATAGTTCGATTCTAGTGGGTGGACATTGGAAGATTAGATAGAGTAAATCTCGTCTGTTTGTCGTTGAAAACAGACTGTATATGACACGAGAACTTCGATGTACCTTGTTATTTTAATCTTGGAAGGCTTCCTGTCTACACAGGTACTTATTAAGGCTGTATAAGTGTTTTACATGATACGACTGGCTCTAAAAACAGAGGCCCCAGCACAAATTCGAACGATTTTTTAATAAAAAATACAACTGCTATAGATTTTTTTTTTTTTGCGACAACCTCAATTAGTATCATCTGCCTAGCCTTTTCCCAACTATGTTGGGGTTGGCTTCCAGTCTAACCGGATGCAGCTGAATACCAGTATTTTACATGGAGCGACTGCCTATCTGACCTCCACAACCCAGTTACTGGGTAACACAATACCGCTTGGTAAGGCTGGTTGTCAGACTTTCGGGCTTCTGACGATCCGTAACGACTGTCATAGATCTACAAATGACAGCCGGGACCTACGGCTTAACGTGCTTTCCGATGCAAGGAGGAGTCTCTGTATGTAAAGATGGTCACCCATCCACAGACCAACCCCGGCAAGCGTAGCTTAACCTGATGGATCGACCCGTGCGGCTGTTATTACGTAGCCACGAGCTCCAAGCACAATTAGTATGACCCATAGATATCTATGAATAAAGTCTTAAAACTAAGAAGTTGGTCAGTTGGTTAATGATAATGGTGTTATATTAGTACTTAGCTTCACTGAGAGTAACACAAGATACCTGTTAACCTCCGAGTCGCCTTTAAAAAATGTCATAGCTTGAAACTGGGATGCATACATATCACAATCAGCATATAATGTTCCCACTGCTGGGCACAGGCCTCCTCTCGGTGATAGAGAGAGGGCCGTAATCGCGGGCCCAGTGCGGGTTGGTAGATGTCACATCTCTTAATTTTTTTTGGTTCTAGGACATGCCGGTTTCCTCAAGATGTTTTCTTTCACCGTTTTTGAGAGCAATAGTGATGAAATAATAATTAACACAAGGTAAAGCGCCTGTCTGGGTTCGAATCGACCTACAACTTTTAAGTCACGGCCGTTACCACTGCGCCACCACTGCCGCCAAGTGCCTTTATGTATTTTTGATTTGCTTTCAGCAGCAAAAATGTAGAAATTGGCATTCTCAAAGATGTTGAAAGAAAATTAAAAATACCAAATATTACCAATTTTTTTTTTTTATCTACGACGGGGATGCTTTTGACCTGCATCTCACCTCATGGTAAGTGATGATCAGGCTGAAGGTGGAAGCGAGCTTCACCCGAAATCCTCAACCACAGAGGAACTGGCTATCTTACCTCTAACTGTCGAAACACAACAATGCTGTTATGGAGAGAGACTTAGATAAGATGCTGGTAGCTAGACAGGCGGACTTAGAAGAAGCCCTACCAACAACCAAACCGAGTAGAAATAACCCTCCTTTTTTCCTCGCCGTAGTCGGGTAAAAAATAAAAATTCGCGACATATGTAATATGTGACTGACCTTTGATCTCTAAACTGTAAAATGTCATTGCCCCCTAAGAAGCTAATCTAATGCCTACCTACAACACTAATTGGACTTCTCTATAAGTATTTGTTAATCGGATATTCTTAATACCACAAAAAACACGTTGATTGTTTATGTTTTTTGAGGAAAATCTTCATAATCGGATGATTGGTTAGCAATTAAGCATTTATTGTTATCTTTGGCTGACTAATACCTACCTTGGATACATCATAAATGGATTTATTTAAAGTTGTGCAATTTAAACGCTAGAATTAAGAATATTTTTTAAATGACTTCCAAAATGGAGGAGGTTCCATTTTCGACTTTGTTTTAAAAAAAATGTATTTTTATCGATATTTTATTAACTTTGCTTGGGTAGTTTTTGAGTTGGCTTCAATTATACGTATTTTTCCCATATTTTTAAAGCAGGCAGTGATATTCGAATTTGTGTCGGGTAGGTACAACAACAAAAAGTGTAATAAAAAAAATGCAGAAAAAAAACAACCGATTTACAAAAAAAACATTACAAAGTAAAAAATAACTTTAATTTCGGAATTCGCTGTCTTTGGTTTCGAATTTCCATTTTTTTGTCACCAACTTAAATTTTTTTTTTCACTTTGTAGAGTTTTTATTGTAAGTCGGGTGTTTTTTTTTGTAATCTAGATTGCAGTTTCCTTGAGGGAGAAAATCTCCAGCGGCAACCTTCGGGTACGAAATAGAAATGATAAAGTAAAAAAACGAGTGAAGTAGAAATGCACGTTGCACACATTAACAAAGAGAAACTCGATTCTTCTTCACCGGTTCCAATTAAAAGCCATTCAAGGATAAATAATCAATGAAATCTACATAAACGATAGTAAAGTTAGTAGCTACGGACTACGAGTCGTAGCTAGTTCAATGTTAACTAAGAAAACGCTTATACTAAGCGGGACTACATAATATGTGCATTAGATACTGATAATTTATAGAAAGCCGCAGAGCAGATAAGATAAGAGACAAGATCGGATGATATTTATTAGTTCAAGCGAGGTGTCGCCTTTCGTAGGACACACAGTGTGTGAATGTTCGAAAGTTCATTAAAGAATACAATGAAGGTGTAAGTCACAATATAAATATTTATATGTCACCGTATAATTATGAACTTCGATAGTTTGGAATCAATCGGTATTACTTGTATTTCCGTTAGATTATAAACTGTCGAAAAATTTTGAACGGCACCAAACCATTTTTTTCCATATCTAGATATATAGATATCCATCCAAAGGAAAGCGACAAATTACGAACTGGTATCAAACTTGCTTGCGACGTAACGCACTTTGCGCTAACACTAAAACCCTCATAACTGCGAGCAACTTGGAAGCAGCGCTCCCTGGACACTGCCGCGGCACCGCTCACTCCGCTCGCTCAGCTCGCATGCTTGGTCACAGTTCTAACCTAACCTAACCCATTTCACCCAGTTCACAAGTTTTCGACAATTTATAATCTAACGGAAATCATACCGATAGATTATAAACTAATGGTTCTCACAATCTTACGGTGACATATAATATATTATGTCCTCCTGTATACCTATCATAAATGATTGAAACAAAAGACAGTCAGTGGAGAGAAAGTACCTCAAGTATTTGGTGATGACACTATAGTCTATAAAACGTGTTCCTATGGGTTATTCCGTTTAGGACAGATTCTGGTTTGGGCAGATTCTTGATAAGACAGACATTGTACAGTCATCTACAAGTATTATATAAGAATTCCCATAACTCTAAGGTTAAATGCTTAAAGAAAACACAATTCAAAAAGTCCTAGAACAAAGTGTTCCAAAAATACATACTTAGTTTCGAAGATAACATAACACTAGACTCTCGATGTGTGTATCTAAGTTTCATTGATAAGTAAGAGTAAATAATTTTCATTCAAAGCAATAATTCGTATTGAAGCTAAGAAAATACGACCTTGTCATATTTTACGTAGGTTCCTACTTAATACGAACTTATGCCGCAATGGATTAGACATTTGTTTCGAACAGATTCCAATTCTGATTGAGGTGGCGAGACGACTGACGCATACCGCAAGGGTTGGATCGAGAAAAGACTGCCTGGAAGGATTTGGGAGAGGCCTTTGCTCAGCGGTGGGCCAGAGTAGGGTAACTAAAAAAAAAACATAACTGGCGAAATACACTAGTGATATTATGATAAGTTTACAAATATCGTATCGTAGTCGTGTCGCTGATACCAAAATGCTTTACAAATCGTTCGTCGTCCATAGAGAAATTAGTAACGCTTTTGACTATTGTATTGTGTTCGAAATTCAAATTATTAGGGGCGGCGTGACAACCGAGTTTTGGGTTCCGAGATTATACGTTGAAGAATTTAATTCATACATAATTATTATTTACAAAAAAAATCAAGTGTGTTCTATTTCTTGTCTATTTTGTCAATGTGTACAGAAATTGGATTCTTTGTGGTTGACTGGTTGTTGCAGTGGAACGAAATATGAATGCAAAAACACAACTGCAGGTTTATTATTATTTGAAATGAAACTTCGCGTAAGTTTTTCTATTTATATGAACAAACATGACGTAACATCACGCTTGTAATTCTCAAAGGGTTAGGTTGAGGTGTAGGTAGCTATAGTACATTCACATTTCATAGGGGGCGAGCCTACTGCCATCAACCGGGCACAAATCCAGACTCCGGGCTGCTACTAAGAAATTCCTAATGGAAAAACGCAATAACACCTTGCCGACCTTGGCAACAGGCAACTGAAGGAACACGGGTGGGTTTTAGTCAGTAAAAGTCTGACACGCCCTTCCGCTCCGCCCAGAGCGGGAGAAGTCATTGAATGATTTCCCATCGTCAAAAAAAAAAAAAGGACTTCATACTTGGCAGTGGCGCTTTTGACAGCTAGTCTTGAGCATGCGTGGTGATCAATGCTCGTGCTTTCTCTGTATGAGAAGAGGCCTTTGACCTGCAGTAGGATAATAGTATACATACATAATCAGCCTATAATGTTCCCACTGCTGGGACACGGGCCTCCTCCCTGTGAGAGGGTGTGCGGGCTGGTAGAAGTCACATGTCTTCGAATTTTTGGTTCTAGGACATGCCGGTTTCCTCACGATGTTTTCCTTCACCGTTTTGAGAGCAGTGGTGATGAAATTAATCACACAAAGCGCCTGTCAGGGTTCGAAACTACGACTTATATGTCGCGGCCGTTACCACTGGGCCACCACTGCTCTCACAATACTGGATAATAGTATGCTGGTTTATTATTATAAGAACAAAATAAGTTTTCATAAGAGCTAAGGTTATCAACTAAGACTGCTAATATTTTGATCTTAAATCTTGATTTTAGAGTAATGTCAGCCATTACAGCGAAGTGTAATTAACACCACTTTATAACATAGAGAGCGAACTTAAGATCAATCATTGGAAACTAGTTTAACTTAAACGCAACTTGTTAAGTTATTCGTGTAATGTTTTTATTTTCCTTCTAGCTAATTAGTTTTAATAATAATTTATAGAGTTTGTATTTGTAGAGTTTTACAAATGTTTAGTAGAGGTAACGAATCTATAAACTGAATAATGTTATTTTATAATAATTTAAGAGCGTTATTTTCTTATATCGACTTAAAAGTGGTGTATATTTTTTTATTTATATTTATGTGCATTATATTATGCATTAGATTTGATTGATTTATTTTGATTAGATTTCATTTTATTCGTATTTTTTTTGATTTTGTCTTATACGTTGTTACAATGAATATTATCTCAAGATGAAAATCGAATTAATTCCGGTAAGTAAGTGTTGTTAGTTATTTTTGTTACTTTTCATGTTTGTTTAGAGTTTTCAGGTTCTGCTTTTACAATGTTATTCGTAAAGTTTGGTTTACTTAATTAAGTTTTCCAACTAGAATTAGAACAGTGGTTGAATTGCCCCATATTTGCGCAAAACCCATTATCTAATAGGTTAACTGTACATTTACGAGAGTTTAATCCATACAATAGTGTTTGCAATCACAAAGTAAGAGTTAAGTAATTTAAGTAACACAACTTAAACAAAAACCTCACACATAACTGATACAGATATGAGCACTACACATAAAATTAAACATTCCACTACCATATCAAAGAAAAAAATTCAAAACAAAAAGTTTGCACTCGCTAACTTAACCCGCAAACTCAACTTAACTGTCACTTAAGTTAAACAAACGTAACACTTATACATCACTGTCAACTTAGACACCGTTCCAACGTTATTGTTTATGCTATCTCCGAATTAAGTTACGATTTAAGTTGGAATTAAGTTGCGTTAAGTACGGGCGTGCGGGTTGCGCGGACGACGAAGGCTGACTGGCCGTACAGCCTCAACTTGAGTAAGTAACTTGACTTAACTTAGCGATAAAGGCGAGCGCTCACTTGCGGAGATTATCTTGGTAACCTTTGATATTGTGAGGATTGATTTAATCTGTGAATCTTTTCATAAAGCATTGTAATGTGTAGATATCGCTAAGTGAGGTTATGGACCTCTGTTAAATATTCTCCAATATTTCTTCTAGCCATTAAAGCTTCAACTCAAACAAATATCACGACTGTATTTCGTGAAGGAGCAGTCAGACGGGTTATTTATAACATTTTCACAGTCCAATATAAAGTGTACCTGCAACCAATCTTACCAAGGGGTACCCAGTAAATGGGTTGTAGAGGTCAGATAGGCCGTCGCTCCATGTACATACAGGTATTCAGCAAAAAGGCTAGGCCAATGATGAAAGAGTAGGGGTGGTGGATTAAGATTGATCTTGATGCCATCAGCAAGGCATTAATCCAGACTCCAGCCTGGTACTGAATATTATTTTTGAAAAACCCAATAACACAACACCAACCCGGGGTACAAACCTCAGTACCCCGCGCAGAGCAGTCGCGTTTGAGACCACCAGAACAACGAGGAGTCAAAAAATAAGTGAAAAACATAACATAACATGACATCACGCCTGTATTCCTCGAAGGGTTAGGCAGAGCTGTACCTATAGTACATTCGACATTTCTCCATAAGAAACTAGGCATCATGACAATAGTCCTCCAGACCGAATTTCGGCCACGGCGGCCAATCTCAGCGGAGACCAACCTTCGGCGCGGGAGATATTATAGTGCACAAGTGTGTGCGCGGACGCGGTGCACTCTCTCTTCCCTCACTCCCATAGTCCGACGGGACGGCAATCCGACACGACCGGAGAGACACAATATGTAATTAAAACCCTGAAGAGGCCCCAAAGGGTCGCAGGGCCTTAGCATTTTCTGCTAAACGAATGTAGAGTTGAAACAAAGTTAATATGTTTATCTATCGAGTTCCTTATTTTAATATTTTTAGCTTAGTAATAACAGCCGCACGGGTCGATCCATCAGGTTAAGCTACACTTGCCGAGGCTGTTCCGTGGATCATCTATAAATAATATACCGAGACCCCTTCGTGGCTCGGAAAGCTCGTTAAGCCGTTGGTCCCGGCTGTCATTCATAGATCTTTGACAAGCGTTACGGGTCGTCAGAAGCCCGAAAGTCTGTGATCAGTCTTACCAACGGGTATCGTATTACCCAGTTACTGGGTTATGGAGGTCAGATAGGCAGTCGCTCCATGTAAAATATTGGTATTCAGCTTCATTCCGTGCCTACAACCCGGGCGAAATGTTAAAAGTTGTTTGCACGCGCTCCAGTCACGTGTATGGCCGCGTTTAGATCTTCGGTATAACTCCGATTCAAAATTCCAATTCCAACTTCAAAATTTCAAAAAAGCCGATGTGAACATGGACAACATTTAAGGGTTGAACCTGGTCGGGGGTTGAGATTATAGGGGTTGAACGTGGACTAAACCGGTTTAATGTTAATCGGAAGTTCCGACCTTTCAGAGTCGGACTCGAAGCTCCGTAACAACAATTTTGTGCTTAAGAACTCGGTCAGTAAAAACAAAATACAGGGTGTAAGGGACAGCCCTCCGCAGACTGGTGGGATAAATTCAGCATAATTATCGTATTAAGACGATCGGTACATGAAATGATTTCAGGAACGTTATGGGAATCCAATAAAACTGACTTGTATTTAATACCTCACGCGCAATGTATCGTTACCGCGGCTAAACCCGCGAAGCCGCACTCCCCGTGTCGTGCGGGGCGCACTCGAGTATTTTAACATCCATAGCGGGCTTTTTGATTTTAGCGGTTTTATTTAAATAAATGGAGTGCTACGTACAGAGAATGTAATTTTACATTGAAATAAAGGAATAGTAACTGAAAAAACGATAAAAAAAATGTGGAATATGATTCAAAATAAGGAGCTGAATACCCCCTGTTAATTTGCGGAGGGCTGTAACTTACACCCTGTATAACTGTACTTATACAGTGGAATTACTCCCTTAGAATAATGATGAGGTTTCTGTAAGGATTGCAGCTAAATAATAAATCTGTGCAGCTGTGGCTTGTCTCAAATGAGCTACGATGACTGTGATGCAGTGTTGGCAACGACTAACTGCTTTAATAGCATTCATGATTGAGGAATGAGTATTCAAGCGTTCCATTAGTTGTAGGACGAGGAACTGTGGCGGTATCTACATCGCCACATGCGAACTACACATCAAAGACCGGACGTCACACAAAAATTCTAACGTCACATAAATCCTGCATCGCGCAATTAAAGTTTACCGTGCAATAGACATACGGCAGTTGCCCGCCAGAAAGAACACTCGTCTGGTCGGAGGATCCTCCCTTTTCTATGGTGGATGAGGGAACTTTACACCCTTTTTTTTTCTCATACTCCTAAAGAACTATCTTAGTCGATGATTTTCGTCATTGTTAGTGAAACTTTCATCATCTCAATTTTATTTGTCTCGTCAGGCCGCGTCCTATTTAAAAGCGATGGTCGCGCGAAAACGCGATCGTTGCGGTCATAATCACTTTTTGTTTGGAAAACCGGAAGGCCCTGAACCTGAACGCGTTTTCGCGCCGACAGAGGGCTCTGTCGGCGCGAAAACGCGTTCAGGTTCACCGAAAAAAGAGTGTCATATGAATGAACGCGATGATCGCGTATTCGCGCAACCATCGCGTTTAAATAGGACACGGGGTCCTCCTTCGCCATCCCCAATCCCCAAATTATTTGACTTGGCGCAGCATGTCCTTGTCTTCTTCCATCTGTATTAGCCGTGAACACAGTTTTCAGTCCCTTTCTACTCATATCATCGTTCACATCCATCATCTGTTGTTTTTTTGGTCTTCAGATAAGTTATGGAACCAGGAGACCTTTGCGGAAATTCATGACAATTTTTTTTTTTTGTTTCTGCAGCCGCTGGATCCTGTCTTGGATGCAGAATGTACCCTCCAGGCCGGAGAAATATGCACATGCAGGATGGTCATTATGATGAAACAAGCAGCCGAAGCATTGTAAAAAAAAAAGAATTTATTATTTTTACATAACATTCTACTGTCTTTGGTCTTCGACTCCTCATATACCAATCTATGGAAGTTTACTATATACTTATCCATCCATGTTCATATTCAAAACTTTCCTCTTAACATGTCCCTCATTCCTCCGCATTACTCGTACATGGCAACCGATTTCCACACAACTTGCCGGTCACTCGTATAGAAACAACAGTCGACGACATTATTCGTGTAATGTTGACCGACATCATCGCTTGGCTTGGTACCTATTGATTTTGTGATTGGTCAAAAATATTGAAAACTATACGTATAATTCCTTCCGAAAACCCGACCTTCCCGCGGCTCGCACGCATGATGGTCGGAAAAACCACACGGGAACGTGTTATCCCAGTTAAATATTGTTTCTTTAAAAAGTATCCTATGTCCTAATCCTGGTCATGGTCCCGGGTGCTGAATTCCATCCAAATCTGTTCAGCCGTTAAGGCGTGAAAATGGGACAGACAGACAGAATTACTTTCGCATTTATAATATTAGTATGGATGGACTGGCTGGGTCCCATGGTTTTGTTTTTCATTGGTTTTGTTTCGGCAGTTGGGGCAGCCACCATTTTAATTGAACTGGCAAAACATCGTAAATTCTTTCGTTTGATGATTTTGAGTTAGAAATTATCTAGGTATCTACTTTTATTCTAATAGGTATTTTATACTTACGTAGTCACTTTGTGCTGTATGCTATTAAGGTATTATTAAGAAGCGATATGCAATCGCGGGCGATATTGCTGCGATAAAGCTAGACGACGATCGTGAAATTGATACAGAAACTCAATGAAATGGTGATAGTGTCAGAAAATACATCTAGTGCTCTAGAGTCTAGGTCTGTAGGCAACAATGATAGCAAGATGTGTCATCATTTATTAGAAAGTATATAGAAAATCTTCGTTAAAAAGAAAATTAATATTATATTAATTGTGTCAACTACGGATTAAAACATACGATTAAAAAAACAATCAATAACTTCTAATACAGAATACGAATGAAAAATATTCTAACGTTCCAAGCGTAGTTCTAATCGCAGGTACTAGGCGCGCATAAAACTGAGGAGATAGCTCTAACGAAGTTGTGTTAATGTTCTAAATACACGCGATATCTATGCAAATGTGCGCCACTGTCAATCTGTGACGTGGAGTTATTACTGTGTTCAGTTGTAGCAGCATCAGTGGTTGCATAAATCTTCGCGTTCAATGTTAATAAGAAAAAGTTTCATAGGAGTAAGACTACTTCAATTGACGAACTTATATCCTAAATTCATTCGAAATTATATTAGCCACCAGTATCAAAGTCAACAAAGTAGCAAAGGAAAGCGGACGAGAAAAATAAAGAAAAGAACTCAAGAATTATTCGTGCCGAAAAGAGACAAAGAATGAGAGCTTCAGGAAAATATCTAACTCTAATTAATGACATGGTAAAAATTAGCCAGTCAGCCAGTAGGTGGCTGCCAGAGTGGTACTTAGATTGAATCTTCCAAATCCATTAGATACGTGAGAAAAAAGTTGGCGAATGTTTATGAATCCCACCAAAAATATGTAACATGAAAATAAGCATAATAAGTATATTCAGCGTATAATGTTCCCAATCTTGAGACACAGGCCTCCTCTCTTCGAGAGGGAGCGGGCCCAGTGTGGGTTGGTAGATGTCACATGTCTTCGAATTTTTTGGTTCTAGGACAAGCCGGTTTCCTTTACTTTCCCGGTTTTATATGAAAATATTAGCACATCATTATTTCAGCATCATGATCTAAATCGGTCAAAAAATATACAAACCTACAAGGCAACCAGATTTTAAGATTTTATGACATTATTTTTCCAATTTTTAATCTAATCTAATCTAATCTAACTAATATTATAAACGCGAAAGTTTGTAAGTATGGATGGATGGATGGATAGATGTTTGTTACCCTTTCACGGAAAAAGGGCTGAATGGATTTGGATGAAATTTGGCAAACAGATAGTTTATAACCTGGATTAACACTTAAGATACTTTTTATTAGTTTTTATGCCGATATTTCCACGGGATCGAGACTTACGCGGGTGAAACCGCGGGGCGCAGCTAGTACTGAATAAATATTGTATTCTATTCTATTCTATACTTCTTCCACCGTTTTAACACTGTCATACAAACGCCTGTCCCGCTAGAGCGAGTCGATTGAGTCTGTTGCTTCTCGAGTATTTGCTATAAACTCTAATCGTTTTAGTCTGTTTAATATTTACTTACTATCAAGTACTTATAGCAACTTACGGTTGTACAGGGATGCACTTCATGCACTTAGTATTTACAAGCAACCCGTTCCTGCTTGCCATGGTTTTATTGGCTTGGAAAATCATCAAAATTTCTCTATTTTATGTAAGTTAATTACAGATTAATCTTGCGGAGTAAATTGTCTGAATGATGGCGAATACCGCATCAGAATTCGTAGCATAGTTTAGAAGAACAACGCGGTCACGCAGACACACGAAAAGCGACTTTAATTTTTTATTATAGATTGAGTAATAATACTCAGTTTATTTTTCAAATGTCTATGACTGGTTTTTGTAAAAAATAGCTTTTCCAAACCAGTTTAATTTTCTACACATCATCATCGTCTTGCTCTTATCCCAATTTATTCGTGTTTGTTACAGTATGTCTTCTTCGTCCATACTATATCTGATATATTCGTCGTCATCTCAATATTCACCTCTTTCTGATTATTACTTCACATCATCACCATCGCCATCATCATAATCTATCTATCGTGTCTTTCATCTTCCTACATTACCTACTTTTATATTATTTATTTATTTACTACGGATGACTTACAGCTAAAATTAACAGAAAAATAAAACTGTTTGTGACTAGCTTCCACCCGCGGCTTCGCCCGAGTGGCATGTCGATAAAAAGTAGCCTATATCCTTCCCCGGGATGCCATCTATCTCCTTACCAAATTTTATCGAAATCCGTTCATTGGTTTAGGCGTGAAAAGGTAACATACAGACAGACAGACAGATAGACAGAGTTACTTTAAAATTTATAATATTTGTATGGATAAAGCCATCCACATTCATATAATATCATACTGAGTGATTTTAAAGCCCTCCCTGTGGCACTCAACATTTTGTACACCGGTACGCGTTCACTTGAGTCTTTCTGGATGCTGTTAGCAAATAATAATACTTGTCCGACGCACGCCGAGTACAACGCATCTTAAAATAAATATTATTTTGATATGCACCACTTAGAAAACAATTAGGCATTTGTCTTGTTAGCTTTCCAATAGGATCTTGAATGTTAAACTCTTATTATTTTTTCTTATTGGTATTTTCTTGTCTAACAGGCAAAATAGATGGTAAAAGGCTAAGAAGACGCAGCCCAAAGCAATGATCAAACCAGATGATGGGAAAATTTGAAGTGCTGCACTGTGTGAACGTAGCTCTCCATCAAGTCAGTCACAGACCGTAGTACATGGATGTATCAAATACCTTAGCGAGGACTCGATCTCCGCAAAATTGGGGAACCGATTCGGGATTCGGGAGGATTGTTCTATGGCACGCAAAGTTTACAGCGCCATCTGTCGGTCATTAACACAGTTTATTATAAACAAAAGCGCCATCTTGTATGTCAATTGTTGACTATTTAGAGAAGTGGCAATGTGTTTGTTTTATTATCTTTGCTATTCGATACTAGATGGCGCTGCTTGAACATGAAGTGACTTTTTGACTACTCACTACTAGATGGCGTTAAGAGGGCAATATTTTCAAAGTTTGTATTTAGCTACATTTTTTTACGTCTTTCTTCGGACTAGATATTTTCACATAAATTAATTTATCTTTCGTTATAAATAGAATCAAATATCCCTCAAATTTGGTTAATATCGTAAAAAATCCCGTGACTGTATAGTACAGGTAGACATTCGGATTAGAACCTATTTCCGGACTATAGCAAGTTATGTACTTGGAAAAACATCGTTAAAGTACCGACTCATGAAGTCATGATAGTAGGAAGAACACGTAGTGTTTTAATCTATTGGAGTCCGACATAACCCTCTGTTCTCCTCAGGAGACAGCAGATCCAATCCAAGGAACTAAACCACGAAAAAAGAGTGAGAGAATTTTAACGTGAAAAAGCTATTTAGGTAACTAAGGTAGACAGCAGCTATTTAAATTTCGTAGATTTATGCCCTATTATAATTATATTATACTAGTTTATGCCCTATTATAATTATATTATACTAGTTTCCACCCAGCAGGCGTAGCATGAGCACCGTTTTGTCGACGGAAGAGTAGCAAAAATGACTTTTTAGACAGTACGAGACGGCAGCAAAGTAGAAAGGGTAAACTGCACTTTTTACGAAATTCACTCTTTTACTTAATTCGACCCAGAATTCTTTGTTTTATCATAGGATTTATCGGTTGTCAGTGTGATTTTGACAGTAAGGATAGAAAACTTTCTTCCGAAATAGTCTACATATAAAAAGACCTAGACAAAGATCGTTAGAAATGAAAGACAAAATGACAGATTGTAGAAAGATTTCTACAGTGAATGTCAAAAATGAAGAAACGAACTGTCACTTTGAATATATAATAAATTACCAGAACACATAAAACAACAAAACAAAACCAGTATATTTTTAAATAAACTAAAACAATACTTCATTAAAAAAAGCTATTACACAGTACAAGAATATCTTACGGATAAATCCAATATTGATAATAATAATTAAAACAACAAAAATAAATTGTATTAAAATACTTAAAAAATATATTACATTAAAAACAATGAACATTTTTTAAGCGAATAATGGAATAGCAATACCAAACTAACTATAATTAAATAAATAATAAATTAATAGTTAGACCTGTATATAAAATATTAATAGAATATGTAAACAAATGGAAATATAAATACAAAAATACATAGATAATAGGATATGGAATAGTTTTATAATAGATAAATTCAATTCAATAATAATAACGCATAATTATGACAACCAGATATATTTTAATAAGTAAAATAGTAAAAAATAAATTATACCATAATACTTAATAATTATACTACATTAAGAACAATAAACAAATTTTAAGCTAGTAAATAAATATAATAATTAAATAATTAATTAATAAATGGATAGACGTATATAAAATATTAATAGAATAAGAGAATGAATGAAAATATAAATACATAGGTAAGATATAAATAATCCCTAACATAATAACAAGAAAAACTTGTAAAGCGCTCTTCCGCTCTCTACCTATTTTTAAAATTTGCTGTGCCCGACAGGGTCCATAATTGTTTCTTTAATTTGTATTTACCACCTTTTTTTTTTTTTTTTGAGGGTGGGAAATCATCCAATGACTTCTCCCGCTCTGGGTGGAGCGGAAGGGCGTGTCAGACTTTTACTGACTAAAACCCACCCGTGTTCCTTCAGTTGCCTGTTGCCAAGGTCCCGGTATCCCTTTCGGACTAACCCGCAACCCTGGCAGGCATCGGTCCTAGCGGACCCCGCCAATTGTGCTGACATCTCTTTGAGGCGCGCGTGGAACACGACGCGCCATCGACCCGGGCCTGGTCCTGATCGGACGGCGAGCTACCCATTGCTCGCCGGCCGCAAGCCCGCGCCTATGGTGGCCGGGAATCCGCCTGGGATTCCCGACGCCCAGGTCGTCTCCAGCGGCGGCGGCGGTTAGGGGCGTGTGGGCGCAAACTTTGCCTCTCCCTCACGCGTTCCGCCTCCTCCTTCGCGAGCATTACTGCTTCGCAGAAGGAGGTGACTGCTTCCCATGCCCTCTCGCTCCGTACCATGGCCTGGACCAGAGCCGGACGCGAGAGGTCACCGTGTCCTCCGGGCGATCCACACAGTGGTGACACCCGGGCGTTTCCTCCCGCCTTATACGAAACAGGAACCTCCCGAAGCAACCGTGTCCGGTGAGGACCTGTGTCAGGCGGAAGGTGAGGACGCCGTGGTGCCTCTCTAACCACTCCTCAAAGAGGGGACTTATCGCCGCAATTGTGGCGTGCCCAGCACTGGGTTGCGACAATCGCACTCTCCAAGCCGCCATGAGATCCTGCCGGAGCTCTGTCCGCTGTGCCGCGATTTCTCGCGGCAGCGGAGTTATGCCCCGGCGCTTCATCTCCTCGCGCCACTCCCATATGTGCGCGAGGACTTTCGCCTCCAGATCCCATGGCGGTAATCCGGCAAGGAGGCTCGCCGCCTCACGGGAGACCGTGCGGTATCCCCGGGCCAGCCGAATGGCCATGACCGTTTAGGACGCGTTCAACCGGCGGGCTGGCCGCAACCTAAGGGAACGCGCCCACACCGGTGCCCCGTAAAGGGCCATGGACCGCACGACCCCCGCGTAGAGCCTCCGGCAGGAGGCGTTTGGACCCCCAGATTGGGCAGGAGACGCCTCAAGGCAGCTCCAGCCCGGTCCAGCCTGGGAGCCAAACGTCGGAAATGCTCAACGAAGTTCCACCGGCTGTCGAGGACGAGTCCTAGGTACTTCATCGTCGACTCGACGCCGATGTGAACCCCTCCTACCGTAATTTGGGAACCCGACTGTGGCGCGTTCCGTGGGCCATGGAAACACATGACCTCGGACTTGTGCAAGGCCACCTCGAGTCCCAGCTGCCGGATTCTATCGACGATTGTCGCAACCCCGCGTGTCGCGAGTTCGGCCGCCGCCTGGTGCGACCTCCCTTGCGCCAGGACCAGCGTGTCGTCAGCGTAGCAAACCACGCTGACGCCGAGAGGGAGGTCGGCGCGCAGCACCCAGTCGTATCCGATGTCCCACAGATGCGGCCCTAGGACCGATCCCTGTGGGACACCGCACGACATCTCTCGCCGGTTCCACACTCCCTGGTGACCGGGGTAGATGACGGCCCTGTCCGTCAAATAGGCCTCGACCACACGACAGAGGTAGGTCGGCATCCGGTGGTACCGGAGTGCCTCCCTTATGCAACTCCAGGGCAGGGTGTTGAAGGCATTGGCGATGTCGAGAGACACCGCCAAGACGACCCCACCCCGGGCCACAGCATCCCCCGTCGTGAGGGCCCGTACGCGCATGATGGCGTCCACCGTAGAGCGCCCTCTGCGGAAACCAAACTGGCTTGGCTCTCCGCCAAATCCGGCCCCTGCCGCACCAGCCGCCCAACGAGGCGGTTTGCAATGACTCTTTCAAAGAGCTTGCCCACCTCGTCGAGCAGCACGATGGGCCGATAAGCGGACGGAGAGTCCGCAGGGCGCCCCGGCTTCTTAATGAGGACCAGTTTCCCCGTCTTCCAACGAAGTGGGAACTGGCCCCTCTCCATGCATGCGCTTAGGAGACCCCTCAGTCGAGGCCCGAGAGCCTCCATGGCCAGGACCCACGCCTTCCCAGGCAGGCCGTCGGGTCCTGTTTATTTACCACCTAATTTGTACATTACGGATTGCAATAAACAATTTGATTTGATTTGATTTGATAGAAAAAGCTATGTCTATTCTTCGTAGAGATAGAAAGCGCCATGCTACGCCTACAGGGTGCCATCTATCTCCATGCCAAATTTTGTCAAAATTCGTTCAGTGGTTTAGGCGTGAAAAGAAAGCATACAGACAGAAAGACAGATAGATAGACAGACAGACAGAGTTACTTTCAATTTTATAATAAAGTATGGAACTATGGATTGTTCCTTCCCCTCCTTTTTTACATTATGTGTACAGTCACGAGCAATAATATGTATACACTTAGCAAAATTCAATAACCATTTTTTCGTGGAGCGACGATTGCAACTTTGAGATGATACCTATATCATAATAATATGGGTTCCAACATACTATGTTCTATATAACATAAAATTACAATCAATACGGTAGGAGAAAATCACTATTAAAAGTTGGTTAGTGTATACATATTATTGCTCGTGACTGTACATATTATTAGGTAGGTATTATTAGGTATTTTAATATTGTTAAGCATATAGGTATGTTATGTAAATATATGTTTAAAGTAAATACCTACAGTAAATTTAAATCTCTGACGTTAAACAGTTACCTCATAGATTGGATAAATCCTGCAGTTAAAAGTGACCCTGTAATAAAATGACCAAGTAAAAACTAAGCGTGGTATTAATATTTTTTTAGAACTTGCTCCGTCTGACAAGCTTCGCATGATATTTAATATTTGCGTGTTAGTTTTATTACAAAACTCGAGATCTGAACCATATGGGTACTCTCAGGTAGGCGGTAAAAAGTTATCGCAAAAAATTTGCTCCGAGCATCCTGTTTGTAAAAAAAGAACCTTATATTCACGAGGTATGGATTCGCGGTGACGTCAAAATATTTTATAAGTTAGTATCATTTATTAAAAACACGATTACTGTTTAAATCCAAGAAGTTTTCTTAAAACTTTACAATTCTGAAACATACCCATGACGATCATTTAGCGATCAATTCGTTTTCCATTGTTCGAGTATTTAGGTATGCATAGATAATGGAGGACATTATAGGACCAAAAGATTAGAAGGACCAGTTTAAAAAAAAAATCGGTTCCGTTGACCTACAGTCATTCCTATAGTGTCCCACAGAACTATTACTTAAGCTATTTTTCTAAAATAAAATTTGCCTAAGTTAGATAGATAGATAAAACGTTTATTTGGTGCACACAAAAGACAGCACAACAGCATACAAAAAATAATAACTAGTTACATTAATAGACAGATGGCAGTTAGGTACTCCTTCTATCATCTATCGGCCAGTGAAAGTCCCTTCAAAATCGGTTCAGGCGGGCAGCCGTTTCGGAGATTAGCCAGAACAAACAGACAGACATAACATTTTTTAAAATTGTTTTTGTTAAAAATACCCATAATATGCATTTTAGTAAAAAGTTAGCTGTTATTGTGACATTACAAAAATACACTTTAATTTATTTATTTGTATTTTTTATAGATATACAGTATTCTAACTAACAAAGGGCGTTCCCGTTAACCTGCAATAGTATAGCGTGTATACATGCAAAAAAAAATATTATCACTACGCCCTTTGTTAGTTAACATACTGTATGTACATATAGGTTTAACTATCCTCATCATGTGAAAAATAATCATGTCTTGTCTTTGCTATAACCTATCACAGTTTTTCTCACATACTAAGATTTTATTATAGCTGTTCACATAGCGATACTGAACATGTATTTTCTCCATACAAATGTCAACGTCCATACTACGTTGAAAACACCGGTTCTCGTCCGACCACCGAAGTTAAGCATCATCGGGCGCAGTCAGTACTTGGATGGGTGACCGCCTGGGAACACTGCGTGACGTTGACTTTTTATTTTTTAAACTTAATATATATTTTTTTCCTCATCAATGCATTTTCCTTTTGCGAGAAACTTTTTTGGTCCACGTCGGGTGTCAGTAGTGGCAGAACATGTTTATATTCTAATTTATATTTATTCCTTTTGTAACTCCTTCTTAGGGTTCCGTCGCCGAAGGGTACTATACCATCATTTTCACAGATTGTGTATTCGAACCCCCTTTCATTTAAAAAAATATCGCGAACGTTAAAAAAGAACACGACGTGTTACCACACCGAGCACCGTTGTCCAGCGCACGATGTGGTAACACGTCGCGTTCTGATTTGCAATTGGTCAATCGTCATCCTGAAGATGCCTCGTTGAGAGGTGAAACACGTGTCGATTTCTTACAGGGTTTTTATGACTCTTGAAGAATAGTCAAGCGGAATAGGTTACTAAATATATCTACGTCTATTGTATTTTGTATTGGATTTCCGCAAAGTCACGCCTGAATCAATTAACCCTTTCATTTTTAACTTTATTTTATTTTTATACACAATCTGCGAAAATTTCAGTTGTCTACCGGACGGACGGACGGACAGCGGAGGCTTAGTAATAGAGGCGACTGTAGATACTATTTAGCACTTTCATTCATCATAAAGGAATTTTCAAAATCAAAGTCAAACCATTTATCTCAATTAAAACATTTACAGGCACTTTTACAATTTTGAATTGTCAAGGAGTCGGTCAGTTAGTTAGAAAGTTGAAAAACGTACCTAGATCAGACACTCTTTTAAAAAGACATTCAAAATAAATAATATATAACAGACTAGCTGCGCCCCGCGGTTTCACCCGCGTAAGTCTCAATCCCGTGGGAATATCGGGATAAAAGTATCCTGTGTGTTAATGCAGTTTATAAACTATCTGTTTGCCAAATTTCATCCAAATCCATTCAGTAGTTTTTACGTGAAAGAGTAACAAACATCCATCTATCCATCCATCCATACTTACAAACTTTCGCGTTTATTAGTTAGATTAGATTAGATGGTATTAATTGGAAATTACGACATAGTACAAATACTTATAATTTTAATGATAATTTTGCATGCCTGAATTGGTGCAACACAGTGGACTGCGAATTCACTTGACATCTAGAAATGTATGATTATGTACTGTGTTGAGCAATAAACATTTTTAATTTGAATTTGAAAAGTTCCTGCACTCTAATGAAGTAACACTTTTAATCACGATCTGAATGATTTTTATGGAAAGCCATTACTTCATATGTTCGAAAAATCTGTCAGCTCAACATCGTAAAACGCAATGAATATTGTTGAACTGTCAAAATGAAAGCCATTGCTACTGATGGTGGGTTACATTACCCCACAATTACCCCGCAGGTTACATTATTATTGGTGATTCTCCATGTGTAAACCACAAGACATCTTGAACAACTCAAGGCTGTAAAGTTTTCCATCAAAGCTAGTGGAGCTAAAAAGCGACACTTGTACAAAAAAACCGGCCAAGTGCGAGTCGAACCACGCACAATGAAGGGTTCCGTAGTTGGGATGAAGTTATCCAACAAACTTAACATTGTAGTTGAAAAACTTGTTCTCCCATGCAGAATGTATGTGAGAACATGTTTTTTGTTCGTTATATTATATACTACTGCCATGAATTTTTATCATAACCAAAACTAACCCATTTAGCTGGCGGGGGACGACGACGACACTTAACTCTAACAAAAATGTGCAAATGCGTAATATATATTTCGCAAACGGATCCCTGAATCCAAAAATGGTTTTGACAAACTCTCAATATTTTTGAACGACCTTTCCAACGATACCCCACACCGTGGGATTGACGAGAAAAAAAAACCATCCCCACTTTAGGTACGTGTAGGAACCCCTACATGTACCTAAAGTGGGGATGGTTTTTTTACCACTTTGTTGGCGTGATTTAATTGTATACCCATACCAAATTACACCTTTCTAATACCAACAGTTTCTGAGCCAAGCCGCGGACAGACGGACAGACAGACAGACATGGCGAAACTATAAGGGTATACCATACTTGTTGACTACGGAACCCTAAAAAGTGGCTATAGATAAAAACTAGAGTCTTATTACAGTGTTTAGCCGGGGCGTTGTCCACCGCCCGGTGTCATTGCATACTGCGCCTGCAGGCCATACCACATGCTCTAGTATTAACCCCATTTATTGTCGTCGACAATCGGAAAATTACACGTTACATCGATACTACAAAAGAAGTAATAAAAAGGATAATGTTTTAATGTTGTAAAGTGTCTGTTTGCAAACATATTTTTATACAAACGGATGTCAGACTAGCAATTTTATTGGCATGATCCACAGCAGTTTCACCCGCGTAAGTTTCAAATTCGATTCCGTGGGAATATCGGGATAAAAAGTATCCTATGTCCTATTCCAGGTCATGGTCTACCCATGTGACAAATTTAATCTAAATCTGTTCAGCCGTTTTAGCGTGAAAGCGTCACAGACAAAGTCACTTTCGCATTTAGTTAGGACTAGCTCCCGCCCGCGGCTTCGCCCGCGTGGTATGTCGATAAAAAGAAGCCTATGTCCCCGGGATGCCATCTATCTCCTCGCCAAATTTTATCGAAATCCGTTCAGTGGTTTAGGCGTGAAAAGGTAACATACAGACAGACGGACACAGTTACTTTCGAATTTATAATATTAGTACGGATTAGGATTCAAGATTTTACACGAAAAATAACTAAAATCTTGAATTGTAAATAACATTTCGGAAAAAAATAACCGATATGAGCAATGATGGCCGGTTTTACTGTAAGTACTTAAATTATAGATTCAATTCAGCATTCTTCAAAACTTTCAAATCGATTGATATTAATTTAATAACTTTAGCAAAGTTAGAATATGTTATAAAATAAAAATAAATATATAAAAATAATAAATAACAGTAGTTTATAACTCAGGGACAGTCTCGTATTTCCGGTTCCAAGTAAGCCGTTCTCTTGAACTGTGAAAACCTTTTCTCACGATCTACTTTGCGATTGATCTGCTTGCATCATAACGGGGAAATATTAACTACAATTTTTAATAATACTTCTATGCAATTAACTGTTTTTATTTGATATAATTTTTATTAGAAGTCTATAAAAATATGGAAGTAGTAGAACAAATTATTATGGAATCGCAAAGGTTTCTTAGGACCAATCATAAAAGTTCTAAAGGACCAATTCTTTATTTGAAAGAAGGACCACATAAGCCCGTTAATTTTCTAAACGGTTCGGTCCGCTCGCCAACTCGCTCGCGTTCCATTCTGGAACACGTTTCAATTCGAAATTCATATTTGGAACGCTCGCAACCGGTCGCCCTTGTAATAGTTGGCTGGTGTTATCAAAAAACCAATTTATTCTGGCCTGTGTCACAACATGGAGGTCTTCTTAGGTGTATGGGGATAAGGAACGTCGCGCCAGTTGACAGGGATCTTTGTAAAGTGGTCGCAAGTCGTCGGCAAGTGCACCGCGAACGAAAATATACGTCGCGCCGAGTTGTTTTGCCGCCTTATCACTGGGGTCAAAGATTGCATGGTTTGTGCTACTTATGTATTGTGCCTATAATTTGTAAGACTCCTCGAGAAAAGGACCAATTCCCTTTTACTTTTCCACTGTAGTCAAAGGAAGTTCCATCGGCTAAACAAAAAACCGTGCTAAGGAAAGATTATGTCACATAAGAAATCACCTTAGACCTGTATTTTCATTAATGTTACTTTCTGATAGATCATGTTTTCATTTTGGAACATTCCGAATAAATCATCCGACTGGGATTATCAGCAATTTTAGATAAAACTGAGTACCAAAGATTCTCCTTTATGTAATTAGGTATAATGCAAACGCATTACCTATCTGCGCGGCTGCTTAGTATATCGCGCGGGCGTCGAGGGCCGCGCGGGGCGAAGGCGGGCTCTCGGCCCGCCAACTTAAAAATGCCGCCGCAGAGCCTCCGAATCGATACGACGCGCGTCACGTGCCGGCGACCGCGACCAATAGCCGCGCTCGGGCGGCCGCGGGGCGCTGCGGGGGGGCGGCACTCTCCGACGAGCGCCAGTACACGAGGATACACCACGCGGCACGGACGTTCGCCGCGCGCGCTCCCCACTATACGAGTTTCACCGAAAACCGGTCCGATGCATCGTGACATGTTATAGTGTGCAGTGACGCCGCTATGAGTGCGTGGACGGAGGAAGTGATGTCCTGGCGGGACGATCGGCTCGGACTTACGGAACTTAGGGAGCCCAGTACGAATAGAAGAAAACTACGCAGTGCGCCTTATAGACTACACCGGCCGCACTTGCCCGTGCCTCACGTGCCCGAGCTGCCACCGGAGCCTCAGGGAACACACATCACAAGGTTGTACCCGGAACTGTTAGCACTCATATTTGAAAGGTTGCCAGTACGGGACAGAGGCCGCGCGGCGCAAGTTTGCCGCTCTTGGCGGGACGCAGCTGATCGACGGTCCGTCTGGCGTGGAGTGGAAGCTGCGCTGCATCTCAGGAGACCCGCGCCGGTGCTATTCGCGTCGCTAGCTAGGAGAGGAGTACGGAAACTACAAGTGCTGTCCCTACGAAGGGGACTGAGGGATGCAGTCGCCGCACTACCGGGACTAGAGTCGCTATCTCTCAGCGGATGCTACAGTGTGACGGATGCAGCTTTGGCGAGCGCATTCGCGGCTGAATTACCAGCATTACGGAGACTAGACCTATCACTATGCAAACAAGTGACTGACTCGTCTCTCGGCAGGATAGCGCAATCACTTAAAAACTTGGAAGAGTTAGAACTGGGTGGCTGTTGCAACATAACAGATACGGGTCTGTTGCTTATCGCCTGGGGACTCAGGAAACTGCGTCATTTGAACTTGCGATCCTGCTGGCACGTGAACGATGTTGGGATAGCGCATCTGTGTGGTGGCGGCGAGGCACGAGGCACACCAGAGTTGGAGCACTTGGGACTACAAGACTGCCAAAGGTTGACAGATGAAGCGTTGAAGCATACAGCTACAGGTCTTCCTAAACTTAAATCTATAAATCTTTCATTCTGCGTCGCGGTCACGGATGCAGGCTTGAGGCATCTAGCGCGACTGCCCCATCTAGAGGATATTAATTTGAGAGCTTGTGATGGGATATCGGATGCGGGGGTGGCCCACCTGGCAGAGAGCGGCAGACTGAGAGCTCTGGACGTGTCGTTCTGCGACAAGGTTGGCGACGAGGCGCTATCACACGCGACACTGGGCCTGTCGGGGCTCCGGTCGCTGTCTCTGAGCGCCTGCCGCCGCCTCACCGACGAAGGCCTGGAGCGGGTCGCCAGGCTATCACAGCTAGAAACGCTAAATATAGGACAGTGCACGAGGGTCACTGATAGAGGGCTGCGCGCGCTCGGGGACGGGCTGCACAATCTGAAAGCGATAGATTTGTACGGTTGTACGTGTATCACTCCGCAAGGCTTGGACCACATCGTGAAGTTGCCTCGGCTTAGTGTACTTAACCTCGGTCTGTGGCATGTGCGGTGACCACACACACACTAGGTAGTGTCTGTACGCGCGTGTGTGAGTGCGACGGCCATGTTGAAGTGAAGGAGCGCCAAGGTTGTAGGTATACTCTGGACAGTGAATAAAAGAATTAACCAATTTTAAGATATTAAAACTATCGAATTATTATTTAGGATATGGGGCTGCTTTCTATTGTATGTTTCTGTTTTTCGATCAGTTGTGTTATCTGTTGTGTCAGTTTCAGTTTGTGTTAGTTAAAAGACACGTTTTGGTTAAGTTTCTCGATGAAAGTTGCCCCAATACCTAGTCGCAATGTTGAGCCAGGCCTTTTTGAACGTTCTCTGTTTTCCTTGATTGTCTTCATTAAAGTTTGTTATTACCTGAGCGTGACGCAACTCTTCAACTATGTTAATGTCTAAAGTTTTGTAATTTTTAAAAAGGTCTGGTTTATCAAAATAATTTGCTCCATTAGTTAGGTAGATATTTAGCCATTCTTCAAATTTATCAATGTTTTTAATTCGATCTTGTGCGAGAAGTTAGGAAACTATCCAAATTGTTAAAAGTTAGGTTTTTTATATTTAATTTTGTGATGGAAGCGTGATTTGGGAGATGAAAATTGAAGCAATTTTCATGAAAACTCTTCCAGATATGTGAGTAAAAGTGTGTGAGTTAACTGAAAATTCGTTCATAGCTTAAAGTTTACAAATATGTCTAGCCGCAAATAATACATTTACGAATATTGCTTCGAAAGACGGCCATATTTACTAGCATTTTTATACTGTAGTTGATTGATTCCTTAATTGCCAATATAAACTAATCTGTAGCATTGTTAAAAAAGTTATAGCCAAAATGAAATAACTATTAAAATAAATGGCATTCCCGCTTCCTTTGTACAGAATTGTTTGGTATTACAATATCTCAACTGATATCTTGTTACTTAAAAAAAAATTAACAAGGAATAACTATCCAAGTTCGTATATGCGTATACGCAAAAAGTAGAGATGAATGAAGAAATTGTTTGTTCAGAAGTGTTCAGAGATTGAACCAATGATGTTAATATATTTTGCCGGCATGACGCAATAAACAGTTGACAGTGATGTATACTAATCATTTATCATGTGGCCGAGCTGAGATTCATAGAAAAACATTGTACAAATACTGAAATCTGCTGATATTATTAAAAATTTTCGTTGTTTCTCTTCCTATATGCTCTTATTGATACGAATAGTTAGTACTTTGTAATCAATTTTGAATAGAGAGACATTCAAATGTAATTTGACAAATCATTTCTAAATTTTAAAGAATCCTGTCAAAATATTGGTGAAAAATGACAAAATAATGACAAATACTACAGAGAAGCCGAGGATTTATCTTATCAAAGTCAGTGTGATATAATACGCAACTGATTACTAAACCGGCGATAAGGAATTCAAAATATTTGGTAGCGAGACTATGTCTGCTCCAATTCTAGATTATAATCGAGAAACTTTGCTTCTGGCACAATTTTCTCGAACAATGGTCTACCCGTTTTAGGCTTCCGTAATAATGAACATTTCTTCATGTTTTTTTGTATCAATTTTAAGATAAAATATCAAAGATGGCTTCCAATCTTTCTAACCTAAAAAACTTTTTCAAATTCTTGAATCAAAATTGTGATGTACGGTATGTGAATGTTGTTCTTATAATTTGTTCAATATAGTCTCCCAATGTATACAGATCTCGTCTATACGTAATTTTTGATATTATAATTATTAGTGTTTAATTGTTTTAGTGTACGAATTATGATGGTCGTATGAGGTCGAATTAAAAAATAAAAATACGTTGTATACTTCATCGATACGTTGTTTTTGTACAAAACGAATGTAATATAGGAGAAAAGTGTATTAAAAGTCATCGTTTAAGTTACAAATTACTTTGGAAATTTTATTTATTTACCTTTTGAAGCCTGGTATATAGTAGTAGCATTGAAATCTAGTGTCAAAGGTCTTAACCCAAAATTACATCACGAAAAAGTCGCCCTATAATGTCATGTCACTAATGAATGATATGACATTATAGGGCGACTTTTTCGTTCCAGCTTACGGTCGGTGGGAGCGCCAGTCTCTCGTCCGCGTGAACCATGAGACTGTCATCAACGAAAAAGTCTCTCTATCATTTTTATGTTATTTCATAATGTAATTTTGGCTTTACTGCAAGTATACATATAGTGGTCTATGCTCAAAGCCACCTTTTTACATAGATAATTTAATATTTAATAATCTAGTAAAATACTAAGCTAGCAACAAATTAGTTACGGATTAGCTAGCGTAGTACAGTTTCATAAAAATATACCTGCAAACTAAGAACAAGCGAAGTAGATAAAGACTTTCAAAGAAACTGAATGTGAATGAATATGCTTTACAATTTATTAAAGACATCGATACAAATTCATTATTTTTGGTTATTTATGTAACGGTAAAACATTTTATTTTATAAAGTGATAACTGATAGATCTTTTAGACAATATACAATCAAACACTAAATTAAATGATAACTATACAAATAAATAAAATTGAAGTGTCTGTTTGTAATGTCAAAATAACAGCATATGAAATACGGGACTTATAATAAAAAACTACTTTTAATTTTTTTGTCTGTCTGTCTTTTCGTTTGTTCCGGCTAATCCCCGAAACGGCTGGACCGATTTTGGCTGATAGCTGATGTTATAAGGAGAAACTTCGCTACTTTTATTTTAGAAAAATAATTAGGGCCCACGTGGGATTACCTGCAGCTAGTTACAAATCATTTGAGACATTAAGAAGACTCTAGTCTAATAACAGTTGCTACAAAACAGTTGAATATCTCAAAAGACCTAGATTTGTTCTAGAACCAAAAATTTGAACACATGTGATATCTATACAACCGGCACTGGGCCCTCGTGGTGGATTACGGCCCACTCCCAGACTTACATAGGTGAGAGGGAGTGGACCACAGGAGGATACAGGACTCGTGTCTACCGAGTCATGTGGCCCAGCAGTGGGAACAGTATAGGCTGATAATGCTTATGCTTTTATGCTTAACTCAAAGACAACAACGAAAGAATGTAGGTTGATGTTACATGAAATGAAACAATAAAAACTCCATAGTAATGGAGTATATTCCAAAAGTTCTTTTGCATGACCGTTATACCTTTGAATTGAATGTCAACCTTGAAGATAAATAGCCGATTATCTAGACTACTGATACGAGGACGGTATCGAACGAGTCAATGTTAAAAAAACCATGCAAATATGTATGTAAAAGGTACACTGAAAAAGATTTCCACTGAACGTCATAAAATATTTTATTGAAGACTAGCTGTTGCCCGCAAGTTCGTTTGCGATCCAAGATGAAAAGTAACATAAATCCTTTTCCAGGTCATGGTCTACCCATTTGCTAAATTTCATCCAAATCCGTTCAGCCGTTTGAGCGTGAAAGCGTAACAAACAAACTCACTTTCGCATTTATAATATCACATAGTTAGGATAGTAAGATCATTAACTTAGCTGCCTCGTTGGTATAGTGATCGCAAGCGCATAAGGCATCCATAAAAGTATTTAGTTAATTACTTATTAATAAAATTTACGAAGAAACCTTTTGCGAGTCTGTTTGATTTGACGTTAGCGTCCGCCATCTTGAATCTTCAAGATAAGTAGGAATGTGATAATCGAGACTGATAGACGAGGTGACTCGATAACCCAGCAAACATGTTTATGAGGAAAACTGCATAAAACAAAACACATTGTGGTGATGTAATAGGGACACAAAATTTACTTTGAACTGTATCCTCTAATGTTCGATGTTTCATAATTTTAATCATTGGAACATTATTGTAAAAGGACCAGGGCCCCACCACCAGCTCTTACAGCAGTATTACTTTAATATTACTTCAGTGCAGGAAAGAGATGAAGCTCTGTAGGATGTATAGGTCCATCTCTTTCCCCCACTGAGTAAGATTAAAATAATACTGCTGTAAGCGGTGGTGGTAGGAATTAAATTAATTCAAATTGAATCAAATCAATTTTCCATTTCAATTATTGCGATCATCATGATTTGGATTGATTTTGAATTAATTTGAATTGTACTCAAATGAATTCTAGAAATGTCACTTTGACATATTTTATGTCCGGTATAGGCCGAAACAAACTCGGAGGACAGTCTCTTTTAAAGTCCAGACATAAACTTGGTCAGATCATGTGAAGACCATGTAGATCAGTGTCTGAAACGGTCTTTTGAGGAAAAAACCACACAGGTTAAGTGGACCTGTCCAGTCAGAGCACGCATTTGTCAGAAATCGTGCAGCTCAACTCAGAATTTAAGGAGCTCAACGATTTGACGAACAACACCAAAGAAAGGACATTTGGGTAAGCTGCATAAATTACTCAAACTGCCAAACCATAATTAATTAAAAAAAACAGAGAAAAAAAAATGATCCACATAGTTTTCACATTCACAATAATTAAAATATTAAATACTACTTACAAAGTACATATTCATGTCATTGTATGTACATTCTAATCGTGGTCATATAATTAGAGAGAAGCTTATTGTGTATTAAGCAAAAGCATTATTTTGTAGACTTTAAGCACTTATAATCCAAAAAGGAAGAATAATCTACTGACTATCAGAAAGAACACGATTTATTTTAGTACTAGCTGCGCCCCGCGGTTTCACCCGCGTAAGTCTCGATCCCGTGGGAATATCGGGATAAAAAGTATCCTATGTTTTAATCCAGGTTATAAACTATCTGTTTGCCAAATTTCATCCAAATCCATTCAGTAGTTTTTATGTGAAATAGTAACAAACATCCATCCATTCATACTTATAAACTTTCGCGTTTATAATATTAAAGTTACATAAAAATGTGAAGAAGCTGTTGAAGCTTGTGAACCGTTTCGTGATTCATGAACTAGTTCAATAACATGTTGTGTTGTGTTCTATTTTCATCGCAATTAATAATTTTAATGAAAGGATGCTGCAAACCGCACCAGACATAAAAGACTACAAAACAGTCGAGATTTTTTTTTTATTATGGAAATTAATATTCATATTGATTTTTGTACTTCTTTGGGAGTCGCTTGTGAAGTTTGCGACAAGTTGTAGACCCCTCAATATCTCCCTTTTGTATTTACCTCCCCAGAGACCACCGAGTGAACGGCATCCCCCTGCTCATGTTTCAATTGGAAAACCACTCTAATAATATTAGGATTAAAGTTTTAGTAATTTTGAGAACTTTATTAATAATTTAAAAACAAGTTTCATGACTGTGTGCGGTGGTGTTTTCCTCTTCTTAGACGAAGTTCACTATAATTCTTGAAGTCCAACTTTCGGATCGAAGGACCAATTTTAAAAAGATGATAGATTATCAAATCATAGCAAGTCTTAGGAAAGCAGATCATTCATTTTGGGCTAAATTATGAAAGTGCCAAATATAAAAATGATGTATTCATTACAACACGTTATTCTCTTCACTTTCCACTATTGGGCCAAACCTGTACGGCAATTCCCTGCGCTGTTATACGATTTTGAAAGCTACTGTTTTCAGTATATTTTGTAGCTAAAATAATATAAAAAGTAATCTAATTACAGTAATAGCTTGTAGTAATAAAAAATGAAGGGAAAAACGTACTCTTTCGGAATATAGCTTTTTTTTTGTTTGGCCCAAAAATGTATGGACGGTGAATGATCTCCTTTTGGAGTTATACATGAATTTAGCATTTATCATCTCTTTTTAAATAATCATGTGTATAATTTATTTATCGAGTGTTTTAGATTAATTGAGACCAATTATAGCATCTTAGCATTTCCTTGTATTGACTCAGACTTTTCAACGAACTCAATCATCGTAATCATATCCCTCTTCTATAGTCTGACGTCATCAGAGTGGGAGATTGGATTTCTGAGTATCTGATGTCCTTTCTTTTCATAGAAATTGTATTATGAGTTTATTAATTCTAGAGTTATGTGATGCATGTCGGTTGCTCTATTTTTATATACAACATTATTTTTTGTTTTTGCTAAACCCGAAAAGGGGTCATTGTACTCATAGGTACTTTTCCCACTGACAACAATGCGCGGCCGAATTTTTTGATGCCATATGAGCTTTTCCCTTTATTTATTTTTTAATTTATATTCTTCTTATAAATACATTAATATATTATTTTTTAGTTTTAAATTGTATATTGTATTAAGATTTGTTATGTGTCCTAAATAAACACAAATAAATATAATTTATCAGAATTAAAATGAAATCTAATACCATAAATACGTTTTTATCTAAGAATTTCTAATAGGTACTTCAGTTTAACTCCCAATTTGAGTACTTAAATGATTTTAATACCACATAATTACATTTAAAATTACAAACAGCAGCAATATCTGGAAACTAGCCGTAACGAATGAAACAGTAATCGGATTTGAAAACATTCCTTGAACTAACAGAAATTGAAAACAATTGTTTTGATCCCGTTACCAGTTTAAGTATTAGAACAATGACAACCGTAATTACAAGTGCATGTGTTTGAAAGGCTAAGAATTTTATTATTGGGATTTTCTTTATAATAACTTTCATTTTTACATTCCAGCAATAGTGCGTAACTTATTTTCGTAAACGGTTAAGACTAATCTGTTTCATTTTGACAGTTCAACAACATTTATTGCGTTATTTACGTTGTTGAGCAGGTTTTTTTATGAACTTATGAAGCAATGGATTAGCAATTTGTTTTAAACCGATGCAGATTGTGATTGATCGTGTGTTACGCAAGTAGAGTGCTGGTAAAGTCGTCCTTTGACACTTTCAAATCCTCTAAGATTATTAGCTAATCATCTTTGAATAAAAAAAATGATTTTTTTAAACTTGGCTTGTACCCGCGACATCGCCCGCGTGAAATTCTTGTTTTAACATAAAAAATATAATCCTATGACACTAGAGAAGCCAGTCCCCAATAAAAGCGGCACTATTAATTTTGTAGTTAAAAGTAGTAAAATTAATGACTTTACTGTGCAGTGCAGTTACTTGGTTCTCGTAATAAAGAACGTCGTTGTCTCATAAACTCCTTTGTTGACAGAAATATTCTCATGCACAACTTTCTACTTGGCACCAAGTTTACTTTCGTTTACAATACTTTATTGTTTTATGGTAACTTCTTTTATGGGGTAATTCATATTCAAAGCAGTTTCTATAATTGCTACAGTTTTAGTTTTAACATTTTCTTTAAATTCTGCTAGCAAAATAATCGAATATTTATTTTTTAAAGTTTTTTTCATTTTATGCCCTGCCTAATTTATTGAGACACCTACAGGTAAGTCCGGTTAAGCAGCTGACAACCTCCTAGGTTGACCTGCGAGATGCCATTCACAAATTCTAACCAACATTTAGTGTGGTCGCACATCTGACGGAAGATGCGTCGCATATCGTCATCAGCGTAACGCCCGAACGGGCAAGTAGATAATAAATATGCAACCTTACACACTCAACCGATGATGCATAGAAAAAGTCGCGACCGAAGTTACGCCAGACGCATCTTTGTGCGACCACCCTTAATTTAGTCCTAAAACGGAATTAGATGTTTAAAAAAAAATTGGTCCTTTGATCCAATTTTGTAACCGTCCTTTACCTCTTTTGATCATAGTCGACATATTTCTAAAGCAATTTTACTTTTATTTTTAACACCAATAAAATCATCTATCAATCTGCCTAGCCTTTTCCCAACTATGCTGGGGTCGGCTTCCAGTCTAACCGGATGCAGCTGAATACCAGTATTTTACATGGAGCGACTGCCTCCACAACCCAGTAACTGGGTAATACGATACCCCTTGGTTAGATTGGTTGTCAGACTTTCGTGCTTCTGACGACTCGTAACGACTGTCAAAGATGCACAAATGACAGACGGGACCAACGGCTTAACGTGCTTTCCGAGGCACGGAGGAGTTTTGATATGTGAAAATGGTCACCCATCCACGGACCAACCCCGGCAAGCGTAGCTTAACCTGATGGATCGACCCGAGCGGCTGTTATTACTTAGCCACGAGCTCCTCAATAAAATCATCTATACGGAGCAGAAAACTGTTAATATTATAGTTTTTGTCGAGTGCCCTTCTTACCAACCTACCATTTCAAGGGGACCTTGTGTTCTACAATGCAATGACTGTAGGTAATGAATGTGTACTTTAAGAAATCCTTGCGCCGTTATCACAATTTTCGACTCTTTTGTTATTTCTTCGTTAATGACATATTCGTTTTTGTTCGAAACGACTTTGTTTACGCCGTCTTTTAATTATATACTGTTAATAATTATTGCTTTCTTTGTGTAGAGTTTTGTTTTACTATGTTTGTTTGCTTTGAAGGTTTGAAAAGTTCTGTTGTTATACATACAGCTGTAGCGGTACATAGAGTATGGATAATTTTATCTATATAGTCACATTTAACTCAATGATCTATCCTATACTATTAAATGAGCAGTATTTGTACATAATTATAAATAAATATACTAGCTGATGCCTGCGGCTTCGCACGCGTTGATGTCAGTTATTATATACTTAAACCTTCCTCGAGAACCACTCTATCCATTGGTGAACAGCATGAAAATCGGTGCAGTAGTTTTTGAGTTTATTGCGAACAGACATACAGACAGGCGCGGTGGATGTCTTTGTTTTATAATATGGAAGAATATAATTTTATGTTGGTAATCACGTTCTCGAAAACAACTGTAACGATTTCGATGAAAGTTGCATTAAAGGGCTTTACGGGGACGAAAAATCGATCTAGCTAGGTCACATATCTGGGAAAATATTTTTTCTCTCTCTCACAAAGGAACAGCCGAAAATATAAAAAAAATGTCTCACGTGGTACGAAGTCATCGGGTGGTCTAGTAATATTTTGTGAGGTTATTAAACCCTTTAGAAACCCACATTACATCAAGCCTATAGAATAGAATAGCATTTATTTGCAAATATGGGTTATACATAAGTAGGTAGTAGGTTTTCTTGAGTTCTGCCATATTTTACCATTCGGCATGCAAACATTTTTGTTACATAAAATTGTTAAAATTTAAATTCTTATACATAGAAACATTAAATTAATTATATCATTCACATTAAATAAAATAAATAAAATTCAAATTTTCATTAAAAATATCAACTTAATTATTACATTCAACAACAAAATCGTGGTCCGAAGATAAATAGACAAACAAATATTAAAATTCAGGTCATAGACAATACACCATAATTATATCATGTAAACACTAATTAATTAATTAAAATTTCGAGGTAGTTTGACAAGAATTGTCCGTTAAAAACTCAGTTACACTGTAGTATGTTTTATCAATTAATAATTTACGTAGTCTACTTTTGAATTGCACCGTATTCAAGTCTTTCCAAGCACTTGGCAATTTATTATAAACAACTGGGGCCATGCAATAAATACTTTTGCGCATCATGGTGGTTTGACAGGATACATTATTTAATTTTGAATTGTCACGTCTGTTTCTTGGGTATACATCGGCCATACGTTCAAAGCGGTTTGGATTGTTATATATACGCTAGATAAGCCAAAATATATTAAAATTACATACCTATTGGACACAAAATTTTGCCAACACAATTCCAATAATGTAACTACCTATTAACCCCAATTTTCTATAGAAACGATAAATAACGTGGGTGATGATATAGCGAATAAAATGATAAATTATGTTACCATATACATTGAAATACAAAGTTGATGAACGAGAAATGAAATTAGGATAATGAGTTTTCTATGTACCGAGGATAAACAGAACAGAGGACAAAAGGATCCATTGATGATTTCTGCGTAACACTACAAAAGAGCCTTATTGTAAATGATAGCCTAAATATGATAAAATACACATTTTCGTGGTTGATTGTCATTACGGATAGTCAGAAGCCCGAAAGTCTAATAACCAGTCTTATGAAGGGGTATCGTGTTATCCAGTTACTGGGCTGTGGAGGTCAGATAGACAGTCCCTTCATGTGAAATACTGGTATTCAGCTGCATCTGGTTAGACTGGAAGATGACCCCAACAGGGAGTAGACTAGGCAGATGATGAATGAAACACATTGTAGTAGTCAATAAGGATCCCTATTGCAGAAGGGATGTTTCGGTTAGAAAATATGGCAAAAAGAATTAATGGTCGTATGTTTAATGGTAAGGAATTAACACTTACTGGTTTCTCCATTAAATTTTTCTTAGTAACAGTTGGTTCGCGAGTTGGCGATGTGATACCCCCGTGACTCGGAAAGCATGTTTAGCCTTTGGCTCTGTACCTGATCTATCTTTGGTCGTGGTGGAATCGTCCTTCGGACTATGAGAGTGAGGGAAGAGAGAGTGGACCTGTGTCTGCACACACTTGTGCACTATAAATCTCTCGCGCCGAAGGCTGGTCTCCGCTGAGATTGGTTGCATGAAATGAAATTCTATTATTAGTAAAGAATTAACACTAAAATCTTGGTAAAGTTTTTGACAAAAGGTACGACAAAGAAGTTAATGAACTTGTTGTAGCTGATAACACTGATAATCTTTGCAAAGATAACAGAAACGATTCCACTCACGAGGCTACTTATACAATATCCTTTATTACAATGTACTTCATGACAGTCTAGTAAAAAAACTTGTCTTTTAAAAACTATTCTTCATATTATTTTCGTCAGACCGTACAAGTAGCCCGCACATCATTGGTAACAAAACCAGTATAAGTTGGTGGCGTATTCTATTGAAACTCCGTTCTACCCAAGGCCAGGTCTAGATCAAAGTGTTACCACAGACGTGCAGTCGACTGTAGTACATAGTTACAATGCTTCCTATTATAAGGTTAGCACAACAGCTCCACATTTTTATGATCTACCTCTAGAATAATGAATACAGTAGTAGGAAACTCGAAATTTTGCACGAGTATTTCGCAAATCCACTCACTTCATTCAAAAACTACACAGAGAGTCAGAGAGAAACCAACAACAGTATACCTTTGCCAAATGCATACCATAGTCATGATTTCATGAATGAAACCGCAAACAAAAAGTTTAAAGCAATAGAAATTGAATAAGTGACGGAGGCGGCAACAATGGTGGACCTTGACACCGCTGATGGATGACGTCGAAAAATAAAGTTTGCCATCAGTGTCACTTCTAATGCTTCGGACTTGAGATTATAATTGATACGGCCTACTGGTCTGTAGCTCTGTCTAATTCTGACCTCATTCGTGTCATTTTTAGTTGCGTAATACTAATAATCTAAGTATATTGCGAGCTGAATTTACTTAGTTATAACTTACTAGCTGGGCTCCTCCCGTGGGAATATCGGGAAGAAAAGTATCTTATGTCCTATTCCAGGTGTCTACCCATGTGCCAAATTTCATCCAAATCCGTTCAGCCGTTTTAGCGTGAAAGCATAACAAACAAACTCACTTTCCCATTTATAATATTATATAGTAACTTAAGTAACATAATAATATAAACCATAATTACAATATACAATCTAACACTAAAATATATGCCTATGTCCAGCAGTAGACGTCTTTCGGCTGAAATGAATATAAAATATTTTGCTTGGTTAATGTTTTCTATAGTATCTTCATTCCTACATTATACTTGTCTATATCCCATTGGGGTAAGCAGGAACTGTAGAAAACCACATGTTACAATTTATATATATATTTTGCTTTATACTGGTCACACACTATATACACGTGAGCCAGCAAAAAAAGAGTTATGGTTAAGTCAAATCGATTAGAGCAATTTCCTGCATTCAACTGCAGGGCAACAACATACATACCTACTTAAATTCGATGTTTCACATTCACACCTTATATGCAGAATGATCTAGCCGATCGTAATGATTTATTTCACTTCATCATAAGTTGTTTTAAAAGATGATTAATGAACAAATTTACTTTTCTATCTTTTACACTGTTTTTGAGTATTACTCTATCATCAATATAGTAATCTCAAGAACACTGACCCCATGACTGCAAGACGAATGCTTCTCTCAAAATCTAAGCCCCAAAATTAGGAGAAACTCATAATTAGAAAAAAAACGAAAACAACACAGCAAAATGAAATTCGGAAGGTGAAGGCCGTAATCATTAGGATAGACAAACACAACGGTTAGAAATAAAGGCAAGTCAAGTATGCAATTGGATAGATTTCATACATCAAATATTCTATTTGCGAGTTAGCTGCATGGCAATTCAACTAAATTGTTATTTTCATTCATCGCACTGTGATGTGCGAATATATTCCGAGGTCATCGGACCCGCCATGTTATATTAGTTGAACTAGCGACAATTGTCGATGCACAATGATCTCACGCAGACTCTACAATTACAAGAATTAAAGTTCTTTAACGCGCTTGCATCAGGCTCTGTTTTGTAAGCAAATCTAGGAGGGACGGGGGTCACATATGCTGTTCAATATGGGCTTTCTTTTAAATGTCTTCAAATAACTTTCGTTCTAAAAGGATTATCACTTAGTGACGTTAAAGACTAGGTCTTTCGGTACAATATTGTAAAATATCATCATCTGCCTAGCCTTTTCCCAACTATGTTGGAGTCGGCTTCCAGTCTAACCGGATGCATCTGAACACCAGTATTTTACATGGAGCGACTGCCTATCTGACCTCCACAACCCAGTACCTGGGTAATACGATACTCCTTGGTAAGACCGGTTGTCAGACTTTCGAGCTTCTGACGACCCGTAACGATTGTCAAAGATCCACAAATGACAGCCGAGACCAACGTCTTAATGTGCTTTCCGAGGCACGGAGGAGTCTCGGTATGTAAAGATGGTCACCCATCAGCGGACCAACACCGGCAAGCGTAGCTTAACCTGATGGATCGACCCGTGCGGCTGTTATTACTTAGCCACGAGCTCTTATTAATTATTGTTCAGGAAATGTTACCCTGATCACCATATTTGCTCAAGTGATCAATATGTGTGTTGGATGGCAAACAAGTCGACCACCTTACAATAGGTAAATGGTCACAGCCACCTTTGGACAACAGCAATACCAGAAACTGCGCAGATTCGTTGCCCTTACAGAGACATCGGAGTTATCGGAATAGCTTGCAGAGTAAGCAAACTGAATGGAAGTGGCAGTGGGCTGGCCATGATTGTTGAAGGACCGCTGGCCAGTGGAGCGGAGTGAGAGTCGGCAAGCGTAGCGTGTGACGTCTCCCAGCTTCATGGACCGACGACCTTAAGAAAGTGGCTGGGGACAGACTGGATGCGGAAGGCAGTGGACAGGGTGTTGTGGCGCAGCTTGGGAGAGACAGTGACGCCTGAGTTGATTGACACAGACAAAAGCTGCAATGTCTCAATAGCCAGTAATTACAGCGCTCACAGAAAAATTTCTTCTACGTCATTTATGTCAACTGAAAACGACTATATCTTAGTCAGAACATCGATTCAATCGTAAATTAATGGATTGCTCGTGAAATTGGCATAAAATCTATAGTTGCTTTTACTGATCCACCGGTGGATGGAGCACCTGGTCGCTGCAATTATGTTATTACCATATTTTGACCTACCACACGACTTCTCTCAATGTTAACTGTGCGTATATTATTTTCGTGATCAAGCAAACTCAAATAAACGATTCAATTATCAAAGCTTCATGGTTCTTGAGGCAAGAACATGAATTTATTGAACGACTTCAAATTCAACATTATTTCAATCAAATACGCTTTAATATACTTGATTATTGTAATGGAGTATTTAATTAGGTTCGTGTTTTCTTGGAGTTAATGTTTCGAATTCTTGTGCTTCAGACTGCCATTTTCAACGATTCAATAACGTATATCAAAATGCTTCGTCTGAGCATATAAAAATGAAAACAATTCCAACCGCGTAGACTTAACGCAAAAAACTCGTAAGCTCCGCAACATTTTAGCTTCTTTATTTTAAAATTCAATAAACTACATTTCTTGCATAGCTCCGAATACAAACTTATATATGCCGTTACACGTTGGCTTGTACCAGGGAGTCATATAAGCGAGGATAATTTATTCGTTGGCAATTAAAAAGTTGCGTTTCTGCCCACTGCCCGTAGCAGACTGGTTTCGCCTACTTGTGATAATGATCTCGGCTCTGAGCGAGTAGATACTTTATTTCGCAACATTCCCTATTGCTGTGTGGCAATACTGACTCACTGGTTAAGATCACTTAGAAAGAAAAATGTTTAAATTATTAGGGTGCACGTGAAGGAGACATAATGGACCGACAGCATTTTCTGGATTCGTGCTATCATTCAGTGACGGATCTAGGATTGTCGTTCGAAAGGAGTTTGACCCCGCTGAGGGTAGTTTGGTGACAATCACGTCTATGGTGACAATGCACGACTAGTGCAATGCTTGCAAAAAAAATAATAATTAGAATAATATCAAGTTCACTTTATGATTTGTCACGGAAGAACTCAGACGCTTTTGGGGGGTTTGAGCCTCCTAGGGGTCTAGGAGGCTCAAACCCCCCAAAAGCGTCTGAGTCGCCTAGTGCCGTAGCCTACTAGCCTATTCACTCCTACCCTTGGATCCACCACTTTCATCATTGCCAAAGTAAGAACTACACTGAAGAAAGATAAACCATGATCCAGAAGATATCAAAATTGTATGCAGTGCAGTCTTAATGAATGTAAAAGATGAAAATCATCTAAATACATTGCGCTAAGAACGCTCGGTAAAAACTTTTAAAACTGTCTATGCCATAGACATAAAATTATCAGACGGGCAACAAAGTGCCACAGTGCATAAAATGCTTGTCTGCGAATGATAGCACAATACTATACAGCAAGGTAAGTCTGCGCGCGACTGGTGGCGCATACTTATATTTTAGTCGTAGTCGTAGTTTTTAATCGTTATATTAAAAATATTAATTAATAATTTGTTGTTAATAAGTATTATTATTCTAATATTAATTAATTAAATAATTCTATACTTAATTTGATCTTACATTACGACAAGACGGCGGCATACGATTAGTTCCGATTTCAGCGCAGACTTAGGTATCTTGCGCGCAGTCTATATTTTGGTAGTAATCCCGCAGACTTATCTCTTGCGCGCAGTCTTATAAAGTTTTATAGGTTACTCTGCCAGCTATTGTTATCAAAACTTGGTTTGGGTCGTCTCCCAGTATGGTCACAGATGAATACAAATGGTTCACTTCGCATTTGACGTATGAAGCTACAAGTATGTACGCGGCCGGCGGGCTCGTCTTGTCGGGCCAATTCAGTGGACGCGTCGGAGTCAGAAGATTTAACACTTTTGACCCCAGGTTAACACTTTCAAAGCGAATCGAAATCGAAGACAAAGCTGAATTACTTAAAATAAATTTTGCATCATAATTTAACATCAGTTTCTATCAATAATTACATTATTTTCGTCACCCACTCGCGCCATATTTGTCATTAAGCAATATGCTTCAATAAAAAACATTATTTAGCTGACATAAAAGTAGATAGTGTTTTCACTGACTGGAAATGTAGATTTTACACCTTAAAGAGGTACACGATAGAAAAAGAGGCAAATTTAGGTATGCGACCTGAATTGCACTTTATTGTGTCGCAGCAGGAGCTGCTATTTATTTTTAAAAAATTGTGGAGTGAACCATCAGTATTCATCTGTGGTATGGTTGAAGAAACCAAGGAAACGTGAACTAAAAATCAACTACCAGTCTTCTGTTTAAACAATATTTTTTCAATGAACTGTTCTCCAGTGGGTGTGTAACCTTTGGGGCCGCGGTAACCTAATAATTTTGGCAGGATGACGTCAGCGGTCACCGTAACCCGCCCACCGCGACATTCTTGCATTAATCGTGTCCAATTTAGATATAGAGAAAATATAACGTTATCATTGTTTATTATTATGTTGGTGGGATACACCCGTATGCTGTATCCGATATGCTGGTCTGATTATCTAGACTAACACCTACGTGGACCAAAAGACCACACAATGTTCTTTCAAGTCAACTAGTTGTGCTTACAAGCAATAGGCTCGCCTCCTATTACATGGGACTTAGACATACTGGTGTTTTGGTGTGCTACAGGGCAGGGGGTTTCTACCTAACCCTATGGGCATAACAGGCGTGATGTTATATTAATTTAAGGTTTAGATTCTTGTCCATTCTGCTATTCGAATGAGTGGCCAAAATGAATACCCAGAAAACAATATTATCTCGACTACACGAAGATTGATATTTGAGTACATTTATTTTCATTAGTTACTTTCATAGCTTGATTGATGATTGTTTTATCAATACATAAACAACTCATTTATCTAGATTAAGAGCCAATAAGCTTTTATTGGCTCATAATCTAGACCTTATGGCTTTATGTTTTGCGAAATATAAATCATACTTCAACTAATTAATATTTAACACTTTTTTATGATTAATATTTTTCGGGTCTCTTCTTCCTGTGTTAGTTCTTTTGTCATGTCTTTTTCTGTCATCAACATTTTATCAGTCTGTAACTCAAAGCAGCAGGCGTAGCATGACCACTGTAGAAACGGGTTTTGTCGACGGAAGAATAGACAAAATGACAGATAGTGATTGTTTATTTGTCATTTTGTCTATTCTTCCGTCGACAAAATCCGTTTCTACAGTGGCCATGCTACGCGTGCAGGGCAGTCATAGGATACCCTCATAATCTCGCTTGAGAGACTTATTGGTATTCACAGTAATGAAAAAAAAAAGTGTGTGTTAACAAATTATTTTGTTAAGAGATATTTATTACCACTGCCATACTGCAAAGCAGTTTGTTGGCAGACGTAGCTCTGTCTAACATAATCGTTATATTAATACTAATGCGTTGCGTTGTCGACAGTTTCACCCCCCTAAATACTCCATCCTCTTGTATTTTATCCTAGCTTCCATCGATAACAACTACTAGACTAGACAAATGAAGGAGGTTTAAACCAAAAACAGAACCGATAATCCTCCGATCCGATTATTTATAATAAATTACCAAGAGATTGGAAAGATTTAAATGCTTTGCTGTTTAAGAATAGACTACGTAAATTTTAAATAGATAAAACGTACTACAGTGTGACTGAGTTCCTATCTGAAAAAAAGATTAGTTGAATTTTGGAGTATTCGTTTTATGTATATAAGGAACTCTAATTTAATTGAATAATGCTGAATTTAATGGAATATAATTTAATAATAGTTGATCTAATGATAGATAATAATTTGATGTAATTAATAATAACTATGCCAATAATTTGATGTAAATGATACTATACAATAATAATGGATGAGTTGGGAAGACAAGGAATTATTCTTATTCTAATTCCTTGTCTTCCCAACTCATCCAGATTAAACCAAAATAGAAATTCCAGCGATTTGAATGACAGACGACCAACACTAAACTTAGATCCAAACAAAGTTTACTTGGAAGACCAATCGCAGGTAGACATAACGGTGAAGGCAGCTTACATATTCATGAGTCTCGACCCCCGAACGGATGAAACGAAGCCCCTTTGTCAGTGCCGTCGATTTTTTTCAACGTTTCGGCCAGACAAGCAAACAAAGGACCAACATAAGCATGGAACTAGGATTTTTTCCGTCGGTGACTTTCAGACAGCGCCGGCGGATCAAAAGTTCCAAGTTTTTGGAAAGAGAGATTATTATGGTTATTGTCGGCTATCGATCATAATAGTCTGACATTTGTTCAGTAAAAACTGAGGGAATTGTGTATTTAATTAGGGACAGATTTTTTTGTTTTTGAAAATGGAACTGCGACTTTAAATGGTCAGACTTGGAGCAAAATAATAATAATTGGCATCGATAATTTTTACGGCTTCTAACCTGTGTGTGTGTTGTGTGTTATGGAACTGATTTTAAAAAGATGCCAAAAATCACGTTTGGTAGAAGAGCGGCAAGATACCTAAACTTAGTTGCAGATCAAATAAAAAACCAAGACAGACAGACATTGAAGCATGACAAAACTACACCTCCGCTCTGTGCATACACGCTCACAGGCACACATTAACGACCATTTACAATCAAACTACATCTGACTAAGTGCACACATTTTTAAGTGACCAGCCTCACGTCACTGTTAACAGCGGTCTGTCTTGGTTTTTTATTTGAGCTGAGATCTCAGTATGATGTCGTCACTATCACTTTTTCTATGGTCTATCTTCCTGATTATTAATGTTCCTCACTTTTTAGACCACGAAGATGCTTAACTATATACATTTTTAAATCAGACTCTTGAGTATTGATTTGAAAATGGGAACTGGAGATGAACACTGCTGGTCTTCGTATAGACCTAACATTAATGTAATGCCTTTCTTTTTTATAAATTCAACATCATTGCGCCATTAAAGTTGTCTGTCGAGCAAACATCTGTAGCAATGGATTAGCCAATTGATGATTGAAGTGTGTTACGCGCAGGCGCAGGTCCTTTGGTCCGAACTTATAGTTAAGGCTTTCATTATTAATTATCATTCCTAACGTTGTTTAATTCGCGTTTGATTTTTGTTTTCAATGACTCAAACGCGTAATAAAAGCAAATTAACATAACCGTTAAAATTACATAATTACACATTGGTAATTAGGTTTCAACAAGTGTGGTACGCCAGACATTTCATGGTTAATTAAATTGTATGAAACGGGGACATTTTTCTGTTGTGCTCATAAAATTGTGATTTTTATTATAATTTATTGCGTTATTAATTTCGTCTTCTTCTTCTTCTAAACATAAACATATTTATCGACTTCTGGTTTTAACTTCAGATTCAAAATATGCATGTTTTAAAATTAATATTGTTTATGCAGTTACACACACTATTATTCATATTGGAAGAACCTCCGCTATTTCCCTTAGATAAACCATGCTGCTACCAAATAAACCACAAATAATTTTTGACTCATCACAAACAATTTCTTTCAAGCAATAGAATGTAGTTTATTTTAGTAAGGAATAGGTGTATTCTAAATACTTAGAAATAAATTACAGACAAGCCGATCAAAAGTAGGGGCAAAGGAATTGGTGCTCTTTAATTAAAAGCCTAAATACAGAACTACTAAGTCGACATTTTGAGTTAATTTAATAATGAGTTGATAATTATCGATATGGGACACCTATAGTTTATCATCAAAGAGATTCTGTAAGCAGTTGATAGACGAACAGAAGCACACTTTAAAAACTTTATTTCAAGTGACGATGTTGAAGAAGCAACACACTTTAAATCAGCCAATAATCATTAGTGTTGTGAAACTTATCTGGAAGAGATTAAACCAGGCAATCATCCAAACAGAAATTTTAAGTCAAAAATATGTCTGACAAAGAATTTGAAGAGTCATTAAAACTAACAAAATACGCGCTCCTAAATTCTGGAGTCAAAACTTCGAACGACGGTCATAAGAATATAGCTGTGGACTACTTCATAAACCACTATCTATATTATTGTAACTTCATTGTTCTGTACACAGTTATCTTCGGCGAAACCTATTGGTTAATAGATGGCATACGAAACGGCAAGCCGTTCGTGGAACTATCCTTAATATCACCGTGCATAACAATAAGTCTATTGGGCACAATAAAATCCTGGTGTGTCTTCTTGAATAATGAAATACTGGTAAAAGTCGTCGATAAATTGAAAGAAATATATCCAACATTTGAAGAGAATGAAGAAATAGAAACGGTAGAACGCAAGATTATGAAGAAGTCAAATAAATTGTTAAAATTCGTTCAAGTTTTACTAATGAGTATATATATTCTCGTCTTCACGACTTTCTGTTTTACTCCTGTTTTAATATCAGGTTATAATTACCACAAAACCGGAGAGTTTGTGGTAGCATACCCCTATGAGGTATTATATTACCCTTTTGATGTTTACAACTCTTCGTTTTGGCCGTTGATATACTTTAACCAAGTTTGGGCAAGTAAGTAGAACACCTATCTAATAGTAAAAATATTATAGTACTTAAGTAAAGCTCTCATAACGGTGAAGGAAAACAACGCGAGGACACTTATGTTTCATTGAACCAAACATTCGAAGACATTCGTGACACCCACCACCCCGCACTGGACCCACATGGTGGATTATAACACTTCCTCTCACAGAGAAGAGGTCTGAGCCCCAGCAGTGGGAATATTATAGGCTGATTAAGATATCAAAGTAAAATTACATGCATTATATAATGCTAGTTATTATAAAGCTGTTACATTACGTAATTTCAATAAAGAGATTGATATTATAGATGAAGATCATAGCAAAACTATAATAGAAGCAGTTAGATGATTCACCTCATAATAAACTAGCTTCCAGTATTTATGAATTACTCGCGCGTTGCTACTTACTTATGGATCACAATATCTATTGTAATGCGAAGCCTTGCATTCACTGTATTGAATTACTGCTGTAAGAATAGTTTTTCTAGATCTTTTCTGAGAATTTAATGAATATTGTTGTAAACATTTCGATGAACCAATCATGTGTAAGTGTTGAATTTGTAGAATTATTTCAAAAACTTGCTTACTCTACACACAAATTGCGAACTGGAGACCTGGTTCCTATTATCCACGAATGGAAGATCAACAGTAATTTTTAGGTTGATAAAGTGATACCGATCGGCTTCGTTTTGTTCCAACGAGTCTGATGGGTGTGTCTCATGAAACCGTTAAGACTTTATCCAAAGGTAAAATATAGGAATCCACATTGACAAGACATTGAAAAGAACCTTGAACTTTCAGCAGCCATTGTAATATTCAACGTGTTCGGATGCGACACACTCTTCTACGCGCTCTGTGTGTACCTTAACATGCACTTTCATTTACTGGGCCTACGATTTGAGAACATAGTGTCGACTTCAAAGCATGAAACTCGAAGGAACTTGGCGACGGCTGTGGTGAGACATCAGGAACTTATGGAGTAAGTACATATATATATAAACTCAAGCCTTTTCCCATGGGGGCAGGCAGAAACTACCGATGGCAACTGCTACAATCCTTACTTACTCCTTTTGCTTGTTTGTTTTATTTTTTAATTTGTTTGATTGTTGTTTAGTTTGTTCTTAGAGTAAGTATATCTAATGAATCATAGCCATCAGTACAGGGAATCTTTTGAATCGAGATTCGTGACAGAAAAATGTTTAGATCCCTCGATTTTGATGGCATTGTTAGAATTAGGTATGCGCTGTTGGATTTTCAACGCTCGACTTAGCGCTGAAAGTTGTAAATCCAACAGCACGCTTTTATTCAGGCATTCATGTTTTCGAGGGTTTGTTAAAACGGACAATAGTCTCGACACCTGCCTGCCTTTGTGCCATATTATATTCTTGGGTTCAGCGCAAAATGTTAGCTGTCCCGTTATCATTGACTCTCTTTTCAATCATATCATATTCTCTTGGTCTCTCATCATTATCATAATCTTTTGTTTCGTCTCCCTTATTCCCTCTATCTTGGAAGTATCCGTGCATCCCTGCCATTGTGCAATATTTACTGCCACCAACCACACAGTTACCCCATACTTGTCTTCAACTACAATCTGAGCCATTTTCACATCGCATTCAGCCTTGACAATGTCATAAACGCAAAAGTTACTTTGTTACCTAATAACCTAGATGTGCATGCCTGTAACTTATTCATGCAGTAGCTAAGCATAAAACGTAAAATTAATTGCAAACCCGCTGTGATTTGAATAAATAAATAAACTTAGCTAGGCCATCGTTTTGCCTAGGCGCAGTGTGTGACGAATAATAATTAATATCGCCTAACCGGCACTGACGTCATTAAATCGTGTGGTCTTTTGACTTCAACCATAAATGGTCCTTTTAAATATGCTACTCTAGTCATTCTACTGAATGCTTCTGATAAAGTATTGGTCCTCAGTAGATATAGTACTAATACAAACTAACGCTATTGTTAGTTCGACTTCTCTGATTGATGCTTTATGCATATGCTTAAAGTTGACATGCAATCAGAAAGAGAAACACATAGAGATAAAGGAGTTTTGAACACAGAGAAGTGACGTGTTTCTTACTCTTAAAGGGAGATAATTTTGGACCAGAAATTTAAATATTACATACTGTAACGAAATAAATAAACACACTTCGTTGAACACGTATAATTTTTGTAATATAAATATAGAAAGACACTTTTTACAAAAAATATAAAAAAGGTGAATATGAAATATAATTTAGTCGCGGCTATGGAGACAGTGGTGCCGAATCAAGCGTAATTAGGTTAAGGAAAACTTTCGGAATAGAACTCTTAGGTAAATTTAGTTACGCGTGGGAGTTCGGTGTGTATCAGCGATTGCAAAAGCTTATAAAAACCATAACTTACTAGCGCAAACGCAACGCATCGAATAAGGAACCGCAACCGAAGGTTGAACTAATGCCAGCTTAGTCTAATTTGCATACGAGATTATTTACGCGTAAAAAATAAACTTGAACGTATTTGAACTTGAAGGGAAAACTTGAAGGGTTTACAGCAGCTGCAGTTTGCAATTCAACGTGGAAGAATCCGAGAAAACGGCGCTTCGCAGTGGATAAATAAATAGTTAATAAGTCACGAGGTGGTTAGTTCCTGGACCGTGCGGTACGTCAAGAGGCGGTATTCCTTGTACGTGGCACGGCGCTCAGTCAACTGCGCCGCCGGGGCGCCTGATCCAGGATTATGGCGAAACGGGGAAACGAGGTGGGTTCCCAATACCCCACCGATAAAGGCCAAAATAGGCCTTTTCACTGGTTTTTAACCTATGACAAATAAGAAGGTTTTAGACTAGCGAAAAGGATACCGACATACCTTGGAGAAAGAGCGAGTATAGTAGCACAGATAGAATCCGATTATACGTACCGTAAAACAAGGAAACGTGGACACAACAATAAAGACTATAATTAAATAATTATATTGCAAATCTTTCAGCATAGTACGCCGGGAATTACTTGAAGAATTAGAGCTCTTGCGTTCATGAGAAAAAACCGCGACTGACGGCTGCCAATAAAAAATTCTTCATCTTTCTTCACGTCAGATTCAAATTCAAAAAATTGAAATTATCTTACGATTAAAAACGACAACATCGATGGCCAGCGAAGTAAAAAAGTTTTAGGCTCGAAGATTTTATGCAGGGTAATACTGCAATACATATTAGTGAAGGACAAGACAGTGAAACAGACTGTAAATAATAGTTCTGCGTGACTTTTTGATTCAATTTTTAGTTAGGGATCTTGCGCGCTAGACAGCCCTGACTCCAGCCAGTCGTGGTCCATGGTTTGTGGGTCGGTCTACGACTAGTAGGCAGTTGCGACCAAGTGCGTGATTCGTATCGGTTTCTCGGTCGTGGTTGTGGCCGTCTAGTATGCGAAATTCCTTATTAAGACTGCTACTAAAGGCTAGGCAGATGATGACTATATAAGTATTGTTTTTGCTCATTGGAAACAATGAGCAAAAACAATATAGTCATCATCTGCCTAGCCTTTCTCCAACTATGTTGGGGTCGGCTTCCAGTCTAACCGGATGCAGCTGAATACCAGTATTTTACATGGAGTGACTGCCTATCGGACCTCCACAACCCAGTAACTGGGTAATACGATACCCCTTGGTAAGACTGGTTATACAACAATTAACAATACTTATATAGTAAAGAAAATAAATAAAGAAAGTAACAGCTAGTCAAAACAAAATAAAAGCAGCTTTCTTAGCCAATGCGTTTACTAGCATTTAATGGGTATACTGAGAAAAGTCCATAAAATTCCATCATTACTGCTTTTATGGTGTTTTGAGTGACTGCAATGGCAATTATATTCTGAGAATTATTCTCTATGAAGTATACAGCCACTGGTAGGAAACTCAACCTACATTATCCTATACTATTAAATGAGCAATATTTGTATATACTATATACCTATATAGGTATATAAATCACGTTCTCGAAAACGGCTGTAACGATTTCAATGAAAGTTGCAATACAGGGTTTACGGGGGCGAAAAATTGATCTAGCTAGGTCTCTTCATCATCATCTGCCTAGCCTTTCCCCAACTATGTTGGGGTCGGCCCTCCAGTCTAACCGGATGCAGCTGAGTACCAGTATTTGACATGCTTGATGCTAGCTAGGTCTCTTATCTGGGAAAATTCGTTTTCTCTATTTTCACACCCTCGGAGATGTGATACAACGTTAGTATACCTGGACGATATGTTTATCTATTTTCACCGGAGAAGACGGTCGACGAGGTATCCGAATCCTAACTCACCCTACCTATATTATTTATAAAAATTTATTCATATTATAATTTTAAAAATTATAATTATAATATTTTTTATAATTATAATTTAATTTTAATTATTGAACTATGTTAATTAATATTATAAATGCGAAAGTGAGTTTGTTTGTTTATTACGCTTTCACGCTAAAATGACTGAACGGATTTGGATGAAATTTGGCACGGGTAGACCATGACCTGGACATAGGATACTTTTTACCCCGATATTCCCACGGAATCGAGACTTACGCAGGTGAAACCGCGGGGCGCAGCTAATAATATTATAAATTCGAAAGTGAGCTTGTGAAGATGTTACATTACACATCATAATATGCGACTATTGTAAGCCTCACCTTATTTAATTTTTTTTCTAACTTTTCAGTCTCGTGGATCAATCGGAGATTTTATATTCAAAATCATCGCTTTTCAATTTCGTGACCAGCTCTTTATTAATTTGCCTCAGTGCCTTCAATATTACGGTAAATATTATGAAATTATTGTAAAATTATAAAATGAGCTGTTGTGACTTTGTTGCACCGAAGGTACGACCTGTGTTAATGTTAACGTATGTTTAGAATATAAAATGGAACGTGGCTTGATGCGTGAGTGATGGTGACGACACATTTAATGAAGAAGTGGGAGAGAGAGAGAGAGAGAGATGGTGATGATAGGAGAAAGAAATGACAAAAAAAAAAAACAACCGACTTAAAAAAAAAAACACATATTTTGGAAGTCGGTTGTTTTTTTTTAAGTTTTTATTTTTCACTTTTTAGCTGTGGTACCTACCCCACACAAATTCAGATACCATTACCTGCTATAGAAATAACAGTGTCGTAGTCACATAGAATGTCGTCTACATAAACTAAGTGGGGTAAAATACGTAATATTTAAGGAACAATCATCAAAATCGATTCATATTTGGCGGAGTAATAGCGTAAAATTAAAAAAAAAAATTGAGAACCTCCTTCTTTTTGAAGAAGTCGGTTCAAAAAGATCTTGATCCATTGATCAACAGAATGAAATTTATGTAGGTATAGTTAAATGCAAGTCGGTGGTTAAACTTTGACCTTGAGCTGACCTAGCACAGTAGGCACTTACGGAGTTTCAATAGAATAATTCTCGGTTCTTAAACATAAACGAATCGTTTTGCTTACTAATGGTAGCGATTTTTATTGTCAAACTGGGCACATAAGTTCTTTGCTTCATTATTTGTAAAGATACAAGAGTCTTTATAGCCATTAACGGTCCGTAAGTTATAGGAATCGGCCGTAAGAGGTCATCTTATATTGGTTTTTATTCTTCTGACATGCGGCTTATGTCTACAATAATATTAGTTGATATTATTGCTGCATTATTTAAGATCCAGAAAAAGATGATGTTATAGAAATCTTCGAATATATTAGTAAGGATCTTCAGACTATAAATGACGTCAGTAATTTTAGTAATATACTGTCTATATAGAAGAAACATGAATTTTACTATGAAAAGATATCTACTTAGATATTCATCGTCATCATCATCATTTCAGCCGAAAGACGTCCACTGCTGGACATAGGCCTCCCAAGCACCGCATCTTCAACCGATATTGATATATTCTTCAAAAGATTGTTGTTGTTGTATTCATAATGCGACTTATATGTTCGAGCCGTTCGGGGTCGAAACACTAGGGCCATGGGGTCCGAGTGCCCACTTCCTATTTCAAGATATCGCCAAGCGGTTGGTCGACTCTTCACGTGACCAGAGGGCTGGCCTATTTTTTGGCCAAATTATTGCGATACAACGTGGCAATGCTGCCAGCCTTTTGGGAGTGCGAGTATGTACAAATATATTAAAGGAATGTTTAATCATCATCATCTGCCTAGCCTTTTCCCAACCAAGTTGGGTTGGGCTTCCAGTCTAACCGGCTGCAGCTGAATACCAGTATTTTACATGGAGCAACTGCCTATCTGACCATTTAATATATTCGTACATATTAATATTACAAGTCCGTAAGCTTTTAAATTCTGTTATTACGTGTCTATAAATAAAAATATTTCATGTTGATTCAGGTAGTTGATGAGACTACGATTATCTTCGCATTCATCACCTTTCTGTTAATGAGTCTATCACAAATATCAATGATATGTTACTTCGGGGATTTATTGATGAATTCGGTAAGTTATATACCTAAATAACCAGCGGCTCGGCCCTGCTTCACAGGTGTAATCTACTGATGTGGCGGCATACTAAAACCTCAGACCAAATAAGAAAACCAAGACAGAGCGCTGTCAACAGTGACGTGAGGCCGGTTTTGTAAACATGTGTGCACTTAGTGAGGTGTAGTTTGATTGTAAATGGCTGTAAATATGTGCGTGTGACCGCGTATGCACAGAGCGGTGCACAGAGCGGAGGTGTAGTTTTGGCATGCTTCACTGTATTGTTTGCAGTGCTCAGTCTTGGTTTTTTATTTGGTCTGAGGTCAAAACATCATTTCTGTGCTAAATCTAAGTTAAATATCAATGTAATTATGATTCACATAAACCTTCCGGAAGACTTTAATTTATAATTATGATAAATTGTACTTACATGTAGAAATTCCTGATGATATTAATATTATAAATGCGAATATGAGTTTGTTATGCTTTCACGGCTAAACGGCTGAACCGATTTTGATGAATATAATGTATAATAATGTATAGGGATACTTTGAACCTTGAGAAAGGACATACGCTAGGACTAGGACTTTTAACCGATGTACCACGCGGGCGAAGCCACGGGCGGAAGCTAGTACCTAACCCAATAACTCTTTGCCCGGCCTGAGGATCAAACTCAAGACCACACATTCAGTAGTATAAGGTGTTACTTTTGATACCCCATAACTCTTGGGTTTTATTTGGTTGTTGTTCTTTTTTGATAAAAAATAATTTTACAAAGTCATAATTATTTATTTATAATACCCAACCGTGAAATATTAAAAAAAAAAAATCATTCAGATTATTTATGCCACTAAAAAAAAATGACAATGTCGCAGTTTCTTAGCTTTAAATGAGAATGATTGGTATGAATGAAAATGATTTACTAATACTTATCAATGAAATATAAATAGACACATCAAGAACTATGTAGTTTTGAAACACTTGTTCTAGGACTTAATGTATTATTTTTACTTATAGCATTTATCCATAGAGTTATGGGACATCAAGAGGAACACGTTGTATAGGCACTCAATTCAGTCCAGACAGATGATCTTATTGATACAGCGGCTGAAGGGAAGCTTAGTTGCTTGGTTCCAATTGAATTGGCCGGTAAAGGAGGTATTATGTCCAGTAGTATTAGATATTGTGTGGCATCTATCGCTACTAAATGTAGATGAAATGTTATTGACATAGTACGTTATAGTGTGCCTAAGCCAGCCTTCGAATAGAATAGACTTTTTATGTACACCATACGTATGACAGATATAAATGTATAATATGTATAAATAGAAGAGAGACGACAAAACACGATACTAAAACAATGATAAAAAATAATAATGATAGATAATAATACAAGATGGAAGGCTGTAGTGCTAAAGGACCAGAAGGAGTGTCAGGTATCTGAAAACGATGTCGAGGATAGAGCGAAGTGGAAGAGAAAGACCCGGGAGCTAACTATGAAGTATTAATGTCATCATTATTCCACTGCGAAAAAAGGATGGTGCTAGCGGCCTTGTATAGCTCCGTCTCTCACTAACACTGGAAAAATGGTGGCATTAATACGTCGTAGTATATAGGTGCTGGATGGCTAACCCCACCACCATGTGGGATACATAGCTAGGAAGAGAGAGAGATGTATAAAAAGAAAAGTTGTTATTTAAAAACGTCTAAAGTTGTTGCCAATTTGTTTTGTTATTGTTAGTTATGAAAGTTGTTAGTGAATTTAAAGAATCAACAAGTTCGTTTGTAGCGTAGGTACTTTTAATAAAATTGCTGTCTGTGATTGCTATATAGTTCTCTTTAACTATCGCAAAAAGATCCGGATTTAAAAGGGTAATCCTAACTTATGTTATAAATGCGAAAGTGAGTTTGTTTCCTTGTTTGTTACTCAACCACGCAAAAACGGTTGGACAGATTTGGATGTAATTTGGCACACAGATAGACCATGACCTGGGTGAGGACATAGGCTAATTTTCATCCTGGATTGCAGACGAAGTCGCGAGCAACAGCTAGTTATATGTAAAATAGCTTGTGATCCCGCAGTAGGTCCAGCAGCAGGTAGATGAACACTACACTGTCTAAAAATAATGGCGATCTACGAAAGACAACATTTCGTGAATAGGTTGGAATATCAAAGTCTAATTCAGACCATAGTATAACACGGTACTTATACACACACACACACAATTATTTCGCTAGCTTTTTATATACCTACTTGTACATATTACTTTTTATATACCTACTTGTACATATTACTTTTTATATACCTACTTGTACATATTACTTTTTATATACCTACTTGTACATATTACTTTTTATATACCTACTTGTACATATTACTTTTCTTTATTATTTTTCATCTGTAAGTTTTTAAATTATGGAAATACGTGTCTATCAATAAAAAACTTATAAGTAGGTACATTTGCATTGCCTGGTTCATGTGTTTTGCATATTACAGAGTGTGAAAATAAACGAGTTTGTGTACAATTGCCCATGGTACGAGGCTGATGAAGAATCCAAAAAGACCATATTACTTGTAATGTTGAGGTATGTAAACAGTCCTAGATACAGTGTATCATAATCATACCCCATTTCAAAACATTATATACAAATCCAAAATATACAAATATTTTTGGTCCTAATGTAATTTTAATGTTGTTCATGTAGTAAGTATTTCATGAACGTCCTTCAACCATTAACTTTATAACCTTATAATGTTCTATGATTGTAGATCTCAGAAGGCATGCCGACTGACAGCGTGGAAGTTTGCGGTCCTCAACCTGGGGGCATTCACTACGGTGAGCGAGTTATTTTTAGCAACTAACCATCCATAACGCAGAGGATCGCACAAGGACCACATATTGGAACTTTTGTCAGGAGACTCACAGTAGCTAAGCAATCAATTCTTGTTTATACAAGGTGTTTCTTTAGATATCCCATAAATCTAGGGTTTTATGCTATACAAGCTGATGTCCCCGGCTTCGCCCGCGTGGATGTCGTTTATATAGGTACTAAAACCTTCCTCGAGAACCACTCTATCCATTGGTGAAAACAGCATGAAAATCGGTGCAGTAGTTTTTGAGTTTATCGCGAACAGACAGACAGACAGACGCGGTGGAGGACTTTATTTTATAATTGTAGTGAAGTAAAAATAATCTTTAGCTATTCGTTTATGGACGTGGTCCTTAATTGCATGTAAACTCCCAATCGCACGTCCATACCAAAATCCATTGGTTCATTTCTATTCTTGTATCCGAGGAAAGATTGATCACGAAAAGGCATAAATATTTGGAAGACCTATGCTTTTGAAGACAACAGAATCAATAAAGGGCGAATTTCAACAATGAAACTGAACGTGTCAGTGTCAATATTCCTCAACAAAGATGACACTGACAGCTGTTGAACGCTACTGATGTGCTGATTCCGTTTAGTTTCATTGGTCAATCGACTTTGTTTTGTTTTGACTCTATGGCCGCTTTCTGAATTAGAACATAATCGCTTACAGCGCTCACATCAATATAATCTGCGTTCCGATTTAGATATCACGATTATGACAGCTAAGGGCTGTCAACAATTCGGAACGCTCGTGAACGCGCTCACAGGGCTCCCTCAACGTCAAAACTTTTAACACTAGCACTTAAAACACATATTTTTTGTGTAAACACCACAAATATCTTCTTCTTCTTTGCTTATGTAGTGACGGTAGCCGGAAGCACAATTTGGAAAATGCCACGTTAGTTTACAGATACGAGGCGACTCAAAACAAAACAGCACAACTGTCATTTTTGACAGCGCCCAAAACCGTGAGCGCTGTCAAGAATGACAGCACCCCTAAGATGGTGCATGTCATGACGTCATCTATCATGCTTCACGGGACATCTGTATCGGGCTCACGCAAATTCGGAACTGGTGTTAGCACGCTGAATCGATAACTGGGAACGCAGCCTATCTTTGCGTACCTTCTGTGCATCTTCTGTATCACAACCATGTTATGCCATACTTTATTGTCTGTTGTTTAAGATGCCCTGCTCAGTTCTCGGTTTTTTTATATCTAGTTAGAAATCATATTAACGTTATTGATTTATTGTTATTTTTCATGAACAATATCGTATCTGATGTTATTGAGGCACGTTTCTTGAAGAATTATCTAAAATAATTGTTTTTGATTTGAACAAGATGAGGAAAATGTCGTGAAGAAAGTTTTGGGTATGAATATCGATGGCCATAAGAGTAGAGGAAGACCAAAGAAACGATGGATGACTGTGTGAAAGATGATATGGCTATAAAGGGGGTGACTACCGAGATGACGGCTAATAGAGAAGTATGGAAGAAAGGGACATGTTGCGCCACAAATAAATTGGGATAAGGGCAGGAGAATGATGGTTAGATAATTGTTTTTAACGCATTGTTATTATCTTTTCAGATCCTGAGCAGGTCGTGGTCATACTTCGCTCTTCTTAAAACAGTTTACAAGTAGATCCGACTGGAGGTAATCAGTCATTTATTAGTGAATCTGATTCCTCTATCAGAAATGATATTTGCAGCAAATTTTTTTTGGAGATATTATATTATAAACAAGCATATATTTTAGATAGATGATTATTTTTGAACGATGAGCGAACAATCGTAGTAGAAGTAAAGGGTCGGTCTTATAAAGCCAAAACCACACAAACACAAACAATCCAATACAAATGATATATATGATGATATGCAAGGTGCAAAGGACCGCCGTTGATTATTTTGCATAATATTATGTAAATTGTTTCACATGTTATCTTAACTAACTAATAATTGGCGATATCCCTGTTTTTTTTTTATAAAAAGGCGGAAGAAAGATTTTAGCTAGTTATATATAATAATTATATATATAGAATTATATACAATCTAGCCTAAGTACTTTAAAAAACAAAATATAGGGTGGCAATTAAGTGACCTGCCTATGTCAAGGGGTGATTCTACTACCTGTCAAACACATCAATAAACGATTCGTAAAAAACTTTTCATACTTACATGAATCGAAATAGTATGTCTACTGTTCTACACGAATATGATTTTTTTAACGAATTGGTTATGCGTTGGTGAAACTTGTTTAGTATGACGGGTAGAATCACCCCCTTGACGAGTGCAGGTGTCTAAATCGCCATCCTGTATAACCCGTCGATTCGAAAAAAGAAGAACTAAAGTCTATGGCAATGCATTGCATTTTAGACTCAATTATTACACAAAGAAAATCAACGAGAGGTTCTAGACAAATTGACATTATGTCAGCAATATCGATGATGGAAAAGTACAAAATGTATTTCGTAAATGTGTTGACATAAGCTATCGAAAAGCATAATTGTCAATCCTGTTGAAAGTTGTAGAAATACGAACCGCTTCGAAAGTGATTGTCATTTGTCTAGGCCTTGCTTGCTTGTTGCTTGTATTCTGGACCTAATGGTCATCAAGTCAAGATACCATACCTACACAGTCAAGGTATCATGTTGTGCTCGCTGTGCAAAAACACCTGCACTATGGAAGACCCTTGTAAAGTCAACGCTAACGCTGCCGAAGTGGTCAAATTGTTGTCGAAGCTAATAAATGGAATCATCAACAAGACGTTAAGAAAAAGGTACTTTCTCTCCCAGATTCATAAAACTCTTCGCACAGGTGAAGTGGGACTCTCACTGCTAGTATTTTACATTTTTTTACTGCTAGTTTTTTATATATTCGTAGAGTGTTAATTATAAATAGAATGAAGGCACAGGTGTGAACCATCTCGTACATTCTGACATTAACCTAATTGAGAGCACTCTGCTTCGTAATGTAATACACGGCAGGCATTTGTTTTTTTTGTGACTATTAAATATGTAGATTTTATGTGAGTTTTTTTTCGTACCTTGGATGGTTTAGTATTTAGCTAATGTAGTTTTGGTGGTTTTGGATTATAAATGGAATAAGATTTTAATAACTGAGGGCCTAAACAAGTGACAATCGCTTCAAAAGCGTCTCGTATTTCTACAACGACTTTCAACACAGGGCCAATTCTCTTACTTAAAAAACGTCTACATTCAAGTCGCAATCTGTCTTTGACAAAAATGTTGGTAAATTCAAGATTTTTTTGACAGATTGCGAATGCGTTGTGAATGAGAGCGTTCTTATGAATAAGGGAATTGCCTCCCAGAATTGGCATAAGCTTTTCGAAAGCTAATGTCAGTCCTATACATTTTTGCCTTTTCGCTTGCTGCTAAAATGTCACTTTGTCTAGGGCCTCTGGTGTCATCCAGGAAATACCAATCAATTCTATTGTCAACTTTAGAATTATTGGAACGAAGTTCTTTAAAGCGGTTTGCGGTAGAAGTTGATTGATAGAAATCGTCACGTAACGAAAAAGCGTTAAGCCCGAAAAGGCAGTTCGGCGTGAGCGATATTATAGTGCACAAGTGTGTGCGCAGACACAGATGTACTCTCTCTTCCCGCACTCTCATAGTGCGATGGGACGGCAATCTGACACGTGCTTTCCGAAGCACTAGGGTATCACACCGCCAACTTCCAAACTCCAGAGGCCCTAGACAAGTGACAATCGATTCGAATGCGTTTTGTATTTCTACAACGATTTTCAACAGGCTTGACAAAAGCTCTTCGATAGCTTATGTCAGTCCAATACATTTTTGCCTTTTCCATCATCGTTATCGCTGATAGAATGTCACTTTGTCACTGTGAATATCACACATCATCACTAGGGCCTCTGGAGTGACTGTCGCAAACGCAACTGCTGCGCGTGCGGTCCGGGATTCGATTTCCGGATCAGACAAAGTGTTATTGGGTTTTCCATTAGGAATTTCTTAAACACATTATATTATTTATACATTACAAGTCTACAAACGAAACCGGTGCTAATATTCTGTACACAATACAATTTCCGGTCTTTCCGTACGCGAAATATATAATGACAAGGACTACCGTACAAAAACAATGTTGGTAGTCGCCAATTACCTTTGAACGATGAACTCCAATCAAGCTAATTCGTCCACTACATTACCGACACATAACTCTTTTTACATAATCGGTGCCAATAACCTGACAGTCGGTAACCAGGCATGACATTGTGCACGCTAGGTTTCCACCGCTTTCGATACAATTGTTGGGAATTAGTATTCATCCTTCATACTCACTAGTATCATGACTATGACTACTGAATTAGTTATAGTGTAAGTGTGTCGTGGATTTACAACTGTTAGGAGAATTGCTGTGGTCATATTTGGTTGGAATTTTTAAGGAAAGTCAGAGCAGCGACTGTAGGTGGTGACTACGAGTATCGGAAAAATGTATGGTTGGTTTTTAGCTGGGAAGTCCCAGAAGTGGTGACTAAAAGTGGTGGTGGTGACTTTTATTTAATTTCGATTTTAATGTTAATTTAATTTTAATTTTGATTTTATTTTATTATAATTGTAATTTTTTTTTCTATTTAATTTTATTGTAATTTTGTTTTAATTTGATTTTCATTTAATTTTATTTGTAAATATATGCCTATTCTTTGAGTCTATGCTACTCGAAATAAATGATTTGAATTTTAATTTGAAAAGTCATAGAAAGTAACAGAAAGTGTGGATTATTGCTTTTGCTTCATGTTCCCATACTAACCTACCTTTCAATCAGATGCAGTGACTTAAAAGACATTACCACCATACGAAGCCATATCAAAAAATGTAAACAGCATTGTTGAGTTTCGGCTTTTAAGGTAAGATAGCCAGTTCCTCTGTGTGTGTGTGTGTTATCGGTTGTCATGGTATGGATGCGAAGGAATGAGGAAAATGTTGTGAGGAAAATTTGGGTATGAATGACGATGGCTATAAGAGTAGGGGAAGACCAAAGAATTGATGGATGGACTGTGTGAAAGAAGATATGGCTAGAAAGGGGGGTGACTACCGAGATGACGGCTAATAGAGAAGTATGGAAGAAAGGGACATGTTGCGCCGACCACAAATAAATTAGGCTAAGGGCAGGAGAATGATGATGAGCCAGTTCCTCTGTGTTTGAAGATTCCGGATGAAGCTCGCTTCCACCTTCAGCCTGATCATCACTGACCATCAGGTGAGCTTCCCAGCTGTGGTTAAGCAAAAAAAAGAGGCATCTGAAGTTCGTTGCTATCTCAAAGACAAGCCAACTTGAAAAGTCACCTAAGCACCTGTAATATAACTTACTCTTCGCAGGGTTCTTACGAATTGACAAAACATCGAGATTTCTTAGTTATATGTAACTTTAATATTAACGTATTACACACATAAACCTTCCGGAATAAATTCTCTAAACTATGGTGAAAACCACATCAAAATATGTTGTGTCGTTTAGAAGAGCAACGCGGACATACAGACAAACATGAAAAGTGACTTTACATAATCAGCCCATAATGTTCCCACTGCTGGGACACAGGCCTCTCTCTGTGAGAGGGAGTGGGCCGTAATCCACCACGCGGGCCCAGTGCGGGTTGGTAAAACGAAAAGAGACTTTAATGATATAATATGTATAGATATTTACGTACATACAACGTGCCGCTACAATGGCGACATAAATTTATCACACATATACGATTTCGCGTATTCGTTTTATGAAAATATTTGAATTTCAGTAAACGTTATTATTTATTGATTTATTTACACTTTTCTAAATTATCATCCTGGAGCAACCTGTACTTAAAGAACTGTAACGAAGAGGTCATTTGCCGGGGTCACGGATCATATGTAGGCGAATAAAAGGAAAGCCGCGCAATTTCCTAGAAATTATGGCCGACAAAGGATTTTACCGATAGAACGACGCCGACGTAAGCCAGCTGGTAGGTAGCTTCATGAATGAATCTTTTACACAGAGTGATCTCAATTTTGGTTATGTTTTTATTATTTAGTTTGTTTGAAAATTTAAATATTTCAATTTTCGAATTATTTTTTATTACATTTTTTTATGTTTACTGGCCACTAGCCCTACCCGTGTGTTAAATTAATGTCGCCATTGTAGCGGCACGTTGTAGATGTAGATACTGAACACCATAGCCTTCAAATAGGAAAACTGCAACACTCCTTGCCGGCGGAAATAAGTATGGTGAATATGGTGGTAGTATTGCAACAAACCAGCTTCTTCACAAAGACGTCAACGACAAACGGTTTCATCATTGTACGTATCCAGTTCTTTATTCAAAATTCTGTAAACTAAAATGTTACCGTTACTTTACTACGAACATGACCATAAAACATTACAAAATGCTACGCATGCATAATTTAATGAGGTGTATCGTGCGTAGTTTGGTATCTATTGGATGCGTTTCTTTGCGGCCTTTATTGTTTATTTTATTGAAATAGTTCCTCACACCTGGTACTATTTGTAGGAATGTTAAGAGTATGATAAACATGCTTTAATATATGTTTTGCTTGGAGTTTTGAACTGTTGTTTTTTACTAAGTAAATATCAGATGTTAGGGTGCCATAAGGCTGCTTTCCCATTTGAGTGAAGTGAATAAGCGGAGAAGTCTGAGGTAGTAGTGCGGAGCTGTATAGCGGTGTATCAGTGGCCAGTAACGCGTGAATTTTGTGGAATTCTATTGGATTGTGTTTCCCTATATTTGCACTTCGACGATGACTGCCTTAAGCAAGCATCGACGAAGAGACAGCCATATGCAAGCATCCATGAGTAACGATACTAATTAGTAGGTAAATCTGGCGTATCCTGAATAGTTAAGCAAGCTACCAGATACGCCATATAAAATCTGTCAAAAACTCATCATTGTGAGACCACTGACACGTTTGTAAATTAGTAGACTTGGCCCCCTGGTCTCCACCTCTTGGGTAAAGGTTACATTTTAATTTTGGTGTACAATTGGTACGGTAAGAATTTCTAAAAACATAGGTTTAAAAGAGAAGATGCTACTGAAATAGAAAGAAAGAATAACGTTTATTTGGACACAGTTCATGAAACAAAAAATACAAATAACAAAATAAAGAATTAAAAAAAACAGTAGTGTGTGTGAAATTAGTGAGTAGTTATACAAATAGTTGTTGTGTTGCATTCATCATTCGCCAAAAGAAGTCCTCTACTGGAAATAAGCCTCCTAAAGAATCACCACAATATTCCATAATGTCATGATACTGTTGTACAAGATCGCAACGCAGCTCATTAGGTAAGTACTCCTTCATGAAGTTTACTTCTTACATCATTACATGGTATGTATGATTTCGGAGAACAATGGTAGCACCAGTCTTCGGAAACTGATTGGTTATGGCAATACAAATGCTATTAGCGTACAGGTGTATGTTTGCTGTTATTCCCCTCCTTGATTTCATATCCTAGTCAAACCCGTAGGTGTGAAAGAGATGAACATAGATACAGATCCACACACTACCTTATCGAGTGACCCCTATACTTAGGACGAAATAAACTATAATTTAGTATATGATTGAATATATAAATATGAAATTATCATCACGCTAACTCACGAGACATGCATAAGAATGTTTCCAATAGACAATGCACGGGTGTCTCAGTAAAAACTCAGGTAAGTGGCTATTCACATAACGAACTAACTCTTTCATAATACATAAACATTATCACTATGCACGTAGAGGTTAAATTCCTTTGGATACAAAGAAAAATACATCTACAGCTACTTATTCTGCCTAAAGATCAATGCTGTTGTTTACGTCCCTATTACGACGTATTAACAGCCATTTTTGAAGCGGTACAGAGCAAATGCAAAGGCATTCAACTACAAAATTATTATTTCGACCGTTACAGACCTTCCAACAACACACTAAAGTTGAATTTTGGATGTGTCAGCTGAAGATATAAAATGGCGGGACAGCGACGGTGCACAAAATTGTCGCTGCAGTTTTTATAACCCTTATCTCGAAGTGTTAAAGAGTAGATTTAGAGAGCAGGGGTGTAGATGATAATGTGGTGGAGGGACACGACAGCGGCAACCCGTGTGCGACGGCATGCAACGATACCGGATTCTGTGCTGTACACGAGATTGGGACGGAGAGATAAAGCCTCTACTGTATAAACGTAGGATTTTTAACATAAACTTAGTTACGGTTTTCGAAAATAGCGGTTCTAGGCTTGGTAACAATAGGAATAGAACTCGCTTAGCTAGTTATACCTGAATAAAGACAAGAAGCTCAAAACAAAGGAGCAGGAATAAATTCCATGAAGACAATGAAAAATTGGAAATCCAAGGGTTCTTGGTGCATTAGATGCATATGAACAGACGACGAACGAAAGATGGAACTTAGTCAACAGTAAAAAATATTGGATACTAGCTGGTGCCCGCGACTTCGTCTACGATCCAGGATGAAAAGTAGCCTATGTCTTTCTCCAGGACAAAGTCTACCCCTGTGCAAAATTTCATCCTAATCCGTTCAGCCGTTTTAGCGTGAAAGCGTAACAAACAATGAAACTCACTTTCGTATTTATAATAGGTCTTTACCTATGAAATTGCCGCTTTGTATGAAAAAATTTAAACGAATTTTTTTCATGTATTTTTTATTTCTATTAATCGAAGTAATCACCCATGCAATCAATGTATCTTTGCCAACGCAGTGGCAGTTTATTGATGCCCTTCTTAAAGAAATCAGCTGGACGGGAGGCAACAAATTCTTCAAAGGCATTTTGTACTGCCTCTCGGGTATTGAATTTTTTTCCCGCCAAGAAGTTATCCAAATTCTGGAAAAAGTAGTAGTCTGTAGGCGCAAGGTCTGGTGAGTAGGGTGGATGACGGAGAGCTTCCAACCCCAGTTCTTGCAACTTGGAGACCGTCTGCTGTGCAGTATGAGGTCGCGCGTTGTATTTATTGTTAGTTGTATAATATTATTACTAACTGTTGCCCCCGACTTCGTCTGCGATCCAGGATAAAAAGAAGCCTATGTCCTTTTCCAGGTCTACCCTTGTGCGAAATTTCATTCAAATCCGTTCAGCCGTTTTAGCGTGAAAGCGTGACAAACAAACAATCAAATAAACAAACAAACTCACTTTCGCATTTATAATACTAGTTAGGATACTTAGGATTATGATACTTAAGATACAAAAAAACAAACAGAAATTCTTAATGATACACGGCAACAAGATGATAACAGCAACGAATTTTGATGAAGAATTTTAATATTATGACTAATAACTTCGTACAGTTTTGTTAGCATTCCTACATTTTCGTTATAGACTACAATAGGTACCAAAGACATAATAGAAAAAGTATTAACTCCCAGACTAGTACAGGTTAATGATTTAGGTACAATAGCCAATCTAGACAATGAAATATTCGAGCCAAAAGCTATTAACCCCTATAAAAATTCCAATCATGCCATCAAGTATAATTTCTTTAACTACTGTATTTCATTTTGGCTAGGTTTTTTGCATGACTATGCGATTAATTATTTATTTGGGGTCGTTGATGCGTAGAATCATAATCAGTCTCATTTGTACTGTCCTAATTATTGTTTCCAACTATAGAATTATATAGGTTGACTAGTAATTACTGACTAATACTTAAACACGTGACTTTACTCATCATTATGATCAACTTTTACTATGGGACCAATCATGAAATCGCGAAAAAAAAAAACATTTTGACGAGTTACGCGAACATAAAATGTAGGGAAAAGCTGATTTTTTCGCGACTTCAGGTTTGTTATTTTGGTTTTGAACTATCTGGCGGGCAACTGCCCAACGATTGATGTTGGAATCCTGTATACATTATATTGCTCGCGCGGTAAACTCTAACTGCGCAATGCAGGATTTTGTGGGACGTCAGGTCTTTAAGGCCTAGTTCGCATTTGGCGATTTGCCCGAGATGCCGCCACAGATGAAAACAATACATAGCATAATCAGCCTATAATGTTCCTATAACTGTTGGGACACATACGTTTTCTCTGTGAGAGTGAGTGGGCTGTAATCACGGATACCTATGGCTGTAAATGTAATCCACCACGCGGGCCCCGTGCGGATTGTTATATGTCACATTTGTATTCGAATTTTTGTTTCGAAGACATGCCGGTTTCATTCACAATACACAGGGAACCTGACAATTTAAATCTCTATCTCATGCACTATCACTGTTACCATTACAATTCATTATTCTAAGTGTCGATATCTCGTGAAATTTCCCCCGTTTGCGTCAGTCAGCCGCGACACGAGGCAGGCGGGGCCGTCCACTCTTTTTTCCTTGACGTTTTTTTAAAACAGTTTTTTCTTCGTGAAATCTGTATCGCACGATACACGAAGTCTTTTTACGTGGTTCTTTAAAAAAAAGTATTCGTGGGGCTCTACTTGCAACAAAAAATTTAACGCGGATCAAACTAGACAGCTTTGAGTTGGTGAAACTTCGTATTTTTTTCGGAATACGTGAATTCCGAAGCGGGAGTCATTGTGAGTCAGGTCCATAAAATTTTAGGTAACAATCTGAACTGTATTTTTTCAATGGGTATTGGTTATTGGTGTTGCATGAACTCAAATGGTTGTATCGAAAGTACCACGATGTTTAAAGAGAAACATGGTCAGTGTAAAGTGCATACAAACAAGCATCTTCAAGATATGTATGAGATTTTTTTAGATGGAATAACATTTAACATACCTAACACACGTAACATCACCGCTTTAGTCCCCATATGATTTGACAGAGATGTAAATGGTGATAGTAGGTACACCCCAAGTAAAAGGGGGTGACTGCCCCCTCTTACCTGGGCATAAATACATACTCCGGGCACAGCACTGCTGTGACCACTATACCAACGAGGCATTCGGCATTCATAAGTTCATCATCATCATCATTTCAGCCAAAGGACATCCACTGCTAGACTTAAGCCTCCCCCAAGCACCGCCACGGCTCCACGGCGACGATCGGCTTTGTGCTTCTCGCATCCAGCGGATTCCTGCGGCCTTCACCAGGTCATCGGTCCACCTTGTAGGGGGCCTTCCAACGCTACGTCTTCCAGTACGCGGTCGCCACTCCAGAACCTTTCGGCCCCATCGGCCATCTGTTCTGCGAGCAATGTGCCCTGCACACTGCCACTTAAGTTTGGCAATACTTCATAGGTTACATACTTACAAATGTAATTTACCTTTTTATTGATATCAAAATTATCGGACCTACCAATTCCGTTTTAACAGAATATGTCTGATGGTTTCACCACCAGAATGCATGCTCAATCAATCTGCCTAGCCTTTTCCCAATTATGTTGGGGTTGGCTTCCAGTCTAACCGTATGCAGCTGAATACCTCTATTTTACATGGAGCGACTGCCTGTCTGACCTCCACAACCCAGTAACTGTGTAATACGATACCCCTTGGTAAGACTGGTTGTCAGACTATCGGGCTTCGGACGACCCGTAACGACGAAAGATCCGACGAATGACAGCCGGGACCCACCCATCCACGGACCAACCCCGGAAAGGTGTAGTTTAACCTGATGGATCGACCCGTGCGGGTGTTATTACTTAGCCACGAGCTCCTACACCAGAATGCATGCCATGACAATAATACAATGAACAAAAGACAAAGCTATCAGTTCATACGCAACATTTTTTGTCCCGACAACCAAGTTTGTTCAGAATTTTATGAGGCTTACCGTCATTGTTTTGAAATAATTGTGACAAACACAATTATATGCTAATGTATGGCCACTCGTAGCCACGTGAATATTCATGCTGTATATTAATTTGTTGCCTACTTTGTATCGTGTTTGTGTTGTTAGTAAAAACAGTTGATTGTTGTTGGTTTGTGATTCGATATACGAGGGATTGGTGCAGTATTATTCATTCGGAGGGGTTCGTATCAAGTCGTGTCTAAATGATAAAAGCCGCACGGGTTGATTGAAGGTTAAGTTACCCTTGCCGCGGTCAGTTCGTGGATGGGTGACTATCCATTACATATCGAGAACCCTCACAACACGTTAAATCCTAGCCAATTAATAAACTACTTAAAAGTTTTGCCTTCTCTTCAATAATGAAACGGGGTAACTTTTGAACAATTCAAACTCTAACTGAAACTCAAAGCATTTATTTCAATTAAACCATTTACAGGCACTTTTGAATTATCAAAGAGTCGGTCAGTCAGAAATATGAAGCTAGTTGCCCATTCCAAAGCGTAGTAGGTACTTTGGAGAAGAACGTGCAAGAAACTCCACAGACACTCTTTAAAAAAAAAAAAATATACAAAAATATTAGCACTACTTCATTAAAAAATCCTATACGACTTACCCATGTATTCCAGATGATTAGATATAGAAGATTTGTGTATGAAAAACGTGGAATTACTGATATTTAGAAGCTAAATACAATAGCCATTACAATTTATATCTATAATAAATATACATATTTGTGAAGTAGGTATGTATGTATATTTGTATGTAAGTGTATGATCATATCATTTGGTCTAGTTTATTAAGTGAATTATTTTGACTATATGTATTTTACTTTCTCTTGAATTTTACACACGGTGTCTACATCTCTTATCTACTTTCCTATCGCAGGTGTGCTGTATAAATAGTTAAATAAATAATAAACAGATAAGAAGAAAAGAACAGAAAAAAAACGTACAAAGGTGATGTTTATTTGTAAAGAAATCTCTTCCAGCACACCTGCGATAGGAAAGTAGATAAGAGATGTAGACACCGTGTGTAAAATTCAAGAGAAAGTAAAATACATATAGTCAAAATAATTCACTTAATAAACTAGACCAAATGATATGATCATACACTTACATACAAATATACATACATACCTACTTCACAAATATGTATATTTATTATAGATATAAATTGTAATGGCTATTGTATTTAGCTTCTAAATATCAGTAATTCCACGTTTTTCATACACAAATCTTCTATATCTAATCATCTGGAATACATGGGTAAGTCGTATAGGATTTTTTAATGAAGTAGTGCTAATATTTTTGTATATTTTTTTTTTTTTAAAGAGTGTCTGTGGAGTTTCTTGCACGTTCTTCTCCAAAGTACCTACTACGCTTTGGAATGGGCAACTAGCTTCATATTTCTGACTGACCGACTCTTTGATAATTCAAAAGTGCCTGTAAATGGTTTAATTGAAATAAATGCTTTGAGTTTCAGTTAGAGTTTGAATTGTTCAAAAGTTACCCCGTTTCATTATTGAAGAGAAGGCAAAACTTTTAAGTAGTTTATTAATTGGCTAGGATTTAACGTGTTGTGAGGGTTCTCGATATGTAATGGATAGTCACCCATCCACGAACTGACCGCGGCAAGGGTAACTTAACCTTCAATCAACCCGTGCGGCTTTTATCATTTAGACACGACTTGATACGAACCCCTCCGAATGAATAATACTGCACCAATCCCTCGTATATCGAATCACAAACCAACAACAATCAACTGTTTTTACTAACAACACAAACACGATACAAAGTAGGCAACAAATTAATATACAGCATGAATATTCACGTGGCTACGAGTGGCCATACATTAGCATATAATTGTGTTTGTCACAATTATTTCAAAACAATGACGGTAAGCCTCATAAAATTCTGAACAAACTTGGTTGTCGGGACAAAAAATGTTGCGTATGAACTGATAGCTTTGTCTTTTGTTCATTGTATTATTGTCATGGCATGCATTCTGGTGTAGGAGCTCGTGGCTAAGTAATAACACCCGCACGGGTCGATCCATCAGGTTAAACTACACCTTTCCGGGGTTGGTCCGTGGATGGGTGGGTCCCGGCTGTCATTCGTCGGATCTTTCGTCGTTACGGGTCGTCCGAAGCCCGATAGTCTGACAACCAGTCTTACCAAGGGGTATCGTATTACACAGTTACTGGGTTGTGGAGGTCAGACAGGCAGTCGCTCCATGTAAAATAGAGGTATTCAGCTGCATACGGTTAGACTGGAAGCCAACCCCAACATAATTGGGAAAAGGCTAGGCAGATTGATTGAGCATGCATTCTGGTGGTGAAACCATCAGACATATTCTGTTAAAACGGAATTGGTAGGTCCGATAATTTTGATATCAATAAAAAGGTAAATTACATTTGTAAGTATGTAACCTATGAAGTATTGCCAAACTTAAGTGGCAGTGTGCAGGGCACATTGCTCGCAGAACAGATGGCCGATGGGGCCGAAAGGTTCTGGAGTGGCGACCGCGTACTGGAAGACGTAGCGTTGGAAGGCCCCCTACAAGGTGGACCGATGACCTGGTGAAGGCCGCAGGAATCCGCTGGATGCGAGAAGCACAAAGCCGATCGTCGCCGTGGAGCCGTGGCGGTGCTTGGGGGAGGCTTAAGTCTAGCAGTGGATGTCCTTTGGCTGAAATGATGATGATGATGAACTTATGAATGCCGAATGCCTCGTTGGTATAGTGGTCACAGCAGTGCTGTGCCCGGAGTATGTATTTATGCCCAGGTAAGAGGGGGCAGTCACCCCCTTTTACTTGGGGTGTACCTACTATCACCATTTACATCTCTGTCAAATCATATGGGGACTAAAGCGGTGATGTTACGTGTGTTAGGTATGTTAAATGTTATTCCATCTAAAAAAATCTCATACATATCTTGAAGATGCTTGTTTGTATGCACTTTACACTGACCATGTTTCTCTTTAAACATCGTGGTACTTTCGATACAACCATTTGAGTTCATGCAACACCAATAACCAATACCCATTGAAAAAATACAGTTCAGATTGTTACCTAAAATTTTATGGACCTGACTCACAATGACTCCCGCTTCGGAATTCACGTATTCCGAAAAAAATACGAAGTTTCACCAACTCAAAGCTGTCTAGTTTGATCCGCGTTAAATTTTTTGTTGCAAGTAGAGCCCCACGAATACTTTTTTTTAAGGTAAGTTTTTAAGGTAAGCTTTGTTGGTAGAGTATGTTTCATCAAATAGTTCCTATACCGTTATGTTGGCTCCACTGTTGTAGGACCAATACGAATACTCTACGCCGCTAATAAAACTGACCTTTGGCTATGTTACTGACTTTGCTAAGCTGATCTTTCGCTATGTTGTCCGTAGCCGACTGCAGGCAGCTGCAGCTGGCGACGTGTCTTCGCGACACGACTAGTTACTATGTATTTCTATGAAACCGACGTGTTGCTAGCTACGGAAGGTATTTCTTAGAAATACATAGAAACTAGTCGTGTCGCGACGACCCACGTCGCCTACTGCTGCCTGCAGTCGGCTACGGACTTGTGCGTAGTGAAAACGGGCAAGAGCCATGTTAGGTGAGATGAAGGTATTTAAAGGGTGTTAGGGTAAACACCGTTATCCTTGAAATCAGTGGTTTGGTGTCATTTTTAAAACTTAAAATCAATGAAAAATTACGACTATTTTTTTTTTCTTTTTACCACTAGTGTATTTCACGCTTTCACCTATGCGCTAGGGCAACGAACTTGCGTCTCAACACGGGTAGGGTGCGTGGGAGGTGACCTGCCCGGCTGTGAGCGCGACTCCTCTCTCAGAAAATCAACTGTTTCACTATAGCGAGCACGGTGTCGCATATAAACTTTTTAAAATCTTTTAATGAAAATAAGGTTTTTTTTTGTTGTTACTCGGTCACTTATATCTATATTTTAGTCAACTACCCATGGTTTGAATGACAAGACTGTTTACCCTTACAAGAGAATTTCCTGTAGTTTAAATCAAGACCCTCCTCCTATTCAGAATTTGATCTCATAATTCCTTTAATATTATACACTTTTGAAGCTATACTCGTATCATAACTTGCAGGAAAACGAATCATTTTATCACTATACAGTAATGGCTTTGATTATATTTAATGGCAGTGTTTCCTCAAGATCGTTTATGGTAGAGTTATGGCAAATAGTGGACAGTTATGGAACTATTTGATTGATTGCTAAATGATTGACGGCTCGACCGAATCGAGATACCTAATCTTCCCTGCAGAGAAAGATGGATTCTTATATGAAATACTAGCTGCGCCCCGCGGTTTCACCCGCGTAAGTCTCGATCCCGTAGGAATATCAGGATAAAAAGTATCCTATGTCCTATTCCGGGACATGGTTTATCACTGTGCCAAATTCCATCCAAATCCGTTCAGCCGTTTTAGCGTGAAAGCGTGACAAACAAACACTTTTGCATTTATAATATTATTAGGCCAGCTTACTGACTTTGTAACCACTGACATATGGCTAGATATTTTTAACCTACTTTAAAAAAAGAGGAGGTTCTATGTTCGTCTGTACGATTTTTTTGTTTGTGGCCTGCCTACATTACCAAAATTTTATAGAATAGAATGCTTGTTTTCCTGTTTTCATTTACTTATAAGTTTATTAAATCCCATAAAAAAGGTCAAAGGCTCGTGGCTAAGTAATAACAGCCGCATGGGTCGATCCATCAGGTTAAGCTACGTTTTCCGGGGTTGGTCCATGGATGGGTCCATCTTGGACCATCTTTAAACTCCGAGACTCCTCTGTGTCTCGGAAAGCACGTTAAGTCGTTGCCGGTTGTCATCCGTGGATCTTTGAAAGTCGTTTGGATCGTCAGAAGTCCGAAAGGATGACAACCAGTTTTACCAAGGGGTATTACCCAGTTACTGGGTTGGTTGGGAGGTCAGGTAGGCAGTCGCTCCATGTAAAATACTGGTATTCAGCTGCATCCGGTTAGAATGGAAGCCGAAAAGGCTATGCAGATTGATTAAAGGTCAAACGGAAGGGGTCATTGCCCAGACAGCAAAGATTATAAAAAAAAAATGTTAAAGGGGGCGAGCACAAATCCAGGCTGCTATTGAGATCTTTCTAACCTCCAAACCGACCTAATATTTTCTGAGAACCACAGAATAAAAGGACAGTTTTCAGTGGAATAATCCCACACAATGTATTATAGGTACATATTCTACGTCGGTGGCTTGAAGTCAAGCAGCGTCGTCTCTCTATTACTTCACCGGATACAAGAGATTCCTGAAATAAGTATCCCACTTCATAAAAGAGGTTTTAATTCAAAGAATCAAGTTATAACTTTGTTAACCGACAAGTTCCAGCTACTAAAAATCTCAGCGTGTCGCCATTTTCTCAGAACTACTTCAAATGAACTCTATATCCGACCTTTTCTGATATTTCTTGAAAAAAAGTAAGGTAAAGTAGTAAGCCCCTTTAATGAGACGATTTTAATTTCTGTTCCATAAATCATAAGGTTTAATTTACGAAGTTCATAATCTAATCCTTGCCAAACCCTCTTTGCTGTCTAAAAGAAACTTATAGAGTGGCAATAAGATCTGTTTTCGAATAGGATAAGTGTGTATTAATTTTGTAAGCACAGACTATAAATAAAATACGAAGTTCTAAGTGACAAAGAACTACCCTCGTGAAACAGGTTCTTTTAATTTATGGGTTGTCAATTTTATGTGCGTGTGCGTGTGTGTGTACGTGTGCACACTTGCCAAACACTGCAGGGGGCTATGACATGCAAGGGGTGTGATGAGCTAGTTTGGTAGGGCTGTCCGAAATAATATTAATATTTAATTAAATCAATAATTGATGGAAAAAAATGTCGTTAAATACAATAGACGTTGATATATTTAGTAACCTATTCCGCTTAACTATTCTTCAAGAGTCATAAACAACCCTGTAAGAAACACGTTTTTTACCTCTCAACGAGGCATCCTCAGGATGGCGATTGACCAGTCGCAAACCAGAACACGACGTGTTGCCACACCGAGCGCTGGACGCAAAGTAAATGTCGAAGAGAGAAAATGTCGAGACCCAAGAAGTTGTGTACTTTTCAATCTTGTATGCAATTTCAAACGATGAAAAATGGCAACGAATATTCGAAATCCGTAAAACCGTAAAACGCAGTGAGTAATCATGTTGGTCTTTGCATCGTTTTCTGTACGAGAACAGACTTATAGTGATGTATGACGTTAGTAATACACTTACAATTCTTTTGTTTTCTTTTCTGGGTACCTACGTTCAAATTCAATCTACCTTCAAGAATTTAAAGTATTCCTTGAAAGATCTTAATCTATCTGAAAATCTAATTTCCTGAAGCTGCTCAGTCTCTTAATCGGGTCTCCTAAAGGTTACATTTTTAAACGATTTCATCCTATCTGGATTCTCATTAGTTATTTATTTAAAGTCTTTTTTTAAAGGCGGCATTATAGATTTTTTTTTTTAATAATGGCTTTTTTATAACTTAGGAATTTAGAAACTTTGTAGTTTCTTTTGCGAATTGTTTTACTTCGTATGCCGAATAAAATATATCTAATATTATTGGGAAATGTTTTCTTAAAGCAGTCAAAAATCTTAACTTTAGATAATAAATGCGAACATTTTTAGGCTTCTGCAGAAACAAATAACTATCCTGAACACAAAAATATGAAATACCAAAATATAAAAGAACAAAAAAAAAAATTGTTGGACTGATTTTAGCGCCAACCCTAATCAGTCGCGCTACGGCAAGCACAGCAGGGGTTGTCGGCCCATACGTCACATCACACACAGACACTGTGCGTAAACGAACTGTGCTTGTGCGCGTACATACCGATGCCCAGCTGTGGACTGTGGGCATGTGTCGAACAAGTGGAGAGGAACGATGCATATTTTAGATATTTTTGCATACGGTGCGGTAGAGTTCAGTAGAATAGTTCGTATGTAAAATTATAATGTGGTTTTTAATTAGGTACTTGATTTACATTATTTAATGCCGTTATTAATATTTTTCCTAATAAGTAAGTATATAATATGTTTTCAATAAATTATTAATAGCAATGTTACTACCAACATTCCTCGTATTTACTTATCTACTTATATGGTGCTGGTAATTTGTAACTAACTGGGACAATATTGTAACAGGGCTTACCAGCACCGCCTCTTTTGGCAATATTATTTTAATCTTACTTCAGAAGGCCCCAGGTTTTGAACATAACCTAACCAGGGGGCTTAAAACGGTCACTTTAGCAGAATCTTAATATGAATCATCGTAAAATGTCTGAAAATGACAATTCATCTGTTTGCCAGTTTTCTATGGAGATTCGTAAAATGGTCCACAAATTAAGAGTTGCTTTTATGTCAAATTAGAGGAATTACTAATGACAGCTGGGATTCAGGAAATGAATTGCTTTTAGAGGAATTGCTAATGTGGCCGGTTTAGGCCCCCAGTTATTTATTCATTGTCACTTTTGTAGCTTATCTTTATTTGTATAAAATTATCATCTATATTTTATCGAATTGCATCATTAGTCACAGTCTGGTATTAATGAAATGTAATTGCCTTAATCAATAGATGTAAGTAATTAAATAATTATTTAACTTCATGTACCCTACCTAACGTCGATCAATCAACCAAGCCTTTATGTTGGTGTCGGCTGCCAGTCTAACCGGATGCAGCTGAATACCAGTATTTTACATGGGACGACTGCTTATCTGACCTCCACAACCCAGTAACTGGGTAATACGATACCCCTTGGTGAGACTGATCGTCAGACTTTCGAGCAAGTGTGTAAATAATTCTATATTTAATTTGACCATATCGACGGTGGAAAGGTAAAATGGCTAAAGCGCCATTTGGTCGATATTGAGTTATATATATCACTGAACTGGATTTTTTTTTCTGCGTCGATTGGTCTACCTTTCGCGTCGATTTGAGCACTTTTTTGGCGCTTTAGCAGTACAAATTTTGTTGCTTTTTTCATGTAGTCATGGTTTAAAGCGACGTTTTTTTGATGATTCTGAAGTTTATGTCGCTTTAGTGATTGTGCTCACTTTACATTCATGTTTGACAATGCATTAGCATTTTTGCGTTTCTCTATTTCATGTATAAATACCTTATTAGTAGTTTTACCTGAACTACATTATTACTTGTGTGGCAGTTTAGCAAAAGTCGTTTCTGTTTTATTTAGCGCTTTGGCGCTTTAGCAATAGTGCTCGTAAATATTTTCGTATAGAACGATAGTTCAGAGTTGTTTTAGATTCCAAATATTATTTATAATTGTATATTAGTCAGTAGTACATGCTTTAATGTAAGAAAGTATTGATTTTAGAACTAAAAACTTGTTTAATTTAAAGTGTGTACTTCGTAAATAAATTTTGTCAGCATTGCAAATCTAATTATAAGTCTTTGTTCTTGCGTGTAACTTAGAATATTAGTGATTTCTAGCAACGTCAACGGGGCAGACGGCTGCAGTTGCCTCTGTCATTGGCAAAGTGCTGCTCGCGTATATGAGTACTAAGAGTATAAAGCAGTTAAAATTCTGTGATTTAAAAGATAATGCCCATTTTAAAGATGATGCCCATTTTGGTACCCTCCAATAGCAATGATAGCTCTTTTTACTATTTGTTTTGTTTGTTACTGTTATGCAACTGTTTAGCTATTCGCATTTTGGACTCCGCCTTCGGTCAGGTTAGGTTAGGATAGTTCAGTCTTTCTTGTTGACTCCGGCTATCTCATATGGGGTTTGTTATTGTTACCTGTTTCGTTTGAATAGTAGAAGAGCTTTTAGGTTTGAGGTTTGAGTTAGATTTCTCGAGCTATCACACTGATAAACAAGTTATCTAAGTTATATGTATTTGGGCACATACTTAATGAAGCTGGCAGTCTTAATTACCAAGTCGATAGGTCGTGTCTCGGAAAGCACGTTAAGCCGTCGGTCCCGGCTCTCATTTAACACAGTAGATCTTTGACAGTTGTATAGGGTAGTCAGAAGCCCGAAAGTCGAACATCCAGCTTATCAAGGGGTATCCCAGTACCTGTATTGTAGAGGTCACATAGTAAATCGCTCCATGTAAAATACAGGTATTCAACTGCATCCAGTTAGATTCAAAGATAATCCTTACGTAGTTGGGAAAAGACTAGATAGATGATGAACGCCTTTTTAAAATAATTAATAGCAAACTTCATAAAAGATCGGGGGTAAGATGATCGATCACTATAAAATGTAGGCACTTACTTATGGGAAAAGTGATTTGTGACATTTCTAAGTACTCTTACCTCAGTTGGTCCAAAAGAGTCTTTGAATCGTTATTCGAAACTGCATCGATTGCCATCATAAAAATAAGGTGTAAGAATTAACGATTTTTAAGCTGAATGTGCCATTTTTCCAATATCTATGAATACAGCTAGCAATTACTCTAGATATTAAGGACAGTCTCCTAAGACCGTATTTTTATAGCTACAACACGTCGTCACAACGTCTACCCTGTATTACTACGATCGGACAAGGAATAGAGACAAAGGCTATTGAAATTCTTAAACTGTATTATTCAATATTAATATCTTTCAAATGATGTATCATTTATTCTTAATGGAGCGGGTACCAGCTTCCATACATTTCCTGGCATCATCCTTCAAATGTGTATGTGTTCTAAGGACTATTTTGTTAAATTGTAACACGATTTTGTGGTGTGTTGACAAGAAGATGGCACAATAAGCACAGAATTATTTTGAGTTTAAGTATCTTAGTGCCAAAAATGATCAGTTATTATCTATTAAATGTTGATTTATTTGTTTAAACTTATAACTAATTACTTACATTGAATACTTAGTGGTACTAACCATGATAAAAATGGTTCTTTGATTGTAGTAGATAATTAGTAACTCTACTTAACCTATCTAATTACCTACGTTATCTTACTTGATTCTAGTTGGCTAATAAAATAATTTCCTTTATTTTTTGCTTAATATATTTAATTAGCCTTCCCTCTAATAGTAGGTAGAACACATTGATTGAGGTTACAAATTGATGCTAACGCCTCATAATCTAAATAATCTATTGACATAAACTGTACACTAGCAATAATCAATATTTTGAATGAAAATAAAAGAAAAAGACGAGTTTTAGACGTTATACCTATGATACATCCATCAATTTATTCGCTCTTCAGCTAGTTTTAGTTCAACGTTAGCAACTTTATTTCAAATGAACAGCTCGTTAGAATTATTTTTTTTCACTCTATGATATTATTAAGTGCATCAGCTAATTTCAGATAGCTAAATAATTGTAATTCTGACAGTAAGCGTAATTAATTATATGTTATACGCAAGTTTTTTGGATATTAGCAATTTTTGCTTACTGGAACTTTTTTAATTTCGATTTTTTTTTGCTAAAGCGACACCTATCTCCTAAAATAAAGGTTTTATAGAAACCATTTATAATACGTATTACAGGAAAAAAAATATGATTCATGAAAATATAAGTAACACAGAAAAATTTCCATTAGAAAATTTTCTACGATTTTTTTTCGCAAAAAAAAAACTTTAAAATTCATTCCTGAGATTTCACGTTTTGGCGGTTTAGCCATTTTACCTTTCCACCGTCGATATATAAAGTCATAAACGAGAAGACGACATACTTAGCTCGAAAGTCTGACAACCAGTCTTACCAAGGGGTATCGTATTATCCAGTTACTGGGTCGTGGAGGTCAGATAGGCAATCGCTCCATGTAAAATACTGGTATTGGCGCCACCAGTCGCCCGCAGACTTACCTTCGAAACTCTCTAGAAGCTATATCACGGTTTTTGACGTAGGGTGTCAATTGGTTTGACAATTAATTTCCGTGACTGTCCACAATTAAAATAAACACCTAGTGCTAAGAGTTCACAAAACCGGTAATTTGACGTAATTACCGGTAACTTTACTAAGGAGAAGTAAAACTTAGTAAATAGGCTGTAAAATGTAACGATGAGAATTTCTAATGAATCGGTTACGTAAATAATTAATTAATTGTATTTGTTGCCTTTGTTGTGTACAGGTTGAGTTGAGGTGACAAAACAATTGAGAAGGTACCTAGCAACATCCAGCTATAGGACCAAAATGGCGGTTAAAATACTTTTTATCCGACTACAGCGAAGCAAAAAGGAGGTTTATTATTTTGACAGGTATGTATGTGTTTATGTATGTTCATCTGTTTCCTCATAATTTGTAAACTACTCATCATAATTTGACAAATGATGTAAAGTTGGAAGCGACGTCACATTAAATGATGATGATGGCCCCAAAATAATTTAAATAAACGAAAAAAAAAAACAACTGAAAGGTATAAAAAAAGATCAAAATCGGTTCAGCCGTTTGGCACCTACGACAGCACAGACAGACAGATAAACGGTAAACTTAAAACACCTCTCTTTTTCCGTCGGGGGTTGTTAACAAGACATTACAGACGGACAAATTAAAAATCCGGAGTCACCCGTAATCTGTTCGATTTATGCTAACACGTTGGTAGTAGTTGTTATGGTTTGTGTTATAAATAAACTTGGTCAACATTAAAAAAAATTCTCTACAACATACGTAAGGTGTACAATAATAAGAAATATGTAAATAAATTGTATTTATATTAATTGTTCCTTTGGTGACGGAAAACATCGTAAGAAAATGACTTGGCTATTTGAAATGGCCACCACACAAGCTAGGCACGCGTAGTGAAATTATGATTTTAATTCTTTCTATATAGATAGGACGCCTTTTCCGTGTATCGTGAATGAGTGTTACAGATTGATATTATTATCTTCTTCTTTTAGTGTGGTTAATAACTAGCCTCGTGTCAGAGTTTTAAAGCCGCAAATGGGCCTCTGACTTGGCTTCACATACAGTTGAGAAATATCTCTCGGTCCGGTTTCCTCATGATGTTTTCCTTCACCGTTTTTGAAGCAAGTGATAATTATACATTTTAGCACAGGCCATCCTGTAGGCTAGGTCCCCAGGTTGGGTAAAGGCCTCCTCCAAAGATGGCCTTTACCCAACCTGGGGACCTAGCTTAATGCATATTAATAAGGTAACTAGAAATAAGTCATTTAGTATTATCAGTAACAGGAAATAGAAAGAGAATTTTAAGTATGTATACCCAGCAATTAGTAAGTAATTAATTTAGTAACTAAGATGAAATGTAGCTTGGTCAAATAAAGGATTTTTATTTTTATTTTATTTATTTTTATTAATTATACATTACGCACTTGATATTATTGTGATAAATAGAAATGTTGAAGACTAAAAAGATCAGTTGTGTGACTATATGCTTTGAGAGGCAGACATAGTCCTCTCAAAGCATAATATTTTAGTCACAGCCACTGGTCCCAGGTACAGGCAGCAGGGGGCCAACCACCTCTTAGAGCAGTATTATTTTAGTATTACTTCAGTGTGAGAAAGAGAAGGGGCTATATGTCCTGTATAGCTCCATCTCTTTCTACTGCTTCTTATACTGCTCTAGGTGGCGGTTTAGTTTAGCTCCAGGGGACGTCTTTTGGTTGAAATAATGATGACTGCCGTTATATATTAACGCTAGATGTCTCGAAAAGCTTGCAACAAAGCTCAATCGCAAAACAGACTAAAAATGCTTACAACACTTGTTATATTGTTTTTTTTTTGTGACTAGCATTTTATTTTTACTTCAGTTTAAAGAATTCCTTAGTATGCGCTTCTATTCGCCAGTACAGATTCAACAGCTGGCATCCACATGGTACCTTATCTAGGCTTACGTTTCCAAAAGCTACACGCAATGCGCATATGGAGACGACAATACAACAATAAATGAAAACACTGGCAATACATTAGTATTTTAGTCTTATGCATTAGCTGAGTATTTTGGAACTATCAAATAAATCGTAACATCGAAAATAAAAAATCATTTTTTCAAACAAACTAAATAGTAGTGATGGGCCGACTATGGGGTTTGCCGATCTTTGACCAGCTATCGTAACTAAACTATTGGATATATTTGATTATTTTTTTGTATGTCGACCGATAAAGTCATATACCGAGTTTTATTTTTTGTCGTATTGTCGTCTCCACCTTGTATAAATGTCAAAAATGGCTAACCATCTCGTGAGAATATGGCGTAGTGCACTGGGTAAGATCGTAGCACTCGTAGCGTTTGTAGGCTACGCAGGGCGTTCACATGACACGCTCTACGAATTTGAGAAATGCTACGAGATTTTATTTATTATTATACTTTTTATGTATTTTGGAATGTGAGTAGGTATTTATTTATGTTGTAAAGAAAACGATTCATACCATGCAAGTGATTTATTGTGATAACCACCACCCTAATTGCGTAATATACGATCAATCAGAATTGGAATCGATTTGAAACAAATGTCTGATCCATTGCTTCATAAGTTCGAAAAAAAACTGCTCAAAAGCGTAAATAACGCAATGAATGTTGTTGAACTGTCAAAATAAAACAAATTAGTCATAATCGGTTACGAAAGGCAGTTACGCAATTAGATAGTTAAGTAGAATCAGATTGAATCGTTTGATGAATAGTGGAAAGGCCAATTGAAAAATCAGAGGCCCTAGACAAAGTGACATTCTATCAGCGAAAACGATGATGGAAAAGGCAAAAATGTATAGGACTGACATAAGCTATCGAAAAGCTTATGTCAATCCTGTTGAAAGTCGTTGTAGAAATACGAAACGCTTTCGAAGCGATTGTCACTTGTCTAGGCCTTCAGGACAGTTCGATAGAGACGAATTAATCTCATGTTTGGGTGCGATCTACCCCAATTTAATGAAGAAAATATTATGGCCAGAAGTACTATGAAGATAAACCGAGAGACAACTGAATAAAAGTCCCAGTATTAAGGTGATAGATCATTCCCATTCTACACGCAGAATAAAAAACATTTTACTCGTATAACAGCCTCACGAAAAGATTTACCGTTGCCAAATCGACGCAAAACCTCGCAAAAGACCTGTTGCACGAATGAAAAAAATAAGAACGGTGAACGAATGCATTCACAACATTAATCATTCACTCGGCGGTTGTGGGAAAACGACACAAAAGTTTACATTCGCCGGTCTAACCGGGAAGTTCGGGTTATCTCGCATTGTTGGTCAACGTTGTCTCTTTGGATAAAGGTGCAAAGTTAGCTAATTTATCTCGTTTAACGGGGATGCGCTACGGTAGCCCGCGAAATTCAAGTTTTCTAATTTTTATTGCAAATTTGCACGTCAGTGTCAGGTTGTATTTTGCATAAGCATAATCAGCCTATAATGTTCCCACTGCTGGGACACAGGCCTCCTCTCTGTGAAAGGGAGTTGGCCGTAATACACCACGCAAGCCCAGTGCGGTTGGTAGATGTCACATGTCTTCGAATTTTTGGTTCTAGGACATGCCGGTTTCGTCACGATGTTTTCCTTTACCGTTTTGAGAGCAGTGGTGATGAAATTATTTACAAAAAGTAAAGCGCCTGGCAGAGTTCGAACCTACGACCTACAGTCGCTCCACTGCTGTATGTTGATTAAAATATTATTTGCGACCGTAACAAATATGACTTTACAGAATTATAGTCATTAGAATCAGCAATACAACCCCTTATGTTTATATCATGATTTCATGAAATAGTCATTCAATACACACTTATATGAACTATTTATACGTGAGCTGGAGGAGAGAGAGAGAGAGATAGAGATAGAGCAGAGTGAGCAAGCAGAAGTGGCAGTTGGCTGGCTATGTTTGTCGCAAGACCGATGGCCGGTGGACCAGACGAGTTCTAGATTGGAGACTGCGTATTGGACGCCCCCCAGCTAGATGGACGGACGACCTACAATAGGTAGCTGGGACAGACTGGATGCGGAAGACGGAGGAAACGATGTTGTAGCGCAGCCTGGGAGAGGCCTATGTCCAGCAGTGGACTGCGATAGGCTGACTTGATTGTTGATTGAATGACTACGCTGTGTAACTACAAGGTTGGCAAAGATTTTACGGATATATCTTATGTATTGTCACTAGAATTGGAAGTTCCTTTTAGGATAATAACTTTAGCAGTAGATCTGATTGTGTTTACCAGCGTCAGGCACTAGTTGTCTGGCATTTTTTTGAACTGGGCCTTTTTGGCGCAGCCGTGAGGCACACTCCCCTGATAATGTCCTACAGGTTTTCACTTTTTGTTTCTTTATTTTGTTTTGTTATCTGCTGTATATTATGTATATTGTGTGCCTTTTAGTCTGTGCTGAATAAATGTATATTCTTTCTTTCTTTGTATGGGCTCGTTTGAAAATAACACTAGAATATTTTTATAGCATTATCTGCCACCAATTATCCATTTCAAAAGGTGCAGACATTTCACCCATTTATCTAGCGGTCGTCAAACTCTGGTTTTTATGACTTATATACCTTTGGCACATCCAGATGTGAACAGCACACTAAGCACGGACATGGAATATCTGTAACTGTGGATAGAACAGAGGCAGTGGCCGGTCTATTCTGTAAAAATCTCAGAATTAAAAGATTACAGAAAATATCAGCAGATCTTCTTTCAGGCTTCTGAATCCCTCTTTTGTGTTCTCTACAGTTAAAGATACTCAATGTCCGTGCTTAAAATTATACTATAAACTTATTTTTCTTTTCTTTTCGCTTAATGTGACACCTGAATAACACAACAAAGCGATGGAATAAGTAGTTATTGCCACCTATCGACATGAGAACCAAGTTTACTATAGGTAACCGCTAGTAGAATCGCCGTGGGATCATCAAAAACTCTAAACGCAGATAATATGCTGTCATATTATCTTACTTATATACAAACCTCGTAGATTGGCACACAAAAACCTCGACATTCAACTTCAGATAAATCAACAAAGGCCTGAACACGCAACAAGACAAGCGCCAACGCTGAACAGTATCGTTTGACAGTACAAGAGGCACACAGCCTCCGACAATACTCGCACACTTTCATACAGCTTCGTACAATCGTGGGTACAGTCACACCACAGTCACACAGACTCGCAGAGAGAGACTCAGCAACAAGTGGGTAGGGGTGCGAGGGAAGATCAATTGCGGGGCAAGTGTTTTGTTTGGGGAAGATGAATCGGGTTTATTATTTGGTGGAAATAATTTTATATAGTACTAGCTAATGCCCGCGGCTTCGCCCGCGTGGATGTCAGTTATTATAGTATAAATGATAAATGATTTCATTTCTGTAAGTAGGTTTGTACAAACACTTTTACACGTCAATCACATTTTTAAAATTAGATGAGGTCGGCGTTTCCTATCTGACTACTCTGAGAAGAAAGACCGAAACAAACTCAGAGGTCACAGTCTCTTTTAAAGTCCAGACATAATCTTAGTCAGATTTTACTAAAACCTTTATACTAAAACCTAGCTCGAGAACCACTCTATACATTGGTGAAAACAGCATGAAAATCGGTGACTAGTTTTTGAGTATAGCGCGAACAGGACGACAGACATACGCGGTGGAGGACTTACTTTATATATATTACTTAGATTGTATATAATATGTAAGGATTTAATGTAAGGGGTTAAAAAGTTTAAAATATAATGAAATTTAAACAAAAACCAAATTAAAAGGATGTGCACTTGTGCAGCTATTAAATTCTATACGTAATGTTTCAAAGCAGAAATGACAATAGATAATAAAGTAACTCTTTCAGTAACACCATGTATGTAACGGTAGTATATTAATACAGTAACAAAAGGTGTTTAATTACTGTTGACAATAATCTCAGGTATTCAACGCCACCCTTATTATCCTTTAATGTAAATTACACACTTGTTACCATATACTATTACTTTCTTCCTTCCAAATGACTACAGTTCAGTGTTAACAAGACAAAGTTAAGTGTGCCACAAAATATATGATTTAAGTAAAAATAATCTGCTTATAAAAAGTAATTAAGGAAAAATATTATAATTTAACTTGCGTGCGAAAGATAAAATGATTGACATTGAAAATGCAAAATTGATCGCGTTAAAACAATTAAAATGAAACAAGGATTCTTGGAAAATAATTTCACTTCAACCTCGCCTGTCTTTTGACTGTCACAGATAATTGTCTTGTAGTTTTTTTTTGCATTTAAACCATAATTGTCTTTACACGGACGGTAGTGCAGAGGCAAAAATTTTAGAGTGAACATATATTATTATGAAATGAAAGGAATATATGAATAGGAATGGATGAATGAAAGGTGACTAACAACAGGTATTTACAAGGCAGATGTGAGTGGAAATACCGGAAAGAGACCGGAGGACATAACAGTGACCTTATTGGTAATGTTCTTCAGAAAGGTCAGGTGCGTAGTGACCAGATCTATGAACGTTAACGAGGCAAAAGTAGTATGTAAGGCGTATCGTAGCAGGTGCCGTTCTGTAGTTTCTGCCAACCCCCGTGGGAAGATGGCGTGAGTTTTATGTATATATGTGTAGAAATACTTATTGTGAAATAGTAATATATTTTTGACCAGAATCTTCCGTCCTGCATGTGAAACGTGGAAATGACAACGTCTTTTCACAGTAAGTTCTTGTGATACAAAATTGTTAGAAGATGAACATGATAAAAATAATAAAGATATTGTCGGTCGTGCAAAAGTGACATTTCATGTTAACAAGAAAACGTTTTTAAAAAGTGTCACACTCAAGCTATTTCAGAAATTGACTTTGGTATTAATAGTCATATCGCATACTTTCTAGTTCTATGGTCAGTAAAATTATTTTCAAAGAAAAATAATTTTGCATTTGTAGTGTTAAAGAAAATGACATTTCAACAGTTGTAGTTTTTTCTACCCGACGCACTATTGAATTCAGGAAAGACAAATCTTGGTTTACATTCACGACTACTCGAACAAAAACTGTCAATATGGAAGAGGAACCACTACTCATCGACAAAACAATAAAAAAGATCGAATTCTTATTCCGATGTACTGGAATAAATATTAAATCCGGCCCAAAAACACGCATGGACACTATAAAAAGTCGCACCGTATATATTATAAACTTCCTTTGGTTGAATATAGACCTGGGTGGTGCAGTTGCTTGGTTCTTCATGGGCATTGCAAACTCGAAAAGTTTCACAGAGCTAACGTACGTCGCTCCCTGCATCACTCTGAGTTTTCTTGGTAATTTGAAATCTCTTTACCTTATTTTTCGAGAAGACTATGTTGATAAACTTATACAAGTTCTAAGAGATTTAGAAATCAATGAGAGAGGTCGCATTAAACATGAAGAAAAGGATGCGATAATAAAATCTGAGCACAATTTTGTGACTACAGTCATATCAGTTTTAAACGTGTTTTATTTCGTCTTGGTAGTGGCGTTTGCGCTAAGTCCTGTGACTTTGGTTGCCCTGAAATATTATACTACTAATGAGCTGGAACTTCTTTTGCCTTTCTTAATTGTTTATCCTTTCGATCCTTATGATATTAAATATTGGCCTTGGGTGTATCTTCGGCAGATTTGGTCAGGTTAGTATTGGCGTAAGTTAAATATACAAGGTGGAGACGACAATACGATAAAAAATAAAACTCCGTATATAGGTATAATGACGTTTTCGGTCTACATACAAAAAAATAATCAAATATATCCATTAGTTTAGTTACGATAGCTAGTCAAAGATCGGCAAACCCCATAGTCAGCGCATCACTACTATTTAGTTTGTTTGAAAAAAATACTTTTTTTATTTCGATGTTAGGATTTATTTGATAATTCCAAAATAATCTTATGCATTAGTATTGCCAGTGTTTTCATTTATTGTTGTATTGTCATCTCCACATTGTATAAACTTTGAAATATTCAATAATTGTTGCATACCTTCTATCCTCTCTCCTCTACTCTCCTTCTTCTCTCCTTTTATCTCTCTCTTTCTTATGTTATAAATATTTTTACATAGAATAATCTTAATTTGTAAATTATTTTCATAGAAGTCGTCGTGGTCATTGATATCTGTACTGCAGACTACATATTCTACACTTTTTGCACATACATCCGGATGCAATTTCGTCTTCTTAAACATAACATTGAAAGATTTATTCCTGACGATGTGATTGGTGGACAATTACGCAACATTGAGGAAGTAAGAGCTGAGTTTTTGCTTTTGATCAAATGGCATCAAGATTTAATAAGGTTAGTATTCGTTGGTATATTTCGAATATCTAAATGGAATAGATAGATACATGAATTTTGATACTGATATTAAAGGCTTTGTTGATGATGTTGAAAGGGTTACGATCAGCAATGATTAGGATAAGAGTAGTAAATTGGAGGAAGATGGTGATCATTTTGGATTAAGTTTTCATCAATAGTAACATCTTTTTTTACAGTTCTACAAATATGCTGGAAACAGTCTACACAAGATCAACCTTGTTGAACTTCGTTTCAAGTTCCGTTCTTATCTGTCTTACGGGATTCAATGTTATGGTAAGTAAATATTAAATCTAGGGGCACTACCGTTCCCCCTCCAAGACGAGCCAAAAACAAAAAGCTGGTCCCGGGGGCACAACGTAGCTATTCTCAAAGCGTTTCGTCAAATTTTCAAACCCTCATAGCTTGGGCCTAAATAATGCTAGACAGCTCAAATTCTCAGATTATGAGTATGTAATTATCCAACTTATTATATAAAACAAACTATGTTTAATTTGTCTATCTACGGCTTGGCCGTTTCGGGGCCGTCACATAGACACTCCATGGATTTATGGTGTGAAATTAAGTCACTGGTTTTTAATGTTGTGTTGTGCAATAGTTCAATAGAACGGCCAAGTCATACATAATTTTGACCAAGATATTATTATAAGATTTGTAGAGTTAAGCCTTGTAGAGTTAGGGGCCTGGCTCTAAATTCGATCTGATAACTTTTTAAGAGTCAAATCTTTAAGTAAGTTTGCTAACCTACTTTACAAGAAATGGTTTTGATGAGATTGACTATTTCAAGAATGTAAAGGGAGTTAATTAAAATTTTGGTAAAACTAATTAAAAATTTGGAATTGCTAATTAAAAAGGATATTGACCAATTTGGACCAAATGCTGCCCAGCCATGGGAGTGCTTCCAAATGGATAAATTGCATCAATTTATACATACAAAAATAAAAAAATAAAAAATCGGTCCCAGGGTTAAAAAGTTATTGCCTTTATACGGAGCCGGCAGGTATCCATAGGAACTCCTCAACCAAACGAGACAGCACCATCGAGTTTGGACTCGTTGAATATGCATTGACAAGTGCTTTACACTAGGCAGTGTCCAGGGTCTGATGATGGAGCCGGAAGGTGGCTATAGGAACTCCTCAACCAACCAAACAAGAAAGCACAATCGTGTTTGAACTCGTTGGTTTTGTCTTGATAAGTACCTAGTATAGCCCAAGGTTGCATCGAGGGTCTGGTGATGGAGCCGGAAGGTACCGATAGGAACTCCTCAACCAAACAAGACAGCACCGTCGTGTTTGGACTCGTTGAATATGCATTGACAAGTGCGTTATACTAGGTAGTGTCCAGGGTCTGATGATGGAGCTGGAAGGTGGCCATAGGAACTCCTCAACCAAACAAGATAGCACCATCGTGTTTGGATTCGTTGGCTTTGTCTTGACAAGTACTTACTATAGTCAAGGTAGTATCCAGAGTCTGGTGATGGAGCCGGAAAGTACCCATAGGAACTCCTCAACCAAACAAGATAGCACCATCGTGTTTGGACTCGTTGAATACGCTTTGACAAGTGCTTTACACTACAATGTAAATGATATGCATAAAAATGGAATAAGAATGTGTTGTTTAACATAATTACTGTCATTATTTAATAAAATGCGCCATCGGTTGGTTGGTATTCATCAATAAAAAATACTCAACAAAAAATAGTTTTTCTCAAAACTCCGCGGATAGATTTTATTGAGCTTTGGTTTACAGACTAATACAAGCTCAAGGAACATAATGCACTTTGTGTCCATTCTGGGCAGCTCTTGGCCCAGCTCCCATATATGGATGGTCAGTAAAAAATATTTAAAATGTAAATGAAATGCATACAAATGAAATAATAATGTGTTTTTTAACATAATTACTGTCATTATTTTAAATTAAATGCGCTATCTGTTGGTTGGTATTCATGAATAAAAAATACTCAACAAAAAATAGTTTTTCTCAAAACTCCGCGGATAGATTTTATTGAGCTTTGGTGTACAGACTAGTACAAGCCCAAGGAACATAATGCACTATATGTCCATTCTAGGCAGCTCTTGGCCCAGCTCCCATATATGGATGGTCAGTAAAAAATATTTAACATGTAAATGATATGCATACAAATGAAATAATAGTGTGTTTTTTAACATAATTACTGTCTTTATTTTTAATTAAATGCGCCATCGGTTGGTTGGTATTCATCAATAAAAATACTCAACAAAAAACAGTTTTTCTCAAAACTCCGCGGATAGATTTTATTGAGCTTTAGTGTACAGACTAGTACAAGCCCAAGGAACATAATGCACTACGTGTCCATTCTGGGCAGCACTTGGTCCAGCTCCCATATATGGATGGTCAGTAAAAAATATTTAACATGTAAATGATATGCATACAAATGAAATAATAATATGTTTTTTAACATAATTACTGTCATTATTTAATCAAATGCGCCACCGGTTGGTTGGTATTCATCAATAAAAAATGCTCAACAAAAATTCGTTTTTCTCGAAACTCCTCGGATAGATTTTATTGAGCTTTGGTGTACAGACTAGTATAAACCCAAGGAACATAATGTACTATGTGTCCATTCTGGGCAGCACTTGGTCCAACTCCCATATATGGATGGTCAATATCCTTTGTTGTGATTTTTCTGGACATTTGGATTTTTATTTAATTGACTAGACTAGACATTCTTTCGACGGAAAATGCGTTCTTGACACCTGTCAGTTTGATACTAGACTAACGAATATGTGTTTTGCGAATTGGATCCTTATTACTACTGGAAATTATGGACGACCGGAGTGTAGTGTTTTGTCGTAATAACCTATGGGTTAAAATTACTTCTTTTTTTTCAGGCCATCAGTGACATTGCATTTGTGGTCACTTTTCTTAGTTTCCTCTTCATGAGTCTACTGCAAATCTTCTTTCTGTGTTTCTTCGGCGATCTTTTGATGACATCGGTAAGTATTGTCACTTAGATATCTATATATACCTATCATATTTTGATTTAAAGCGTGTCCGTGGAGTTTCTTGCCCGTTCTTCTCCATAGGTACCTACTACGCTTTGGAATGGGCAACTAGCTTCATCTTGCTGACTAACCGACCCCTTGATAATTCAAAAGTGCCTGTAATTGGTTTATTTGAAATAATTATTTTGATTTCGAGTTTGATATTTTTTTTTTTTTTTTTTAATGAAAGTTCTCACAGAAATTGAGATATAATTATGTAATTATAGAGTATGGAGGTTAGTGATGCTGTATACAACTGCCGTTGGTATTTAGCTGATACGCGTCTTGGGAAGGATTTACTCTTGGTGCAAACAAGGTACTTTTACAAATACATTGCTAAATCAAAGTATACACAGCAAGTAAGTTTGTAGGGATTGTTAATATATTATAGTTAAATTAAATGATTTGTTTTGAGGGCTTGTGGCTAAGTAGTAACAGCCGCACGGGTCGATCGATCAGGTTAAGCTACGCTTGCCGCGGTTGGTCCGTGGATGGGTGACCATCTTTACATACCGAGACCCCTCCGTGTCTCGGAAAGCACGTTAAGCCGTTGGTCCCGCTGTCATTTGTAGAACTTTGACAGATGTTACGGGTCGTCAGAAGTCCGAAAGTCTGACAACCAGTAACCTTACTAAGGGGTATCGTGTTACCCGGTAACTGGGTTGTGGAAGTTAGATAGGCAGTCGCTCCATGTAAAATACTGGTATTCAGCTGCATCCAGTTAGACTGGAAGCCGACCCCAACATAGTTGGGAAAAGTCTAGGCAGATGATGATGATGAAATGATTTGTTTTCAGGGCACAAACTCCATGCAAGCTGACGGCTTCTGATTTTTCTGAAGTGAATCTCAAGGCTTTTATGAAGGTACCCTAATAAATATATTGATTAGGTAGTGGAAGCAACTGAAACAGGAGAGGTGATTCATACTGTATTTTCTCTTTTCAGATTTTAAGCACAGCATGGTCCTACTTCGCTCTATTGCAAACACTATACAGCGCACCAAAATAAAAAGGAAATTAGAATTAATGCACCTTTACGAATTATTACCGTAATTTTTTCTTGTATCCCTTCTTTAAAATGATTATCACTGTTTAAATCTAGTACTACTGCATAAACTTATTCTTTATTTTTCAATAAACATTTTAAAACTTCCTACTAATTAATTACTAACTAATTAATTCCCGCAATACTCCATTTCTCATACAAAAAGAAAAAATCTAAAAGTTTATTTAACAAAAATTCCTACATCTCAATCAGCCAAAACTAGCCGGCCGCAATTGATCACTCCGCGAGAAATTCATCCCGGTACAAAACTGACAGTTTTGCGTGCTACCGTCCCGCGCAGACCGCTGCCGCTGTACTACTTGTACCGTATGACTAATGGTTCCAGCTCTCTGTTCCAAATGTGTGCTGGATTTTTAACCAACGAAAAAAAAGGAGGAGGTCCTCAAGTCGACGCGTATAATTTTTTTTCTACGTCTGGTTTACCGTATCCCAATTTAGTTGGTCATGAAATATTTAACATTAAATAAATTAAAATGAAAGATTTACTTATCTATCGTTCATGGTCTATGATAGTGTATAGCTCTACCATTGAATTTAAAAGGAATTCTCTGTAATTAGCATCCTTTTTTTGTTTTTTTTTTGAGGGTGGGAAATCATCCAATGACTTCTTCCACTCTGGGTGGAGCGGAAGGGCGTGTCAGACTTTTACTGACTAAAACCACCCGTGTTCCTTCAGTTGCCTGTTGCCAAGGTTGTTCCTAGAATCTATATTTGTACCTAATGTGTTTTGATGTTAACATTTAATTTCCTATTTCCTAACCTAATTTCCATTTTATGTCCTAGAACCAAAAATTTTAAGGCATCTGACGCCTACCAACCAGCACTGGGCCCGCGCCGCGTGGTGGATTACGGCACACTCACTCTCACCGAGAGGAGGCTTGTGTCCCAGCAGTGGGAACATTATTGTCTGATTGTGATTATGCTACTAACCACAGTAGCTTCCATAACTCCACTGCAACCTCATCTAGCGGTCATCAACCCCATTGATTGCAGTCTTATCTCCTCAGATCATCAGCTGTACCGATCTATGGGACAGGCTCATTCATACGTACCGGTATGGCTTGATAATAATCGGTTGTACACACATTCATTATGTGGTCTGGCTAGTAGCATCCATTAACGAGTTTGGCAAATGAGTCAACATTGATGAACTTATGGTTGCACTGGAATTTAACCATAACAGAAAAAGCGGTTGTGTAAATGTGTAAAGTCTGTTTTTTAATCTCGTAGACTTATTTGACAAATCTCTGCTGAACGTAATATTTTTCCGCGACGCTACTCTAGTAGAACAATTTCTAAGAAAACTAAATGGAAATTGTTCTACCATAATCGCGTCTCACCGTCGTGTCGCGCCTGTCCGCGGGAGCCTTAATACTACTAACCACATCTTAAAAACATCGTGAGGAAGCCCGGCCAGTACTTCTATTGATATTTAGAGTCTGTTTTTTAATCTCGTAGACTTATTCTTCTCTTCTCGTAGAATGTGACAACTACAAAATAGATAAAACCATAGAGACATGAAATGGTAGGCAGATTCTGTTCACTATTAAACGGAGATAAACACAGCAGTACTGGTCCAGTAGAAACGGCCGCGACTTACGAGTTGTAGGTTTTAGGTTCAAATCCAGACAGGCACTTTCTTCATTAAACACTGCTCTCAAAACGGTGAAGGAAAACATCGTGAGGAAACCGGCATGTCCTAGAACAAAAATTCGAAGATATGTGACATCTCCCGACCCGTGGTGGCTCACTTCCTCTCACAGAGTGGAGGCCTGTGTCCCAGCAATGGGAACATTATAGGCAGATTACTTAAAAACAGTTTCCAGTTACAAATCCACCAAAGGCAAATTAACAAAATATTTCTAAATAATTACGGTGTCAAATTGTAATAGCGAATGATTAAAAACTCATATGGGAACGTAGCGTTCGTCAGTAATTAGTGGGTTGTACTGTAATTTTATTATCAGAATTTCAATGCGGTTCTGCCTCTAAATATAGGTACAGAAGGAAGACTCCATACATCGAGCGACAACGCACGGCTACTAAGGATGCATTTACGTTGAAGCGGCGACGAGGGGAGCTAAGCGGAGACGTGCAGGAATCGTCCAATCACAGACGAGACGACTGACGCGGTGAGAATTTTATGTGGGTCTCTACTCAGCTCCGCTCGTCTCCGCTTCAGTGGTAGTGCACCCTGACACGCTTCAGGTACAGCGAGTGCAAGCGCACTCGCGACTACCGTTACCTTTGACACCAGCAACCCAATAGCAACCTTATTCTAACGAAAATACAGATGACTGTGATTTTGACAGACTTAGTCAGGAAAATAAAGATCACTAATGTATATCTATACTAATACTAATATACTAATAATATTATTTATTATATTTTATATTTTTACAATATAAAGGTAAAGAGCTTGTTTGTTTGTTTGTTTGAACGCGCTAATCTCAGGAACTGCTGGTTAGAATTGAAAAATTATTTTTGTGTTGGATAGTCCATTTATCGAGGAAGGCTATAGGATATTTAACATCACGCTACGACCAATAGGAGTGGAGCATTAATGAAAAATGTTGCAAAAACGGGAAAAATATTTCTTTTTGAGAGCTTCCGTTGCGTGCACTGCGTAAACGGTTTAAGTTACGCAAATATCATGTATGATAGAATTATTCTCTTAAAAAGTTCTAAAAAAAAGTCCGCGGCAGCATATGTCTATCTTTTAAGATTGACTCACTATAACCTTTTTTATGGCAATCAAATTTGTTCGAAATTAATATATTATTTGCGAAGGAGTTTTATCAACATAATATTAATTCTTATTCAAATAAATAGTTTGAACTTCAAGGGTATTTATGTAGCAGTAAAATACTTTTTAATTCATTCGAATCGGACATTTAATTTCGAAGTTATCACGAGTATAAAAATGAAATACGCGAACAGTTCGGCGCCGGCGCCGCGCCCGCCGCCGCGACGTTCCCTACTCTAGAGAGGAGATGGGCACACGGGTAGACCATGACCTGGAATAGGACATAGGATACGTTTTATCGCTATATCCACGGGATCGAGACATACGCGGGTGAAACCGCGGGGCACAGCTAGTCATTTAATATGCCAGTAGTTACCTACGCGTACGTACTTATGCGTCTTAGTTTGCGTGCGCCCGTTTTTGGTCATTGTTTGGAGCCGGCCTTCTGAACATATTTATTTATCGTTTGTGGTTTCTGCGATCGGCTTGCATTTTAATGAAGCCACTCGTTTTATAATTACTACGACAACTGTCTATAGTGGTATATTCGATGCAAGACATGTTAGCAAAAAAAAGATAGAGGAAGCCGAAACTTATTTGGTCCTTGCTTATTGCAAGTAATAATCGAGAGGAAATTAAAAGATTCTAAAAATTATAATTAGGTTCAGCGTTTCGTGAAATTGCAATAATCATAATAATAGTGATAGTTTTTCAATAAAAAGTAAGTATCACATAAGATGTCAAGGAACTAAACTCGCTATTTAACTAATTTAAATGTAAATAAGCCTTAAGTCGAAGCTACAGAAGCCTACCATAATATAAAGAACAGATTATTTACTCTCAATTCAATCGGGAATGAAATCAAAACAAAGTAGGTACTTACAGTTGCCAGCTGCTTCTTCCTGCACAAGTAGTAAGTCATCTGAGTCAATTGTTGATGATGTCATTGTTCGATGTAGTATGTCAGTTTGTTTACAATTTATACATTTTTTACGCACGAGCAGGCGAGACTGGATTGAATTTGCAGTCTTTTTTTTCTTTTTAGTGGTCAAAATATACGTTTTTCTGGTAGCAGAATAGATATGATTTTAAAAATTGATCTCCCTTTTTAAAATAGACAATATTCTGAAGAATCCCCGTTTCAACCTGAAAAACTAAAACCGCTGATTCGTTTGATGATGATTTTATATTCATGAGCCCTGATTATTCATTCCACGGTGACTGGGATTCGCAAAGAAAAAACTAACTATACAATTTCGTGCGAACTTCAGCTGCAAACCGTACGCGAATTTTACCTAAGCGAAGTACGTAAATTATTAGCAATTATGCATGAGTATTAATTAAACCCGCGGGGCGACCGGACCTATTACCTAACAGATAAATTATTCATGATGTGATATTAAGTGTAACAAAAAACAGAAATTATATCAATATTTACTGAAGGAATCCTCTATGAAGGTGATATAGACTTTAAAAGACAAGAAAAGGTGTACCTAAACTTTTGAATTTGGTAACTGAAAATAACACAGGAGTAACGAATAATAAAGGGGATACAGGATGTGATGGACACGAAGTAAAAAGCTCGCAAAATACAACATACTTAGTGAAAGTAATGTTAATGTCAATGAAGATGACTGAAGATCGATTGAAAGAAACGTGAACAGAAAGTATAGAATGTATCAATATTGAAAATAAGACAAAAGTTACAGCAAAATATGAAAATATACATGAATTACATGAAGATGCAGACATTATTAAAAAATTAACATGTTCTATCTAAGAGAGCCGGGTGATCTGTTACTCAAGACCCTCCTACCTCAGACACTTTTCTCTATTTAAGATTGTGCATCTTATTAACCAGTGTCTGTAATATGATGTTGAGAAAAATAAAGATTTATGATTATGTAGGTACAGAACATTTAAAACCTACAAAGAAAAAGACAAAATATTGATCCTAAGGAAAATTTAATCATGAAATATAAAGCGGACCGTGTATGCGATACTAATGTCTAGACCGAAATATTATCTACCCTTAATCAAAGTTATGTTTGTCGTAGCTGCTACGACCTTAACATACATAAGGCAAAGTTCAGTTCATATAGTTCTCTTCTACCGGTATCATCGCTAGACCACAGCTATAGTTTTAAACATAGTCTTAAAGAGCTACCTGTTTCTTTTATTTTTAATGTCATATCTTTCAGTCTTAACTTGAAAATATATTTATTTAAAAATGGCTAAACCACTACTTTTCGATCAGTCACTTGACAAACTAGGCGTTCTATTTCGATATTCGGGAATGAATCTTCAAAAAAAGATCGTCACACCAATGGAAATGATCAAGCACAGATGGTTATACTCCTTAAACTTTATGGTTGTATTTTCAGCAGTAATCGCCAGTATATACTACATAATACTCGGCATAGTAACTGGCAAAAGCTTTATAGAAGTCACCAGTGTTGCTCCTTGCCTGACATTTTCAATACTTTCAATGATTAAATCTATTTACCATCAGATGTACGAGAAACATGTTAAACAGCTAATCGACCTTTTAAGGGATCTCGAAATGAAGGAGAATAACAGAGAAAAGTGCGTTGAGAAAGAAGAAATTATAGAAGACGAAACAGGGTTCTTAAACAAAGTAATAAATGTTTTGTATGTGTTGAATTGTTCAATGATAGCCGTGTTTGACATGACTCCGATGGTATTGATAGCGGTGAAGTATTATAAGACAAAGGAGTTTGAGATGCTGCTGCCGTATTTGGACGTGTTTTCGTTCATTCCTTACGAGTTGATATACTGGCCGTTTGCGTATATCCATCAGATTTGGTCAGGTTAGTGAGATGTTTAAACCCATCGCTAAAATCGAAGAAAATCTTCATTCTTGTTGAAAAACTTTCAGAATGCGTAGTCCTTTTGGAGATGGCTGCAGCAGATTATTTGTTTTTCACTTGCTGCACTCACATTTGTGTACAGTTCAGACTGCTGCAGTATGATTTCGAGAGGATCATACCTGACAGAAGTATTTCTAAGGGAGAAAGATATGAAGAAGATGAGTTTCGGGAAAATTTTGCTGAGTTAGTAAAACGGCATCATGTTTTGATACAGTGAGTATGGGACATTATGATTTTGACTTGATTAACTATAATAAGTATGATATATTCAAATTAAAAGCTCTAACAATGTAAGAAATTGCAGCAAGACTATTAGATTTCGCAAATTTAATTTTCTTGCCTTTATCTATAGACGATCAGCCCCTTCCAGCCATTGCGTAAACTCTAAATCACAATCCCGAGAGTTTTGAAGGAAGATCCATTGCTTCATATGTTTGCAAAATGTGTCTGCTCTACCGCGTAAATAACGCAATGAGCGTACTGTCAAAATGAAAGGCATTGCCATCTATTGCCGTTGTATGTGTGTTACGCAACTACACCGCTGACTTATATGGTTTTATTTGCAGCTCAACAAACATTCTAGAAACAATCTACTCGAAGTCAACGCTATTCAACTTTTTGTCCAGTTCTTTAGTGATCTGCCTGACTGGATTCAATGTTACGGTAATTTCACTGTTTTTCTTAACTGTGCCACTTGCATCATCATTATCATGTCATTATCGAGTGCATTGTTACATTGCTGTAGATTCTCTTGAATATTTTTATGTATGAATAAGTGAAGATTTCTTTTGCACGTCATGTCAAGTTACAGAAATAAAAGGATTTTCTTTTACATCTTTAAGCTTATCTGAATAGTTGGGATTACTGATGTTGCTATCCTTCTTTCATTCCTCGGTAGTTTTTTAAAAGAGCGTACTACAATGTTCTTCAAAAACTTTCGGCTTTTATTTTTATGAAACTTTTTTGCTACAGATTGTGGATGATATAGTGATCATCGTTACATTTTTGACGTTCCTTTCCATGGCGTTAATGCAAGTTTTCTTCTTGTGTTTCTTCGCTGATTTGATTATGAGTGCGGTATGTATTTATTTGCAAATTAAATGACTAAATATACAAATAAGTACAAAAACAAAAGGACACTAAAGGCGTCGAGATACTCGTTCATATCGCCTGGCAGCAATGCCACGTTGCAATGCTAATTCTTTGACCAAATGGAGCGTCGACCCGTCGGAAGGCACACTAACACACGGTTTCTGAATTGAGAATTTGAATTTGAGAACGTCCTAATCTGTACTTAAGATAACTTAAACATTTTTTTCGTTTCTGAATTAAGTTTTTTTTAAACTTTATCAAGATTTAACATCATTTACTCAAAGTCAGGAAGCATGCTTAACAGTCATCAGTTGCGTTTCTGAAATTTAATTTTAATTTGTGAAACGCAAAAAACTTAAGCGCATACTTATGTATTTGAGAATAATCAGTTGAGATTTGCTACTTTTCTCAAATCAGAAACCGGGTGTTAATCCCACAAGAATTTTAGGTTTCATAATTAAAACTAGATTAATTATTTCAGAGTTTGGAGACAAGCAATGCGGTCTACAACTGCAAGTGGTATTTTGCGAACATCAAAGTCGGCAAGCAACTGCTTTTGGTACAAACCAGGTAATGGATTTGAACTGAAGATCTAAACTCTAGCTAATATGTTATTTATCATAAAATAGCTACCCTACTGCCAAATCATCTTCATTCTGCAACCAAGCAACATAATTATATGTACCTGTGTTTAGGCTATTAAATACCGAAATAATAACCTATGAAGCCGTGTGGCAAAAATGACAGAACTTCCATACAAACTAACCCCCTATTTTACCCCTATTAGCGACAAATCAAATATCCTTACTAAGTTTTTAATTATTTGTTTCTATTGTGAAAAATTTTATGCTTCTAGATCACGCGTTTTAAGCTGGGCGTTGTCTGCCAGTGACATAGGCAAACACCTGTCTCACTAACTGTCCTGGCTTTATAACTACTTTCAATCAGGCAGTCTCTCGGCCTGTTAAAAAATTAAAACGCTCAAATGCTTTTTACCAGCAGATTTAGACGAAACTTTCCCTTAGTTAACGAAAACGTAATCGTATTCCTTTTGTGTCTGCATAAGGACTGCCGACGGAGTGTTGAGTGCACTTCCCTGTCCGTGTCTCCGCCTATTTAGTACCTACAGTAGGTAGCCGCTAATAAGCATCTAGTTTCAGACTGTCTCGATGGTACAGTAGTCGCGACTGTTGAGCATGGGATCCTGAGGTCCTAGACAAAGTGACATTCTATCAGCGATAACGATTATGGAAAAGGCAACACTGTATTGGTCTGACATAAGCTATTGAAAAGCTTTGTCAATTCTGTTGAAAGTCGTTGTAGAAATACAAAACGCTTACCGCTTAAAAAACGATTACTACAACGACTTTGACAAAAGCTTTTAGATAGCTTATGTCAGTCCTATACATTTTTGCCTTTATTATCATCGTTATCGCTGATAGAATGTTACTTTGTTTATGGCATCAGAATTGGCCTTTGGAACCTTTTCGATAGCTTATGTCCTATACATTATCGTTATCGCTGATAAAATTTCACTTTGTCTAGGGCCTCTGGTTTCGTTCCCCGTCGTGCAAAGTGAGGTTGTGTTGTCTCAAAGATATTGAATTTTTAAAATTTCTCATTAGCAGCGCGGTGTCTGGATTTGTGCCCAGTATATGGCAATATAGGGTCACCCCGTATTACGTGCGACCTAAATACTACGGGCAAAATGTGGGGGATATACATAATCTGCCCAAATCTCCGGGAAACACAAGTGTGACGTTACGAGCTTTAGAAAAAGTTCGGCGTTGTAATTATAGCGTCATCTTTGTCACTCATACCTATGTTCAATGTGTCATTATATTCCCGCATAATGTACACATAGTATACAACACTGTGCACTGTGCATACTGTACTATCAAGAAATGTTGCAGGGCACAGGAGCCGTGCAAACTTACAGCCGCAGGATTTGCTGATGTCAACCTTAATGCTTTTATGAGAGTAAGAACTCCTTTCAATAATTGGGCTTCATAAAAATTGTTTCGTATGATACCTACCTTTCTTATTTATATGTCACCGTATAATTTTGAACTTCGTTAGTTTATAATCTATCGGTATTATTTCCTTTAGATTAGGTATAAACTGTCGAAACATTGTGAATTGCAACATACAATTTACCGCATTATTTTTCGATAGTATGATCTATCCATGGAAAACCGATAAATTGGGAACTTGCTTGCGACGTAACGCACTTTGCGCTAATATGAAATAGCCTGCCTAGCTGCAAGCAATTTGGAAGTAGCGCTCGCCAGCCGCTGCCACGGCACCGCTCGCTTCGCTTGCTCGGCTCGCGCGCGTTTTGTCACAATTCTAACCTGACCTAATCAGACCTAACCCAGTTCATAATCTCACGGAAATAATACCGATGGATTATAAACTAACGGTTCTCACAATCTTACGGTGATATAATATATACGTCAGCTAGATATTTATAAGTTACTATGTGTATATACTTACCTATGATTTTCTTTGTGTTGACAATAAATATTTTATTCATCCACAGGTTCTAAGCTCAGCCTGGTCCTACTTCACGCTACTACAAACAATGAACGGTGGAAATTAAACAGCGAACATTATGCCCGCTGTTGGGAAAATCACGTTCTTGAATTTGCAACGCTCGGCTCTGCCCTGAAAGTTGAAAATCCAACAGGGCGCTTTTATTTAGGCATCCATTTAAGTGACGCCTAGTGTTAATGTAAACGGGCATTAGTTATCTACAACTACAAGTACTTAGTTCTCACTTTCTCTAGTAGGCTAACTAAAGTTGACCGTCCACTGCTACGTAGGATGTGCACGGAGAGGTTTGCCACGTAACCTACGCGCACCGAGCACGGAGACGCTTCTGCGGCCCTGGCTGCTAGGGGCGGCATTGCTACAAATTTTCATATAGCCAAAGTGTCAGTCAGCGTTTACTTGCACTACGAGACAAATGATGTATACAAACTGACACTCCTTTATATAGCGTTCATGACAGAGTAGTTCGCTCAACGCACTTTCAGTGTCACGAATTTTATGAGCACTGCCGTTTCTGTCGTTGCGACTGTGACTACGCAGTGCATTTGTTTGCCAGTTACGCATCTGTGGGTAGCGTGACCGTGGGTCGCAGGTCGCAGTGTTTTTTTTTAAATTGTTTTTCGCAGAGCAACCCAGGAGGTTGTCAGCTGATTAACCGGACTATCCAATGGGTGCCTTAATAAATTAAGGCCTACATCCAGGGCATAAAACTTATAAACTAGGTATGCGACTACACGCTAAGAGTACCCCCTGTGGGGTACGGACCTAGGCCAAGCGTCGTCTCTGGGGGAGAGCAACCAGAGACAGGCTGGATCTGATCAAATCGTAGTGGGCAATCTTGCCTACATTTTTGTACAAAGCGAAGCTAAGTGCACGTGCGTAGTTTAGCCGTAGGCTGCTGTGGAGCGGTGCCTTTACGCGTATTACGTAGGTGTACTAGCTCCATCCATTAGGGGATGTTGTAATTCCTACCTTTCTGATATCTAGCATATTTATTAGTTAAAGTGCTAACGGGTTCGCTCTATTTAGTTAGAACTTAGGTGATTTTTTCGAAACGGAGGTTTTTTTTTGTAATTTCTATGGCATTTAATAATTGTCTTCGTAATGATATCGGTCACCTAATTGGATCATAATTTGATATGTCTCTATTTAATTATTTCTGTGTAATTCTAATTAGAGAAGAATTTTATTATTAAGTATTTAGGGAGCGCCGAGCCAAAACACACAGGCTTCAATCATTGTCAAAAAATAAAGATATTTACCCAATAAGTGTTACTTTTTTATCAATAATTCATGAATAGGCACTTTACATGTCTTGAAATGTAGAGAATAACACTACAGGTGCCCATTAGACTCTATAATAAACTTGATTTGTATAATACTGCTCCGTTGTCTGGCCAAAACGGGGTCTAACATGGAATTAAACAGGGGAAGGGGTGTAAGTATTCTGCAATTGTCTACAAAATATCCATAATATTGTACCTGTTTGTCGGTTACGTTTTTACGGTGTATGAGCATGCATTCTGAAGGTGGGCAACGTCGCAAATTGCTGTCAAATATTTCGCTGTTTTGATTGACAGCTATTAGCGACGTAAATTATTTACCAGCTATTTGCAACGTAGGCAACTTTTAGAATGAATGCTCTTTACCACTGAATATATTTTTATTTAGTTTGTTATAGCTTGAAACCTTAGTACAGACATAGGCATACTTTAATGGGGTAAATACTTTATTTTTTTTACTTTAAATGGGGGTGAATGGGGTGTTGAAGTTTGTATGGGGCAATCCGAAATCCATGCGGACAAAGTCCCGGAAATAGCGCCAGTAATGTTTGAAGGTTTCAAAGACATTTTAATTAGCTTCGATGTTTTAGGCTACGCGCTACTACTACTAAAAACATTACAAAGTAAAAAAAACTTTAATTTCGGAAGTCAGGGTTTTTAGGATCGTCAAACTTGCCGAATGCAAATACCTCCTCATTTTTTAAGTTGGATAAAATTACTGTCTGGGTTTCTATCTGACTTGTCACGTTGTTAGTAACAACGGGTTTCTCAATTAACGGGTATACCTACCCCTGAGTTGAGAAACCCTTTTTAAACGGGTAGTTAAAAAGTTAAAACCGCTTTCGCAATTAAACGTGGCCCACCCCTTGGCTTAGGCACACCCTACGCCATGGGGTGGGCCCACGTGACCACGAGAAATCGCGTGAATAGTTATTATGTATGTACTTATTATATTGAAAATAAAAAATAAATTCGATGGTTCTAGGAGTTGGAAAATGTTTCACAATCTACGACTGCCGCAAGAAATACAGGGTGTAAAAAGACCCATCACGTAGCCGTCAACTACGAACAAAAATGTAACATTGCATCAATAATTGCTGGAAAACGACTTTTATATTTTGGTGTGAAAATCCCTATTTACGGTAGAGCGCATACTAACGCACGCAAAACATTGTGTTTATGTGTGTATGCAATGGTTCAGGGTTTGTGGGGCTATTTAAAATAAGTTATAACATTTAAAACTTGCTTTCTTTAAAAATGTCATAAGAATTGGAACTTTGACCGTCTTTTTACACGTTATATTGATAAGAAAGAATAAATTCGCTGGCTTCATCTGCTTTTGTCTTCACCCTTTCAAAGAGTTAGAAGATGGTTTACAATCTACGACGAGTCTGCAAGAAATATTTGTCTGTTGAGAAAGACAAATATTTCTTGACACGCGGCGAAATAAGTAATTAATTTTAAATCTTCTGAATTTGACATAGGAACTGTCATTTTTCTTAGGAAGTGGCGCCACCGTGAACGACATGAATTGGCAAAGTAACCTTGTCAGTTGACGGCAAACGAACGATCACGGTGACGTCTATGCTGGAGCATTCATGCGAGCAAGTTTTTAGGGTTCCGTACCCAAAGGGTAAAACGGGACCCTATTACTAAGGCTCCGCTATCTGTCTGTCTGTCCGTCTGTCACCAGGCTGTATCTCATGAACCGTGATAGCTAGACAGTTGAAATTTTCACAGATGATGTATATCTGTTGCCACTATAACAACAAATACTAAAAACCAGAATAATAAATATTTAAGGGGCTCCAATACAACAAACGTGATTCTTTTGGTCGTTTTTGCTCGATATTGAAAACGACAATAGACGCTTGAAATATTCACAGAACATTTAGTTACATATTCACTTTAAAAATAATATAATTAAATTAAAATAAAACAAATATTTAAGGGGGACTCCCTTATAACAAACGTGATTTTTTTGCCGTTTTTATAAATAATGGTACGGAACCCTATGTGCGCGAGTCCGACTCGCACTTGACCGGTTTTTTTGGGAAATTCGGTATGGAATCTACCTATTCTTTAATGGTATTTCCGTGGTGAAGAAGTAGGTAGGTTCCAGCAAGACACTGTTACTACGCCGGTAGCTAAGTAAGTACCTACCTATGTATTAGGGATCTACAACATTGCAGCATATTTGACCGTGCGTTTGCACTGGCGAAACATTTGCGACAAAACATGTTGAAATCTCTATCTTCTGTCAATGTTCTATACAATTTTTGACAGGAACTAGAGATGTATATGTTTTATTGTAATATTTGTAATGTTTCGCCAGTGCAAACGCGCGGTAAGAGTAATCTGCTAATGCTGATCCTGCTTGCTTGATTACACGTATGTAAGTTTACCGTTAGATTCTGGGACGTGGGACAATTTACTGTATATTACTTTATAGGCACAGGACGTAGCTGGTGGTAAAATTTTACAATGCGTGTGGTCTAGCCTAGTAGGCATGAAAAATTAATTGATGTTTAACTTTTAACTCTACATCCTTCTGATGGCAAGAAAGTGAATATGAATATGAGTATGAATAGTTTATTTGCAGAAAATACACAAAAGTACAGGTGTTACCTTACCAGTTGTGAACACTTGTGGTTTAAGAAGGAATGTACTGTTTTTTGCCTGTTTAGGGCATGCAAATTGGTTTTCATTTTTATTACTTAGGTTAGCCTACACATAAAGCGTCCTCTGCATATTGGCAAAGTAACGCCAAAATTGACTGTCTAGTTTAGTGGGGGTGATAAATGCCTCGTCATTACCACGAATTAGCCCGCCAACACGTGGAAGGGACGATACCTACCTGCAAACCTCAGGAACAGACCACAAGCCTTGGCAAAAGCCGACCTTGTTCCAACATTATTATCGTTGTAGGTACAAAAGCGAAGTATTTCTTAAATCCTTGACAGTCTCAGGTAGAGAAATTTCACATAGTTAGGTACCCGTTTTGCCTAAAAAAAAGGTCGACATTTCTAAGAATTCCGCTCCACTGGCCTTTTTAAAAGTGGCCTTTTTGTCGATTTTTTGGAAACTATTCATTTATTAGGTAGCGTTTTAATTTTGACCTTGGAGCTTTGGATTAAAGTTCTTAATTGATTGGTAAATTGATGGATATATTAATTAAATGTTAGAATGTCTCATTATAGTGTCCTCATCATCTAGGTAACTATGTACCTAAGTACCCTACTTACTTAGATATTTCTTCTTAGTACCTACTTACCTAAATAAGTATTTTATTTGTCTATGGCAGTAATTTCTACCGGAATCAGGTAAAAATTAGTTAAAAAGGAAACCAGTAAAACGTGTAGGTAGGGCCCTACCTACTGTCCTACTTAGGTAGGTATCTCTTAATTTTGGAGTTATTGTTCTTTCTTGTACCTATTCAAAGAGTTCGCTATTAGTTTCACTGACCGAATTAGTTCTAAGCCAAGATATTGAATTTCCTCAAATGAAACCTTGAGTCTACAGAAAAAGCGTAGTTATTTACTGCCTAGTAACCCATGGACCGGGCCAATGACTAGATAAGAAAGTACCAGGTACCCACTACAGTTATTTTTTGACATCACTAAGTTTCTTCGTTTCATGATGAAACGAATTATAAATAATTATTTTATTCAACGTTACAGGTAAATAACACTCACGCTTGACCATCTTATAAAACAGCCAGCAGCACTGCCATCTATTATCACGAAAATAAACAGATTTTCAGGTCAAACAGTGTTAGAGAAAGTGGCGCCCCTGCTCTGTTTTACCGACGCAACATTGACGATCTGTCATGGCGTAAAGAAGTGTACATTTCTGTGCACAGTAAAACAAAAATAATGATTCTCAGACGATTTATTTTGCGATTGTGCGGTAAAAACTTTTGTTTACGATATAAAGTATCATGATTACTGTGTGTTTGTGATATTTAGCCGTAAGTGTGAGTTAAAATGGACAAGAAAAATGCCATTCGGAGAGCCAAGAGGCCGTCTAAAGTGCTCGAAGAAAATTATTGGGATTGCAGCGTTTGTACGTACAGAAACAATGCGGAAGCCTTCAAATGTTCAATGTGTGATGTTAGAAAAGGTAACACAGTCATTGATTTGCGCCAGAATGTGATCCTTTGTGTGGTTAACAGACGTGAATGACCTGATCATTTTACATACACACTCGGCCACGTAGGTCTGAAATATTTACATATCAGTGTAATTATAGTGCTTTTATCGCTCAACTGTACTTGCGCGTGCAGAAATTTACATAATATAGGTGTTAGGTGGCCAAACAGCGTCTTTAACGTAACATAACCTAAAAAGTGAGCGCTCATAGTCAAAATCCTAGTATTGATTGGTATTACACGGGCTCGCGTCCTTGCCAATGTTTTGGCTACGATAAAATGTCTGGTGTCTGCTTTACCTATGTATACCGTACTGGTAACTTCTGTTATACAGTTAACTGTTCGTTCAGGCGATTTTTATGGTAATATACCAACCTATAATAACCCATTATTGTCAGGTTTGTTGAACCCTTCAGTTAAACGACCGCAAAAAGTTCAATCATTATGGAAATCCCTGGATATCATAGTTAAAAAGTTGGTTTATGAATAGGTTTACCATAGAAATAAAGTTATTTTTTATTGTATACGCTATCCTAGGTAACTAAGTTAGCTACTACCTAACTTATAAAATATCACCTGAATAAACAAAATGCAGCCCTAACGATCGTTAATTTCTTCTAATTACTCTCTCGTATTAAAAACTCTTTAGAGTATGTACCTATAGTTGAATAATAAACAAGCAGTTATCTTGTCTTTGATGTAAACAAATCTGTGTGCATTCCTGCCTTTTAAAAACAGAACGCTCATTGCTTGCCGTAAAACCCGACCGAAACAAAAATATACCTCTCGACATTTGCTAAGTAAACATTGTCGCGACTTCCTAATATAGTCGGGTTATGTTCGTTGACCTTTACGTGATGTTGCCACCCTATACTTGAAAGACAGATATAGGTAAGCAGTACGTTTATCTCATTATGGCCTCGTTGTTTATGGTGTAAATGGGCCCTTGTAGTGTCACGACCTTTAGGAATGTTAACCAGATACTCTTTTGTTTGCTTTACGAGTAACTTGGACTGTGTATAGCGATATTATAGTTCTGTGAAAAATATTAACATTGACCTACATTTTTAAAACTTTTAAACAGTGCGGGGGGGGTGGGGATCGCTTTCAGGTTAGTGCGTGCGATTTTTTTGGGGGCAAATAAAGAGGGAGAACAATGCGCATTTGCGATCGATGCGTTTTTAAAAAACGATTCCATCACTATGGCCCACAGACAGTTCTATCATGACCAGAGGGCCAATTCTCTTACTTAAAAAACGTTTAAATTCAAGTCGCAATCTGTCAAACTTGTCAAAAATGTTGGTAAATTTATGTTTTTTTTTTGACAGATTGCGAATGTGAACGTTCTTAAAAATAAGAGAATTGCTGATCAACCGATTAAGTGACGCGCCTAGTCTGGCTTTACGTTACGTTAGTTTCGTGAAACTGGCTCGGGCACAGAATACATCATTATAGTACAAGTACAGAAGATTCACTCTGCAAAATAATTTAAATAGCGACTCTTGCTTCGATTACGTCACATCCTGCTGGCAAACACCGCTACCTAATATAGCGTCCGTAGCATAAATTAAATTTATTGTTATCACTTGCTCTACTTAATAGCTAAACTGGAACAAACTGAATGAATTTCGCTCTGTGTTGATAGTTGATAAAGGCAAATAGATCATAAAGGCTCCCGTAAACAGACGCGACGCGACAGTGCGACGTCATTCTGGTATAACAATTTCCATGAAGTTTTCATAGAATCTGTTTGACTATAGTCGCGTGACAGTTTCATCATTTATTGTTCAAATATCGTATTTTGACAGATGTTCAGTTTTTTTTTTAAAGCCACTTTTCTAGAACTATGATAAAATTGATAAAGCACGAGTCTCTATAAAACTTGAAAAGAATTAAGAGAAATCTGTAGCTCAAGTCGCAATCTATCAGCGATAATGTCAAGAGGAGGTTCTCAGTTCGTCGGATTTTTTATTATATTGACGGATTGCGACTGTTATGCCAACGCCTTTTCTGAACCATGTTGGGGTCGATAAAACAAAGCAGAAAGTAGGTATGTTTCATGCTTGAAGCATATACCAACGATGCCAAGACAACCCTTATTACACCCCCGGCTACCCCATCGCTGAACATTCGACGGTGGCGCCGCTATGTCCACTAGCCCGGGGCAGAACAATACCCCCTAATGCAGGAACTGTGTTCATGCTAAATTATAGGTACCGGGGGGAGGGGGGAATTACTAGAATATGCATCTCGTCCCAATGAACATAAAGCCTTGTGCAAACTGGCGTGATATCGCGGCAGCGCGACCCTTGTCGCGCTTGTTTGTGGGAGCCTTAACCGTTGACGTAAAGTCGACAAAATTGATTAGTGTGCAGGTACTTAGCTAATTTACAAAAACTTATCTACACTCGGAGCGAAATGATTTTGGTAGTATAAAAACTGTATTGGCTTGTAAGCGCTCATAAAAATTCTACATAATAATAACATATACAGGGTGTTAGTGTAAACACCGTTATCCTTGATACCAGTGGTTTGGTTTCATTTATAGAATGCAAAATCAATGGAAAAATACAACTTTATTTATTTAAAGAAAATCTACATTTTTCCACAAGAATATTTCACCCTACACGCAAGGGCAACGACCGGCCGCGGCCGGCGGTTGGCGGGGGCGGGCGGGGCGCGCGGGACGTTACATGACCGGCCGTCCGCTGTTTCGCAGCTCTTTCAAACGCGTATCCATGAGAATCGGGACAGTGACGGATATTTACTTTTAAAAATCTTTTAATGAAAATAAGGTTTTTTTTGTTGTTACTGGGTCATTTATTTTTATATTTAAGTCAACTACCCATGGTTTGAGTGACAACGGTGTTTACCCTTGCATACTGTATAACATTACGCCATCACAGGTGTACCTATAGGTATTAAACACTAATTTCATTTTCCAAAATATCTAGTTTGGTCCCGAATACCTTTTAATCGATTCGTCGATCATACTCTAATTGTATCTGAGACCGTGTTATCATCTAATGACGTAACATGTTCTTCTTGCTGTTCGCGAGTCCGATAAAATCATCTTCATGCCATGAATTTCTTAATGGGTTAACAATTTAACATGCAATTCCTGTTAATTGCCTATCTAGGTGACATAGTTCCAGCCAGTTGAGTTCAATTTGCACGGAAAGATGAGCAGATGAATGTAACCAACTGCATTTTACAGTGCGATAATCACATAACTGAGAAATAAATACATTTCATTCGTAATTTCGGCAGGATCGAATATGTTATTTTATTTAATGGTCGCTGCACACAGCGGGCGCGGCGCGGTGTGACCGGACGGCGCGGGCGACGCGACGCTGAGCAGTTGTAATGTACTAGTTACTATGGACGACGCCACACAGAGCCGCCGCGCTCGGCGCGACTCGAACCGTCGCGCCACGCCGGCGTCGCGCCGACGGCGAATACAAGTCCGACGCGGCGGGGCGCGGCGCGACGGGACGTTTTTGATTTATTTCATGCCCCCATTTCCGTTTACGTTGTTGTTCTTAGCTAGCGCAAATAAGAGCAAGAGCGTTTCCACGTCTGAATCGCTCAACATCTTTTTGATGAATAAATCGCGTCGCTAAACGGTCGGCGTGAATGAGCGCGGCGGGACGTGATCGCGCCCGCAGTGTGAACGCTCCCGTCGCGCCAGCGCCGCGTCGGTGCCCGGTCACGCCGCGCCGCGCCCTGCCACGCCACGCCCGCTGTGTGCAGAGACCTTTAAGATATCTTTGAATTTTTGGTTCCACGGGTTTCCTCACATCGTTTTATTCAGTTACTGGGTTGTGGAGGTCAGATAGGCAGTCGCTCCATGTAAAATACTGGTATTCAGCTGCATCCGGTTAGACTGGAAGCCGACCCCAACATAGTTGGGAAAAGGCTAGGCAGACGATGATGATAGCGGTTTCCTCACGATATTTTCTTTCTCCGTTTTGAGAGCACTGGTGGTGAAACAATTGACGCAAAGTAAAGTGCCTGGCTGGGATCGAACCCGCGACATACGTAAGTCCCGTTAAAACTGAGCCACCACTGCACTCGCTCAGTATTGACACCTGCACCTATACTACGACGTATAAATGCCACCATTTTTCCAGTGTTAGTGAGAGATGGAGCTATACAAGGCCGCTAGCACCTTCCTTTTTTCGCAGTGGAATAATGATGGCATTCATACTTCATAGTCAGACCCCAGATGATAGTACTCGGCACATAGCTGACGAATAAATTAATTTTAATCAGGGCTGCGAAATTTTGACGTCAGTTGACGTCATAACAGTAGGTACACCAAAGAATTTGCCAATTGAAAGTCATAAAACTGTTTCAGTCAATCAAACGTTTGGCTGTCTACTTGACACAATTCAGTCAATCATTTCTATTGAAATACTGACGTAAGCATGTCTTCTTTAAACAAACCTTGGAATGCACTATCGCCTTATTGGTTTACTCAACGCTGTTTTTTTTTAAAATCTGGATCATTGACTTTCACAAAGACAGCATTTTCTCTACAATATCACCTTTATCTTTAAAAACTTTTATCATATAAAGATCCGTCCACTCCGCTCCCCTAGCTTTCCCTAGGCACTGAGGGTAGTATGCACTAAATCCCGATTTACGTCGCTAAGTACGTAAGTACTAGTAAATCTACCCTCCGAACTGCGTCTTTGTTCGTAGTAGAACGCTTCCACTCGCCTGTTTCTCTCAAATACGTAGTATTTCGCGTATTACCGTCAAATCTCGAACGTGTGTTGTTTGAAACTCGTTTTCGAGATTCTATGCTTAATAAGGACTGTGAAATGTGTTTTGTTGTTAATTTCCCATATAAAAGTTGTTAAGGAATCTAACAAATACTTGCTGAAATATCCGTTTAATTAACATTCACACCTTTATTTGACCAAATTAGTAACAATACCGACATTTTCTGTAATCAATTCTTGAAACAAAATGTAAAAACATTAGTTTTTCCAACTAATCCTGGCGGGGAGTAACGGATTACTAATAGGAAGGCCATTTCGCGAAATTGTTTAGTTTCCTCGAGGCAAATAACCAATATACTATTGCATACGCGATATACTATTTTATTTGTTGACCGTTGTTCCTTGTTCCGTATTCCAAGTAACCTAAGCTCGAATAAATGGATCTACGTGTGTTTCCCGTTAACCAACTTAAATAAAGTTGGAAACTATATGTGTACTAGCTGTTGTCCGCGAATTCTATGTCCTTTAGAAAGTAGTCTATGTCCTTTTTCAGGGCCCAGGCTACCTATCTGTCAAATTGCATCCAAATCCGTTCAGCCGTTTTAGCGTGAAAGCGTAATACAAACAAACAAACTCACTTTCACATTTATAATATTAGTTAGGATTTTTCATTATTGTCTGTTTTATTTTACTACTTGATTTGTTCATAATGCTCACATAAACCTTCTACAATTTCTGTATTAAAAAAATCGACAGAAGCTCAAAACTCAGCATTTACGTATTTCAATTACACCATTTACAGGCACTTTTGAACTGTCAAGGAGTCGGTCATGTGGTCAAAAAGTTGAAGATAGTTTCCCGTTCCAAAACGTAGATCTCTATGGAAAGAACGGGTAAGAAACTCCATGGACACTCTTTTACAAGATTACGGTAATGTTACCATAGAGCTGTCAAAATTTCTCGTCATTTCAAAATGAGAACGTTTCGAGTTCCCGTAGTAATGCGTCTGGCAGCTAGCAAGGGACGCATAGAGTACGGTTCTCGCCCCGCGGGCTACAAGCCCCGTTTATACTCCACATAGCTTCAGAATCTGGGCTATAACGCTTTGATATAGTATTCGGAGCTATTTCCAGACAGGAATAATACTAAGAGTTCCAGAATGTTCGCTGTAATGTGTACTGGGATGGAAACTTAGACTTGGTATTTTGTTTTTGGATTTATGGATGGTCCTGTGGTCTGTGACTAAGAATAGATTGGATTTTATTAAGAAGGGCTTTCAGGACTAAAGATAACATCACGCCCTGAACGGCCAGGCAGAAGTGTACCTATAGTACACCCACATTTCGCCAGTAATGTTTCAAAATCAAAATCAATAGTAATTTTTTCAAACTAGGCTGAGAATCAGCACTTTTTGAACGTCAAAATTACTTCAAACAGTCCCCCAAAACGCCAGTCTTTCACCAGTTCCTATAGTGCTTTAGCTGGGAAGATGTGACGCAACAAACACCACACCTCAGCTGTCTGTTAAGTTTAAAGAACTTTAGGCTCGGCGAAAACGAGCCCCCGACCACACCCAGCGGTGGCTATCACCTCTTGCTGCGGTGTTAAGCATTGCTGTAGCGGGTGGGCGCCGCGCGGCCACAGGTGTGCGACAAATCCATACAAAAATGATGAATGAAAAAGCATTGGAACTGCTTGTCGCTGGGCGATCGCCAGTGGCTGTGGCCGGGGGCTCGTTTGTACCGAGCCTTAATCTATTCAATAGTATGCAAAGTAATTAACATAAAATTAAACTATTTGCCTGTCAGCTAGCACACGCCAATCCCATGTAATAGGGGGCGAGCCTATTGCCATCAACCGAGCACAAAACCAAACTCCGAATAAACCCTTCACACAAATCCAATCTTCCTTGCTCTGTAGTTATAACAGTGAAGGCGGTAAAACATAAATAAGCGGTCGATTACGGCTGTATTGCAAATGCCTCCGATAACCGTTAGAGGCAGTTGTGAGACCATAAAGTTCAACTAGTTAGTACAATATCCTTATTTGATGTTATTCAGAACGGGAGCAGTTTTGCTTACTCCATTTGAAATAAGATTAGACATTTAAACAAACCTTTTTACAGTCCGTTCAACCGATTTTGACTTCTATAGTAGGCATTAGGATGGCATTAAAAGCAAAAAAGTTTACACAATACCAACTGTCTACTGCAGCTGCCATTTGTCATGCCACCAACGCAGTAAAAGTCAAAATCGGTTGAACGGACTATAAAAAAGGCTTATTTAAATGACTAATCTTATTTCAAACTAGCTGTGCCCGCGACTTCGTTCGCATGGATGTCGGAAAACAATAATATGTCGCTTAGAAAAGTTGTACCTTCATTTAAAAAGGGGGAATCTTTCGACCAGGCCTGGTGATTTTTCCTAGTAAGAAACTGCCAAAAAACTTGTGTTTTTATTTAAGAAAATGCTTCTCTTTATAAAATATTAGCGGTGGAACCACCTGGAGCGTACACAAAAAAGTTGCTAGGGTTGCTCACACGCGAAAGAGCTACATAAAGTTGGCCGTGGGAAAAGCAACCAATACTAAGATCCACCCCCGCAACGGATAATGTCTGACCCTGAGCTTTGTTAATGGTCATGGCGTAACACAGGCTGACGGGGAATTGCACACGCTTAAAACTAAACGGGAAATTATTGGGAATGAGAGGAATTCTTGGAATAAAAACAACATCACCGGCGCCGCAACCTGTTAAGATTTCGGCTTCGATGACGTTTTGTTGGTGATTGGTGACTATGAGCCGAGTGCCGTTGCAAAGTTTGGGAGGACTTAAATTTCTGAGAAGAATTATTGGCACTCCGACTTTTCCGAAGAATTATTGGCACAAACAAATTTTGTGTGCTGAAAGACCGGGTGCACAGATATAGATAGACATAGATAACGCAAGTATCGCGATCTGTATGAAAACCAAGCGTGCCATTTTACGACTACCTACTATGACGTCACAAGCACTATTTAGTGATGGGAAAATAAAATCGATTCAAAGACGGCGCCGCGTGCGGCACCCGTCTTGCCCCACCCTCCGCCTAGCGCCAGCGCTCACCCAGCCAGTAGTACGCTGAAAATTTTCGTATTGAAAGGTTGTGTGCTCGTGCGCGTTCCGTCGACGGTCACACGTCGTTTTTGGATACCTTTGCCAAAATTTCGAGTAAGTTTACCATTATAAATACGTGAATATTCGATTGAAATACCTTATATTCAACTTAGTTCTAGTGTTTACAAAAGCAACAAGATTCTATCCTTCTTAACATCTCAATTTTGAATAAAGATCGCCTTTGTATATACCATTTCTCAATTCTCAATTACCGTACGAATACTATTTATTGAGTAATTGTGTACAGTAAATAATTATTAAGAATCGTTTAAATCGATTAATTTATCGATTTTGTGACAGAGTAATGAGATAGACAGAGGAATGAGACATAGACTTATCAATTAACTAACTTCATCAGTTGTGATCTTCAGTACATCAATAGTCGGATATGCTGCTTTTGTTAAAATTCGTTGTTTTTTCCCTTCAACAAAGCATGCTTCCTCAAAATGTATTGAACAAATAGTGCTATGCTTTGTTGGGAACCAATCTTTATTTCCCGTCGCCTCAATCAATTTTTTTTTAAATTGGGTTCATGTGGGAAACTAAAAAAAAACACTTAACGTTACGATTATTTATTAAAATTGTCTACATAATTAGTAAGTACCTATAAAATATCATTCCTCTGTTTCCGAAATCGATTCTTGAGAATCGATTTATGTTGCATACGATGAACAGCACTAATCGCTAAAATTGACAGAAAAATGATAAAAGCGCCTGTACTACGAAACCGATGCGATATACGATAGTATCACTTGCTTCGATATTCATCATTTGTTGAAACAAAACGTCGCATCAACCGCTTCAAGTAAAAGCCACAATGTAATACGAATATGCAGTTTACGTTTGATGACCTATGCTTTTCTCAAATTTGGTATTACAGAGGGTATTAGATTAAAAATAATTGATTTTAGTATTAAATACGCATAATATTAATCACCAAATGACTTACTGATGGAAGGAAACATTTCCTTTATTTTTTCTCCTCGCATTTGTACAGTTTTTACAATTTATAACGGAGCAATTCACCATTTTAAATTTCTTAACTGACGTCCGACTAGCGTGGCACACCGATGCAGACTGAGCGCGAAAGTTTTTTTTTTTTTTTTTTTTTTTTTTTTTACTAGGGCATCTCGCAGTTGATCTTAGAGAAGATCGTACTGCTTAACCGGACTTTCCTGTGGCTGCCTTAAGCTACTACACTCAGGGCCTCCAGCCAGGGGCATATAAACTATTCTAAATTAAAACTAAGTGAACGCTCGCTAAGGGCACCCCCTGTGGGGTACGAACCTCGGCTTAGGGCGTCACTGACGGGAGGACAGCAAGACGGGACAGGCTGGATCAATATCGGATCATCATTATTATTAAACGGGGAATTTAAAGCTACGTGCTCAGCTTCGGCGCGGGCTGGCACATCATCGGACAAGGGACGGGGGGACGAATTTAATCGGGATCGCGTTGGTCGTGCTGGATCTCGACGGCGAGGTCGGAATGACGGTAGGCGTCTGTATTTGTTTTTCTGTAAAGTGCTGGTCTCCCTACGGCTCTCCTGGAGGAGGGTGATGGGATCATCAGGGTCGGACAGGGCTTGCCTTGGTCGGCGAATACGACTAATATTGGACGGGACATAACTAGCGGCATCGACAACCAGAGGGTTGCGATGTTTGACCGCTGAATCAAAATAACGCTTTGAAAGGCGTTTTAGAAACTGACTGGTGGTGGGCATCTTTAGATCGAGATGTAGGATCTCGTTACGAACGAACCAGGGGGCTCCCGTGGCTTTTCTAAGAAAACGGTTTTGGAGCTGTTGCATCCTATGGATATGGTTGGGTTTCGCGTGGGCAAATACCACACCCACATAGGTCATGATGGGGCGAATGCACGTCGTGTACGTACGCAATTTGCACTTGAGTGACAATTTGCTACGTGCATTCAGAATTGAGTGGAGTCTACCTAGAGCAAAAGCGGCGCGAGCGCGGACCTGCTTTATGTGCTCTCGAAACGAAAGATGTTTATCCAATATTACACCCAAGTATTTAGCTTGCTTCTCCCAAGGGATCGGCTTGCCAAACATGGTGATTGGAGGTGGGGGGGGGGAGATCGAAACCGCCTCGCGGCTTCTGAAAGAATACCGCTTGGCTTTTGTCAGGGTTGACTTCAATACGCCACTTTCGAAACCAGGCGCCAAGATTGTTGACAGCTCTCTGGAGGGTGATTCGTATGTTGTCATTTCTGAATCCCTTGTAGTAGATGGCAGTGTCGTCTGCGAACAGAGCTAGCTGCGCATTTCTACTCTTTGGGATATCGCTAGTAAACAGCGTGAATATAAGTGGGGAGATTACTGAGCCCTGGGGGACTCCCGCACGAATGGGTCGGGGGGAGGAGATAGCTCCTTCGATACGATAGCGGAATGTGCGATTCGACAAAAAGTCCCGTACTATGAGTACTAGACGATCCGGCACACCGAGTTGATATAGCTTGTATATCAATCCATTGTGCCAGACTTTGTTGAATGCTTTCGCTATATCGAAGAAAATTGCACCGGTCATACTACCGCGCTGGAAGCCGGCGCTTGCGTATTCTATGATCCGGTGTGCCTGATGCACGCTACTGTGCTCAGTTCGAAAGCCGAACTGTTCTTGGGGGATTAGGCCCTTGGTCTCTGCATAATCTCTGATACGCTTATAAATAAGCCTCTCATAGATCTTGCCTAGTACCTTGAGCAAACTGATGGGACGGTAACTCGAAGGATCCGACTTGGGCTTGCCGGGTTTCGGGATACCAATGACTGTGGCTTCTTTCCACGCTTGGGGGAAGATGTTATTGCTTAGAGCACCATTGAAGATGGTGGTCAGTAGCATAATAAGGTGGGCTGGGAACAGTTGAATCACCCTATTGGTGATTCCGTCTGAGCCGGGGGCCTTACGGGTTTTGAGACTTTTGATGATCTCGTGCACCTCGTCTGGAGCGACGGGGGGCAGGGGGTCATCGGGGTCGTCAACCGGGGGGAGGGATGCTCTACGTTCGACTTCAGCGTCCACCTCATCGAGGTGAGGGAGCTGGGGGAGCATTGAGCCTCTAGGCTGTCTGCTAGGCATTCTGCCTTTTCTTGATCCTCGAACGCGATGGACTTATCGGGGCGTACTAAGGGGGGCATGCTAGCGCACTGGTCAGATTTGAGCTTTCTGGTGAGGTGCCAGAAGGCTTGATGAGTTGGCTCTAATTCGCTAAGCATCCTATCCCATCCCACATTACGCTGCTCTTGTACACGTTTCTTTACAGATCTCTGTAAATAACGCATATGACTGAGCGCGAAAGTGGCGGCTTACGATTTTTGTACGTAAGCTGGGCACGCGAAGTAGTTGCTCTTGCGTTATCTATGTCTATCTATATCTGTGACCGGGTGTGTTAAGGGATTCTAAGAACTCTACTGGGTAGTGTGTGGCATCTTCTTCTTCGGGAACCGTATTTGTCGATGTATATTGTTGACTTTCCCCAGAAACATGTGCCAATGTTTGTGTATTTATTGCTGTCCGATAGTCGAACAAATCAAATCAACCATAAGGCCTCTGCCTCGAATCTTGCGGGCAGCGGGGCGGCGGCGGCGGCGGCGGCGGCGCGGGCGCAGCAGGATCTTATGCGTAAAATCAAATGGACCGGTTCTCGAAAACAGCGGCGCGGCAGCGGCGAGGCGGCGGGCAGCGAGCGGTGCACTCCATTCAAGCGGTGACCGCCCGCGCGTCTGCATTGAAGCGTTGTTGCCCACAATAAATTGAGCGTTAGGAATAAATTTGAATCAAAAAGATGTTGCCGCCATTGTTCAGACATTTCTTTCGCGAATAAAAACAAATATCTCGACGACAAAATCGTGAACACAACACTACGCGGCTATAGTGACGCGCGATCTGCCCGCTAGTTTCGAGAACGGGTCTTTGATGCCCGCCCCGCTCCCGTGCCGCCGCCGCCGCCGCCCCGCTGCCCGCAAGATTCGAGGCCGAGGCCTTATACACGCCAACAACGATCGAATCGAATGAGGTGCGGTCACGAATCATACGAACAAATTACGAAGTATAGTACAGTTCGATTCAAACTTAATGGCGGCTCGGAACATGAGGCGAGTCGCTGCGCAGTAACAATTTCATGTGACAGCGGGGGTGAGGGGTGGCGTACTGCGCAGCTAAAAGCTAATTTCCGAGCCGCCATTAAGTTTGAATCGATCTGTAACGACTCGTTTCTTGACTTCTTAATTTGAACCTAATGAACGAAACCAACCAAAATACCAAATCAAAACCAATCAGATCATTTAGGAGTGAGGCGTATTTATCGTCACAGATAGAAATCACAGATATTATAAAATAGCAGATAGCAATTGCTCCTAACGATAAAAAATATCTGTTACTTAAAATCACAGATCCTCAAGACTGTTACTGTTAAAACTTCGGATACGATTTTCGACTTTAACGAAAAGAAATAAAGAAGATATTCAATTGAGTCAATACGTATTTATCGTCTGTACAAAAATCACAGGCTGTGATTTTATAACAGATAGATACGATTTTCGACTTTAAATCAAAAGAAATAAAGATGATATTCGATTGAGATACGTATTTATCAAAAATCACAGGCTGTGATTTAATAACAGATATTTGGATCTGTTATTTTTTGTCACAGTCACTGTGATCACAGATATCGTGTTTCACCTGTTACAACCCATCTCTAATTCTCTAAGATCAAAACTTTCAACGAATGACAACCCAACCAACAATTTATTATTTATTTATTATTATATTATCGACACTGAAGAAGTCAAAAACAAAGATACCTACACTAAAAATTATTTGGAATATCTGGGCGAAAGTCATTCTTCGACGGAGACTCTTAACACCGCGATTCAGAAAATGACATTAAACGAACAACGCCATCTATCGAGCACGAAATGATACTGTCAAAATATATGGGAAAACGTTCGAACACTCTGTAAGCTAAATAAACTATTTAGAAAAGTGAAAAATTAAAGAATAAATACCTATATTTTTTAAGAAATTAACATTTATCACTTTTCTTTCATGATTATTAAGATTTGAAAGTTAGGTAGCGCCACCTATCGCACTAATACTAAACTAATAAATAAACAACGCATCTGGAAAATTTTAATTAATCTAACTTTAGAGTTATATTCTATACACAATGTATCGCGTTAAGTTTCCGCGCAAAGAAAATGACGGTCATATAACAACACACGATCTCACAAACCTAGTAATTAAGAAGTAAGTATCATTTCGCGTCAATAGATGTCATTACGTGTATGTACATTACGTTATGAAAATTCCTTCTTGAACACTTTCTATATTATTTTTGATATTATCTTTTGATATTTTGAAGCGATTGTGATGAAACAAAAACTAATTGAAACATCGAGTTACACACAATATTCGAGTATAAAAGTTAACCATATTGATTTCGTACTTTTTACGTGATAGTGGAACAATCAAACTAAAGAACATACAAACAGACAGACAGACAAACAGACAAAAATTCCAAAAATGGTAGAAATGGAATCTGTTGGTTATTCTTGGACAACCCACCAATTTTTGTTTTTTTTTTTCATTGTACAGAATCGCCTCCTCTACAGATTTAATATATGTATAGATAGAGTATAGAAAAGCTCTTTAAACATTGAAATACATAACATTAAATCACGCCATGTTCCCGAAGGGTTGGGCAGATGTGATAGTACAACCACATTTCGCCAGTTATGTTTCTCGATTGCCATCTTGAGACTTGCTACTAGCCTTCCAAACAGAAACATAAAAGAAATAGGGAGCTTGACATGGATTTGTCAAGGACACCAGCCCGTGCTTTGGGCTCCATACTAATCCATTCATATGTCCAGGAAAACCTGAACGCAAAATACTAACGAAAGGACTGCCTTTTCACTGCGTATACCATAGCCATCCCTAACCTGTCCTACTTAACGCTCAAAATTGTCCGTAGGCACATCTACACGCAAGCCCCGGATCAACCCGGCTCTGGTGGCGGCTCAGGCAGCCGGTACGGCGCCCACCAGCTCTCAGAAGAGGCCACGGTCTGCCAATTCGTTGAAGAAGAAGCGGAGGCCGCCACGACTGAGTAATGTTGACCGGAGTTCGGCGCAGACTAGAGAGGTAAATACTGGTTACTTTATTAAGGATTTTTAGAAATATCCTAGCTTGTGTCAGAGGCCCTGAGCAAAGTGACATTTAATCAGCGATAGCGATGATGGAAAAGGCAAAAATGTATAGGACTGACTCAATCCTCTTGAAATTCGTTGAAGATATATGAAACGCTTTCGAAGAAATTCTTCGTTCTAGCAGCCTCAGCCCACCAACTCAATCTTCATGGTTTCAGATCAGTATCTGCGAAAAGGCAGCGATAAGTCCTCTGTAACTGTAGCTTGCGAGCAATTTTATTAGCGCTTATACCGGCTAACATTTTCAGTTCTAACGTTTTCAGCGAAATCTTCTTAATTTCTCCAAAGAACTGTACTCGGTGTATGCCCAAAAAGATCAGAGAACTAATCTTCTCGTTTTGATGGCACTTAGGGCCCTAAGACCAGTGCCACAGATTAGTACAGAAGGTTCACTCCGCATTTTAGATATATAGCTACAAGTACGCGGCGGTCGCGTCTTGTCAGTAAGTCGATATAGCAGTAAGGCTATAGAAGAGGAAACTTCTAGGTAATTAGCGCTGTGCGAGCTGAATTGCTCTTTATTGTGTCGTAGCAAGAGTCGCTTTTTATTTAAAGGTTGTTTAAGTGAACCATCTGTATTTATTAATCTGTGCCAGTGCCCGTAACGTTCAACTTACTATCCAATTTTAACACTGCGAATATTCTGCAGTGGCGGTTCCAATATCATAAAAGAGATCTGATTAAATGCCCCACTTTCGCACACTTGTCATCTTTACACCTAACACGTTTCTCATTACATTAATTTGATTGTATCCGATTTACGTATCACTAATACCGTTAGCATCACTTTGTCGTCCAGATCAGTTCAAGTGCTTACTATCAATTGAATATACAGTAACTTGTTTGTCATCAGGTGACTGTGAGTGGCGTAACTGTAGTTATAACTGAATACAAGCCGAAGAAATCTGTATCGAGCAGTTCCAGTGATGTTGAGTCTTCGAATGATGCAAGACCCTGATCTTCACCCACGTTGGGTCTTACACCAACGACGCCGGTTAATTGAACTTTGAAAATAGAAGTAGCAGTGTTTTGTTTTCCAGATTTTAAATCGTATTCCTTCCTTCAAAATATTTATCAAAAATTCTCTTCGTATTTTGTACACACGGCTACACATCAAGCTAAACATTTCCAGTACAAGCTGACCTCACATTGTACGGAAACCCTACAAAATGCGAGATCAGCATAAACTGGAAATGTATAGCTTGATGTGTAGCCGTGTGTAACTGTGTACAGTACAACTTTTTTCTTAATGTTTCTCGGCAAACTTCGTGTTTCGTCAGTTGTCGGATTTCTATCAGCACTTTTCACCTTTGCACTTGGTACAGACCGGACGCTCTCAATCGACTTGGAAGTATACAGGGTGTTAGGGTAAACACCGTTATCCTTGCAACCAGTGGTTTGGTTTCATTTATAGAACGTAAAAGCAATGGAAAATTACAACTTTTTTTTAATTTTTTTAGATCTAAATTTTACCACAAGAGACGCAAGTTCGTTGCCCTATGCGCTAGGGTAACGAACTTGCGTTTCAACACGGGCGGGGGGTACGGGATGTGACCTGACCGGCAGCGAGCGCGATCCCTCCCTTAGTCAGTCAGCTGTTTCGCTAGCAAGCACGGTGTCAGATAGAAACTTTAAAAATCTTTTAATGAAACTAACGTTTTTTTTTGGTTGTGTTTGGTCATTTATTTTTATATTTAAGTCAACTACCCATGGTTTGAATGACAAGAGTGTTTACCCTTACATCCTGTATAGAGTTTTTAATATTCTTAACTCAATGTAATTACAAAATGGGAGGAAATGGTTTAAGGAAAATTATTTTACAGCTCTTTATAGTTCACACAGAAATAAAAAAAAACAATAAAGTACTTAGTTCTGAATTCAAATTATTATACAGGATAAAACTAATAATTGATAGACATGGAAATTAGCATGCGTTTTTATTCGGAAATGCAATGATTCCCGAGGACCCTTAAGAAAATAGTTGGAGTGTAGTTCGATTTGTATTGTATTGTATTGTATATTCCAGATTGTAATGTAGATTTGGTGTATTGGTTTTGTTTGTAAAAATTGTATCGTCATGCAGTGTCTATACTCCATTTAAAATAAGATTACTGACTGTAAAAAAGTTTGTTTAAATGTCTAATCTTATTTTAAATGGAGTATAAATTGAGCAGTTGAGTAAGTAAGCTCAAACGCATAAATCGTCTGAGTCATAACATCTTAAGCTTTAAGTTTGATTTTGTTTTACAATCGTTACGAAAAAGTGATCACAGTAGGTAAGTATAGTTGGCTGAAATCGTTTTTGGAACTCGTAAACTAAGCTTTACTAAATGCCATTAAATATCTTGAAAACTATAACTTATTTTAGATGTAGGATTTATTTTCATTGATAAAAATTTGTAAAGGATTAATGTAATGATGAAGAGACCAGCTGGTCACTGCCAAACGATGAAATGTAAATAAAATTGAAGATGTGGCGGTATTTAGTAGTGATTTTGAATATTTTCTTATTACATGAGCCAGGAGCTCGTTTTTAATCATTTAGGGTCTGCTTAGACGTTGTCGGATCAATTCGAACGCATCCTGACGTAAATATCTTACACTGTTTATGATAAGTAGAAGTTGCTTTAGTATGTAATTTTTCTTTGAATGTCAGGACGTAATTGTGCAAATTGTACCTAAACTTGGCTACATACAAATAAGGAGTTTTTAAATTAATCAGAACTCAGTTTTTTAATGTTTGGAAACAGTATGAAGATGCCTTAAAACTAAAATGAAGTAATATAAAAGGGATACATAAAGTTTAATTTTATAAAATATTTGAAATTGATTCAATGAACGCACAAAATACGTTTAATGATTGAACAAGCAATAATATTTTTATAAATAAAACTGTGTTAGCAAGACTTACGGTGCGTTTCCACTGAAGCGGAGACGCGCGGGCTGAGCGGAGCGTTTCCTTCACCGATTATAGTAACACTTGCACATCATTAAACCATAAGGTCTGTTTTTGCTATCAAAACCAATGTGTCACATTGGTTCGATAGTCTCAATCAAGTTTTAATTTATTGGCAATTGATAATGTAAAGCAAATAAGTAGATTACATAAACATAATTTTCTTAGATAAAACGTAAAGGACAGAAAATCTACAAGAAAATTGGTTTTAAATAAGTAGTAAAATATTGGTTTGACGTATTTAACCAACAATTTCGGACAAAAAACATAACAATTCCAAGAAAACTCAAATATTGCTAGCCTGCATACTAATTTTTTTTGCTAGCTGTACTTGCCATGGCAGGAATGTGACAGCTTCATACGCAGTAATTGACGAAAGAATGTCCGATGAGAATGAATGAAGTTGTTTCAAACTTGTATCGTATTAAGGCTCTTACATACTGGAGCGATTCGTCGCGCGACGCCGCCGCATTGTTCGCCGTGAAGTTTTCTCAGAAATTGTTTTGTGAAAATTCGCGTCGAGCGGCGAATCGCGCCAGTATGTAAGGGCCTTTAGGAAGAGTAAGCTTGATTCAAGATCTTTGTGTTCTTCGCTTATCTATTACCCATCACGTCTGCAAAGTTTCGCTAGCTAATTTTATTAGACCCTTATAAAATCGATCTCTTCCAAATCATAATTAATAGGTAAAAGGCCTCAAAAAATCCAGAATTTCTTCCGTGATTCGACTTAAATCCTAGATGGCTAATTGCGTAATGCATGATCGTTCAGAATTGGAACAAATTTAATGTCTAATCCATTGCTTCATAAGTCGGTTTGAAACAAATGTCTAGTCCATTACTTCATAAGTTCGTAAGTTACATTGTTGAGAAAAAATTGTTTTCGAACTTTTGGTGAGCAATGGATTAGACATTTTGTTTCGAACCGATTCCAATTCTGATTGATCGTGTATTACGCAATCAGGGTGCGGGTGTATAATTCCAGTTCTACCTCGTTGGGATCGTACTCATTATCTAGTTAGACCAGTCCGGCCTGGTCTGGAATAACCTAGATATGACTAGTCTTAACGAGCACGTATTATCGACCAAGGACCGTTTAAACTCACAGACAGCGACCAAAGGGCTGCCAGATTATGTAATTGGATACAATAATAGGAATTTGAATGTAAAAATAGAAAATTTATGCTGTTTACCGGCTGCTTAAAGGTCGATTCACACATATCAGTGAAGCCACAGCTCCGACACAGTACCGGCACAGTGCAAAATATTCTTTCATACATTTTTGATGAACGTATCCCCACTTGTCAGTGTCAGTGTCTCAGTGTCAGTGCCGACAGCGTCATGAGAATGTATGAAAGAATATTTTGCACTGTGCCGGACAGTGGCTTCACTGATTTGTGTGAATCAAGCTTAAAGGTAGCTGATTTTGTATAATTTCTGGGAGCCAGCTGTATAATATATAAGTTGGCTCTACTGGCAGCCTAGCTATAGCTATGATCTACAGATTGCTCTTCGAAAATATTCTGATCGCAAGCGTCAATGGATATTATATTTGCATAGTTATCTAAAAACGCGTGACGACGTTGACGTGTGTTGACGCGTGGATGCTGTCAATGCGGGTTCTAGGCCTTTTACGTACGAGAGGTTTTTGACGAGCTATAAAAAAATGTTCTTCATTTAAAACATACTCGGGCAATACGTATGCACTAAGTAACGACCTAAATGTAAGGGAAGATTGGATTCCTATGATAGGTAAAAAAAAACCGTAAGTTACTTAGGTACACGCGGCTACACATCAAGCTGTACATTTCCAGTTTATGCTGATCTCGCATTGCATAGGATTTCAGCTTATACTGGAAATGTGTAGCCGTGTGTACATGGGACAGCGCTCGACAAGGCTATGGTTTTTCCCTGCAATCTAAATTAATTCTCTGTAGTCAGAATGAATGAAAGATGCGTTTATAAAACCTTATTTTATAGTTTATGAATCCCAGAACTTCACTAAGTTACCAAAAACATTAGCGGCCCTATCATTGTGTTCCAAGCATTGACTAAGTATTTATTCTAGCTTTAAGTTAATATTAAGTTAAGTACAGTGTCCACTCTAAAGCCTCATTTACACTGAGCAATTTTATTGCCCGTTGAAAAACGAATAAAAGTCGTACCTTCTAAACCGTATTTCGATGGGGCAATATTTGATATTGGTTCTAATTATTGTTTTCAATGAGCAATAAAATTGCTCATTTTATATGACGTTCAATAAATTCAATATTGACAATACAATCTACGTGTATGCTCTATAATGTAAAATATGTTTTATGGTTTATTTATTTTGATAATATTGTTATGAAATGTAATCTGAACGTAGTAAGAGTTGTAGAAAAGTTTTCCATAGAAATAGAAAATGAAAAATTTCTAGCGCACACAAACGATACCTGAATAATTTTAGCGAAAATATATCTTGAAAGGATAAAGAAAAGAAATGAATATTTTTTATTCTGCACAATTATGATGCACATTATAAAATACGGACACTAATACAAATTACGTAACCTTAAATTTTAAAAGCCTAGTACTAATTTGACAAAAAAAGGAAAAATTAAAAAAAGTTTTACAATATTGTCTATTGCTCGATGTCAGGTTATGTCACAATCTAATGGTCGTTCCATCCAAGACCATAGACAATACACATTTGAGTTCCTACTTATCTAAATATAGTAGGTATAGGTTGTTTATGCATTTCTGGATTCTGTGACTTATTAGCCAAGAGTAATAAATTCTTATCACGTCTAGATGTGACGAAATTATTACCAATAACTAATTATCTAGAATTCCAATCAATTTCATTCAAACTGCAGGTCCAAGAGTCCAAAGTAATAACCTACTTAAGACAGAAATTTTGATTCGAGAGTAAATGCTGAAACGATGTCCTAGCATACCATGTAATGTAATCTTAGGCCCTCTTACACCCTACCAGGGGGTTGCGGGTTAGTCCGAAAGGGATACCGGGACCTTGGCAACAGGCAACTGAAGGAACACGGGTGGGTTTTAAGTCAGTAAAAGTCTGACACGCCCTTCCGCTCCGCCCAGAGCGGGAGAAGTCATTGGATGATTCCCAGACTCAAAAAAAAAAAAAAAGGCCCTCTTACATCACAAATCATTAAGGGCTTTATCACACGTGCCATTTGCGAGCGAGTTATCTGAGAGGAGATTGTTGCAGCGAGCACGCTACGTGTGCGCAACGAGTTCGCCGCGTTTACGTAACGGGAGTGATTGACGTGAGTTGCCAAGAGAAAGCGAGTGTATGAAATTAAGAAAACGCGGAGAACACGTCGCGTAGTCGCGGCTACTTCGCTTCGCACCCGCGGAGAGCACGTTCACAAATTTCTACGCTGGAAACAAGGCTAATCGTCAGTGCACCACAAATCATAATGAATTTAGCGCTAAATGAATTTAAAACATCATTCTGTTTCTCTGTCAATGATAGTTGCGTTTAGTGTGGTGCAAGTGGGCTTTAGTGTGAAATCTGACAGTTTTGGTACATGCTTGAGGATCGTTCTAAAATACCGTTTCATAGTGATCCTTTAAGGCTCGTACAGACAAGCGTGACAACGCGACTCCGGTATTATACCGTGAAGTTTTCTCAGTAATTGTTTTGCTAAAGAGCTCGTGGCTACGTAATAATAGCCGCACGGGTCGATCCATCAGGTTAATCTACGCTTGCCGGGGTTGGTCCGTGGATAGGTGACCATCTTTACATACCAAGACTCCTCCGTGACTCGGAAAGCACGTTAAGCCGTTGGTCCCGGCTGTCATTCGTGGACCTTTGACAATCGTTACGGGTCGTCAGAAACCCGAAAGACTGACAACCAGTCTTACCAAGGGGTATCGTATTACCCAGTTACTGGATTGTGGAGGTCAGATAGGCAGTCGCTCCACGTAAAATACTGGTGTTCAGCTGCATCCGGTTAGACTGGAAGCCGAGCGAAAAGGCTAGGCAGATGATGATGATGATGTTTTGTTAAAGTCGCGTCGCTCATGTTAATCGTATGTGTGCGCTAGGTCTTACGAATGCGAATTTACCGCATTTACCTCTTCATGTACACCTCGAGGCCACGGACTTAGTACTATATGTAGTTAGTCCATTTTACTCCAACTAATTAAAACGCTAGATATTCCGTTCTGATAAAAACGCCGTTAAAAGTATTATTAGAAATTCGAAGCGAAAATGTTGCCACGCGAGAAAAATGTTTTGCGAACAATTTTGTTCGTTATTTTTTATACGAAATCTGATGAATTAAAAATAAAGCAATTGACAGAAAACTCCAATTTTTATTGTAAAAATAAATAAAAATGTAATATTGTTAGTAATAAAACGGGTGCATGTAAAATTTTGTAATTAGATACATTTGTAACTTTTTGTAATGAAATAGAATCGGGACTTCCTAATATTTCTTCCTACATAGCTTAATAAGGCCGTTTATGAAAATTTCAGAATGATCACTTTCTCATTGCGAAAAGGAGATGGCGCTATTCATCCTGTATATCTCCGTCTTCTTTTCGCAGTGGTTCATTTAATGATTACTTTGACATTTCCCTGCACGGCCTCTGGTTTAGAAAATGTACAGGTTAAGTTATATTCACATATTAACGTCGCAGAATTATTGTAGAATTCATTGCCCAAAGCGGTTTAGTTTTAAAATATTCTATTAAGCGGATTTGTAAAGGCTCTTCCACATTGCTGCGGTACGATCTACACTCTGATCGATATTTATAAAGTTTTCACGAGTTTGTAACTCGTGAAAACTTTCACAAAGCTTTTATAATCATTCAGACGATATACACTTATTATAAATACGCTGCCAGATAGGAAACTGGCAGCGTTTTTAACTAAGTGTATAAGTAGGTGCCAAAATATTGAGTCCAATAACCGATATTTTGGCATCTGAGAGAATTTCTAAAGTCAGAATATCCGCAATCCATAATCGTACGATATTATCGAATTAATATCGTGTATCGATTCAATAATATCATCATCATCAAATTCAATAAAATACGGCCGGCGAATCATGGCCGGTCCAAACTTTGCTCAGAAAGCCATTTGTTTCAATAATTTTTTTTAGGCACCAAATGGTGACATGAGGCGAGTGTGAGTGAGCGAACATGCGCGAAAGTTCGGTGAGCCTATGTTCAGACCGGCCATGATTCATCAGCCGTATTGTACCGTGTTGTAACAATTATCTTAAATCGTACAATATGATCGTACCTTTACTTCAATCCGTAATTCCCTCAATACCTCTGACCACAAGTTCTTCCTATGAATTACATTGTAGTTTCTAATTCTATTGAATCTCAAAATTGGGTGAGATGCACTATTTTACAATGACTCTGTGACGAATCACTGCTTATTCCGTGAAATGACATCTAAACGTGTGTCAATGGGTAGCGGTAACACCTTTACAATAATGTAACGTTGCAGACTTAAGGGGATTTAGCGTGGCTTGTGTTAGGGTGTATTCACGTAGAAAGCTGGTAACTGGCGCAGATATGCCAGCGCTTGTCGGCGCCGACAAGCTCTGGTTGTCAACGCCGGTCGGTGCAGGCAGTTTTCATACATTTTGCCAAATCAGCGCGAATTGGGACGCCCGTCGCGATAGATGGGAACTTGTCGGCGCTTACCAAACGCTGGCATATCGGCGCTGGTTACCAGCATTGTGAATGAATATTATGAGCATTATTACACTGACAATTTGCCAGCGTCGCATTAGAATCTTCTTGGACACTACTTGTGGCTTCTTTAAAATACTCTATTTATTGGGCCCATTTTGACCGCAAATAGAAGGCCCTTCGAGTTTTTTTATGTGGTTGAAACTGACCCCTATAACCATCCCATAAGGATAATTTTCCCTAAAGTTTGCAACATTACAATTTTTAGATTTATCGTATTTGTTTCGGGTTAAGTGGTTGTAAGAATTTGTTTGTTGTTTGATCTTCATTACAAAAAATAATTTAATTTAATTTTAATATTAGGCGTGTGATTCCTATGGAGACTAGGTATGATCGTTTGCCCTTTTAATAATTGCTAAATTATAGTCTATTTATTCTAAACGCTATGATTTATAGTTATAATTTATCATCTGTGGAGGACTCTGTGACATTATGATAGTGTTGCAAGTAATAAAAATAATATTTTTGTACGTTGTCTATGATGCAGAGTCCCGCTTGTCTATGGTACGGCTAAATGTTAACTTAATGTGTAACGTAGAGCTAAATGTTAATTATTTTTAAGTTCTATATCAATGTACTGTACTGTATATAAAGAATGTGGAAAAGTATTTACTGAGTTTTATTACAAATGCAACCTAATCCAATAAATGCAAATTCATAGATATTTATATTTGCTGTTAATTACACACAACTTTAATGAACAAAATTAGCCCCTACGTTTAAAAACTCCTTCCAAAAGGACAGAATGATCGTTTAGGAAGGAGTTTTTCTAAACTCGCAAAAAAAAACACGATTTATTAATATTAAAAATATTTTTTGGACATTCGCTTTATTCGCTGTATGCCGCCATGTTGGATTTTATGTTACGTCATATAGCCCATAATCCGCGGAATGCTTCCAACGTTACCTCGTTTGTCTAAATACGACTAGTAATGAGAGAACAGATAAACATACATACATAACCTGTTAAAATTATAAACCTCCTTTGGCTTTCCCGTAGTCGGGCCACATAGTGTCCACTTTTAAGAAACACACCCTGTATAGTAAAAAAGGTGAATTCTTTTAAAAGCTCACATTACACAAATAGATTTCTCACACTACATCGCAGAAATAACATACCCATATTCCTACAAGAACAAGTTATTTTCATATGAACACTTAACTCGATCCTAACACGACTTGTTACTTCAAACGCAGCTTGTAGCTTCAAAACGCAGTACAGTGACAAGGTATCGTTAATTAATCAAAATACTTCTAAAGGTTTCGAATAAAAAGGAGATAACTGGCGACGTGTTGGCAACCCTAAGCGGCGGCGGGCGGCGCGGCGCGTTTGAAGTGAACGTGCGGCTTTTTGTAGCGAGCGTGCAGGGCTGTGGCATCTACGCTTGACAGATTGAGATTATACAACGTACGGCGAGTTAAGGTGCACTGTTACAATTATTGTTTGATATTGAATGCTTCAAGTTGGTACAAAGAATGGGTGCGAGCGGGTGTCACAATAGATTCTTGGACAGTGAAAAACTGGCAATGTGGGCTGTGCAGGTAAATAGGCGTGCAATAGGAGCGGGTGAGGTATAATGTGCAATAGAGTGAAGGATAGAATCAATAAAGTGCCTGCTACACGGTCGCCAAGCGCGTCCCGACTGAGGTGACTTTGGTGGTTTACAACCGTGTAGATGATGGTTTACTACCAAGGTCACCTCTGTCGGGGATGCGGCACTTTAGAGTACCACATAGACAGGTGCGACATTTTGCGTTGTGACTTTGAGACGCTGTTATTCGCGAGTCCCGAAACGCGTCGCGCATTGCGTGGTTGCCAGTAAATTGGATGAAAGAACTCCAACTGAGTGCACATATACACGAGGGCAACGCAGAGGCAACTGGCAATGTGCTGCTCATGTATTGAGCTTTTAGTAGATTAACTAACCGTTTTTTATTAATAAAACATGCATACAGTACCTACATGGGACCTATAATATAATAATAGTATGTGTAAAAACATGTGTAGGTGTAGGTAGGTACCTACATACAGTAGGGGTACCGAGTTTTTGCATCCATCCACATCCGCGGATGCGAATGCGGATTTTTGGTGACTCACATGCGCGGATGCGGAAGATCCGGCGAAATTGCAGCGCTATTTCGTTGTATGTTGACCATAATACAATTCGCGGCAATTACTAAACTTATAACAAAAAAATACTAAATTATCATGATTTATAAATCTATACCTACTTACAGTGGTACCCAACTGATAAGGCGCGTCGTGAATCATCGTTCGCACAGAAAAGAAAGTATAGCCCCGAAGATTAACGAAAGAACTTAAAACTTACAACCAACCTTAGATCAATATCATAAGGTTCATAATACACTGCAGCTGTTAGTTCCCGTCTCACTCGCAAGTATGGCGGCTGACTAATATGCCACACGGCGTGCGCTAACATGGCGGCAGCTACCGACCAATAGCGGTATAGGAAAAAGCAGCGCGGTGCGTGGAGCGTGCCGATTGGTCAATAGCATTTCCCGCGCTTTGAAAATTCATCTTCTGCGCAGGTATATCGGTAAGCCATATCAGTTGGGTACTACTGTACTTAGCTCTCGAAATTGTACGTGTTTATGGTTATAAGACTATTTCTTGATAAAGTGACGATTTAGAAATACACCTGCATCCGCATGAGCTCCGCACTGAATACATGCACTCTAACTAAATGCGGAAGCTCCGCAATTGCGGATGCGGATGCGAATATCCGCAACATCCCTGCAAGGGATATCTAATATACCTTTAATACCTTGTTCTAGCCAATCTTTACCACACTATGTCATTAAGCCCCTATTATTTGGGTAATTCACTAGCAGCACTGTATAAAAAACACAACTTCTAAAGGATGCATTATAACGCAGTGAACGTTTCATACCCAGCGTGCATCGCTTCATACGTCATACCGTATCGGTCCTGTGTGCCCTGCAGTAGGTACATCGGTACCTACCACCGAGATTTCACAACCATTTGTGAAAAAAAAAACGAATGCTGTGCTATGTCAAGTAACATTAACGCCGGTAGCACACCGCCGCCGCGAAACCATAGCAGTGAAACCGCAGTAGTTCAATTGTATTGACTCGCTTCGCATTCCGCTATTCAAATCGGATTCGCGTAGCAATCAACACAAAACCTGATAGGTACTGACCTGCAAATTGAAAAAAAAGTAAGAAAATTTGAATTTCGCGGGCTACCCTGAAGCTTTTGCCTTAGGCAAAGCAATAATTTTCTTGATACTCCATCTGTTAAACAAAGACCTCAGTAAAAAACAAGTCAAGTGCGAGTCGGACTCGCGCGCTAAGGGTTGCGTACCATCCATACTTACTATACACTTACTTACTTACTAATATTATAAATTCGAAAGTAACTCTGTCTGTCTGTATGTTACCTTTTTACGCCTAAACCAAATTTGGCAAGGAGATAGATGGCATCCCGGGGAAGGACATAGGCTACTTTTGATCGACATACCACGCGGGCGGAAGCTAGTTATCTATAAAAACGGCAAAAAAATCACGTTTTGTTGTATGGGAGCCCCCTTAAATGTTTATTTTATTCTGTTTTTTAGTATTTGTTGTTATAGCGGCAAAAAAATACATCATCTGTGAAAAATTCAACTGTCTAACTATCACGGTTCATGAGATACAGCCTGGTGACAGACGGACAGACGGCGGAGTCTTAGTAATAGGGTTCCGTTTTACCCTTTGGGTACCAAACCTTAAAAAACACTTCTAGGACTTATTGGGAAATTTTCTTTCCTAAGTTATAATTACTCACATCCTTGCGAGGACTATTCTTGCGACATTTTCAGCCTGTCTGAATACCTACCTGAGACTACCGAATGCCTTGTACGGCCTGTCTATATCGGAGCGGGATTCCTATCGCATTCTCAGCGTCCAGACAATACAGTACGCTGTACCTACAGCCGTCTAGCTGCTTACAGCTATTCAGCGGTTTAAAGCGCTACTATGTGGTGGGTAAAGGCAATGACTTGTAGGTATCTATAGTTTATGGTTTACTAGCTTCCGCCCGCGGCTTCGTCCGCGTGGTATGTCGATAAAAAGTAGCCTATGTCCTTCCCCGAGATTCCATCTATCTCTTTGCCAAATGTTATCGAAATCCGTTTACTGGTTTAGGCGTGAAAAGGTTACATAAAGACAGACATACAGAGTTACTTTCGAATTGTATTGGAACGATCCCGTTCGGAGCTAAGTTATAACAGCTGCACGGGTCGATCGATCAGGTTAAGCTACGTTTGCCGTGGTTGGTCTGTGGATAGGTGACCATCTTTAGATACCTCTCCGTGTCTCGGAGAGCACGTCCCGCTGTCATTTATAGATCTTTGGTAGTTTTTACGGGTCGTCAGAAGCCCGAAAGTCTGACAACCAGTCTTACGTATGTCCCAGTTACTGGGTTGTGGAGGTCAGTTAGGCAGTCGCTCCATGTAAAATACTGGTATTTAGCTGCATCCGGTTAGACTGGAAGCCGACCCAAACATAATTGGGAAAAGGCTGGGCAGGTCACTTTTAAGGAAAATATTTTCCGACTACGTCATAGTCAACATTTTGAATGAAAAGGTCAGTTCTAAAAGGTGACAAGCGCCGACTATGGGAAAAACATTGTTTGAAAATTGCGCTCCTAGACCGCACTGGCACTCCCTGAACGGCCAGAGGGCCTAGACAAGTGACAATCGCTTCGAAAGCTTTTCGTATTTCTACAACGACTTTCAACACGATTGACATAAGCTTGTCGATAGCTTATGTCAGTCCTATACATTTTTGCCTTTTCCATCATCGCTATCGCTGATAGAATGTCACTTTGTCTAGGGCCTCTGTACTGCTACCAACCTGTCTTTACTCCAAAGCATCAACTAACACCTTACACAACTTATGCTCCAAGGAAAAAATGAAAGAAATTCGTGAGATTCGCTAGAAAATTCTTCCAGTATTAGCTTTTCCTTCATTCTAAAATCCTGTGCGAATGAGTCTCGGATCTCGGACCGTAACTGGGAGTTAGTCGTAAACTGCCCATAAAAAATACTTTTCACTTTAGGACCCGCTCGTTAAAAGGCAGGTAAGTTCATAAATAATTTTATGTGCTCACTGTTACTGCTTTACGTGGTATACTGTACAGTCATAGAGAAAACGCATTACACTATGCATATTAATTTGTTGACTTGTGAGGTTTTGTTTGTGCGAGTAATTTTATATTCGTTTTGATTTATGTTTAAAATAATATCTAGAAAGGAAGAAAGAAAATATTTTATTTGGAACACGCACAGGAAAAACAAACAGTAATAAAAAAGTAAGTATTTATTTAAAATAAAATGAACAATTAAAACTAACAAAATACTTAAATAACGACCTGTACGAGGCCAAAAAGTCTATCTTAGCATAATGCAGCGATATTTAAAATATAAATACCGCTGCGCTGGTATTCGGACACGCCCACGTACATAGATAAAGCCCACTAGGGGATTACAAAATAAATAAATAAATAATCTAGTTAAATGGGTTGCAATTTTTTATTGAGTGGATTTGATTTATTTTGTAAACAGTAAGTAGTCAAGAAATTGGAGAAAATTAACATCGCAAGAGGAAACCAATTGTTTGTTTTAAATGCTGTAGTTTTCATACGTCTCTTTTGCCTATAAATTACATTAGATTCACCTAACTAATTAATGTAATTTTATTTGGACCTGCATCATAGCGTAGACTAGCAAACTATTTAATCAAATTAATTGTTTTTGCAAAAATAAAACTTGAAAAATGTTCACCCATTTTATTTTTCCATCGCAAAAGCGCTAACTGCAAACATTTCATCAGTCGAGTATACCATGAGAATCTTTGGCGATGTCATATCTTGTATTTTTAGAGACCAATTCACACCCGCCAGTTTGCACTTATAGGTACCAAAACCGCCTTTGGTACCTTGGACCTTATGTGGAATAAAAATATTATTACGGAAAAAGGTGGAAAATTATAACTCTTCTTGTGTTTAGAGGCTGTAAAAAGACTGTATTTAGCTTAAAAGTATTTTGTAATTAGCGTTTTCTTTATGATATTTTCTTTTATGCTGTTTTCTTGTTCATCTTTGGCTTGTTTCATCACCTCCTCCGGGTAAGTTCTGCTATTTAATGGCGTAACATATATTTTCGTAACCGATTAAGACTACCGGCTAGTTTTTTCATCAAGAGTAACAGCCAAAGTAACAGTCAACTGTTCTTCTGCGCTGCTGGATTTACAACCCTCGCCTCAGCGCCGAGGATTGAAAATACAAAAGTGAAAAATAACAGTTGACTGTTACTTTTGATGAAGAAACTGGCCGTTAGTAATTTGTTTCATTTTGACAGTTCAACAACATTAATTGCATTATTTACTTTGTTGAACAGATTTTTTTTCGAACTTATGAAACAATGGATTAGCAATTTGTTTCACACCGATTCCGATTCTGATTGATCGTGTATTACGCAATTAGGGTGCTGCAGGCGTAGCATGAGCACCGTTTTGTCGACGGAAGAGTAGACAAAAATGACGTTTCCTATAGACAGTAGACAGAACGAGACGGCAGCAAAATAGAAAGAGTCAACTGCACTTTTTACGAAATTCACTCTTTTACATAATTCGACTCAGAATTCTTTGTTTTATCATAGGATTTATCGGTTGTCAGTTTGATTTTGACAGTAAGGATAGAAAACTTTCTTCCGAAATAGTCTACATATAAAAAAAAAGACCTAGACAAAGATCGTTAGAAATGATATACAAAATGACAGATTGTAGAAAGATTTCTACGGTGGATGTCAAAAATGAAGAAACGAACTGTCACTTTGTATAGAAAAAGCTATGTCTATTCTTCGTAGAGATAGAAAGCGCCATGCTACGCCTGCTGATTAACGCTGGTTTATAATTTCATGCGAATTCTCTTCCATTTTTAGGATTCCGTAACCGAAGAGTTCCAAACGGAACCCTATTACTAAGCCTACGCTGTCCGTCTGTCCATCAGCGGGCTGAATCTCATGAACCGTAATAGGTAGACAGTTGAAATTTTCAGATTGTGTATTTCTATACCCAAAGTAATAAAAATAAAATAAAGTTATAAATTAAAGGGGGACCCCCTTTAATTTATAACTTTATTTTATTTACATACAAGAAACTTGTTTTTTTTTTGCGTTTTTTGCTAAATATTGTATGGTGGTACGGAACGGAACCCTTCGTGACCCGACTCGCACTTGGCCGGTCATCATCACCATCATCATCATCACCATTTAGCTCGTCTCTTGGCAGAGAGAGTACTCATCCAGCCGCTACCAGCTCCCTGCGAAGACCGTCGCTCCACCTAGCCTGGGTACGTCCTACCCTAACCTAAGTTTATTGAGTCGATGATATTGTCTGATAGGTAGATAGTGTCAATAGTGTCAACCAGTCTTACCAAGGGGTATCGTATTACCCAGTTACGGGTTGTGGAGGTCAGATAGGCAGTCGCTCCATGTAAACACTGGTATTCAGCTGCATCCGGTTAGACTGGAAGCCGACCCCAATATAGTTGAGAAAAGGCTAGGCAGATTGATTGAGGTAGATAGTGTCAATGAAACAGGCCACAAGTCTATTAATTTAAAAGAATACTTACGTAAGTAGAAGATAATTATTATTAACGAGTTCAATTCTTAGTATTTCTACCTAACTGAAGTATGGAAGGCCAAATGAAACGTATTTTCGTGGAAAAACTGCATTTTGAAGAATGTCTGTCTGCATGCGATGATTCAGTCCTCGCTTGTCGTTTGTTTGTGACGTCACTCTCAGTAAGTACTGATGTCACAGGCGGCCTTCTGAACTTTGACTGCGAAGAACATTTACATTTTATCGAAATACAAGAATCTTTATGGCATTTCAAGTGTTTTCTTGGATCGTTGATGCATAGGATTCTACGTCTGTTTTGATTTATCAGATAAACTGAGAGCCTAAGCCTGAGAGATACCTATTTCTCGACGGCATGTGAAGCTAAGTCAGAGGCCCATGGGTGGCTTTAAAACTCTGACAACAGGTTAGTCACTATCCCCACGAAAAGAAGAAGCTGTTTCAAGGTCAGAGGGCCTAGACAAGTGACAATCGCTTCGAAAGCGTTTCGTATTTCTACATCGACTTTCACCAGGATTGACATAAGCTTTTCGATAGCTTATGTCAATCCTATACATTTTTGCCTTTTCCATCATCGTTATCGCTAATAGAATGTCAGTTTGTCTAGGGCCTCTGTAATGTTCCCATCGTCAACCGCTGAAACACCTACACCTCTCTCAAATTTATATTAATTTTCTTGGCAAAAGAATACCTATTCCTGCACGACATTATTTATATAACAGATATTATTTACTCGAACCAACAAATCTACGATGGCTAGACACCGTGTTTCTGCTATTATAACGTTGTCTTGTCGACACATTTATGTCATATTGTGACATTTATACGATCTTTCCCGTGTAAATCCGACGCCACATATCAAGAGGTTCTCATAAAATGTTCTCCATGATTTGTTTGGGAAATCGTTACTTATAGGAAAACCCACGGATTGTGTCAAATTAACGGTTTTTCGTTTAGAGATAGATTGGAATTTACTTGCAGAAAAATGGGTTTGAAATACATATATAATTTGTAAATCTGAAAATATAACATTAGCTTTTTTTATGCTAAACCCGAAAAGGGGTCATTGTACTCATCATTTTGAACAACTTTTTCTATGGGACCAACATTGAAATAGCGAAAAAAATTAGCTGTTCTATACATTTGTGTTCACATAAATCGACAAAATGTATGGAACAGCTGATTATTTTTTCGCGATTTCAAAGTTGGTCCCATAGAAAAGTTGTTCAAAATGATTAGTAGAATGACCCCTTTTCGGGTTTAGCATAAACAAAAACTAATGTTGTATAAGAATTAATGTAAAATTTGTGCCAATGATTGCTCCCTTTAGCTATACATACCTACTGGACAACTTCATGGGAAACTTAAAATTCTTTTAAATAAGACTTGTTAACAAGCAACGTGCAGCATGCAGCAGTACCTACCTAAGTATGATACCTTGTTTTGTAAAACCTTGGCCTGGAATTACTTACCTACCCTAAACCTACATGCTTAAGTAGGTACTTAGAAATTCTGCCTCAAGAAAGTAATCTGAGGGCCTAGACAAAGTGACATTCTATCAACGATAACGATGATGGAAAAGTGCAACTGTGCAAAATGTATGGAACAGGAATATTGGAATGGAATATTACTTCAGTGTAGGAAAGAGATGAAGCTCTACAGGACGTATAGCTCCATCTCTTTCCCACACGAAGTAAGATTAAAATAATACGGCTGTAAGCGGTGGTGGTAGGCCCCCTGACGAATCCTGTTGAAAGTCATTCTAGAAAGACAAAACGCTTTGACAGCGATTGTCACTTGTCTAAGCCCTCTGTGCTCTGGTTTGGTTTGTTCAGAAAGGCAAGGAATTCTGCTGAGGTTGATGTTGAATTTACCGACATATCTACGAAATCAGTCTTTAATGTACCCTCTGCTTGTACTCATCAACCTCCACTGTGCGAGAGGAAAGTCCCGTCAGCAACTCGGTAACTTGGTAATATTTTGTTGACCAGACAGCCAATCGTTTTAAAAACTAGTACCTACCAACATAGTTCATTTCTTTATGAGGACAAACGAACTAATCACTAGGATGAAGCATATACGTAGTCATAGTATGTACGAACAATAGTTGCAATATACAGGTTTCATATATTAACGCTGCACGAGAGGGTTTAATCAAGTCGGAATGAAAAATGCCTGCGGGACCAACGCGGTGGGGACTCGACCCTAGTACCGTTCGCAGGAAAACTTGTGGACATTGTGGAATGTTGTTTTTAGACGAGTATATTTTTAGGGAGACCGGTATTATTCTAAGATTAATAATTTATGCAGTAAGTAGGTAATGGTAAAGATACAGGGTTTGTTTAACGTTGGTTTTATAATTGACTAGCTGCGCCCCGTGGTTTCACCCGCATAATTCTTGATCCCGTGGGTATATCGGGATAAAAAGTATTCTATGTCCTAAATTAATCATAGTCTACCCATGTGCAAAATTTCATCCAAATCCGTTCTGCCGTTTTAGCGTGAAAGCGCAACAAGCAAACAAACAAACTCACTTTCGCATTTATAATAATACTAGCTGCGCCCAGCGGTTTCACCCGCGTAAGTCTCGATCCTGTGGGAATGTCGGTTTATAAAGTATTATTATATCGGCAATGGTTGGGTGGCGGCTTTCTTCTGATGTCAGGGGAGCCACTGTCTTACCTACCACGTCCACGATGTGTCTATGTTTTGGCACAATCCTGATGATATTGAAGATGCTGAACATCTAATCCGATGCCCACTTCTGATAAAGGTTATCCTGTACCGTAACCCATTTGATTTCATCAAGTAAGATATTTAATTTATCCCAAAGAATCTGTCTAAATAATAAACAAAGAAGCAGCCCAGTCATTCAACAAATATTTACATAACAGTCAAAACAAAATAAACCATTAATATTAATTTATTGTCTACCTTCTCTGCTAACCGTACAGGGGTGGAAACGCAAAGGGTTGCAAGTAATGAGAAGAATGAAAAATGGCCGTGCTTGCGCGCCGGTATTTATTAAAAACTACAAAATTCTTGCCCCGAGCCCCTCTGAATTATGTGGGTAGTTGTTACTGAGAAGTTGTCCACTCTTTCATATTTTTCATTAGGCGTAAAGAAAGATTTTTATGATTTATAATTATAAAGCTAAATAAATGGCTTAGAATTATTTATTCTTTAAAAAAAATATATTAAAAAAAATTGCATAAAATAAATCAAATAAGTATAAAATAAAATAAATCTGCTAATAATTAAAATATCTTTCATTCATTCAGTAACAGACAACGCACTGCCTAGACCGCTGGGTCTAGAAGCCTGTTTGCACAAGAGTTCCTTTATCGAATTTGCTACACGAGCCTAGGAAATAAATTCTTGAATTTAAAATAGAATATTAATATTGTAGCATGTTCTATATAAAATAATTAATTGGAAATGAAATGTTAATCGTTTTAAAATTAATTATAATTACCTAGGATTTTTAGAAAAAAATATATAGGTAAGTAGGTACCTACTTACTGGTATAAAAAAATATTTTAAATTAGCTAAGTACCAACCTAAGCTTTAATTAAAAAAATATGTTAGTATATTTAAAATATTGAACGACTTTAGACAAAAAGTAAATAATTATGAGTAGGTATATAACCTAACCTAAAAGACGAAGTCGAATCACAAAATCTTCCAAACGGTAAATAAAAAATAGTAAAGACTCCCGCAGACAAGCGCGACGCCGAAAAGGCGAAGTTTTCATAGAAATTGGTTCTACTAGTCAGCGGGAGCTATAAAGCTGCAGAAAACACAATCGTACATCCAACACGGCTACAATTTCAACTCAAAACCTAGGTTTTACCGATGAATCAGCCGATGTTATCAATCGAAAAAATAACACGAACGATACCCGAACCCTTCCCGTGAATAATAATTGTACAGTTTCTAGGTATATCGCTAAAATCAGCTTTGTAACAGCTATCGTTGCAACTTCTGGACTAATTTAAATATACCCTTGGTTTGGTCCATGGTTGATTGGCCGGGAGGTCAGGTAATGTCGGTCGGTTGTAGCGTGCTAAGATCGGGAGATAGGGACATATTATAAATTGCCCTGTCCGTCTGTCTGTCTGTCACACAGCACGCGATGCGAAAAAGTTCGTTCGTGGAGTAAAGTTTGGATGTGGGAGCGAAAGAGCTTAGTGAGGATGTGATATGTTTGTTGTTAATTGAAACCATATGGTACCTAGTCTTTTGTGTCTTAAAGCTACGGCTTCCTTAAGGAGCGGTGGCCGCTAAATAGCGTTTGCAATTTACCGGCGAATAACGTCACTGAAACGTCATCATACGAACCTGAAACAGTTCCCTCGTGTGGAAATGATCCTGAAAGTAGCATCAATGTCATCTAAATCAACCGAATAAATGTAAGTAGTAATTGGAACAGAACGAGTAAGGATATAAAGATTCAACTGATTAGGTTTCCTAAGACAACGGTGGCCGTTATATAGCGTCTGCAATGTATCGGCGAATAACGTCACTGAAACGTTATTTAAGAAAGTAAGTTAGTGTTTTCTTAGACAGCGTTTTTCGACACCGTAAAGTCAAACCAGTCATGCAGTGGGCTATCATGTCCATGTCAGCCGTCAACGCGGCCTTTATGTGACGGCCACCGCTCTTCAAAGAAACTGCAGCTTTAGGAGACCATGTGTCATTTAGAAACCTTGAGTTTTACTTTCAAAACTAAACTAAAATTATCCCGAAGCTGGCCCAGTCCATCCCAGACCATTTTGAACAGGGATCTTCAAGTGGGGACGTCTGATACGCTGAACATTCACATCGCATCCCCTTCGCTACTGCTAGGAACTCAGCAAAGTTTAGGAAGCACTCAGAAGGGACTCGGTCAACAAGAAACTCTTATTATGCTAGAACTACCGACGAGAAATCTTGAAATTTTGTCATGTCGTAAAAACCGTGCGAACCAGGACCGCTCCGCTCTGGTTCGCATGGTTTTACGGCATTCTTACCTAACTTTATGTAAGTTTAATAATTAACACATGAACTTTCCGGAATAAATTCTCTAAATGATGTTGAAAACCTCATCAAAATCCTTTGCGTAGTTTACAAGGCGGACCTACCTATAGACAAACACGAAAAGCGACTTTAATGCAATATTGATTATTGTTATTCTACCGTAAACTGACTTTAGTCGTTGTCAATATAGAGATCACCCATGCTTTCCAACATCTCTCATGAATCCGTACACGGTGTCTCATATATGCCACATCCACAATATATCGATCAAATATGACTTAGTAGCTGCGTGGCTCGTCACGTCATTGTAACTGGTAATTTTAATTGTCTCCACCGCGAGGTGGGAAACGAACACACAGCCTGTTAATTTTACCATGTTATTCATAAATACAGTCGACCAGTGGAACTTGGAACGCGGTGGAGTACGGAACTGTAGTACCACATAATAATATAGCACAATGACCAATTAAACCTATAAGATCAATGTTGAACAAAATAAGGCACATCTCGTAGACTAATTTGACAGCTCTCAAACTTCAAATTGAAAAAAAAAAACAATCACTTGAAATGTCAAATTAGTCTAAGAGTTAAAAAACAGACTATAATGCCAATCTAATAGTATGTACTACGAGGTAGTTACAGGAGAAGGTAAACTTTCGTCTGTTCGTCCTAATCGCTGAAAATGGTACAATAAGCATGAACCATCAAGCATAATTTGCTATAGAGAATTCAAGCTTTATTTTGCATAAAATATTCTAATATAATAGTAGCTTCCCAGTAGTGGAAGAAAACAAACTCAAAAATATTCATCATCTGCCTAGCCTCTTCCCAGCTATGTTGGGGTTGGCTTCCAGTCTAACCGGATACAGCTGAATACCAGTATTTTACATGGAGCGACTGCCTATCTGACCTCCACAACCCAGTAACTTGGGTAACTGGTAAACTCAAAAATATTACCGCTTTATAATATTACAGTACTTATATAAGTACGTAGATTTATATGTTTTGTACCATTCCATGTTGAAATTTTGATTGATAGGTAATCTGGATTATAATTCTATGCTAAATTATGAGCAGTGTTCAGAAAATCTACAGAATTTTTTGGTAAGCATCTATTGTTCATGCCTTTGCAAGTTTTGGCTAGTGGCGCCACCATGAACGATCACACTATACTGGCCTCCCTATAACTAGAAGCTATTAACTAGTAAACTATCTGTTGTGTGCTGTATGCACTTGCAACTATGTTGGTAGTTATAATGCCACCCAGACTTGGCGGTGGTAATGAATGCAAATCGATCTTACTTCTTTATCAAAGAAGTTATTGAAAAGGTATGGAGTGCTTGGATGATGCCAGTCTGTCTTTTACAGGGTGGAACAGGACGCCGGAGGGCGAATTCCAAAATAAAATAAATTACATGAAGTATAAAAATAGTCCTGAGGGCCTGGACAAGTGACAATCGCTTCGAAAGCGTTTCGTATTTCTACAACGACTTTCAACAGGATTGACATAAGATTTTCGATAGCTAATGTCAGTCCTATACATTTTTGCCTTTTCCACCATCGCGTCACCACCATTCTATCAGCGATAACGATGCGCATCGTTATCGCTGATAGAATGTCACTTTGTCTAGGGCCTCTGGTTTCCTGGTATTCTTGGTGCTCGCCAGCTGCTGACCTGAAGCCACAATTCTCAGTTACATCAACCTTTTACTCTTTATTTTTTAAGGTAAGTACTTCATGTAATTTACTCATTTTTGTATTATGTTACAATTAAAACCAGTTTTTAGGAAGAACGCGTTTTCCCTAGTTCCCCTTTACTCTCTAGCCCTTAGTTTCTAGATGAGACGGGGATTCCCCTGGTAAAGGCATCAGGCATAATTATGCATGCGTTCAAAAATCGACTTGGGATAGTAGCGTATTTCGGAATGAACCCTTAGAATGTGTTGAAAAACCAACTGGGCGTTTTAAAATAAATTTAATGAATAATTGCATGATAGTACAACGAGCGCCGGTTAAGAGATTTTTTTTTTTGCAAACGTTTTATAATGGTTTTGATGTTTGATGATTTTGGTGTAGGAAATGACTTAGAATATGGGTGTTAGAATATTGGCCTATATATTATTCTCTATGTACGTACCTGTTACATAACGGCTAGTATATAATAGTAATATGAAAGTAGCCAGCTCGGTGTACGGCGGGCAGCCGGCCCGGGGCGTGTTTGCTTAAAACACACAACATCTACCTCGCTACTCATATAATGAACGAGGTATACTCGAAAACAGAAGTGGAATTAAAAGTTGGGCTATTTTGTAAAAAACTGAAAAACACTTACTGCCTGATTTGTGCCCGGTTGATGGCAATAGATTTTCAGACCGGTGGGACTCTCCCCTCTTACGAAGGTGGAAGTTTTCATACAAATAATCTAGTGTACCATTGGACGAACAGTTCAATGGTTCTATGGTTGTTTATTATTATTAATTTAATTTAATGCTAACTTTAGGCTCAGTTATATTACTACTAACATGGATGTTTATCTGAAATAAAATATTTGAATTTGAATAGGCTCGCCCCCTTTTACATGGGACTTAAACAACTGCAAAACAGTAAGTATCTACACCCACATTTCGCCATGTAGGTATACCTACATGGCGAAATGTGGGTGTAGATACTTACTAGGAACATCTCTGCCTAACCCTTCGGGGAGTACAGGCGTGATGCTATGTATGTATGTATGAAAAACCATTGAAGAAACTTCTTGAAAACCATGCAGTTAAAATTATGCAGATCATGAGAAACGTGCTACAACAATCTTTTGAGTCTTGAATGACATTGACAGGGGTCGTTGTTGGTAAACATTTTTGCAAAATTGTATAGAAAAATCAAGATGGCGGCGTTAGTTCCGATTTTGGGCACGCCCCAATCGTCCTTGTAGGTACAGTTCTAAGTTTTGATATCAAATCTCAACGTGGAAGGTGGGAACCGGAAATGACATTTCTTGAGAACGAAGTATTCCCGTTTGAGCACCTTTAAGCATTGCGTAAGAAATATTTATACCAATTTTCACTAGTTTTTTTGCTCATAATAGAGCTGTCTATCTGAAGTTTGTTTTAGTTAATTTTCTGTTTCTGCATTTGGCTTTCTTTATTTTACTGAGGCAAATAGCATTGGACACGAAATTCTTCTACCATCAGAAATCACCATATTACTTAACTTCTCTTCACGACGTCTGCTTAAAGGCACAAAGGACCAGACACGTTAAAAGGGCGTTATCATGAGAACACACACGGCTGTTCCTTTCTCTCATAAAAAGTAGGAAACTCTTTTTAACGGACATTGAAAAAGCTCGCGCAAATAAGACCTCACTTAGTTATCTGTAATCGTGCAGAGCTTTCCTGTAAGAGACTAGGTATTCACTTGATTTTTTAGGTTTTATTCTCTTTAGGTAAGGCAAAAGGCTCGCCCCCATATAAAGGACTCAAACATCAATCAATCTGCTTTTTCCAACATGTTGGGGTCGGCTTCCAATCTAACCGGATGCAGCTGAATACCAGTATTTTACATGAAGCGACCGCCTATCTGACCACAACTGGGTAATACGATATCCCTTAGTAAGACTGGTTGTCAGACTTTCGTGCGTCTGACGAACCGTAACGACTGTCAAAGATCCACGAATGATATCCGGGACCAACGGCTTAACGTGCTTTCCTAGCCACGGAGGAGTCTCGGTATGTAAAGATGGTCACCCATCGACGGACCAACCCCGGTAAGCGTAGCTTAACCTGATAGATCGACCCGTGCGGCTGTTATTACTTAGCCACGAGCTCAAACATAACTGGCGAAATGTGAGTCGTACCTACTATTATGGTGAATCTGTGAATTATGGAAGAGTTAGTGTTAGTTTCTTAGATGCGTAGGTACTATTCGCAACCGGCGAGCGTGTATGATCAGCACCCTAATTGCACAATACACGATCGATCACAATCTGAATCGTTTTGAAACAGATTGCTAATTCATTGCCTCATAAGTTCGAAAAAAAAATCTGCTCGACAGCGAAAATAACGCAATGAATGTTGTTGAACTGTAGCAGATTTATGAACGTTATCGAAGCAAAAGGAGTATGTTGTAAGGATCGTAGTTGGTGGCGTTCTGTAGTGTTTGCCTATGTGTGGCCATGGGGTGGCGGGAGTTTATGTACGAGTATGTAGGTATACAACCTTATTTTTTATTTATGCTAAACCCGAAAAGGGGTCATTGTACTCATCATATTTTGAACAACTTTTTCTATAGGACCAACATTGAAATCGCGAAAAAATATCTGCTGTTCCATACATTTTGTCGATTTAAGTGAACACAAATGTAGGGAACAGCTGATTTTTTTTTCGCGATTTCAAGATTGGTCCCATAGAAAAAGTTGTTCAAAATGATGAGTACAATGACCCCTTTTCGGGTTTAGCATAAACAAAAAATAAGGTTGTATATGTAGAAAGCTAAAATTTTACCTAACCATGTAAAGGAATATAACCAATTTTATATAACACCGTTATCCCCAATCCCTATAAGTATGCAAAAGATTAGGTTATTTATATCAAGATTAAACACAACATGTTTCAGAAAATCGTTTGAGCAAAATACGGCTTGCATAAATTGATTTAAATCCCAAGTAAAAATAGAATGGCTATAACGCCTGCCGCGACTGGCGCCCTGGTACCGCAAACCATTTGCCTTCATTCAATTCGATTTTCGCAATTTGTTCTAGGAAAAGGAATATTTTTTATATTTTTCTTATGTTTTCCGATAGGGATCGAATGGCTCAGGCAGTGCTCCGGTGTGTCACTTTGTTATGTTTATTTAAATAATATATTCTGCTATGGAACTTAGTGGGCCTTTTCTTTTTAGACAGATAGGATCTTCTTAATAAAAATATAGGTACAAAATGACTTTAGAACCTCTTTCATTCATCGTCGGTTAAAAATATTTTTATTTATTTATTTAAGACAACGCATAGCCTACACCACTGTGTCTAGAATCATGTAACTTTGCCCAAGAAAGACAGAAAGAAAGAACAAAGAAAAATATTTTATGTGGGACACGCACAGGATAAACAAACAGTAAAAAAGGAGCATTAAAACTAACAAATATTTATATTTTTCAAATAAACAAACGCAAAAAAAATGGCCAAAAAGGCTCCTACCTCAGCATAATGCTGAGATATTTAATAAAAATAAACAAAAATACAATAGAGGGCCTAGACAAGTGACAATCGCTTCGAAAGCGTTTCGTATTTCTACAGGATTGACTTAAGCTTTTCGATAACATATGTCATGTCAGTCCTATACATTTTTGGTTTTTCCATCATAGGTAGTTCTCGCTGATAGAATGTCACTTTGTCAAGGGCCTCAGTTCCTTATGCAACGAAGGTGAACAGGTAAGGGATGATTTTTGGATATTCATAACCTATTTGGGTTAAATAAGGAATAAAAGTTTGTATGGAAGTTTTTAATTTTTGCTGATGGGAAATTCCATCGGGCGCACGGTTTGTCATCTCATCAATTCCAATCATGATTAATTTATCGTTAAAGTCCACAGATGATGTGGTATGGCCTAGTTACCTAGTAGACTATATTACACTGCTCCTGGGAGCTGTTGGACATTTGTGCAATTGTTTTGAGAAATGTCGTAAAAAAACAAGATGGCGGCGTTAGTTCCGTCTTTGGCTACGCGGTACACCACTCAAGTCTGATAGACGCGGCGCTAGTGTCTATGTCACTGCATCAAATTGCATGTATAAAAATGTAGTTCCTCAATTTTTTGCCGGACTTCAGTGGTAAATATCCGGGTCCTTGAAGCGCTGTACGCACGGCTACACATCAAGCTACACATTTCCAGTATAAGCTGAACTCGCATCGTGCGGAAATCCTATTCAATGCGAGATCAGCATAAACTTGAAATGTATAGCTTGATGTGAGGCTGTCTTTTCGTATTTTATGGCATCTATCGTTCGGAAATTGTTTTTCAAATCACAAGTATGTAGATACAGTAATTTAATTCAAGGCAACCAATACCTTTCAAGCAATGCTGGCTGAAAGTAGAATACCTACGTGTTCTTCTTTTTCTGTGAAGAAACACTATTTTTGTGATTTAATTTCGAGTAAGTAGGTGCAATGCCAACACCGCTCCATGCTCTTTAAAAATCTGATAATATTGTGTAGGTGTATCACTCTTGTCCTCGTCTGTACTTCGCGGTATGTATGTAAACAGAATGTTTGCACATCGGTCGGTCGCAGGTACCTACCTACCTGATGTTTCATTCCGTACGGTTGCCCGACTGCGCCTCACAAAGGAGAGTGTGTGTTTAGTTCCACTTTGTGTTAAATAAGTCCAACTATAATGTGATGAAATTATTTCAATGAAGTGTATGAAACATTTATGTACCTACCTTCGTGGTTTTAGCGAACGCTTTCTTGAGTTGGTAAATAAGTACATAGTTAGAGAAAATCTCCTGAAACACCAATACCTAGAGCATTCAATAAAAGTTTAAATGGAGTTTTTAACAGGTATTGAAACATTATTCCATAGATTCGAGAAGTTGAAATTGTCGAACTAAAACTATCAGACTTATCGATAAGGTAACAATGATACATGGCCCGGCCCCCGGGAATATAGAACTACTTCAAGCGAATATCGATCATTATAAATCCTCCTTTATAGGTCACGCCAGGCCAGGCCAGCCGAGGCCCCAGTAGCAACCGATCTCTACGCTATCTAAGATTCCTATCTATCTAGATCAAATAATATTAATTTCAAGCACATTCTAACGTTTTTGCTCCAGACCACACACAGCCCTTTCTACCAAAACGTTCACCGCCATTCCTCGGATTCCCGCCAATCACCACCGTGACAGTTGACATTCCATACAAAATGGCGAAAGCGCGCGAAACGACCACAGCTTATAAACAATGAGGCGCGGGGCGGCCGCGCGGCGATATGCAAAAATTTAACGAAAATAAAATACAGAAATAAATAAAATAATAAAAAAAAATATAAATCCAGCCTTTTTGTTTTCCGTTCCTCGGATGGGCTCTCGATGTAAAAAAAGCGCCCGCTTCTAGACAGGCCGTCACTCGCGAGACGCATAAAGGCGTAACTGCACTTTTGCTTTACATTTTTTTATTTTATTTTCTAACTCCGTGTAAATTATAGGTTTGGGTAAAGATGATTGTTTAAAATCTTGAGTTAATAGAGGTCAGATTCGCTCCATGTAAAATATACCTATTCAGCTGCATCTGGTTAGACTGGAAGCCGACCCCAAAATAGTTCGGAAAAGGCTAGGCTAGATGATGATGCTCATCACAGATATCTAAAACATCATTTTCTGGTTTTTATACGTATTATTATGAAATAATAATCGTATAGACGTGTATTATTATTATTACTGAATTATTCTAATAGTGTCGTAAATAGAAACCTGTTAGTATCTTTGTTAATAGAAACATCATTATACCTACATAAACAAAACAATGAAATATACCTACATTGTTATGTTCCTAAAAATAAAATGGGGATAACCCATTTTCCTGTTTCAACATACTAGGTTATGGATTACGATACCTACATAACACTTGACAACATTTAACATTATATTCCCATATATTTATCATTTCATTTTATTGAAATTATTATGAAGGTTTCCGCAATTTTGGTTGGATACAGTCTTAAAATAATATTCCATAATACAAAACCATATTTTTCTATAGACATAAATGACAAAGATTAAAAAATTGCGTTTAGATATAGCAAAATTTTATATACCTATTTATTGATCACGCAATGAACTTTGATATAACCTTCAATTTAAAGTACCTTGAGGAAGTTAAAAGCTTTGTTCGGCAATAAAAACGATGCCAGGAAACTACGCGTCTATTGCAAGGTTACTATTTCTTTTATAAACCTCTGTTTTGTATTCTATCGGTTTTTTAAAAATGTATTTTATCATTTTTATTTTTACGAAATAAGTACCTATGCACTACAAAAACTTGAAACTTTTGTTTGAAAACGCTTCACTAGTGAGAATGTACAACAATTGCACATCAAGAAGTCACTACAAAGATAATATATTATGTAGAATTCTAAAAAGCATATAACACCTAGTTTGATTTTTAGCAGCTTTTGAGGTGGTCGTGGCGCTTTCGAAGCGATTGTCACTTGTCTAGGCCCTCAGTGTTGTTAAGTTGGGGTCGTGGCTAAATAATATCAGCCGCACGGGTTGATCCATCAGGTTAAGCTACGCTTGCCGGGGTTGGTACGTGGATTGGTAACCATCTTTACATATCGAGACTTCTCCGTGCCTCGAAAAGCCCGCTAAGCCGGTGGTCCCGGCTGTCATTTATGGATCGACGCGTGCGGCTGTTATTATTTAGCCACGACCCCAAAAAACTTAACAACACTGTACTGAGGGCCTAGACAAGTGACAATCGCTTCGAAAGTGTTTCGTATTTCTACAACCACTTTCATCAGAATTGACATAAGCTTTTCGATAGCTTACGTCAGTCCTATACATTTTTGTCTTTTCCATCATCGTTATTGCTGATAGAATGTCACTTTGTTTAGGGCCTCAGGTTACTTATTCAAGAAAAGCCAGGTACATCGGACTCCTCACAGGTGTTGGTCAGTAGCTTCCTTGGGCTCTCTTTGCTATAGGTTAGAACATAAACACGAAGTAGCCAAAACTGAAGGAAACCGGAGTGTTCAGTAGCGGGGCTGTGCGCCAGGCGCGCGATATATCAAAGTGGGCAAAAGTACATTCGCGCTATAACTACGTAGGCGCACAGCGACCGGGACGACGCGGGCTTAAGGAACGTCCTCCATGGTGTGTGCGAAGCTATGGTGGAATTTATAGCTGTGGGAAGAGTTTTGATATAAGTACGTCGATTCTGTAAAATTCAAACAACAACTCGCATCTCATATCGCTATTCACTCTCACTTCGAATTTTGAATCGGGTTCGAGTGCGAAGTGAGCGTCGAAGTGACGAGGGAATTATTCGTTTAGTCGCGAAAACGTACCATACAGACAGACAGACAGAGTTACCTACTTTCGAATTTATAATATTAGTATGGATTAGTAAGTTTCACACTAGGTAAGGTCCAAAAGTAAGTCAACTCATAAATTGTGTAGATTACGTAATAATAGGGAATATGCATGTATTTTTTTAATTTTTTTTTCGATAGTTTACATCGTCAAATAATAGTTAAAAAAAATTCGACGGCAAAAAAGCAATTTAAAGTACTTAAAAAAAATTATAAAAATATCCAACCGATCTGGGCTATTCAAACACCCGCAATTTGGCACGCTTGGTGTGGTGACGTCACAGTCCGTGAAAACAAACAAGCAACTGTCAAGTCAATGTCAAACACTTATTTCTGTAGGAGTTTTTGACAATGACTTGACACTTGTTGACTGACTTGACATTGACATTTTGATTGTTATCACGGATTGGTACGTCACATACGCTCTTAGCTTTTCAAGTATTTGAATTACCAACAGTTTTTTGGCACTTTTTAAAAATTAATTTCTCGCTCATAAAGAAATTTTATACAATTCTGAAGTAATATACTTTATTAAAAAAAATACTTAATACTTGACCCATAATTGAATCACATGCATAATATTCCCTATTATGTATTTAGGTTGACAGTGGAAAAACTATGGCCTTGAACTGGCCTAGCATAGTATGGAGTTTAAATACAATTCGAGGCCAGCTTATACTGGTTTTGTTATCACTGATATGCGGCCTACGGTAGTGTAGGTTTAAGTTTTTTGGGGATGGATTTTGCTTGTCCACGCTCTTTCATAAGATACGACGCTCACCTGGTGTTGTGACCTCCAGGGTGAGTAAGAGTGGCACATAAATCTTTGCCAGGGACTACAAGTAACTTCCTTCAAAATAAAAAATAATGGGGTAAAAAATATTCTATAAGTAAACATAGGGAGTACGTAGCTGCCTGCCAGGGTTGCTGGTTAGTCCGAAAGGGATACCGGGACCTTGGCAACAGGCAACTGAAGGAAAACGGGTGGGAGTACGTAGCTGAAGTTGTGAATTTGGACAAGGCTAATGAATAGCATTGATTCATTTTCGGGTAAACATGTAGGTAAATAAATTAGGTAAATCAATGAGACTCCCATTGTATACTGAAAATTAAAAAAATAAAAATTCCTGAAGCTGCAAAACTCCTATGACTGGAACACAAGCTTTGCACGTAGAGGAGCGCAGCCGACCGTCGTGCAAGACAAGGACGGAGAATAAGACGAAGGGTTGCTCCGAGACCAGCCAAGTATCGAGTTTCTGTTCCCGCATTTATGCCAACAGAAATACGGTTCACTATGGACGCGCACGCCCATAAAGTAGCGCATTTAAAATACACGCCAGAGAGATAAGGAATTTATTTAAGAGCTTCACGTTTTCGCATTAAACGACCAAGTTTGATATCGATTTTTACACCAAAAAATCGGTGATTTTTTACTGATCATAAACATATAAGTTTGTGTGGAGAATGTTGCAAGTTACCCGAGTTATAAACGTTGGAAGTTGAGACCAGAGATGGAATTATTCTCGACCTCGAATACGTTACTTTATGGAAGCTTCGTAACAATAGCAGCAAGGGGGGAGCGGCGCGCGCATCAAGTACCGTATACCGTTGTTCGCGGACGTTAAGATAATAAATCGTATACTTTATAGACGTTTCGCCTAGAGAGGATATGCCAAGATAACAGTAACTTTCGTGCGGCCCTGTACGTTATACAGTAGGTATATGTTTTTTTTTCTTTGGACGTCCGTCTTGGCCCTAGGCAGCGCCTAAAATAAATTAAAAAAACGAAGAACTAATATTTAGCGTTCAGATTTTGAAAGTGGAACGCTGCGCGATAAGAATAATAGAAAAGAACATTCTGTTCATATATTGCAATATTGGCTGTTGCAAGTCATGTGCGTATACATTATTGTATGTGTAGAAATGTTGACTTAACCTGGGCAATATTTACTTATATTTTATAGAAAAAAAAATGTTCAGAAAAACCTATTTTCATTACAGAGTGAGTACTTAGTAGGAAGAGCCTATTCTGGGTCAAAACTGTAGTTTAAAAATGATTAAAACTGCAGTAACCAAGTGTGAAATCGTAAATCATTTCCTAGCTACTCATACCACATTTATCTTTTACGACTTGCACGCGATGATATCATCGGCTTTTGCGTTTTTGCACAACAAAATATAAATGATATGCGTCTTTTACTCTTATATTATAAAAATAATAATAATAATTTAAAAAAAAACTTTTGTGTTATAAAAAATTTGCATTTGCACACATTTTATAGAAGACCAATACTTATTTAATAAAAAAATGTTATTGTATTATATTAATTAATAACAAATCGTATTGTGAAACAAAAGATTACTTTCCATGAAGGTAGGAAATTTTATTAATTATATTTTACTAAATAAGTAGGTAAGTGCATTTTTTTTTTGTTTTTAATATTTATTATTTAGGAATAAGTTTCAAAAATAACAACAAAATAACCATCTTTTTTTTGTTCCAATGGGCCATAGAAAATAACCTATATAAGGGTTGGTCAATAAAAAATAACTATTAACTGAAGGCCAAAAGTTTCCCCTGAAACAAACCAAGCAACCGGCAACATAGAAAAAACTAAGATAAAGAAATTGCTTCTTGTTTTATTAAAAACTTTCTCAAAGAAACTTTTTTCTTTCGTAAAAGAAACAACCTCGCTATCTTTTCTTTTAAAAGAATTGGAGCCAAGTTTATGCCAAAGCTATGGACTATGGTGCTAATGGAATTAATTAATACAATTATTCAACTTCGCAGGCCTGGCATATTGGACTCTATGGGGCGGGGAATTAATGCTTGATGGGAGTAAAATGGCTCGTTGCTAAATAGTAACAGGCGCACGGGTCGATCGGTTCTTGGATGGGTGACCATTTTTACATACCAAGACCCCTCTGGACTTCGGAAAGCATGTTAAGCCGTTGGTCCCGGCGTCTATTGTATTTTATATTGGATTTCCGTACAGTCACGCCTACTCCAAGGGCCTCACGATCAATTCTACGTAGTCCCGAGTTGGAAACTGTAAACTGTAGTGGTATTCTGTAAAAATATCACCGTGAAAACTTAGGTGAAGTTAGCTGTCACTCCACCTGACGCTAGGGATTGACAGCTCACTTCACACAAGTTTTCACGGTGAGGTGTTTACAAAATAGACCGGCTAAGGCGTGAAGTTTTGTTAATTCTGAACAATCGAGGGTTGCGCTATTGTCAATGGCCCAGAAATTGGATTTTTCTGAAATTATGTTAACTGTATTGAATGACTCTTTCGTGAAATCATGAATTTTGACACTTATATGAACTTATGGAGTTGTATTGCTGATTCTAATGATTATAATTCTGAAAATCCATATTTTTTACGGCCGCGAATCATATTTTTATTGATTTATAACCTGACACTGACCTGTAAATTGCAAAAAAACGTAAGAAAATTTGAATTTCGCGGGCTTCCTTATCGCCCCCTTAGATTTTCTGCCAACGAGTTCTTACGTCTAACAGTACAGCTAAAACATACGTTATCTTCAATACTACAGAATCGCACCAATGCAACTATGACTGGACAAGGCTACAAAACCGCGGAAAGGTTCCTTTCAATGTCCACAAAACTAACAGACAGATAGCCTATAGCCGTCCACCTACGATGCACCTATTTTGCATACATATCGGTAAATGTTGCATACATACGTATACATAGACAAACATACATGGGTACAAAGTCTGTCGGTGACAAACGCGCGTGCGTGTCGCGGCGAACCGTTATTTGGATGACACAGTCTTGATACTTTTTATTTTTTCATTTCAACTTTATATTATTACAAAGTATTCGATTTATTTAGTAAAGGTAATATAAACAATATATTTATTATATAACTAACTATTTATTAACGAATGAAATCCAAACTAATATAAATGAAAACTAACTATAAAAATAAACAATTAATAACTAAAATATGGCGTCGAAAAATTCCACCTCATCGCTGTCGGCTGATAATAATGTACCCAAGAGACTGACGGCATTGCCACGTTGTATAGCAATGCTTAGCCTCTGACCAAGGTAAAAGCCAGTTTTGTCTTGATACTGGACATTGATAACATGACTTAAAAACAATATTATAAGGGGAGGGGCTTGTGGCTAAGTAATTACACCCGCACGGGTCGATCGATCTAGGTTAAGCTACGCTTGTCGTGGTTGGTCCGTGGATGGGTGACCATCTTTACATACGAAGCATACGTTCCGTTGGTCCCGTCTGTTATTCGTAGATCTTTAACAGTCTTTTCAATTTTGGTGTTACAATTTTGAAATATTATTGTAAACATTTTGTTATATGTAGTTTAACGACTCTTTGACTACACTTTTATTATACAGTATGTAACAAAAACCCTGTCGGATCCTTAAGGGTATTATTTGGTATAGTATTGTGTGCCCATATACGTAACCATTTCATGGTTTTGAGATTATTATTTTTCCCCAATGAAAATAATTAATTTAAAAAAATAAAAATAAACTTATCAAAGGCAACACTTATCCTCGATAAAGTTCATGTGTGTGTGTATTTGTTTTCATGTGTTCATGTTCTACAATTTGAAGCCGCCCGAGCGGGACGGTTTTTATGATTCTTTGACATGAGCCGCCCGCCTGCATTGTCGCTTGCCGCCAAACAAACTTATAGCTAAATAAACCTACGTTATGCCTACGCGTTGTTATCAGCTGATTTGAGCTGATATCGTTTAGGCATAGTGAACTTGACTTCAATTTCTGTTCATCAAGAAACAATTAATTGAAATAAATGTAGCCCAGAAAAGGGCTTTTTAAAAATGTGCTTTTGGCACAGAAATGAAAACAGACACAAGTGAGCTAAGAAAAAGGTACTTACCGAATTTTGGTATTAGTTTATTAAAACAGTAACTTGTTGTTGTTGGATACCTCGGCGATCATGCTCCACATGTCTACCTCCAACACTGATACACATTCGACACCTTTTTATTAAATTGTCACGTACTCTTTGCAGCGCACTTGTGTCTGATTTAATTAAATTGAAAGCTGCTACAATCCGAGCTCTTACTTCGATTTCCGAATCACACTCTTTTTTAAAAACCATTTGTTTGACATGACCCCATAAATAGAAGTCCAGAGGCGTAAGATCGGGAGACCGTGCTGGCCACGAAACTGGTCCCCCCCGGCCAATCCATTGCCTCGGGAACTGAGCATCTAAATACTCGCGCACCGCACGCGAGAAATGTGGAGGCGCGCCGTCATGTTGAAACCACATTGAGCGATGGAAATTGAGGTCTATTAAAGGATCCAACTCTTCACTCAGCTCTTCACTCAAGAAAGACAGGTAGTTTGAACCATTCATTGTGGGCCTCAAAAAGTATGGACCAATAATCTGGTCTCCGAGGATACCAGCCCACACGACGATGTTGGAAATTACTCGGTTTCATAGCTAGCGGGTTTTCGAGCGCCCACACGTGTTCGTTGTGGCAGTTGAATACACCTGTTCTTACAAACGAGTATTCATCGGAGAAAAGCACGCGATTCAAGAAACCTTCATGTTCTTCGACTTTTCTTAAGATCCAATTACAAAATTCCATTCTTGGTTCGTAATCAGTGGGAAGAAGGGATTGAACCCGCCGGTAGTGATAAGGGTGCTGACCATCTCCCTTCAGCACTCTCCAAACCAGCATGTGATTAGTGTCTAGTTGTCGAGCAACAGAGCGTGTGCTTTGCGTGGCGTCCGCCGCAAACATATCCAAAACTTGTTCCTCGATATCCAGGTTGCGCTCTCGTGGTCTTCCAGTATCAGCGCGCTGTGTCTCGTGGCCATGAGCACTGCCTGTGGTGAACACACGGTTATGTAGACGTTGGAACGCACGCTCCGACGGTACTGGCACACCTGGCCTGTGAAAACGCACCTCATAATCTCTACGCGCAGCTGCATAATTACAATCGGCCTTGCCTAAGCACATTAACATATTAAAATATTCCCGATTGGAATATGACATTACGGACGTCCGATCGAAAGGAATCTTCACGAAAGACTGACTAGCAACAAGCGTACAGACACGCGCCGCATCGCACGGTAGGCAACCAGTCGGCTACATCAGACAAGTCGGCGACTCGCTAGAGAGCACCGACAGCGCGCCCAGTGTAGGGCGGTATCCTTTGAAATAAAAATAGGTAAAATAAAAAAATTTCCCCGGTGAGTGGAATGTTGTCAATTTATGAAAATTTGCCGTATTTAGTGTGAATGTCGCATGGTTTATAAAAATAAAATAATCATTATCTTTTGATTTTTATGAGTTACATTTTTAAATATATTTTTTATAGTACGTATGTTAACCCAGGAATACGCCTTTAATGGATCGGACAGGGTTTTTGTTACATACTGTATACTAGCTGTCTCGACAGTGTCCTGTCAAAAATTTCAATCCATAGAAAAAAGCACTTTTCCGAAATTTTTCAATTTTCCTAAAAACCTGGTTTGAAATAATAATGAACATTTTAAAATGAAAAATAATTAGATCGGCCCAGCAGTTCTCAAGTGATGCGCTTTACCAACGAACAGCATTTAGTTTTAACATAACATACCTGTAATCCCCAATGGATTAGACAGAAGTATATGTACCTATAGTAATAGTAATAATACGCACTAACGTAATAATCACTTATTAAATTGTTTTCTTTCAGATATTTGTATGGACATTTTTTCAAATTATATCGAGTTTAATGGATGATTCATCCAAGTATCAAGTCTGTTCGTACTACCGACTGTCGTTGTGTCCGTCCCACTCCACGGGTGGACGGTCCAGTCCACATTACGTGTACCTACCTATACATAGGTACCTACTTATACTTTGCTATTGATAATCTCTATGTTGTTTACCTTTAAACTGAAAGCGTATCCACGCTCATACTTCTATACAATGTCATCCTACATCACTTTGTCAGCACCCTACATTCCTTGACAGCATATGCAAATATCGTTACACTTTTACCTTAAAAGGTAAGCAAGGTAACCGGTCGTCTACTGGTGAACACTGAGTTACTGCTTACCGCTCAGTCGTCGTGTATGGTAAATAATGGTAATAGAATATCGGGTTAAAATGGTAATCACGAATAAGTAGGGAGTGGTTAGGTACTGCTGGTTTGTTGTCACGGAGGAAATACAAAATGGAGTGCGCACTTCTCAAAAGTTGGACTCAATAAATGACAGACTTGTTAGACGGTTTGGGATTCTGTTATTGTGTTCATTATGTAGATACGATGCTATGTAGAAAAACTCATACGCCACGTTTTTCAGTTTCCAGCTGCTAATCAAAAGTAACCTAGGTAGACCTAAACGCATACATATTTGATTTTTAATTTACCCATTGAACTAATAGAATTCATTCTCTTAAGTGAACTTTTAATAAGAAGGAAATATTAATAGTAATTTTATTTCCCAACTTCAGTACACGTTACATCAATAACGTCTCAAACCCTGAACTAAGACATCCTGTATGATAGGGGTCGAATAAGTCGCAAAATTTCACCTACAACAGCGACATTTTAGCCGACGTTAAACATATCGAGCACCCTCAGCCGTCAGCCCTGCTACTCATGTTGCTGAATGACTATTATTATTGCCAAAGCACCAGCTATTGCGGCATATAAGACAAAGATGACCAGTAACGATCACCTTCACCCTAGCCTTCCATACCCATATCGCATCGTATCGTATATATTACCAAGTAACTAGAGGTGGAGATCAGATATGCAGTCGCTCCATGTAAAAATACTGGTATACAGCTGCATCCAAATAGACTGGAAGCCGATCCCAACATAGTTCAGAAAAGGCTAGGTAATAGATGATGTCACCCTAGCCTTCCATGCGCTCTCTACTCCGTGTCAACCCATCGCCTACAAAGCTGTCAGTCGTCTGTAACAAGTTGCCTCTTCCGCGATGATAAGTATATGCCTACATATGCTGATATAACGTGTTTCCATTTAATTCCCACATCAACTACTAAATTAATGGTGTTTTGTTTTAGATACTGTCAAAATATTATAATGTTATTTTGAACGTTTTATTTTTTGTAATAGTGGCTGGGCAGGGTCGGTATCAGAATGACAAAGTCAAAGTCAAAGTCAAATAATTTATTTCAAATAGGCACATAATATGGCACTTTTGAACATCAAACAAAGAAATAGAATTGATTCTAGTTGCCCCTTCCAAAAGGTAGTTTTCGTATGGAGAAGAATGGGCAAGAAACTCCACCGTTACTCTTTTAAAAATGTTTTACAATATTTTGTATACATTAATTATATAATTATATGTGAAGACGATGCATCTATAATAAGATTACTGTACCACAAAAGGTAAAAAGAATTATAAATGGAGCAATAATGAATAAATTAATTACCAGATACATGGTGCTCACATATTCACAAAGATTGTAAAAGTATACGATATTACAATAGTCCTAACATTGTTACAAGTAGTACATACAAATAATAAATAAAAAATAAAAAAAAACTAAATTAGCTATCAGTTTGATTTTGTCCAGACACTAAATCGTCCTATGGAGCAAGACCAGCATGTATCCAAGCATTCTTATCTTGGATATAATCCTCTAATTTGTAATAAGCTTGTTTACAAAGTGTACTTTTTATATGAGTTTTAAATTTTCTTTCATTTAATTGCAATATTTCACAAGGTATTTTGTTATAGCATTTAACGCAGTACCCCATAAAAGATGTTTGTACTTTAGCTAATCTGAAAAATGGTTGATCTATTTTATCTTTCTTTCTAGTATTAAAATTATGTCTATCACTTATTTTATTAAAAAGATTTAATTTTTTTCTTACATACATAATATTCTCATAAATGAATTGGCAAGGTACCGTCATGATATTAATCTTTTTAAATAGTTCCCTGAGAGATTCGCGGTGACATAGATTATAAATGGCTCTGACAGCTCTTTTTTGCAAAATAAAAATGGATTCAATATCAGCAGCCCGACCCCACAGTAAAATGCCATACGACATAATGCTGTGGAAGTAACTGAAATAGACCAAACGCGCGGTTTCTACATCTGTTAACTGTCTTATCTTTCTAACAGCATAAGCGGCCGAGCTTAACCGCCCCGCAAGAGATTTTATATGAGGTCCCCATTGTAATTTCTCGTCTAGCGTGATTCCCAAGAAAACTGTTTGATTAATAAACTCCAGTTTTTCTTATGATGTCACATTCGCTACTTCTAACATTAGGTAATTTAAATCGAATACATTTGGTTTTTTTTTCATTTAGTCCCAAATTATTTACCGTAAACCAATCTTGTACCTGAAGAATAGAGCTATTCACGTCGTCAAAATTTTGTGAACGTCGATTTATTTTAAAAATCAATGATGTGTCATCTGCAAATAACACCATCTTCGGTTGATTTAGAAGTAATTGGGGTAAATCATTAATATAAACTAAAAAGAGGAATGGACCTAATATCGAGCCTTGAGGAACGCCCATTGCCATTTCAGACCCCAATGAGTTTACGCCGTTTACTTGAACTTTAACTTTTCTTTCTTTCAGATATGATCTTAGTAAATCAAGAGCTGTATTCCTAACCCCATAGTGCTCTAGTTTCAACAGAAGTGTATCATGGTCGACGCAATCGAACGCCTTCGAGAGGTCGCAAAAGATTCCAATGACATCTTGTGCTTCCTCCCAGGCGTTAAAAATGTTCTTTATGAGGGTGACACCGGCGTCAGTGGTACAACGCCCTTTGGTGAAACCGTACTGATGTTCATGAAAGATGGAATTTTTATTAAAGTGACGTAACATTTGATTGAGCATCAACTTTTCAAACACCTTACTGAGAACTGGCAGAATTGACACAGGCCTATAATTGTTGGGTTCCTTACTATCACCGGATTTGAACAAAGGAACTACTTTACTGTGTTTCATGAGATCCGGAAAGACTCCTTGGTCTACACTGGTGTTAAATATGAAAGCTAAATAGGGCGCAATGGTTTCGATGATAGATCTACAGACTTTTACAGACATTCCCCATAGATCTTCTGTTGATTTAATTTTAAGATCTTTAAAAGCTTTTATAACCGCTTGGGGGTTTGTATGCTGAAACCTAAACTCCAAAGGGCATGCCTTTACATTCTTTCTAAGTAAGGCAGCAGAAAGCGCGGGTGAGGAATTTAGAGCTTCAGTAGTTTTAACTGGAATATTTCCAAAAAAGTTTTCAAATTCCTGAGCTATTTCTACATTTGAGTTGATTGGGCCATGTGCAGTCTCTAAATTAAATTCAGTACTACGCTGTTTTTTCCTACCTGTTTCATTATTTATTATTTGCCAGGTAGTTTTTATTTTGTCATCAGCTGATTTTATTTTATTGCTAATGTAAAGAACTTTAGCTAATTTGCACACATTTTTAAAAGTTTTAGAATATTTTGCTATTGATTATTTTGACTGGATCGCGAATAGACCACGTTCGCTCGCGCTCACGCTCTTCGTCCAAATCTCAAAATACCTAAGTCGAAAATTACTACATCGCAAAAAGTCCGAACAGTTTTGTAGGTACATATTATAATACCCCCATACAGGGTTGATATCAGAATGACTATTGGTATTTCTGATCATCAGTTAGAATCTAGTTCTTCTAACTGATGATCAGACAGCTGTGTTGCTGGGGAGTTTGCAGCGCCACTTGTTCTTCCCAGCACTAGGAAGCGGTGAAGGGTAGGCGTTTTGGGGGACTGTCTTATGTAATTGTGCTGATCCTCAGCCTAGTTTCAATAAATGGTTTTTGATTCTGATTTTGTTAAGACGTGAGCCTGTCCTACCAAAAAGTATTAAGACCAGTCAAATCAATATTCTCAAAACACAGCTTGGTATATTGATTTATACCTTTATCGCCAGAACTCTACAATAGCTAGGAATTTTCTTGTCAATTGTTCAAGAATTGCAGCATACCTGACATATGATTGCATGCCGTAACATTCGATTACATTACTTCACTTACAACACACGTAACAAACACATTTTGTAAGTGAACAAAATGCAGTTCATCCAAAGATTGTTTTTATAACCGACTTCTTCAAAAAGGTGGCAAAAAACGAAAATTCAAAAGCAAAGACACCGACTTCCGAAATTAAAGTTAATTTTCACTTTGTTAGTGTTTTTTTTGGAAGTCGGTTGTTTTTTTTTTGTAGACAGTTTTATGTTCTAATAACATCGTCTAGAAATGGTCTTGTTTTGCAAGGAGCTCGTGGCGTGGCTTCCCTCCCCGTTATCTCTCTACCATAAAATAGTTATTTATGCAACTGTTATATAATAAGGGGTAATAAGGGGGGGGTGCATTATTAAAACACGAATGTGGGTTGATAATAGTATCACATGAGTGTTTTAATACCTAATTATTAACAGTTGCATAGATGATTTTATCTACCCCATGATATGAATCTTCTAAGCTTCTTTGCAATACCAATATCGAACAAAAATGGCGCGGTACGACGTGAATTCGAATTTTTCGAATTCGAATGTGTTTTGTTTTTAAATTACGGTGCTTTGTTAGTGAAACGCTCGTGAAAGACAATGTTTTTTTTAAATGAGTTGCATTATGAAATTCAGTACAATATTATAACACCCGTTTGGATGATATTATGGTTACTATGACACTGCATGTTTTAATGTTGGCTATAAGCTAACTGTTTCAGAAACTTTTAAAGAGGATTTATAGCATGGGTGTAGATAAATTAATAATTTGATAATTCCTTAATACTTTATTGGTTAGATAACGCTCTTTGTAGGAAGTAAGATTCGTGAGGGACTTGTGGCTAAATAGTAAAAGCCGCGTGGGTCGATCGATCAGGTTAAGCTACGCTTGCCGCGTTCAGTCCGTGGATGGATGACCATCTTAACATACCGAGACCCCTGCATGCCTCGGAATTAGTCCTGGCTGTCATTCTTGGATCTTTGACAGTCGTTACTTGTCGTCAGAAGCCCAAAAATCTGACATCTGACCAGTCTTTCCAAAGCGTATCGTGTACCCAGCTTTAACTGGCTTCACTTAAAATATTGGTATTCAGCTGCATCCGTTTAGACTGGAAGCGGTTAGGCAGATTGATTTCGATGGGATTTCCGATCTGTTAAAACGACGAAATTCTTTATAAACTTTCATCCTCTATTTAACCCATTTCACTTTCGTTATAATAAGGAGCTCTTGTGTGAAATTTCATGCTTCTAGACCTAGCGGTTTAGGTTGCGCGGGCGCTGATAAGAGGCAATCTAAGGAAGCTTGTCTTCAGTCAAGCCTTCTTTGAACATTAGCCTCTTGCCAGCGCCAAAAAAGAAAAAAAACAAATGCACAACCCAATCTTTATCTACCATTTAACAAAACACAATTGCATCTCTCTAAAAACCTAATAAGTAGGTGAAGTATTTAAAATAATTTTATAATTAAATATCTTCGGTAACAACCCAATGTTTTTTTATGTAGATGTATAATTTTAGCGTTGTTATAGCCAGTGATCCTAATTGTAGCGTCGTAGCTGGATGTCTGCTGGTTCCTATCGACTGGGGTTTGAGTGCCGCGGGCGAGGTTTGACTGGGAGGCTCGATGTATTGTTGGTGAATTTGATCCATTGGAGATTTAGAATTTATAATAGGCACTACTAGAAGAAACTTAAACTTTAGCATTCAATGGTTACATAAAACCATGACAAGAGGAGGCTTTGAATTAACTAGGAAAATTATACTGATCGGACTAACTTATTTAGAGAATGTAGAGGTACTTAAAAAAAAGTACAATGATTTGACAGATGTCATGCGAGCGCGCCAGGGACTGAATCATAGATAACATTTTTTTTATGATGAAGGCTTTCATCTTAAAAATATTACCTAGGCGAGTTGCTGAAAAGTGCAAACTACATGTACATACAAAATGAGGGCGAGATTATAAAGTACTAGCTTCCGCCCGCGGCTTCACCCGCGCACAGATATTATAATACTACGACCCACGTGTTATGTCGATAAAAAAGTAGCCTATGTCCTTCCCCGGGATGCAATCTATCTCCATGCCAAATTTTATCGAAATCCCTTTAGTGGTTTAGGCGTGAAAAGGTAACATACAGACAGACAGACAGAGTTACTTTCGAATTTATAATATTAGTATGGATGGATTTATAATATTAGTACCTATGGATAATCATAGAATAACTTTTTGGTCGTAAATAAATTAACAGTTGGCTTCATTTGTATTGCACTGTGCAAGGCATAACTTTCATTACTGTGTTCTTCAGGGAAAACTATTGGAGTTTTCTATTCGTAAGCCGAAAACAAGAATTTCAACTTATTCAATTAACGGCCAACAAATTGATTCTTAGGTATACCTTATGGCTTGAATATTCATTAAAAACTAGCTGCTGGCTTCCGTGTGTGGACCCTCATTATTTTACTAAAATCCAAATAACCTCCTTATAACATCAGCTATCTGCCAGTGAAAGTTCCGTCAAAACAAGTACAGGCGTTTCGGAGATTAGCCGGAACAAACAAACAGACGTATTCGTAAGCCAAAAATATTTTGTTATTAAGCGTACCTTAAATAATTTCAATAAGCATTTAGTAAAAAGGTTATTTTGACATAACAAACAAACAGACACTTCAATTTTATTTACTTGTATGTAACAATATGAATAGAAGATTTGCTTATATGTATAGATATTGCATTATACACTAATGCAATATCTATACAAAGTACAATAAGTAATAAATTGACGTCCGTAAAGTCTAAGTTATGATTAAGTACGCTTTTAAGTTATAGCTAGTATGTTATGTTATGTACTTCATACTTAGGACATAATGTCAGCTCTATTTATATCCTAAGCTGCAAGGTTTCGTATTTTCCTGCACGCTCATTTGTTTTTCTATGAGCTAAGTAATAAATTATGTTAAATGTAAACTTAGTAGGTAAAACCTTGAGGTATTACTAAGGGCTATTTCTAGTAGGTATTTTTATCGTAGGTAAATGAGAAATTAATTTCAAATGACCTTAAATTTGCTAGGACACGCAACAAAAACAAAAAAATCGTATGAAAATATAATACCTAGATTGTCTTTTTGAATCACAAGGTGTAACTCTGGTGAATAACCCTAAGTGCGCGACATCACGCGTCAATGGCAGGCAACTGCAGGCAACTGCAGCCGTCGAACGTTGTCGAGGGCTGCAGTTGCCTCTGCCTTCAACGCGTGCCGCGCATGCCCGTAGTGTGTATAGTAAAAAACGATTTTAATTAAAAATACAATAGACGTAGATATATTTAGTAACCTATTCCGAGTAGACTATTCTTCAAGAGTCATAAAAACCCTGTTAGAAATCGACACGTGTTTCACCTCTCAACGAGGCATCCTCAGGATGACGATTGACCTATTGCAAACCAGAACACGACGAGTTACCACACCAAGCGCTAGACACAAAGTCACGCCTGAATCAATTAACTAACTATTTTAATCAGTTAAGATATTGCGCATAAAACCTACCAGGGGGCCAAGTCTACTAATTTACAAATATGTCAGTGGTCTCACAAGGATCAGTTTAAGACAGATATGCCATACAAAATCTGTCAAAAACTCATCATTGCGAGACCACTGACAAATTTGTAAATTAGTAGACTTGGCCCCCTGGTAGTAAATATGAGTTTGAGAACGATTTTGGCTTTAAAAATCTCTTTCTGAAGTCCGTTGTACCAATTTTCTGAGAACTTGGTATTCCACTTTAAGGAAAATCACTACACTGACCACAAAACAAAATGAACTAAACCACTTTATCTGTTTAATACACGCAATTAATAAACATACAAGACATAATTTCGATCCAGTATCGAATACGTCCTCGTTAACCGCAAAACGATTTAGTTGGAACGCCGCGTCGGATTAAAAACCTATTATAAGTATTTTTTGTGAACAATTTCTGATCGATTGTAAATTCGAGCAAATTGCATAATTACAGGCTCGACATGACGAACGGCTCGGGGTTGCATAAAATAAAAATAACTTACGGTCGTTATGTGATAACGTTTTTGCTCGAGAATTTTGGTAACGTAGGTACTTATCGGGTTTTTTTTTTGTAGAGAAGAAAGGCATATTTTTTCACTCTTGGTTAATAAAGTTCATTTTGTGAAGTCGCTGAAGTAATGCTCTATGTTTGATCCTAGATTTCAGGTAAAGACGAAGCGAAAGAAAGTCTCATCAGGCTGGTTATAACCAAAGTTTATGACCATCGAATGTTCTGCGAAAAGGAATAGTGGCCCAGTGGTATCGGCCCCGACTTGCGAGTTGTATGTAGGTAATTTGAACCCAGACAGGCACTTTACTTTGTGTATTTAATTTCATCATCACTGCTCTCAAAACTGTGAAGAAAAACATTGCGAGGAAACAGCATGTCCTAGAACCAAAAATTCGAAGCCATGTGATATCCGCCCACCCGCACTAGGCCCGCGTGGTGGATTGTTAAGGCCCACTCCCTCTCACTGAGAGGGGCCTGTGTCCCAGTAGTGAGAACGTTGTAGGCTGATAATACTGAATGCTCTGCATCCTACAACCTACAAGCTGTTAGAACAATAAATGGCGGCCACCAAACCTAGTGTGGTAATTATCGGCCACTTGCCATGATCGACCACTGCAACGATTTATAGTAAGATTTACGGTCTGTAGACTGCAGGCAACATTATTTAAAACGCTATTTTATTTTTACCCGACCCGGCTATCTATGTAGGATGTATGTTTGTATGCATTATTATGTGTTCACCTTATAACTTCTAAACTCAGACCAACAAAAAAGGAAAGACAGATCACGCCGTACATCAAAAGTGAAGCCACCTTTTTATCTATGTGTGTGTAAAAAGGGTTGTCAGTTGTTAAAGTTTTTCCCTATAACTTGGGGAATAATATTTTGGGTAGGCTAATATTGTACGAGTAAGATATTGTTGAGTATGGTATTGTACCTCAATTTTTAGGAAGAATTCCGAAACAAAAACATTTTTTTTTACATTGCAAAATAAAATAAAAAAACAATTAAGTACAAAGTGCATTTATGAGATCACCTTTTATGCAAGAATTGCTTGTGTTAGGAGACTCCGCTCTTTCACTTAGAATTATCCATTAATTTTCAATTGAGTGTTAAAAAAAAAATATATATGTGTATAAATAGGTTAGTAAATTAGCTACTATCCATTTATATTTATTTTCAGTATTACATGGAAATCTAAAATATTAAATGCATAAAAAACAGACATATAATTACCCGAAGTAAAAAATATCGAATGGGGAAATTTGAAATCATATTATGGCAGCCCTCGCTCTTTAAATGTCACTGTTTTCGTTCGTTCATTCGTTCAGGTTTTTTGTTCCAAATAACCTTAAATTCATAGTTATCTAAATTAAAAAACGATGTTATTTTAAGTACTTACAAGTGAAAAGTGATTCCGTGAGACTTTTTCTGTGATTTAGTATTGTTTTTACACGTTTTCACTACACAGGAAGGCATAATTATATTTGTTTTGGTGATGTTAGCTAGACGACGACTCGTGACGTACTAGGAGCGATTAGCTTGGTTTTAGTGTAGGTGTGTGCGTGAGCCTGAGTGTTTACTTGCAGGAGCTTGGTTTTGTGGCTTCACTTTTGATGTACGGCGTGATCTGTCTTTCCTTTTTTGTTGGTCTGAGCTTCTAAATGATTAATTTTTGCACTGCTTGGTATGGTACTTATGGACCACAAAACTTCAACGCTTTTACATCTCTGGATTCAATTCCCCATTATATAACATGTGTGGCTAGATTTTACTGCTTGTAAAGCTCGCGAACCTTTAATATAATCTAGTAATAGAACCTAAAAACTAATGTTTTTGACCAAATCTATTCTATCCTAAGCGCCAGGAGCTATCTAAATGATACACAGATATACAGGTATAATACATGACTGCATGAATACAGCCCTATCCTAAAATGATTTCCACTTACTCTAACGAGGTACCTGCCTGTACTGAAAACAGTTTTCTATGGAATTTGCGACTTACACCAGAGATTTTATACTGACAGTGTAACCACTATTCACGGATATTTCATTTCAACTGTGGATAACATTGCTTGATGTTGATAATACAGCATTGGACTGGGTTCTGCCTCCTTAGGGCCTAGATAAGTGACAATCGCTTCGAAAGCGTTTCGTATTTCTACAACGACATTCAACAGGATTGACATAAGCTTTTCGATAGCTTAAGTCAGTCCTATAAATTTTTGCCTTTTCCATCATCGTTGTCGCTGATAGAATGACACTTTGTCTAGGGCCTCTTGTCACTCAATTGTTTTTAAAGAAGCTTTGAGGCCACCCGTTTGCCTCGAACAGAGATCAAAATGAAACATAGGTATTCATTTGCAAACTCGATGTAGGTTTATACGGAGGCATTTATTTTGAAATAGCTATGGAAGCTAGTTTCAGCAGGCGTAGCAATTTAAAAAAAGGTAAAAGGTAAGTTTTACGTAAAACATAATATCCTGAAAACGCAAGTAGGTAGGTATGTAACCAAGAAAAGACAATTTTGCTGAAACTTAATTATGGTACTTACCTACCTGAAATCGCCTCTTGGTTATCTCTCCCGAATTTGCCCTTTCGACACGAACGCTGCAGATTTTACTAGTTATGTAGCTAGCCAGGATCCGCCGAACATACAAGTAAGTATCACCGTAATTAAAACAACACACATACTTGTTCGTACCATAATCCAGTGCATTAAAAACGCGTGCGTTTTACATAATACTATCGCACTACAGTCTTTTCATCTAGTATCAGCAACCATATTGCAATGAGAGGTAACGAATGTGCCCCAAGATAACTAAAATAAACTTGCCAGATACCCGGATTTTTTGTTTGTTTTTAATTTGGAGTTTGACATTTGCACCTGTCAAATTAGTCTATGAAATTAAAAACAGACTATAGTATGAAACTGACAGGTGTCAAGAATAGAACAGATTAGATTTGCTTAAGCATTTCCAAAACCTCCAATCCTCCTTAAATTGGAGATTGGCTGTTCCTGACAATCACACAAGACACGCTGATAGCGTGTATTTTATGATCTCTTTATGAAAGAAATCTTACCTAGTTCAATAGTTGATCCCCGATAGGATAAAGCGAAGTGGTTTTATCGAAAGGGTCCGAGGTATAATGAACCATTTTCGCCAGCGAAGTAGCCTGTATCGATAGACTACAACACAGTTTAGCGGTAGTCTTTCGGGCTCATATCGAGACTATTTCGTTACCCTTCTACATACTTTGTTTATTATATCCCATAAACGTTCCCTAGAGACTAGTTGTGGACGTTTCTGAAATGACTTAGCATCACGCTTGCATTTTTCGAAGGGGTAGGCACATGGATAAGAACTGTATGAGATGCCTTCTTGGGTTGGCCAATCAACAGCTTCACTGGAAGGGTAATGCCTCTCATGGAGGCTATATTATTATTTTTAGGTAGACATATAGTTTATTTATACATAATAATTCTGTATATATATATATAGTCCTCTTCCTATATATACTCCTCCAGACCGTATTTCGGCCACGGCGGCCAACCTCAGCGGAGACTAGCCTTCGGCGCGGGAGATATTATGCACAAGTGTGTGCGCAGACACAGGTGCACTCTCTCTTCCCTCACTCTCATAGTCCGATGGGACGGGAATCCGCCACGACCGGAGATAGATCAGGCGGAGTACCAACGGCTTTACCTACCTCCGGGGCCCGGGGGTATCACACCGCCAACTTCCAAACTCCGGGCTGTTAAGTTTCTAATGGAAAAACCCAATAACACTTTGCCCGACCCAGGAATCGAACCCAGGACCCCACGCTCAGCAGTGGCGCTTGCGACCACGAGACCAACGGGGCAGTTAACATAATACTAAGGTGTAAAGGACGTCCGATAAGCTGTAGGTAAATGACATGTGTTCAGAAATATCTGAAGGAAAATTCTTAATTAATTATTACGTAGGCAATGTATGTGATTGCGTATCGACTATGAATAGGACATTATACAATAGGACAGAGAAAGGACTTACCCGTCATATAACGCAGGTGTCTGAAGAGGAAAATGCTTTTAAGTATGTGTAATTCCTTCCTCTGGCTTTTATTTGTAGGGAAAAAACCGCAACTTGTTAAAATTACCTTTCGGTCAAGGAAAACACCGTGTCAATCCCAGGCTTTTCTAAGTAATATTATAAATGTGAAAGTTTGTGAGGATGGATGGACGGATGTGTGTTACCCTTTTACGCAAAAACTACTGAATGGATTTGGATGAAATTTGGAACACATATAGTTTATAAACTGGATTGACACATAGGATACTTTTTATCCCGATATTACCTCGGGATCGAGACTTATGCGGGTAAAACCGCGGGGCGCTGCTAGTAACGTGTAGTGTGACCGTGTTGTTCTTCTAAACTTCGCGACGGATTTTATTGCAGTTTTATTATTTATTTATTTATTACACACAAATGTACAGAGGCGGACTTAATTCCGTACAGGCATTAAGTCCCCAAGTAGGCAATAATTAGTTTTCGCCATCATCTGGAGAATTTGTTAGGGAAGGTGTATGCATACTATAATCCATTAATACTAAACTTACATAAGTACCTACAACTAATAAAAAACTCGATGTTTTTTTAAGTCGTAACAGCCGTGCCAAGCAGGGGCAAGTAGAACATAATTTGGCGATAATGAACATAGTCTACCTACAATCTACGAACTTGTAAGGCTTCATAGGAATACCTACTAATAGTAATCATTCCTTGTACACACGGCTACACATCAAGCTATAATTTCCAGCATAAGCTGACCTCGCATTGTAAGGAAATTCTATACAATGCGAGATCAGCATAAACTGGAAATGTATAGCTTGATGTGTAGCCTTGTGTACAGTTAAGCTAAATCTACCACTGTGAATGCAATCATGTCGATCGATACTGCAACGGGCGGTGTTCGAACTTATGTCCTCTCACTCGCCTGCCAGCGCATTGACCATTGGGTCATACATAGTCGCTAAGATCAAACATCAAAGTACGATAAATAATGTTTTTTTTTAAAGCTTGCTTATCACAGCTATCAAATAATCACATAACTTCCACAGCTCTAAATCAGACATATAACGATTATTACAACTTTGTATTTTCGACTTTCGTGCATCCAAATTTTGACGAAGCAAGTGAAAGTGTCCCTTTGACCTACCGCTTACCACATCCCCTTTTGCATTCCACACAATCTAATAAAAACCCTATCTTCCTACAAATAAGGTCTTTTAAAGCTGTATACTATATTTGTATGGATGTGCACCAGTGCAGTATTGAGCGGAACTCACACGCACCTGCTTCCGGTCGCGCGACGCACTTCCTGTTCCAATAACAGCTGCATATACTTGTGTTGTTAGGTAGCGATATAGTGGAATAGAATATAAATTATTTTATATACTTAGAAATCTATCAAGTTTTCAGAAAATCTAGAAAATTAATGAGAACTTATTATTTTGAAATTCGAGTAGGTAAGTAGTAACTAAGTAACAAGATTTACCAACAGAAAAAAAAAGAGCAAAAGTTGCTCTATTTTTAACTAAACATACCTTATTTTATTTCGTACCAAAAGAAAACATTCAACTTTGAGAGTTGCGAAACTGTAGTACGAAAGAAAAACAACAAGAAAGTCAACAATCAACAAAGAATAAAGTTTTTGCTGGGACATATGTGCTGCTAATGCCATCTATTATCGAGTAGATAAAGTAACAATCGTGAACCCGGTGAACCGACGACGCAACTGTTCCTATTTTCATTGCTGCTTCAACTATTCCCCGCTAGATGGCGCTGTTGACAAATATTTTAAACACGTGGATCACCTTTGAAAAGAAATTATAAATAGGTTTTTGAAGCTAGTGGCTGTCTTTGCATTCTTCCTTTGCGGTTTGTCATGATATAATCTGCATGGAAAATAATGAGATAAACAGCTAGGCTAGTTATGAAGGAATAGGTACACCTGAGTAGTTAGGTTTAGTAGGTATAGCTTGTCAATTCTGAAATGACGCGCCTCACTACCGCATTTTACGTACACGGTGTTGTGGTTTGTACGTAAAATGCGGTAGCGGGCGCGTCATTTTAGAGTGGACAAGTTTTACCTACCTATAGTTAACTAATTGATGTTGGAAGGTATAGCCAGCAAAGTAGCGAAATAATATTATGAGGCTCCGAACATTATTTTATTAAACTGTCTACTAGCGACTCGCACGGTTTTTCCGACAGGACAAAACATCGATACGACTTTATTATTATATAGATACGTTTAATCAAAATCCGTTGCGCTGGTTAGAAGAACAACATGGTCACAAAGTAGACACAACAAGCGACTTTGATTTATAATATGTATAGATACAGATATAGATAGGTGTCATTGGGTTGGGGGCTTAGACCAAATTAAAAACCAAGACAGAGCGCTGCGAACAATAAAGTGAAGCATGCCAAAACTACACCTCCGCTTACGAAACCGGCCTCACGTCACTGTTGACAGCGTTCTGTCTTGGTTTTTTATATGGTCTGAGATTGGGGGCATATATAATTCTATAGTAGCACTCTCATGTATATGGAATAAACAATGTGTTTTGTTTGGAATAAACAATGGGTTTTGTTTTTACCAAATTACCAATGTTCCTACGTCTTTACCGAATTGAGATCATGCTTTTTTATATTTTATCATTACCACAACTACCATTCACCACCTCTATGCATCGTGCTATGCCATGCCTCTTGCTTGACAAATCTAGTCTTTCATAGGAACTAACTAACTTCCAATGGATGAATGAGTGCTCTTTAGTTCTCCTAATTTGTTGATGAATTCAGCTGTAGGTAGTTTGACAAGTCAAACTTTACTATTGCATGTAGACCATTATGGCAGTTGTCCTACCACCGGCGATTAACGAGTAGTGAGTGTAGAGCTAGCAACTGAAAACGAGTTGGCGAGTAGCAAGTGTGCGTTTCCGATAGTTTTGTTACTGGGCTTTATGTGAGTGTCCGAGTGCGACGGGTGATTACTCGCACAACTCGCTCAGATCCGCAATCTAGGTAGAAATGACCTCTGGTTGATTTCTCGGCGAAAGTTCTTAGTATTATCTTTGATAGCTCATGTTGCTCAGCGACAAACTGGTGTAAACAGTCAAGTTTCAACTATCAATATGCATCTCTTTTGTTTACACGGAATGTGTATCTGTTGTATGTTTCTTGAGGGAGAAAATAGCCGATAGTTTAAAAGAAAATTTTGAACGACAAAATTTACAAGAAAATTGAAAGGAGATTCTACTTACCACTTCCAAAAGGTAGTTTCGTATGGAGAAGAATGGGCAAGAAACTCCATAGTTACTCTTTAAAAATTTAGGCAATACGGCCAACATACTTCGCAACTCTCGCTTTGACCGCACTGCATGAAGAGATCACTAGTACTTGGACAACTATCACTAGTATATAGAATTAGGGCAAAAGGTTTATTATCGAGTTCCTCAAAGAAAACAAACAATACCGTTCCGTATATGAAGATATTATATTTCCAAAGAACATGTATTTTTTTAATTTCAGCATAATTTCGGTCAATACAACTTGTGAAACAATACGACCCACTGTTATTTATATACCATTATATTAAGTAACAAGTAACTAATATCATTTACTTTAATACCGTAATAATTATTGTGACTTGATCATACAATTCAACTACACACTTGAGTCAATACAAAAGGTTAATTCGCGGGTAGATGCGGTACTTCGAACCGAGAGTAATGTTGGAAGGAATAGCCTCAAACGATACGCATCGACGGATTGTTTAAAACGAAATAAATCATCGAAGTAATATGATTTCGACGCACCGCATCTCCGCTATACATCCCGCCTACCGTACATATACATACTACATTCAGCGACCGTGTATAAAAGCCATAGAATTTGCCAACACTCTATAATTTGTGATTAAATAATATAACATTTTATATAAATTAGTGGGAGATAGAACAAGGAAGGATCTCAGCCTATACACTAAAGGACATTGGACATAACACAAGTACAAACTATTTTTAATAGGTCATTTGATGCACTTAACACTAAACAATTTCAAGTTTCAAAGTATAACAATCATTTCCAAAGCCAAAACAGTCGACCAATGCCCCTTAATAGAGTTAAAGTTTAGTTATCGAGAAAAATATGCGTATTTTCGATGTTTCTCGTTTAATTCTGGAGCGACAATCCAATTTATGAAAATGGGATTTTTATCATTAAAAAACAATTGCTTAAAACAGCAATAAGCTTAAATGGCTTAAATACTTAACTAGATGTACAAATTATTATTTTATATCTGTAATTATATATAGATAAGTAACAACATGTGGAATTTAAAAATATCGTTCACAAATTGGATTTCGTGTAGACACCGGTACTATTATTATCACAAATACAATACTGTTTCTTGTATAATGTTTTATTTATAAAAAGCTCAAAACACGTAAATATAAAATCACTCGTGAACGTGGGTAGTTCGATAGCTGCCATATAAAGGAAAATTGACGTCTTTTTTCCCACGGTTTCTCATTTCATCGCTATCAGTCGAAGAGAGCGGACGTCCCTGCTCTTTTCACTATGCAAACGAGGCTTTCGCTTAACAAAAAATATTTAATATTTTTACTTAGAATGTAAGGCAGTGCTTTCCGACATTGTACAAGCTTCTTGGCTCACGAAAATATCTCGAACACCGATTTACTAAGGGGTTTATGATTTATGAGTAAGAAGCTACGTTTTAAATTGTAATGATATGCAGACTGTCAGCATTGAATGTAGTTTTTCATATAATTTGTGCATGATATGTCAAAATTTATTGAAAAGTCTGCTAGCAACTTTTTGCAAAACAATCACTAATTTTATATCAGTGTCTACTAATTTAAAGTAACATTCCACTAAACGAATCCCTAAGGCCGAAAGATTCGGGATGATAGAAAGTCCAAAATCCTTTTTTCAAGGTGAAAAATATTGTAATAACTACAATTTTGTTTCTAAACAACGTGTATGAAAAATTTGATCTTCATGACGTTAATATCTAAATCCTGACCTGCCTCTTTCTACATATCATACTATTCCTTCAATTCTATGAATAAGCCAATTATTATGGTACCAATTTCGGTATATTCAATCCTACCTGGCCTGACTTAGTTTCGCTGATACATTTCACATCTCACTATATATTTTTCTACACGTTGTTTAAACACGAATATATAAGTATATTTTGTATGTTAAAGCATTAGAACATTGATAGATTTGACTAGTATTAAAGTTAAAAATAGACATCGAGTGTTCAACTATAATATCGGTAATTATTGCTCTAATGTAGGTATACATCAACAAGTGCCGTATTATAGACGATAATATAAATCATTGGTTCCTTCAATCGTATGAGGTAAAAAAATAATGTCTTACTTTAGAGCACGAAAAGGGTAAAATACCGAGAGAGAAAAAAAATAAAACAAAAAAAGTAATAAATAAAAAAAAACTTAATTTATTTACAGAAAAATTAACATCTTTGGTATAAAATTCGGTTTAAAGTCAGAAGTTGTTGCAAGCGGGCGATTTTTTTTTAGTTTTTATTTGGCAGAATGCTGGAGTGATAAGCGATGATGAGTTGGTAAGGTAGCAGTGATGGGTGACTAGTGCGTGATGATGGCTAAGGCCACAAACAGATTTACGTTTTGACTTAGCTGCGTTTGTCGTTAGAGCACTGTTGCTGGGATGTCCTCCTCCTGTGGTCATTAGTAAAATGTTAACTGGTGTTTCGTTGTAACAATCAGTTATAGAAAACAGTTACTTGTAATACAAATGAGAATGTCATAACAGTCGGATGTTATTTACTTTCAGATAGGAAATAAGTCCTTTCGTCCAAATAATTATGAAAGAATATTTTATTCAAAGCAACTTCCATTGGACCCCTGCTATCTAATTGCGCAACTTATTTTCGTAACCGATTATGACAAATTTGTTTTATTTTGACAGTTCAACAATATTCATTGCAATAGTTACGTTGTTGAGCAGTTTTTTTTCGAACTTATGAAGCAATGGATTAGACATTTGTTTCAAACCGATTCCAATTCAGATTGATCGTGTATTACGCAATTAGGGTGCCGATTTTTTTTTTGCCGTATGTTCTTTGACAATTCCTCGGTATCTCTTGGGTCATCGCTATTAAGACAAAAAACTCATGGTACCATGGTAGAGTTTCCAATGAACTACTACCAAATAGATGTGGACACGAAAGGGATGGTAAGGCTATCTTCTGATTAGCATTAACACTTTATCTTTGTTTCTGTAACTCACTGTAAATGCATTCAATCTCCAATCTTCTTAGACACCTTATAGTACATAAAATATGAGTATTATTTCATCCTTATCTACATTGATGACATACTTACAATTAAAAATATTAGGCAATTCAGCTGCTCTAAGTTTACCTACACCTCATAAGGTTTTCATTCTATATAATAACCGTAACACACTAGTAATTTCATATTTGTCTTGTCTAGTTCACTTACGTCCTCCACTGGTCGTTATACCTGTGCCAATAACTACACCCAATCATTAGGGTTCCATCAATTTTAACTCTTTCCTTCTCACGCTGATATTAATTATTTAATAAATTAAGCACACACGCAAACACGCTTTCACACATTTAGTAAATTGAGCAAAATTTTATTTGATTAAAATTCTCAATTTTAAATTCCAATAAGTTGTTTAGTCAATTTGGCTCTGCGAAATTCGTGAAGTCAATCAAGCATAAGATTTTTACAAAAATGATGACGAAAATGGCGACCGCTCGCCATTTGAGATGGTGGACGCATTTTTATATTAGTCTTTAAGTTCATTAAGCCTTTTGTCGATTACATCTATGAGTTTAATAGGAAGCTTAATGAGGAAAACCATGCAGAAATCGAAGCTTTTGTAAATTGTGATCTCAAAGTTTTCATAAAGTTATAAAATTATTGGAAGAATTATGTGTTTGATCCATTCTTTCAACTAGGTCAATTTTGGAGACTATGATTGCAATAAAACATCTTTCTTCTATACTGAAACTCAAACTGACAAAATATAGTCCAGGATACAAACTGAATAATTTAAATAGCGCAATTGGCCCCATGACACGTTAAGAATTCAAACTGTTCTAGATAAACAATGCTATAAAGATTGACTATGTTTTGTCAGACAACCAACCGGATAAAGTAGGATCAAGTTCCTTTCGAATCCCGTTGACTCTCAAGCAAACGACGAATGATAAATAATTTATATAGTGTCACATATAACAAAATAGCATCATAGTCTACCAAAATCGTACCCAGCACAGACCATACTAACCAAATGATAGCTGTAACCAAAATACCGGCTGCACTCCATGCGTTATCACCATTCTCTATAGGTGTAGACTATACCCAAACAATTACATTGTCGTCGCAGACTTGCAGCAGTTCGTCAGTGAGCGTCAGGTCTACCGCGAGGGAACCTTCGGCCGCTGGCTGGGTCGGTTCAGTGTACTGCTCCAATTGTAGTATGCGCTCGTTCTAGAAAGAATTGATGTGATTTGTGAATGTTTAGAGATCGGAATTCAGGGTCTTGTGATCCTGCTAGGGTTGCGGGAAACCTGCTAGGGTTGCGGTAAACCTGCCAGGATTGCGGGAAAGTCCGAAAAGGATACCGGGACCTTGGCAATATCAAACAAGTAAAGGTCTTGCATCATTTTATAGGCGTCCGAGTAGGCACTTAACACTTGACAAATTTTCGAAATGGAAGACATTTTGTATGATCTTCAGAATATTTTCTGCCGAATATTATTATGTTAACCGGAACTTTTCTGAAGGTAGTGAAACAAGCTATAAGATAAGTATCAATGTTGCAATTATCAAAAGGAATTGCAATGAATAAATAGACTGGAAATTACGAGAAAGTTAAAGATATAAAGAATATTTATTTGCGAAAATAAATTGTATTATATACGTATCTGAGTGTTTAGTATAATTACCTCTGTCTTAAGCCTATTGAGCAGTCGGTCCCGCTCTGTCTTGAGCGTGCCGCATCGGTTGGTCTCGCTCTCGTCAAGCACACCCTTCACTTCGAGCTCGGCTATCTGAGAGTCTTTCTCGCTGATTGCACCTTCTAGCACATCTTGACTGAAAAAAGAAGAAAATCGTTCAGTATGTTTAGTTGTACTAGTTTCTTGAGTCTATTTTTGTATTGGTATGTCGGTCATGTGCGCGAAGCTGGAAAGATTTTGCTAGACAGATTTTTCTAAGGAATCACTTTCATAGTATGTATAGTATAAGTTTTTTATTAACTTGTTTATTTAAACTAGCTCTTGAACGCGGCTTCGCCCGCGCTGATTTCGGGAATTATCTTACGGGAAGAATCCCATGTCCTGACCCGGTCATGGTCTGCTAGCAAGAGTTCAAGAACCGTGCCATTGCACAGTCGGACAGACAAAATTAAAATATTTTCTTTCAAGGTTACTGGAATAAGTACTTTTATTTTGTAGGTACTGTATGTTTAACCTTCAAATCAATTGTGAACAGGCATCTTCTGGGTACGCTCATTCTTTCGAAGACCATAATTATATCCATCGCTTTTCTAATGAAAAGCGATGGATATAATGGCCTAATGGCCAGGAGGAGGTCAAGAACGGCCCATTTATTAAAAACAACAATATAAAAAGTATATAATTACACGAGGTGCGATAGTTGTCGCAATATGTGGTCCCTGTTATTCTGACAGTGTTGCAGTGCATCTTCCAGCTGCTTCAAGCGCTTTAGCACTGAGGAGCATGTCTCGCAATTCATCGCTGAAGCGTTCTGAAGCGAACGTATGCGTTGTTCCATTTTGCCCATCTGGAATAATGTTATGCATTTATGAGTTGTTGCTCTATATATATATATATATATATATCTGTGGATTACATCCATACTGTGAGTATTAACCATTAAATATATTATTGGGTACAATCGATATTGGTAATATAGAATGTTACCTAATCATAAACTAAAGATGGAATCTATTACAATAGGTTGTGTTCTGTAGATTGCAATCCACTGCTGGAATTAGGTCGTTCCCAAGTCAAGCAAAAAAAGGGGTTTGTATTAAATACTAACTAAAATGGTGCCTTACCTTGCGCAAGGTTTCAATTCTTCTCTGTTCTTCTTCATAGAATACTTTTTCTCTTTCTGCGGCTATCAAAAATGATTCCTTCAAAGCTTCTTCCAACTCCAATATTCTCTTATTTGCTTTCCCTTCACCTGGATTCGTTACGCATTTCTTATTTACACTCTGTTCCAACTCATTGATTCTTTCATCTTTACTTCTTACTACTGCGAGCAACTGTTCAAACTCAGCTATATTATTATTCTCTCTTAATGCTTCTTCTAAAATTGATATACATCGTTGCTGTTCAATTAGTTTAGAGTTCTTGATGGCCATTTCCTTTGTCAAGTCAGATATCTTTCTTGTCAACTTACTTATGTTCGGCGGTTCTCTCTTCTTGTCTCTACAGTGCATTATGTCTAAGTCATTGTCACTTCTGCTCAATCTACATTTGTCAAGCCTATCCACTACCTTACCACTCTTTTGCAACTCGAAAAAGCTCTTACTCCGTTTAATATTATTCATTTCTGGCCCATCTGGCATCTTTAGCACTTCTGATAATATAAGCGATGATTCGTTCAGCTCTATCTCTAAGTCTATTACTTTCATCTTGCTCTCTTCCAACTTTGCTTTGAGCACGTCTTTCTGTGAGAGAGTGCTCTCGAGCTCTCTCATGGCCGCTAGTTCGCTTTGTCTCGCGCGCGTCAGATCCTACCGTGTGGGGTCGAAAGATGAAAATAAATAATAAAAAAAAGAAAAATCAATAAAAACGAATAAGTTTTACTTCAACAACAAAATTCTCATCAACAATATAAACTCAAAAATAACTCGAGAAAGGTCAACATAGATTTTGTTTTATTTATAGTTCATTGATAGTTCGCATAACAAGATTGAAAGCGGGGTAACATCGACTAGTGGACAACTTACTCGATCTATCTAGATACATGTTTACTTAACAGTTTTACAATATTGTATTTTTTATTACTTAAAAAATAATTCCCGCTGAACACCACGATTATTTATTTGTTTTTAAACATCACTTAAATTATCGCTAAACTAATAATTATCGTTATTGTGTGCAGTTACAATGTACGAGGGAGGAGACTCGTACGGTCCGGAGTTCAACAAGAGATCAATATTATTATCTGAACACTTTGTTATAAATATTCAATATAAATATCGATAACATTACTTAATACGAAATTGCGTTTTGTAAAGCTTACGTGTGATATTGTTATCGAAAGACGTGGAATGTGTGTCGCTGACGATGTTAGAACGACAGTCAAAGAAAAACGTTTAAATGAAAAGAGCAAATAAATGAACGACAGTCTTGGTGCGAAGGACTAACTTAGAAAAAGCTTTTGAGGAAGCCAGCGGGTCCAGCCTGCGTGGAACAGAAAATGTTAGTTGGGTTAGTACATGCACATGTTAACATTTAAAATATTGTAGCAGTTGAAGTTACATTTAATTATGGAATTCAAAATGATAGTTAGAATATCAACTTTCTGAACAGCATTTTCAATAAACATCAGTCTTAATGACGATTCCTCAGTCAGTCAGTTAGTACAGGTAAAGTTCAAAATATTGTTATCAAGGAGTTTCCACATTCCATCGTAACTTTATCTGCTACTTTCAATTAATTTTCTATATCAGATAGATGCCAGTTCATTAATTTTTCATTAGTCACTTTACATGCTGCATTAATTCAGACGTATTAATTCCTCGTAGGTCAAGACAATAGCAACTTCTGCACGCGTAGCGTGGCCACCATAGAAACGGGTTTTGTCGACGGAAGAACAGATTATGATTGTTTATCTGTCATTTCGTGTATTCTTCCATCGACAAAACCCGTTTCTACGATGGTCATGCTACGCATGCTGCAGTTACATTTAGTACCTAACTGTTGCAGATAGCCCTCAACTTTTGTATTAAGTTTTTTATATTCTCATGCATGTTTCAATATAATGTAAATAACAAAATATACCTCTTCTCTTTGTGCTTGTGCTTGCTGCTGACTTTTCAGTTTGGCTTGGAGATTTCTAATAGACCTGTAAACAATAAACATATTTTTTGTTAAAGTAGATAAATTAATAAATGACAATAAAGCTATATAGCATAAGCAGCCTATAATGTCCCCACTGCTGGGACATAGACCCGCTCTCAGTGAGAGGGCATGGGCCGTAATCCACCCCGCGGGCCCAGTGCGGGTTGGTAGAAGTCACAATGTCTTCGAATTTTTGGTTCTAGGACATGCCAGTTTCCTTACGATGTTTTTCTTCACCGTTTTGAGAGCAGTGGCGATGAAATAATTTACACAAAGTAAAGCGCCTGTCAGGGTTCGAAACTACGACCTACAACTCTTAAGTCGTGGCTGTTACCACTGGGCCACCACTGCTCCTCAATAAAGCTAGACATACATAAACATAATATTACATTCAAATAAAACTTTAAGGATGTTATTTAAATCACTGATTGATATTGTCAAAAGCATTATGAAGTAGCACCATAAGAAGATGTCGTTGGTCTTGTTCATAAATCACTAAACAATGGCATGCATCCGTAAAGAGTTTCTTAAGTTCAAAAGCAAAGAAACTCCATGAAAATGTTACCATAATCTGACACAATTATTATGTACGACTTACTCCAGCCAAAACCAAAAATAATACAAAATCATACAGGAATAGTCACCACATACGCTATTCTACTATGTAAATAAATACTGACTGTTGCAGGTCCATGATCTGCTTCTCCTTTTGCGCCTGTTCTTCCTGCGACATTTGCACCAGCTGCAGCAGTCGTTCAGTCTCGGCCGTCAGTCGCGCCGACTCCTCCTTTGTCTGCGTCAGTTGTTGCTTCAGTGTGTCCGCGTCCTTCTGCGAGTCTGAGAGCCTGCGGTTCAGGTCGGACACCGCTGCCGTGCTGCCGCCGGCCTGAGTGAATAAAATAGTGGTTTGAAAGATGATTTCTATAAAAATACTGGTTTGTGTGGTCAATTTAATAAACTTATGGAATCGCGTCACCGACATGCTCGCGCCGTAGTGCGGTTCTATATAGATGGCGCTAATACCGGTTTTTTAAAGTAAGTATCAATTAGGATCTGAATCTAAATTAATTTAGTAACTCACTTAGAATGTTACCGTAAAATATCTGAGAGAAAGATGCAGATGCAAGGAAGCTGCTGATACACAGAGAGTATCAGCTAGCTTCCTCCTTTGGTAGAAAATTGAATAGTTGAACTATGATTTCTATTTATTCCTGTCTCACCTTCCTCAAAGAAGCTTCCATTTGGTCCATTTGCTCTTTCCTCTTCTTCAGCTGTCGATCCAACTCCGCCAGCGCCTTCTCCTTCTCCTCCACGTCTTTCCGCTTGTTCTCCACTGTTCTCCGTTGTTCTTCGAACTGTCTCCTCGCATCGTCTAACTTTTTAAATTCCTCTTGCAGTTGTTTCTTAGCATGGGCTGTGTCTTCCCCAGCTTTGGCGTTTTGCGCGCCCGCAGCTTGTAGCTTCTTCGTCGCCTCTCGAAGATCGAGCTGTCCCCGGAAAATAATACCGTTAAGGTAAACAGTATTCTATGTAGCAAAGGTAGCCTCGTACACTCTTACATAAAGCTTAAAAAGCTAGATATATTCATTGCAAAATCCAATCCAACAAGCGAAATTTTATCTTACAAATAACTCTGCAAAATATATTTCAGTCGCAGTCAAATAATTTACGAAAATACCTCCCAAAATATATTTATTGAGATGAACGAACAATGATAAAAACTTTGCAAATATACACAGTACAGTAGCGAACGGCTGAAAAAAGATAAAAATTAACAGTTTTTTTTGTACAATGAAGCTTTTATTGCAATATTCTTGCACCCGACATTTATTCCCACCATCGAACGGGTTGCATTCGGTGCGTTATGAAAAATGTATGGTGCAACAATTTGCTCGTCAACACAAATACATTCCATGATTTCTTCAAGTACACTGCGATGATGAAACTAATAAAATAAATACGAACAATGAGGGGTTGGAGGATGCCCAGCGGGCCGTGGGTGACATGCTACACTATACAACGACAAGATGGCGACCGGCGATGATCAAACAAAAATATGAACATCCAAATAAAACAATCTACTTGACACCGGTGCAATGATTGAAGCGGACAACGTACACTCGCTGCGGTTCAAGCGAGTTTGTGTTGACGCGGTCAAAAAACAAAACTTCACCGTGGAATCAAATTTTCCCAACCAGAATATAATTTTTTTGACTTTTTCCCCACCAAACGAGTTGAGTAAGTTTGGCAAGTTAAAATTCATAATGTTTCCGCTAATTCCAATTCTTTAAAAATCGACGATAACGCTACGCTATTTAGGTGACTTTTCAGCTAACCATTTGCAGATTTCAACCAATTTAATGGCCTTTATAAAATAGCACTGGAACTTGTTGACAGGCATACACTGTCCTTCCATAACTAATAACACTGTAATTAAAAAAAAATGTTATTGTCCATTATTTTTAAAAGAGTAACTGTGGAGTTTCTTGCCAGCTCTTCTGCATAGGAAACGACCAATTGGAACCGTACACCAGCTTCTGACATTTCATAAGTGCCTATGTAGGTTTATCGGAAATAAAATACTTTGAATTTGATCAGTGGACTTTGTCACATCAGTGGTCTTTCAGTTGAATGATGAAAATAATGACCCTAATTTTGTTCGAAGTTAAATTGTAATAGCTGGTTGGGATAATTGGAAACTCAAAAACCTGATTCTCATTGACAGAAAGAAGTCTGGTTGTGATGCCTAGAGAATCCTCTGAATATTGGCTTTTATTGACAGAACGTAAGTAAAACTCGATTGAACCCGTTCCAACGTGGGCTTGTCGCCGGGCGATCCTCCAACTGACCTGGCTCTTCTCCAATTCTTGGACGAGCATCTCGAGTTGCGCCTGGCATCTTTCCCGTTCCACAGCATGCGACCTGGCCTCAGCTTGCGCCGCAGCCAACGCCTCTGCACCACCCCTGGACCCTGCCTGCAGTTGCTGCTGGGCAGCTTGGAACTGCTTCTCCAAGTTCTGCATACGCTGCTGACAATCAGCCAACGCTCGCTCTGCTTGAATCGCCTTCGATTTCTCTTGCTCGACCGCTGCGCGCCATTTGTCGATCTCTCCAACTTTTTGCGCCTCTTTTTCGGCTTTCTCTGCCCTCTGTCTGATTGAATCCTTTTCTTTAGTGACGGATTGGACTTGTTGTTGTAGTTTTGCGATCTCACGGTCACGGCTTTCGATGACGTTCTTAGCGCCACCAGTATCCTGCGCCATTTTTCGTTGTTCTTCTTTCACGCGCCGCACTTCCTCGCGTTGCTTTTGTAATTCGGCTTCTGAAGCGTTTAATTCTCGTTGGAAATTCACGAGCATGTCTTGAGACTTTTCTAACTGTGCGACTAGTTGGTCGCGCTCGATTGTCAGCTGTTTCGTGTCGGCTTCTAACTTGACGATCTGCTTTTCTATAGCGTCTGCTTGTTTGTCTCTCTGTTCCAATATAGACGCCATCTTCTCCCTATCGCGGACTGACTGCGCAAGTTCTTGCTGTAGTTTCACTAAAGTCTCCTGCGTACGGTGGTCGATGTTTCTCTGTTGCTGGTCCACGTTAAATCTCATGTTGTGTATCTCTTGTAACAACGCATCTCTCTCCTGTTCAACATGTCTCATCTCAAGGATGGTTCGTTCAAGGCGCTCGTGCATTCGACCAAGTTCATTCGTCATCCTTTCGTATTCAACGCGCGTCGTTTCATTGGTCTCCTGGTATTTCGAGAGATGCATCTGTGACTTTTCTAGTTCCTTCGCTAAGCGGCCAGCCTCCATTTCCGTTGAATCTCTCGCTTGTATTGCTTTTTCGAGTTTATCTCGGAGTCTCTCTATTTCAAGCCTGTCTTCGGTCCTTGCTTTGTCTCCGGCGACCGCTTGTAGTTTCATCCTCTCAATCTGTTGCAGCTCTCCTTTAAGTCTCTCATTGTCCTTATCCAGTTGTTCTGACCGCAGTTTCAGTTTCTCGCACCGGTCTCTGAATTTCTCGCACTCAATATGAGCGCGTTCTAGGTCTGCTCGTTGCTTTTCTAACGTGGCGCTGAGTTTAGTGACTTCACTCTTGGATAGTTCCAGTTGTATGTTCATCTCGTGTAGTTTAGTCTCTGCCTGGTCCTTCTCGGCTTGTAAGCGTTGTATGTCGGCTTGTGCTGCCTCGTACCGTTCGTGCTGTTTGTCAAGTTCCGCTTGCACTCTGTTCAGTTCGTTAGTCCACTTGTCCTGTTCGAATTGGTATTTACCTCGGACTGCTTCGACGCGTTCAAGTTCCGAGCGCAGACGGGCCGCTTCTTCTTCTGCCTTGCGCGCTCGCTCCAGGTCTATTGTGGTCTTCTCTAACCGAGCGCGCAGTCGTTCCACCTCCAACTTAGTCCTCTCATGTTCTTCCTTCGTGTCGTGGTACTTCCCGTATCGTGCGGCGTATCGTTCAGCTTCCTCTCTTGCCCCACTTGCGTCTTGTTTCACCTTATCCAGTTCGGCTTGTACTCTCCTCATTTCAGCCGCTACCTTGTCGTGCTTGTCATACATTTTCTCTAGTTCTACTTGCACTCTAGCCATTTCCTCTTGTGTTTTTTCGTTGGAAGCCTGCGCCTTAGCGCACTGCGTCATTGCCCTGTCATATTCAAACTGTAGACGCTCATTATCTGCAACGAATTTCTCTTTTTCGGCCTGATACCTTCTGAGTTCGATTTGGCTCTTTTCGTAACGGTCTCGCACCATTTCGATGTCAACACTTAACCTATCCATATCTTCCTTGGCTTTTTCTTCCTGTTCTTTGGTCCTATTAAGTTGGAGAGATGCCCTGTCGTACATTTCTTGTAATCTAGCGTATTCGTCTTGCAGTTTGCGTTGATCGTCTTTTGATTTTGTCGCTATGTGCGCATGCTTTTCGAATTCCATTTCAATGCGATCTTTATCTGCTTCAAGAATATCTATCTTGTTTTGAAGTCGGTAGATTTCGTTTTGGGACCTGGAATTAAGAAAAAAATTACTCGTAGAGTGTAATTTAATTTCGTTTTGTATACCAAGACACTCATCACCACCAACACGAGACGACATGTAAAACTAAATGTACCTGTCATACTTTTCAAGCATTTTTTCGTATTCTTTGTGCGCAGTCTCCTTCTCTTCGATTGTTTTCTGTGTAGAATAGAGGGCTTTGTCTAGTTTTTCTTTCAATATTTCAAGCTCTGTTAGGGCATCGTCTCGTTCCATCTGAAAGCAAAAGAAACAATTTTGTTACAGTATAAGCCACGCAGTCGAAGTTAAGTATTTGTTACATTGCTAATATATATCGTTAGAAGGTAGTCATAAGTGTGGACTTGTAAGGTATGTAGAGACAACCTGCTTGAAGCATTGGCATTTAGCGCTAAAAGAAGCTCAATCTTTGTTAAAGGTCTGCTGAGTGCTCATTCTTCAGTAATTTACATTAGATTCACTATTCTCATCTAAACACGCAAAACTTATTAAGATTCTTGGCTCACTCTATGGTAAAAATGTTCTATTCTATGTTCAGACCATCCCTCTCACCGTGAGTTTCTGGTGCTGTTGATGCGCCTTCTCCCACCGTTCTCTAAGCACATCCAGTTCAGTAGTCGCACTGTCGCGGTCCCTTGCTGCTCTATTGGCTGCAGCAGCCGCCGCTTCGGCTCGTTCGCGACAGCTGGCAGCCTCAGCGAGTGCTGCATCACGTTCTTTTTGAATTCGTGTTACCAGTGCCTGTGAAAAAAATGTGTGGTTGAAGGTATTGTGTTTTCTTATTACATGGCTGTTTTCGTATTTTTCGTATTATGGGCTTTGTGTCAAAGCAGAAGGAACTGAATTTTGTTTGGCAGCTAGTGTACGATTTAATTCGCCGGCTTGTTACTGGACGCTGTCGTTATTATCACATAAATAAACCAGTGTAAAGTTAAAAATATGTTTCGGATGTTTTATCGGACGAAAATGTCCATTCCTATACATACCTATTGGGGAATGAGAAACTCTAATCATTCGTAATTTTATCAGTAGATATTTAGTTAACGAGTATTATAATTTACCCAAATATTTCCAAAGAATTCGCGTAATTCCCATTTTACTAATTACCACCCTGGTAATTAGTAAAATCGGAATTACGCGAATCAAATCAATAAACCGAATATTATATGCCACCTTTGACATTCCAACACAAGTAATTATATTAATTGGATACGCTTCAGTGACACGATAACATACCGTAACAACATTTCATAGTAAATAAATTACCGATCGCTCACAAGACGTATTTGAGAACATAGTTCAGAGTTACCAGGTCACCCCACGTAAGTCTAGGAGTTCTTTGGATTCCACTAAAGTTACATGTCAAGACGATATGAAGGAATAGTCAGCAAGCTTTACTACCGATAAACATGGCCCAACTTGCCAAATACTGAATAAAACCTTTGCTATTGCTTGACGATTGTTTATGGTGGCCCAACTTGATACAATCACGACTGGTTTATTGCGTCCGCAAGTACATATTTTATTTTTCTAGACGGGTTTTAAGACGGTTCTGTTTTTAAATTGATAGTGATTGTTTGAGTTCGGCTTGAATACATGGGCGCTTATTACAGAAGAGCTATCTTTTAAAATGGTACAAGTAAAAAGGTAAATTGTTCGTTTCAGTTTAAATAAGTTAATTGATATTTCTGAGTTAATAAATAGATTAAGTTAAGGTGTAACCTTACATCATGACGGAATGGAAAGAAGGAATTGTTGAGAAACGCAGAAAGACAATTATTTATAACTAGCCCCCACTTCTTTGTACGGATTTCTTTTTTATAAAATGTATTACTTTATACACTTATACCTTCTAGAATTATGATTATGATTATTACCTTCTAGAATATATTCTAAAAAATATTCTGAATGTGCATCAAAATCAATTGAGTAGTTTAGAAGAATAGAACGGTAACACCATGGTTACACAGACAAACACGAAAAGCCATCGTTTTATAATATGTATAGAAAGCAATGAAAAAATAGTTGAAAAAAAAAAAACTTATACAGGCTGTAAGGGTAAACACTCTTGTCATTCAAACCATGGGTACTTCACTTAAATATAAAAATAAATGACCGAACACAACAATAAAAAAACGTCATTTTCATTAAAAGATTTTAAAAAGTTTCTATCCGACACCGTGCTCTCTAGCGAAACAGCTGTCTGACTGAGGGAGGGGTCGCGCTCGCGGCCGGTCAGGTCACATCCCGCACCCCCCGCCCATGTTGAGACGCAAGTTCGTTGCCCTAGCGCATAGGGCAACGAACTTGCGTCTCTTGTGGTAAAATGTTGATTTAAAAAAAAGAAAAAAAAAGTTGTAATTTTCCATTGATTTTACGTTCTATAAATGAAACCAAACCACTGGTTGCAAGGATAACGGTGTTTACCCTAACACCCTGTAGTTAAAAAAAGTATTTTTAAACATTGCCATGAACATTTTGCGAGACATCGTATTAGATCAAAAATAAATTCCAACTGTAAAGCGAGACGAGTTGAACGAACGAACAGTAAACAACACAAAACCTATCATGCTATCAGTCTATCCGATCAAAATACAATATAGCGACGAAGCAATTTTTTAAAATTGTTCAGAAAATGTACAGCAAGATCGATAGCACGCTGAGGCTAAGTGGAAAGCTGATTCCAATCCAATTCGGGCGATAACCGATCGAATGCGACTTATACTACCGAACCGACCAGAATTTGGGTCAGTGATCTACTATTTTTGCCTTCACCGCTACACAAATATTTTATACTAGACAATACAACAGTAACACAATAGCATTATGTGAATAAGGTATTATTAGCAAACTAGCAGTTTCGTAAAGCAAAATGAATATAGAATTTTCATATCCAAGTTTTTACACTATCAATTTTAATTTGACGTGGAATTATGTTCGGATTTCGGAATGCTGCAGGTTCGAATAACGGCTTTCGGAATACCGTCGAGCGAATAAAAGCGTTGCTATTCCTGCAAGTTATTTTATGTGACGTCACTAGAATTTCAGTGACGCAATTTTAAAATATTGTAGCTCTTCCCCGAGCGTGGGATCATCATTTAAATGCAAGTTTATAACGTATGTAAGCTCTCAGCTATTTTTGTCGTAACTCTTTGGAAATATGGATTTATTCATTCATACACGATTTTATTTCTGTTTTCCTTTAGTGATGCTTATGTAGCACATAATTTATTATTAAATCCCGTCAGACTATCTCGATGGGCGTGACTGTCTCAAAATTTACATACGTAATATAAATAATTTACGTACCTATCTACTACATACTTGCCTTGGGGCGTCTCCTGCCCAATCTGGGGGGTCCAAACGCCTCCTGCCGGAGGCCCTACGCGGGGGTCGTGCGGTCCATGGCCCTTTACGGGGCACCGGTGTGGGCGCGTTCCCTTAGGCTGCGGCCAGCCCGCCGGTTGAACGCGTCCCAAAGGGTCATGGCAATTCGGCTGGCCCGGGGATACCGCACGGTCTCCCGGGAGGCGGCGAGCCTCCTTGCCGGATTACCGCCATGGGATCTGGAGGCGAAAGTCCTCGCGCACATATGGGAGTGGCGCGAGGAGATGAAGCGCCGGGGCGTAACTCCGCTGCCGCGAGAAATCGAGGCACAGCGGACAGAGCTCCGGCAGGATCTCATGGCGGCATGGAGAGTGCGATTGTCGCAACCCAGTGCTGGGCACGCCACAATTGTGGCGATAAGTCCCCTCTTTGAGGAGTGGCTAGAGAGGCGCCACGGCGTCCTCACCTTCCGCCTGACGCAGGTCCTCACCGGACACGGTTGCTTCGGGAGGTTCCTGTTTCGTATAAGGCGGGAGGAAACGCCCGGGTGTCACCACTGTGTGGATCGCCCGGAGGACACGGTGGAGCATACGGTGGAGGTCTGCCCCGCTTGGGCGGAGCCTCGCCGTGTCCTCTTGGAGGCGATTGGCGGCGGTGACCTCTCGCGTCCGGCTCTGTTCCAGGCCATGGTACGGAGCGAGAGGGCATGGGAAGCAGTCACCTCCTTCTGCGAAGCAGTAATGCTCGCGAAGGAGGAGGCGGAACGCGTGAGGGAGAGGCAAAGTTTGCGCCCTCACGTTGCCGCCGCTGGAGACGCCCTGGGCGTCGGGAATCCCAGGCGGATTCCCGGCCACCATAGGCGCAGGCTTGCGGACGGCGAGCAATGGGTAGCTCGCCGTCCGATCAGGACCAGGCCCGGGTCGATGGCGCGTCGTGTTCCACGCGCGCCTCAAAGAGATGTCAGCACAATTGGCGGGGTCCGCTAGGACCGATGCCTGCCAGGGTTGCGGGTTAGTCCGAAAGGGATACCGGGACCTTGGCAACAGGCAACTGAAGAAACACGGGTGGGTTTTAGTCAGTAAAAGTCTGACACGCCCTTCCGCTCCACCCAGAGCGGGAGAAGTCATTGGATGATTTCCCACCCTCAAAAAAAAAAAAAAAAAGGACATATTTTCTTATGCCTATTTCAGGAAAGCTTGATTGTTTTGACAAATTGTAATTAACTGTCACTATTATTATTCTTTCATTTCATGATGATTGATAAGACACATTAAGAGCATTATAATACTAGCTTTTTTCCAACGGGTTCGCCCCGTGATGATCGGAAAAAGAATCTATAAAAACCTTTTCCATGTAAAAATACGTAAGTCCTATATAATGATAATGTAGGAATACGTAGCAACTTTCATGGTGATCGTTCACACGATGAAGTTTACCAATCTCATACAATGTGGAGACGACAATACAACAATAAATGAAAACACTGGCAATACTAATGCATAAGAGTATTTTGGACCTATCAAATAAATCCTAACAACGAAATTAAAAAAGTTATTTTTTCAAACAAACTAAATAGTAGTGATGGGCCGACTATGGGGTTTGCCGATCTTTGACTAGCAATCGTAACTAAACTATAGGATATATTTGATTATTTTTTTGTATGTAGACCGAGAATGTCAATATAATATACGGAGTTTCATTTTTTGTTGTATTGTCGTCTCCACCTTGTATATACCAACATCCATTTTTATATAATAAATTATACGTATGTATAGATAATAGATAAAGATTCATCATACCGTTAGTGACTAAGTACTTCTGTCTGACCATGTTTCTCATCCAATGAAGAATCATTATGTAAATGGCAACATTACTTCTGACCAAGTAGAAGATTATACAGCGTGGCCAGAAAGTTGTCAAAAAAAAAAATGGTTCCTCGTGTTCTCAAAAACACAGAAACAATTCATAACTCGAAAACTATGAAAAATCGCGGAACATACATGGGGATGATTCGGATACCCGGGACGGCACGAGGGACCAAATTTTTTTTTTGGACTTCAACTTTCCGGCCACCCTGTATATCATTAAGACGATAGGATACTAACCAATCATTTACGACCACCCAATGCAAGCAAAAGCTCATAAAACCAGAAGATTATTCCGTCCCATTTCAATCTCAGATCGATGTAGCCAGCACTAATAATACTGATATAATGTCGTAAGATGGCAGAGGCAAAGTCTAGACGGACGGGCGCCATTCAAGTGGTCTTCTTTCCACTCATGATTTATATTGGGACATTACACTTACAGGTGAGCGAGCGTAGAAAGATCGAAGCACTGTGAATAATTCGTTTCGGGATGTTCTGTTTCTCTAGTAGGAAAATGCAGTGAGTTCGTCGTTTGGATTTGTGTTTTTAGTGGAAAAGTTATTTATTTATTTATTTTTATTTATTTATCACAAACACAACTATCATTACAGGCAATAATCCTAATGCGGTAGCGTGGTCTTTAGTTAAATCATCAATTACAATTATTGCTACTAATTATGTATTAGCATAATTATCTCTCGTTGCTCTTGTAACTTTACTAAGATGCGAGAGAGTGAGCGTACAATCACTCCTAGAAGCTCTATTGAAAGTTTTGTGTCACATCTAGGGTGCATATAACTGTTTCTACTCATTGAATTATGAAAATGTATTGAGAAAATGCGCTAATTGCCTTCATCTTCGACCAACTTTCTGTTGAGATGTATAATTTTAAGAACAATGCTGAAGTTTCGGCAGTTTCGTACTATTTGTTTTTATAATAATTAATTGGCTATTCCCGATTACGAAAGAAAAAAAAAGTAAGTTATAAACTTGTAACAAATGTTATTATTCAAGTATTCACGAATATTTTAAAGACTCTCATGAATAGACTTCCTAGAGTCCTTAAAAATAACTTCGACTATATTCCATATATTATTTAGTATAGTTCTTGTAGGTACATAGTTTAGTTGTTAATTTTTTATTTATTTTTATTTTTAACCAACTTTAATTGATAACCACCTGCAGTAACAATGAATAATATTATATTGTGTGTTCTATTGCGTAAAGTCTTGTTCTCACACGACACAGTTCGGAGAAATATAAACGATCAATGGTTTTCGCTCATAAAACTAATTGCCCAGTTAACAGCGCCGTAAAAGTCACAGATAAACCTGTCTCTTTGACCGTAGTACAAATGTTTCCGTCCAATTTGCATATCGTTTGTATCAGCCGTGAAACTACAGCTCCATGGGTTTCCATTCAGACTCAATGATTGCCAGGTTTTCATGAAAACCTCGTAACAATTGTAAAAAGATGCTTGGCGCGCGGCAAAAATCGGTACTAACGTCACCATCTTGTTTTTTCAATTGGGAAATATGCACGTAATTCTAAACTTATTCTTTATTTAAATATACATTGTATATTTAAATAAAAAATAAGAAACCAATTACTATTTTTTGCTTTCTTTACTTTTTTTTTTTAATGACGAAGAATTATTATTTTTACTTATTTTAAAAAGAAGAACGCGAAAATGGAAAGTTTGTAGGTTCATGACATTAATAAAAAAAGACATCAATATGGAGAATATCATCGATACGTGTATTGCAACGAATGTAACGACGCTTCACCCGCATTGCTATTCTGTAACCATCTAACCTTGAAAACTTAGGTGAAGTGAGCGTGGAGTGAGTCATTCTCATCGATAGGTACCTACTGATGCTAAGGCAAGTGACAGTTCACTCTGATAGCTCACTTTGTTTTCACGGAGATATTTTTACAGAATAGCACAACCGCTCCCGACCCGCGCTGTTGTGTCAGCGGGCGCGGCTCCCGCTCCGCGCCCGACCCGCGCCCGCGTTCTGTGTGTTGACATTCATATAATTCCTTGAATTACAATTTATGACACCCGCCGTACTCCCACGCCCGACCCGCTCCCGCCCCGCGCTGTTGTGTCCCGCGCGGGCCCCGCTCCGCTCCCGACCCGCGCCCGCGTTCTGTGTGTTGACATCCATATAATTCCTTGAATTACAAATTATTATACCCGCCGTACTCTCGCGCCCGACCCTTTCCCGCCCCGCACCCGCTCTGTGTGTGTTTTGGGCTGTGATCCGACATATTGCAGACGGACACACAGACGAGCCCGCACGACGCACCGTGGGAAGGTGTACGTGCGGGGTATCGCAGACATCGGAAGTTGCGCGGTGCGTGGCGGTCTGTGGTCGTCAGCCGTGCGTGTCCGTCCGCAAAATCGCGGATCGTCGGATCGCGGCATTAGGTATTTCCTTACCAGTCAACCAATGGTGGTGAACAAAGCTCCATATATTGGGATCCTCCTCTATCAATGAGTTACCCAAAATATCGTAGTTCAAAATTATTGAACAGTTTCCATATTTAGGTTCGTCGAATCTACTCAAAGTTGAATTTTATAATAGACACCGGAGTCTCGGCTACATTTAGCCTTTAAATTTTCAACCGGCTCCATTAAGTATTCAGATATTTCCGGTTATGTACCTACTCGTGTTCAGGTTGGACAGCCCCCAAGTGAGCACGGTTTGGCGTTTCGTAATTTTTACGATGAACGGTAAAAATATGGTTCTGGATTTGTTGATTTACTATGTATGTAATGGGTTCGTGTGGGGTTTTACTGTTAACATAATTTGTAAGTTCCTTCCTATAGTTTTTATTAGAGCATGTTTGTATGCGCTGCTATGAGTCGCACACACCTTGGATGTTAGCTTGAAATAAGAAGTCACGGATAGCCAAAGATATGGTTTATTGAATAGTTTCAACTACCTCGTAAATAATATATATATGAACTTTGTGTGGTAACTCATGCTATAGGAACGTTGTGGCAATGTCCGTTAATGAGTACTGGGGGCCTAAACCGGCCACATTAGCATTTCCTCTAAAAGCAGTTCATTTCCTGAATCCCAGCTCTCATTAGCAATTCCTCTAATTTGACAAAAAACAATTAATAATTTGTGGACCATTTTACGAATCTAGCAGTCCATGAATGCTGATTGTGTAGTGTCGCGTTATACACTTTAATTTACGCAAGGCGATGTAAAGATGCTGATCTAAGTACTTGCACAATATTTCTATAACAATTTGATGCAGCGGTGTAACGATCACATTTATTAAACCATAGTTGCCAATGTCCATATCATATTCTTCTCTCGTATCGACCCAAGATATAATTTATAATACAAAATCCGCCTAAAATTCACGCCCTGTATGGAAAGAAATACTCATCATTTGCCTAGCCTTTTCCCAACTATGTTGAGGTCGGCTTCCAGTCTAACCGGATGCAGCTGAATACCAGTATTCTACATGGAGCGACTACCTATCTGACCTCCACAACCCACTTACTGGGTAACACGATACCCCTTGGTAAGAGTGGTTGTCATACTTTCGGGCTTCTGACGACCAGTAACAACTGTCAAAGATCTACAAATGACATCCGGGACCAACGGCTTAACGTGCTTTTCCGAAGCACGGAGGGGTTTTGGTATGTAAAGATGGTCACCCATCCACCGACCAACCGTGGCAAGCGTAGCTTAACCTGATTGATCAACCCTTGCGGCTGTTATTTATTAGCCACAAGCCCCTCACAAAGAAACACTACCAAAATATATATCTTACCTGAGACTTCTCGTACTTGTCGTGGAACCTATCAGCCTCTAGTTGAGCGGTGTCTCTCTCCTTCCCGAACCTGGCGGACATGCCCAGAGCTTTGTCGAGCTGTGACTGCAACGACTCGAAGTCATACGCTTGCTTCTCACGATCCACTTGACACTGGCAATGGGAAAGATGATTTTAGTAGCAGTTTTATAACATTTGGGGCCCTATATAGTTTTCAAGACAGTATTTCGGCCATGGCGGCCAATCTGAACGGAGACTAGCCTTCGGCGCGGGAGATTTTATTATAGTCAGTCACAGATGTGATCTCTCTTCCCTCATTCTCATAGTCCGATAGGACCGAAGAGAAGTCAGGCGCATAATCTACGGCTTAACGTGCTTACCGAGGCACGGGGGTATCACACCGCCAACTTTCAAACTCCGGGCTGTTACTTAAGAAATTCCTAATAGAAAAACCCAACAAAACTACCCCACCTGGGAATCGAACCCAGGACCCCACGCTCAGCAGTCGTGTTTGCGACCGCCAGACAGAGGCCCTAGACAAAGTGACATCAGCGATAACGATGATGGAAAAGGCAAAAATAATAGGACTGACATATTATGCTATCGAAAAGCTTATGTCAATTCTGTTGTAAGTCGTTGTAGAAAAAGGAAACGCTTTCGAAGCGATTGTCACTTGTCCACAGTTCCTCCATGGGTTCCTACCATGGTAATTTATTTATTTATTTAACCATTTATGCACATACAGACAAGAAGAAAGGAACAGAAAAACACGTACAAGGCAATGCTTATTTCTAAAGAACTCTACCCCGTGTCCGTACAGACGCGCGCCTTTCGATCTTTATAAACTGCATTGCATTAGGTATTATGGGAAAATAAAAACCATAAAATAACTTTCTGCGTTTTAACCCTTCGTACACATTCCCAAGAACATTACACGCATCCACAAAAGTACTACGTCACTTGACACTTCGCAGGACACTTCACTTTATGTCTACTAATGATCAGCACCCTAGTGGCATAACACACTTTCAATCATAATCTCAAGAACATTGCAAATCCATTGATTCATAAGTTCGAAAAAAACAGCTCAATAACGTAAATAATGCAATGAATGTTGTTGAACTGTCAAAATGAAAGCCATTGCTACTGTTGGTGTACCCCGCTAGAGTTAAATTAAATTACATTTTTATTTGCCATAAAATACAGATGGGAATCTAGGCGATTTATTATGATTCATACATTGTATACATCTGATTCTATGTTAAAAGTAAAAGTGTATGGTAACTCCCAAGATGGAATAATCTTCAAAATCAAACTTAAGACCATTAATACTTGTGATGTAAACGAAGTACAGAATGATAGGATAGGCAGTTGAAGTTTACACCTTGGATACATGTGTGTCCTACTTTAGGTGTCAAGAGGTGCCATGTTCTGTGCATTTCGTGGCCTTAATCAATATTGTGTGAATATTGTATTCCTGTATCCATCTCTGGTGATCGACAATATTCTGATTAGCTCTCTTACGCAGAATTTCTGTCAGAGCTAAATAATAGTCTGGTATTGTATAAGATGAATTCTATATGAAATTCTCTTTCTAAACAATCAAGAGCACGATTAAAATTACCAAACACTTCAAGTATATGTTCAACACAAACTTTATCGACTAAAGTTTGTGTTGAACATATGCTTGTATGTGTGTCTCGTATGAGCCGACTGCGATTTGCGTACTACCACACAACATTATAATATCGTGTAGTTAGTAAGTTGCCACGTATACACATGAGTACAGTTTAATGTTCAACCAGACATTATGGCTGCTCTGAACACAACGTACTCTGAACATAATTTACGACTTACGTGCGGATTTACTTCAGATAATTTCCTGCAAGGTTTGCCGGTAAATTATGAGTTGCTTTGGGACCTGCCTACCTACCTACCTTTTTTTTTTTTTTTTGGTGGGAAATCATCATATGACTTCTCCCGCTCTGGGCGGAGCGGAAGGGCATGTCAGACCCTTACTGACTAAAACCCACCCGTGTTCCTTCAGTTGCCTGTTGCCAGGGTCCCGGTATCCCTACCTACCTACCTGAGGTACAGAAAGTTTGTTCTATAAAAAAATCAATTGCCGTGCGTCTCGCAAAAACACGAAAATGGCTTAACCGATTGTGATGAAACTTTGATAAGTTGTTGTTGGGAAAGATGTTACACATTAAAAAACCGACCAAATGCGAGTCGGACTCGTGCATGAAGGGTTCCGTACCATTATCTAAAATAAAAAATCACGTTTGTTGTATGGGAGCCCCTTTAAATATTTATTTTATTTTGTTTTTTAGTATTAAATAGCCGCAACAGAAATACATCATCTGTGAAAATTTCAACTGTCTAACTGCACGGTTCATGAGAGACAGCCTGGTGAGAGACGGACAGACAGCGGAGTCTTAGTAATAGGGTCCCTTTTTACCCTTTGAGTACGGAACCCTAAAAAGGCATTGCAACGCACGCCGGGCATAAGCTAGTGTTGCATAAAAAATGCAAGGCTGCCTTGCTTGACTGCTGTTTGTTACCGGTGAAAATTAACAGTTTTGGTTTATTACTTTTGGCAATACCTCGGAAACCACATAGAAATTTGACAAGCTCATTCCTAATTTTGTTCCAGAAAATTTTGCTCGGTTTCGTATTTATACTGTGGTTTCGTTCCGTAGCTGCAGTTGTTAAAGAAGTAGAACTAAACTTATTAGTTTTTATAATAAAAAGCTTGCTGGACCAATAACTACTCAATCAATCTGCCAAGCCTTTTCCCAACTATGTTGAGGTCAGCTTTCAGTTTAACCGGATGTAGCTGAATACCAGTATTTTACATGGAGCGACTACCTATCTGACCTCCACAACCCAGTAACTGGGCAATACGATAGGTACCCCGTCAAGACTGGTTATCAGACTTTCGGGCTTTTGTCGACCCGTAACGACTGTCAAAGTTCCACGAATGACAGCCGGGACCAACGACTTAACGTGCTTTCCAAGGCACGGAGGAGTCTCGGTGTGTAAAGATGGTCACCCATCCACAGACCTACCCCAGCAAGCGTAGCTTAACCTGATAGATCGACCCGTGCGGCTGTTATTACTTAGCCACGAGCTCCTCTAACCACCAATAACTACTACCTGCTACTAATGACCGACTCCTTGACAATTCAAAAATGTGTAATTGTAATTGGTTGAATTCAAATAAATGCTTTGAGTTTTCAGTTTGAAATGTTGATAATGTTTTTTATTTACTCTGCACTGAATGTATAAGTTATCACATATGAACATTAAGATAAACACAAATAGTATTTTATGACTAACTACGATTAAACCATCGTAAACGAACTTTTAATCGGTAATAAAACTGTAACTTAATATACAGCACTTAACCCATTTCTGCTTCAGGATTTTATAGGGTCAAATTACAAATTCTTAAGTTGGAAATACAATTTCCCATTTGAAATGTTATGACTTAATCAGTTTTCAAAGGAAAAATGCTGTTGCAAAGTATGCAGGGAAAGAAAAAGTGCACTTTAGAATCCAGTGGCTTATAAAGTGTGTAGCCGGACCAGTGTAACATAAGTACTTCTTATGAAAAGCTTGTGGTTTCATTCATTAAGTTTTTTTATATATATTTTGTTTTGAAACAAATTGAATGCTATTTCATATTCAATGCATTAGTGATATTAAACAATAGTCATTGTTCGACAACTTTCTCCAGTTTTACATGAAAGATTTATGACAAACTTTATTTTTAAACAAATTAGTCACACAAGTTATTCTGGTTTAACTATGTAGAAAGATTATTTCCTCTTGACGTGTTTCTACCAATTTCAAAACATTCTGTCGAAATTCTAATGATGTATGATCTCAAGATGCAGCTGAATACCAATTTTTTCTCGACCTCGCCCGATAGAAAGCGTTGGATGAAGTCTACGATGGAACGAGCAAGCCCAGAAGATGCCTGTTCACTTTTGTTTAGAAGGCTGACAGGTTATACGTGGAAGGGAACACAGCGCTGGCAGAGTTCCACACTTAGGCACTTTTCTTTTTACATGCAGCAACTGCATGACCTCCACTACCCAGTAACTGGGATAACGCGATACCACTGGCAACACATCATTATTCTCCTGCCCTTATCCCAATTTATTTGGGGTTGGCACAACATGATCCTTTCTTCCATAGATTTCTTCTCTATTAGCCGTCATCTCGGTAGTCACCCCCTTTCTAGCCCTAATCATCTTTCACACAGTCCATCCATCGTTTCTTTGGTCTTCCCGTACTCTTATAACTATCGACATTCAAAGTCAAAACTTTCCTCACAACATTTTCCTCATTCCTTCGCCTCACATACCACTGTCAACACATCCCATCAAAATATTAGTAAAGTATCAAGATGACTCACCTTCCTAACTTCAACAGCAGCCTTATCCAATTTCTCTTGTAGCTTGTCGATCTCCGAATGAGCAGCATCTAGCGAGGCCTGTAGTTTGTCCTGCTGTAATTGTGCTTTGCCGAGCGTCGCCTGAGTTCTTTCTAGCTCTTCCCTGGCTTTGTCCAGTTCTGCCACGGCCTTATCTCGTTCGGAGTGGAGACGACTCACTGATGATTGCACCCTATTGGACGAAAATACCAATGTAATCAGCCTATAATGTTTCCATTGCTGGGATACAGGCCTCCTCTTTAAGACAGGCTCTTCCCTCTCAAAAAGAGGAGGCCCGGTTGGTAGATGTCACATGTCTTCGAATCTTTGGTTCTAGGACATGCCGGTTTCTTCACGATGTTTTGCTTCACGGTTTTAAGAGGTTGTACAGTGAACCAAAAGTGCCTTACCAGAAAATTGTGTTTAGAATACACCAACTATTAAATACTATATTATTGTATGTATGAAGTTTGATGTAAGACACGATTTTAACAAGTGGCTTGATTGTAAGCGTTCAGCATAAACTAGACGTAAACTCGCAGTAGTTGAAATATTAACCAGTTCATAAGGATAAACCAAGGCGAACTGCCCAAGGTGTGCTGGACGTAAAAAGTATCACCATGTTAGGATTCAAATCTCGTGTTATCAAACTCTCATTTCGTATCTCGACAAACACTTCAAGTTTTGTTTATCAACTTAGATATTGAAAGAACGTAAATAAATAAAGTCGAGAAGTTTTCTACTTAAAATAGAACTTTGAAAAGTGAGGTAACTCATCACAAGCATTCTTGAACTAAAATTTTCCTTGTTAGCAAATAATAGTGATTGAAGTTAATTTTACTATGCTACACTTACCGATCATATTCTTCTTTCAAACTATCCTGTTCAGTTTGTGCATTTTCAAGCTTGGCTTTAAGACGATACACTTCGCCTTGGGACTTTTCTAGTTTGTCCTGCAACCCGCCAGCTTCGGACCTAGCTCTTTCAGCATCAGCCTGAGTCACTCTCAGCTCAGCGAGAGTTCGTCTCAACTCTGCAGCACTCTTATCGGCTTTTTCTTGCACTCTGTCTAACTCCTGCGAAGTAGTTAACGTGCTTCTACCAAATGTTGTTTGCGACCGCTCTAGTTCGTGTTTGAGTCTTTCATTTTCGAGTTCAAGTCTTGCCAAGCGTTGTTTTGCTGCCTCCCAATCAGCGCCTGACCTGCCAACCTCACTGGCTGCTTTGTCTAATTCTGCTTTAGACTTGCCCAGTTCAGACTGTGAGCTTTCTAACTTCGCTTCGAGACGATCTTTTTCAGCTTGAGCTCGTTCTAGCCTAGCACCAAGTTTTTCGACTTCACTTTCAAGTGCATGCAGTTTCATCTTATATTCAGCTATTTCTCTTTCGTGCAGTTCTCTTTCTTCGTTCTTCTCATGTTCAGCTCGATCTCTCTGTTCTCTCAGTTGTTGTATTTGCTTCTCTTTGTCTCCTATTACTTCTTCGAGGGATGATAGTGCACCTTCGGAAGAGCAGTGGTGGGCTTGCATGGCATTCAGTCTAGCTCTGGCCATATCGACTTGGTTGTCTTTTTCTTTGAGTAGATCTTCCAGATTTTCAATCTGAAAACAGTTTGACGTGTAAACTACTAATCATAGTAGTATTAGTTAGTAGCAATTAACTTTATGTATACAAATAAATGAAATAAAATGAAAAAAATATAAACATATAAGAAAAAACATACCTTCAACATAAAGACAAACAAAACACAAAAATACACCAGCAGCATAACTTCCACAAATAAATAAAATAAATACGATAAAAGTAGCGTACTACGATAGAAAAACAGATAAACAAAAGAAAAGCTTGTTTTTACTTCGAAGTTCGTAAACAAAACAATACAAAATAATAAACAGGTAACTACTAAGGAACTTGGTTGAAGCTGTGTGCAGAATTAGCAATTACCCAAAATACAGGTACTGCTAACAAATAAATGGGCCACGTATTTGAGAAGCAGTAATTAATTGGATTAAAGTCTGTATCGGCTGCCTGCGTAGGTATACGTGTTGGCGTTAATGAAATTAAATTTTGCTTACAAGAACTTTATTTTATAGCACATGTACATGGAATGATAAGAAAACTAATCGACACATGATAATTATTCAAATAAATAGTAAAATAATAACTATATCATCGAGATAAGCAAACAGTTTAAAATATTCAAATCATTGGTAATACAAACTCGTTGAAAACTCATTAGGAAATGTTCCGATTAACTGTTCCAATGTTCTCTGGGAACAGAAATGAAGGTAATTGTTACTATTGCTAGTTCCTAGTACATTAATAATTCAGTAGTGGTTCCATTGGAACTATTGGAGAATCGAAATGGACACAAATCGGTTGAACTCAGGGCCGATTGCTATAATTTGTTCCCCTTTGATGTTAATGTTCTTATACCGTGTTGGGATCAGTGCAATCGACTGGACAATCAACGAATGCATATTTTGAAATCAGTTTACAATTTCATAGAATATTAGCTATTTCGATGAAACCATTTTGTTGTAGGTTATTGAAAACTTGGCCTTTGTATCAATGCACAACGACATTGATAAAGTCAGCGAACAGTGCTACATACAAAATGAAAAGAAATGTGCAATATCAAATTCTACTTGATGCCTAGCCAGTAACAGAAAACATAAAGTTTGACATAAATAAATACATGAAACAAATACACACAAAACGTAACATAAACAAAAATTGTTTCAGTCTTAAGGTGTATAAAATACTAGCCAGCTCAGTTTGTTTAATCTACAATATTTATAGCCTAGACTAGCTTTAGAAAAAATATACAGATAACTAAAAAAAATAGTTCACCACAGAATATTAACCGAGCAATTTGTAGTTAATTGACGGTGGTTAGAAAAAAGGATTCAATTTTATAAATGCAATGGTTTATCAGCGGTATCGCATATATAATAAATAAATATTGCAAATGCGACGTTGTTTTCTGTTTTGTAGAGTTAAATATTCTCAAAACAAAACACTGTCTTGCATTGATCACCGTGACTTCCAACGTCTATTTACTCCCAATTGGATCCTTTTTCAAATAAATACCTTCATCTTTTTAAATCAACTCCAACATTTCAAGGTCCTATTTACCTTCCTCTGCAGTACGTTGATCTTCCTGTCCTTGATCTCGGAGTGGTCTCTAAGCTCAGCCAGCTCGTGTGTTGCTGACAACGCCGCCGCAGTTTTCTTCTCCACCAGTCTACTCTTCTCATCCAGCCGGGCTTTCAGTTCTTCCACCTGTGCATGGTAGTAGTTCTTTGTCTATTTTGAAGTTAACAAAAAGTTATGAGTTAGGCAGGTCCTGTATTGTAATCGATGGTGCGTCACTACTTGTATATTCATTGTGTTTGTGCCACTCGATTAGTTTTGTGTGATTTTTTTTTTTTATCTTGTAAGATAATTTTCGTATGTAGATGTACAGGATGTATAACTTGTGATGGAATGATTACTTACGTCGGTCTGCAGCATACTGTAATGTTCTTCTTTGGCGCACAGCGACTCCTTCAGCACGGCAATGTGGCGCTGGTAGTCCTGATGCTGCTCCTCCAACGCCTTCATCTTTGCCGCCATTGCCAGGATCTCCTGATCTCGCCTCTGGATCTCCAACCGGAACTCGTCCAGCTGCTCATCATTTCACCATCCATCCAAAAGTCGGTATAGAATTAGATAAATCCAAACATATCGTTAGTAGAACACAAGAAATGGAAGACTCCACAAATAGTAAAACCAAAGAAACTATCTACGGAGGCAATAGTGATGGCGGAAATGATACTGATGTTAAAAATTCCAATCTACTCAATAATACTGATCCAATGATCATTAATATACTGGTTACGTTAGTGACGTTAGTACCGAGGTTATGACAAGCGACGCAAGCTTTTTATGTCAATATTTGTTAGTTAATACGGCACGAAATGTTTCCAGCACTATAATATTGAACACGAGATAAGAGCAGTGCCATGGAAGACATTTCGATATTCTCACACGTTCAAATATTCGACATGCAATCATAAATCGTATTCATCGACATATAAATATTTAAAAATCGTACCGAATCATCAAATAGTAAATGGATATTTACATCTGGAAAACTTTCTATACTAAATACTAATAAATATGAAAGTCGGAAGTCTCGATGAGGGTCGGTAGAAAGTTTTCCAGTCATCCAATATCTAATTAATAGGTATAATTAATTATTAGTACCAAAAGTAGTTCGACAGTAAACATCGTTAGATGCACGGGCGCCTACGTTGTGATACATTTATCTACCGTGAGAAGTCTGATGAAACATGACCACTACATGAAGAGGTCGGGTCGTGATGAGCTAGTCTAGTTGATGTTGATGACGGGTGACGTGACGCGGGACAAGCTGGAGCTGGTACTGGACGATGACTTGCGATCAACACCGAAAGCACAACATGATCAAACCAGAAAACGATCAAGGAGGTTCACAGAAACCTCGCCATGAAGGTAATATTATATCGTTCGATGCATTCGACCTCGACAGTCTTTATTTTCATAACAGTCTATCTCTAAATCGTCATTAATTTGGTGTCAACGTAATCAACCTCACATGTTTCATCTAACCATACAATTACATCTAAATTTATATATTCGCTTTGTCTAAGGCCCTATTTAACAAAAATATTTAAATCGACATCTTTCAAGAATATAATTCCTCTTATTTTAATAAAAATAGCTTTAACAACGAACAAGTTTACACAAAAATATTACGAGTCAACACAGTCGGCGACGATTTCGGCTAAGTTCGGACTTAAAGCGAGAAATTGACACGGTACTCGTCGGTCGTCGGCGACGGAGTCACAGAGTGGTGGCACTATAGTAGGGCGAGGCGCGGGGGTGCGCGTAGCTCGAGCGCAGCGCGGGCCGGGGCGGGCGCGCCGGCGGCGGCGGCGCGCTCAGCCGCCCGTCCTTCATCACCCGCACGTCGTTCAGCAGAAAACTTACTTGTCTCTTGAAGGGAGGGTCGGCCTTATCGTAAAGCGAGGCGTGTGAGGGCGCGAGCGAGGGCGGCGGCGGCGACACCAGCGCGGCCAGCTCGCTCTCGAGCAAGGCGACCTGCCGCTCGAGCGTGGCGATGCGCGCTTCCTTGGTCTCGAGCACCGCCGTGAGCGTTGCGCCCGCGCTGCCGCCGGGCAGGCCGGCCGCGGCCAGCGCGCGCTCCAGCTGCACCTGCAGCGCCCGCAGCGTGTCCGCCGTCGCCTTGAGCTCCTGCCAGTCACGCGAGTCGGTCAGCCGCCGCCGCCGCCCGCCGCCGCCAGCACCGACGGCGGCTCCGCTCAATACAACCTACCTACGACCGGCGACGCGTCTCGTGCGCCTGCCCGGGGCTGCGCCGGTCGGACGCGACACGATACTGCTACTGCGAACTAGCCGCGACACGACAAACAATTCGCCATCGACGCGATGCAGCCCCAGGTGAAGGCGGTACAAATTAAATTTTTGCTTCTAAAAACAATGATTGCTCAAACTGAATGTCCAATAAAATTTATACGAGACGGTCTTCTCTAAGGTTCATGTGACGGGGACATAATGAGCTGCTAAACATGCAATGTCGTGATTAGTTTGTGTTCGTGTCGATATATTTTTATATTTTTTTTAATTTGTGTTTGTAGGCCGAATTAGTTAATAGGTCGTCGTGGATGAAATTTAAAAAAAGGTTGAAATTCATATTTCTTATGTATCGGCGACGTGTAGGTGGCGGGAAGAGGGAGTAAGAAAACGGTAAATTGGTGCTCAGGATTCAAGCTTTGACAGTGTCACAGAAAGGTATTGAAAGACCGTGGGAGTGAGAAGCGAGATTTGAGAAAGATTTTTATGAAGCCAACGAGTGTGATTGATCAGTTAATACATAAAAAGGCGTCGCGACAGTCACATTCGGCTCAAGAGTCAAGAAATGAATGAAATGAAAACTATCAAGAGCAACACTAACAGAAACAGTGACGATGATAAAGGTATCACAAAATAAAACGCCCATGTGTTCACAACACTAATACATAAATACATAAGAAAGCAAAGTGACGTGCACAATATACAGCTACGCTACACAGTGCAGGAAAATAACTAAGAAGTAACAAAATTTCCAATAAATCGTATAAAACACTCGACTGTACATTAGAAGTTTTGCTACCAGGACATGCTCACAAGACGCACTAGATAATATTGCGACAGTTACCTGTTTTTGGGCCATCGCTTGCATTTGCTGGAACATTTGACGTTCTTCCTCTTTACCTGAAAGTTATTAGGAGTTTTACTTCTGCTTAATAAAAGCAGATGTTAACAACAAAATTATTCAGATTAACTTTAGATTACGTACCCATCCCCTTATTTTGGAGCATTTCGAGTAATTTTTTGATGCTCTCATCCCTGGCTTGAAGCGTTTGTTTCTGCGTTTCGATCCTCAATTCTAGTTCCTGTTGCAAACGAAATTGGTTTGTTAAATTTTTAATAGGATTGTTCGTAACATCACTGTCTTTCCCGGTGCTCTTGTTAGCTCAGAATGTTATGTAAACTAGGGTTTATTTCGAACATCATCTCGAGAAATTTATTAGTACACCCTCGTTTGCTCGGGTGATTTTTTAACGGGACGATGTTTTATCGTGCACTAGATCGACGCACCGCTTAGCGCCGAGAGTAGTAAATCCAACAGCGCAATTTTTTTGACGCGCTGTGATGATCTCTGTTGGTTTCTTAATGATATATATCGAGAGTTAAAATTCCAGAGATTGATTCAAAAAATATCGCGTTAAAATCGGCTGCGTTCTATGTTTTCTCTCTCTCACCTTTATAGTATCCCTCAATATAGCTATCTCTCGTTGCAGGTGTTCGTTCTCGGAGAACAAGGCTTCCAGCTGTTGTTGTAGTTCAGGAGCAGGCTGTCTCATGCGCAATCTTAATTCCTCTTCTAGTTGTCTTACTAGCATCGCTTGTTTCTGCGGAAATTCATCATCGTTAATATTGGTTCCTTAATTTACTTCATTGATTTTCAGCTTTGGATTGGAAAAGGAAGAAGGAAAGTTTAGATTATTTTATCATGATCAATAAGGACTCTCTCTTTCTCTGTCTTATCGATATAGTCTGCTACAAGTTTTAACTTTGGACTACTTAGTTCAAATAACTTCAAAAATGTAAACTGCACTAGGTTGGTAACAATATTGCATGCAAAACTTATTTGATTTTCGACAACATACGTTCCTTGTTTTCGAATGCAACACAAATATTTAAAACCAACACGTGATTTCTTTGTGTGGCTTCAAACGGTTCTAGGAAATCTCGTATGTTTCAGTTCTGCACTACATAATATATTTATGTAACTAAGAATACTAGTACGTGTTTGTTTTAAAGAAAAGTATTTTCTACGGAAACAGGTGTATCTAGAATTCTAGGGGTCGCAAGCAAATACCAAAATGTTTCATTATCTACTTGATTTTATTGAAAATCTCGGAGCTATATCTGTATAAAAGCTGCTGTTCTCAGAAAATACCATTTTGAAATACATATCAAATTAAAGACATTGTTAAGTCCTAAAATAAAAATATACGTAGCCAGTATTAATCTGTACGAAAGTAAAAAGTTTGTTGATAAACCCAAAGCTAGAGTAACATCTAATGCCAAGAAACTTTCCTACAATAGAAATTGCGGTCCAATATTAGTCGTTCGTTGTCGTGCTGTTATGTCGAGAAGTCGTTTACTTTACATTAGCAATACGCAAGTTTATTGCCCAAAACACATGTACATGACCATATATCAAGCTATATATTCCCAGTATAAGTTGACCGTACAATAAAAGGTCAGCTTATACTAGAAATGTAAAGCTTAATATGTCGTTGTGCGTACCAAATACGTTAAAGAAATTAAAATTCTTTATGCCTCCAACTATTTTGTTTGATTTATTCGTCAAGTCACATAACTAAATATTTTTAGTATAGAGCTATCGCACGCAATCGACTATGTTTCATTTGTTTTTGGGAAATTATACTGTATTGTTAAAGTCAGTTGTTATAATATTCATGACCTATTTCTTATTGATTTTGTTGAAACCTTTCACAGAACTAGCCTACAGCTCATTGCCTAACGGAATCTATCTTCTTCTGCAAATCAGTTTACTTGATATCTCAAAATAATATATATCCCTTTACTTAATAAGTCTTTTCGTTCCTATTTGGACTCTAACAAATGCAATACAACGTCAATTTATTTAAGTAACATCTAACATATCCCTATTTCCGTCACCCATTTCCCGAACTTGTCTTAACTTATAAGAAAAGACAGGCGACGCATCAAGAACTTTCCTTTTAACAAAAACATCGCAAATTCAAAGGCTGCTCGTTCCAATATAGTTGATTTAAGAGACATTAGTTGATAGTTTATTTGGGGAATAAACTTTTGTATTTACGGTGTCTACGATTTCTTTTATGTGCATTCACAGCGCTATCGCTCAAAGTTTTGTTAACGATTATCTAGGTTGATGCATCGATATTCAATATACTATCAGGATTATGGGTAAGGTATTTCGAGATTTTATACTTTTTAATTTTCGTATTTTTCTAATACTAACTCTACTGTGCTAATGCCCATACAAGCAGAACCTTCAGAACAACATGCGGATTCATGATTCGATTAGAAAATAAGAGCGGTTGAGTTAATAATATGCTGTAGTCCTATAAAAAAAACAACATATATAATTGAATCTACAAAGACAATATCAACTTGTTTCTACATGTCTTTTTATTAATGTATTTTTTCCACAGGCATGTCTAACAGAATTTGTGAAAGAAAAGTTCATAACTTTGATCGACCGCAATCCCTATCGTCTTTAAATCTGCATTCACCTATGCTACTTTAAGTTCGATATTTATGATAGCTGTAAGCTGGAAATGGCTACCTACAAGTGGCATATTACACAGAATATTGCACCCATAAATCTAGCATTTTAGAACTCCAGCTTTTATGTAACATCAAAAGCTATTCACAAAATATCATTGCCAGTTCAAACGGAGATTTCAGACAATATTATTACAATGATAAATTCAAATTTTATTTCCAGAAAACGATACTTGGTAAACGTTACATTCAAGTAGACAGCTAACGACCATAATGTAGATCCAATTTTAATAACGGCAGTTTTATTGTGAAGTCCCCATGAATCAGAAGTCTGCTGTTTGTCGTAATAATGTGATCTTTTGTGAAGAATTCAGTGCTCATTCTTGGTAATAGTGGAGTCACTAATTTGAGGGCCCTCGGCATCTAAATGAGCGCGATTTTCTTTTAATTATTCGCTCCTTTTTTCGTTAATTGACGTTAATAGTGGTTAACTGTAAAATGAAAGAGAAAAAGATACTGCACTGATCACAAGTAAGTTAGAATCAGGGCAGACAAAAGAAGACGAAGTGTATAAGAATTTATGACATCATTTTGATTATGGACGTTATAAAGTGCAAAGTAGAAATTAATTGAATTAAATAAGTAGCAGTTTTGATGGTAACCCTCAGTTAGACTACCGGTTACAATGCATATACATTCAGAAAATCCATCAAAACATGATTTTACGTTTACAACCAATAATTTATTCTTCATGAAACTGCACTGTCTAGAAGCTGCCGTCTACCGCAATCAAGTTACAACCATTTTAGAACCTAACATATCTTTCGACAGTCGTAAATGATATGAGCGTGGGAATTCGACCGGCAACCCGCGTAACTTAGGACCATTTTGTATTCCGTTTACGTGCTAACACTGGAGTTTTATTAGTTTGGTATCTGACTGCGCAATGTATGTAATATTTATCGTGCTATCCCGGATTTCGGAAGCGTGGTGGTGTTACGGACGGATTTTTAAACCGCAAAATGTACGGGATATGTTTTTGAGTTTTTACGAGTTACAAATGGTATAAGCTTGTTGTGTTTTATAGTGGGAATGTGTTTTATCTTTAGAGCGTTTATTCTGAAAGTTGGCAACGTGGCAAATAATATCAAATATTTACCTGTTTTGATTAATTTGGCAATATTAGTGTATACTACTATTCGGTGTTACGATATTATTTATTGTATTTCATAATCAGTATTTTGGACAGTTGTCTAGCCATATTTCATATTTCCATACAGTAATATTGCCAAATTAATAAAAACAGCGAAATATTTGACATCTATTTGCGACGTTGCCCACTTTCAGAATAAACGCTTTTAATGTCGTGTTTATAATTTATGGGTAATCTCAGGTTTATAATTAATTCACTACACACACTTGCTTTCTCCGTCTTCTTTTTCCCCTTTAATATTGTGTTCAAGTGGGACTTCTAGGAAATTTGGTCTGAAATGCGTTCAACCTTTTTTGAAGCAAAAAATTACAAGGATACCTAGATACCTACTGTCGGCTACATTCTTAAAAGATTGTCTGTGTTTCCTGTCTGCTCTTCTCTATAGGAATGCTTTGGAATGGACAACTAGCTTCCTCTTTCTAACCGACCGACTCCTTGACAATTCAAGTGCCTTTTAATGGATTCATTGAAAAATAAATGCTTGTCACATTTCTTGAAAATCAGATCAAATAATTATTCTATTGGACTATTGAACACTATTTCAAAATAAAAATGTCGATAAACCAAGAATAATCACACGTCATATCGAAATTACTATCAAGTAACAAGCATTCATGATTAAACAGTGAATTAGCCCTTAGTGGCCCTGACAGGTTGTTGCCCACCACCCACGGCTACTCCCACGTAGTAACGCAATCTGCATAATAAATTACACCTGCTTCTAGTAAGTTTCATATCAAATTGTTGTTCGTGTGTTACTTTGTTATAATGAGGCTTACATTTAAAATAGAACAGTTTCTTCATTGGTGATATCAGGATTAAATTTAAAAATAAAATGAGCATAGTCTTGATCTATGTTGCCGTTACCACATTGTTACTGCCAGAGCGAATTTCATCTATGAAACTGAACGCACATATAAACCGCATACAAAAGCCTGCTGTCAGTGAGCATTTCCTACAATGCACCACAGTGATGATACTGACAGCTCTTTAACACAGTTTAGATTTGTGTTAATCGCGTTTTCTATGGTGAAATTCGCTCTCAGTCTGACTACCAATTATTTCGATTACACAGACCTAGTATGCCATCAATGTGAGAAAGAAGAATCGATCGATGAAGACACAGCAAGAATTATTGAGTCAACTTGTCAATTCATAAAGATACAATGGAATTACCGTGTAAAATATATGAATAAATATGTAAATAAACTGCCTAGCAAGAAAGATCCAAAAGAGAGATACAAGAGGCCCACAACAGTAACTTAGGTACCCTAATAAAAACTCCCCACCTAACAGTTAACTAAATTGTAAATATGAGTTTCCCTCTCACTTCACAGCAGAATATCAAGTAGATTTTGATGATGGAGACGATCTGTCACAACCAGAAGAAGTCAAGTAAAAAGCTTTATCGAGAGCATCAATAAATCCTATGAATCATTCTTTTAAGATCAGAAATAAATCTTCTCATTCATTTAAATATAAACCTCCACCGATGAAGTTTACACCCACTCCAATGTTATTATAAGATCTATCGTAGGAAGCATCTTTGATAACAGAATAATTATGATCTTATACACATCGCTAAATTGTTGTAGAAACTTCATGTTATGATATGATTTCTAGGATTTCTGTTACATACTGCGAGTAGGTTGATGTTATTGTTTATGTAAATGAAAATAACAGCTATCGAGTAGAGAATCTTTGTTTAGGTAAACATGATAAATGATGGAATCTGTTTATAGTAGGTAGTTTCTTATTTCTAAAAGAATTATTTCCTAATTGAAGGACTAGAGAACTGAATTTTGCTAACCATCTCTTAGGTGTATTCAGATATGTAATAAAGCTGTTTTAAATAAACAAATCGAGTTTATAGAGTAAAAGGGCAAAACATTAGACAGCATAGTTCTGGTAGTCCCGAGAGACTTCATTATTTTGAAAATTAAAGCTACCATGAGACCATCGACTACTTAAATTTTATATTAAAATTTTGTTGTTAGGAATATTAGGTCTATCATTTCTCAAATTATAATAGTCTTTTGCCCGCCTACATTAATTGTTATATTACACGAATGATGTCACATGAACTAATTCTGTGCGAAATTGAAGACCAAGAAGCTTATATTGTGTATGATCATAATAAACTCATATTATGTTCAGTGGCTTTATCATAAAACTGATTCATTCCATCCTTGAATGACTTCTTATTATTAAGGACAATGTAGCTTTCTCAAATGAAATCCTTGAGGTTATTCAGTTGGAAGTAATCGCAAAAGAAAAATAATAGAAGGTAAAAAGAAATTATGAATAGAGAAAAGCCGGAACTAATAATATATGGGATGGTTTCGATACTGTTCGATGGAGAGATAGAAATCTTAGAACCCATCATGTTCATAATTCATATCAAAGAAATAGTAGGTAATGTTTATGTGAAAGGTGTGTGATGTAATAAAAGGTAAAGACTTGTTTTATGATAAAGTTCAAACTAAACTAAATAATTATACCAAAATAGTACATTACGTCCAAAGTACATAGGTTCAAGAAACCTCACTCAAAAGCTCAATAAGCCGGTAGAGAAACTTCCGTATTTAACCAACCAACTTTCTCCTCGAAGTCCCAAACCAATAAAAGTCAAATAACATAAATATAACTAGCAATATGTAAGTAGTTTGAACGGATCCCGGAACAAATCGTGTAGGACACACAAAACGCTATTATTAAGCGTCAACGCTGAACGTTATAATAAATCAAAAACATGTGCGTAGTACGGCAGCAAAAATATTTGTGTGGGACACAACCACAGGCGAACTAATAACAATGTATGGGAATGCAGAACATGAGTCGACAACACTTGGTTTAGGTAGCGATACTGTGGTAGCGGTCGCGATATTTGGAGCTAACAAGCTAGATTATGAAGCTAGCGATAAGGTTATTAAAGACCTCGCGAGTGTCAGAAGTATATGAGAACAGCTGGATAAAGCTGACAGCACTACAAATGATACGGTGGGCGACAATTTGTTACTGCTAAGTGCTAGTGCTTTCACGTTGCCTTGAAGACTGTGGGCTGAAAGTTATTTTGTCCTTATTCATTGTCGTTTGATAGAATGCTACTAATATGTGATACTTAGTCTGTTTATTTAAGAATTCGTATGTTTGTAAATCAATCACGCCTTAACGACTGAACGAATTTCACCATGACATTAGGATAAAGGATACTTTTTTATCCCAATATTTCGTTTTGTCATGTTTTATGTAACGTGTAATTATTTAAAATCTTCGGTAAGCATTACCGCAGATGTTGATAAAGGTTCGTAAATTGTTTTTTTTTTTTGACCTATATTATTAAACTCACTCCGCTTTTCGCTCTTCCACACACAGCAAGTCCACTACCTCTGCGACCCTTCCACGTCCCTTCGCCCCATTTGTTCCTTAATTTCAACCGAATCGATATTTTCAAGGCCCACAATCGTTTATTCATATCAAACATTCATGCTTGACTCTCGAGACTTAATTTGAACAATTTACGTTTTCAAATCCGTGAAATATACTGATTTGGTTTCAGTGAATTAGGTTCTTACGTTATTTTTTGTGGTGCTACTGAAAAACTGTTGACTTTTACGGTTATATTACCTCCCAACGGAGACATTCGGCCACATGGCCGAATTTCTTCGTTTGGGAGGTTATTTATTAGATTCACAAGTAACCCTTTCCTTTCACCAAAGATCCCTATTTTATGGAAAGTTAAAAAAGGCTGCAGTAAATCTAACGAGGCTAAGCGCGGGTTAATGTAACTTCGATGTTGTTTTTTTGCCGGGAAAATATGTGTCATGGCGTCGTTGTTATATTTACATGACGAGCCTCGCAGGTAAAAATAAAACTGTTGATAAAATAGTGTTAGCCTGGTTTAAACTTTTTAAAGCTAGTGATTTAGTAACGTTTTGTTTAATTAGAGAAAGAATAAGTGTACAAGTGAATTAAAAGAGCTTTCAGTGATGAAAGCTGCTAAAAGTACTGAAATCCTTTCTGGCTAATTGTTGTAATTTGTCATTTCATTCATAAAGACCAACATCGTATATCACGCTACCTCAGTTTGAGGCCTGTCAATTTGACGCACGTTTAAACGTGCGTCAAATTGACAGGCCTCAAACTCGGTTGTAGAGCTAAACGGATGAATCGACGAAAAATGAGGTAGCGTGATATACGATGTTGGTCTTTATGAATGAAATGACAAATTACAACAATTAGCCAGAAAGGATTTCAGTACTTTTAGCAGCTTTCATCGCTGAAAGCTCTTTTAATTCACTTGTACACTTATTCTTTCTCTAATTAAACAAAACGTAAACGTGCGTAAAAATTGGCATGATGCCCGCTTTTTATATCTATTATCCTATCAACCGTCAATGGCTGAATTACTAATCGAACACTTTCGTAACTAATTATCATAGCTTGCTATGAAGAGGACTCAGCGATTCTTTATAAGCGTTTGTGAAATCTTTTCATTCATAAGACCAGTAAAGTAACTGCTGTCAAATTACTGTCGGTGATCAAAACGATTCGTTACTTAAGGTTATCAAAACGATTCGTTACATAGGAACAGGGTACCAGTAAAATCGTTATTTAAAAACAGTCCAACGAGTTCAATCACTTTATTTACACGCTGCATGCAGCAGATCGTCAAGCACTCAGATTACGTAAAGTGACTGGTGATTATTCCTACACATGCCATGTCGAGGTGAGGGTTGACGCCCACTACAGGGGGTGGAGGGAGGCGGGTAGTTACTCCGGGTAGTTTTGTTAGTGTTGGCCCAACGTAGACCCGAGATTGCAGGGAATGAAGAGATCTGTGATGGAAATAGATTGATAGGTAGGTACAGTTTGTCTGAAGTAGGCACCTATGTTGAAAGATTTTTATAACCGAGCTGTTATCAAATTGCAATTAGTTATTCTGCCATATAATTAGAATACGTTGTATGTATGGAAAACACCTGACGTGCTACCCCAACTCCAAATAAAATGGGATAACTTGGGCAAGACGAAGATGAGATTTTTTTGGTTTTGATGTTTTAATTATTTCTACACAGATACCAAAATCATAACCAAAACTGTTGTGATTTCTAAAGATATAGATTGCAATGTTACTATGTCAATACTATCGCTTAGAACAGAAATACAACAAATTCCTTGAAACATCTTTTCTAGATCTCAATTTATCCCATTTCACATTGCGGGGAGACACGAACAAGAAACTATGTCAAACAGTGACGAAGGCTTCAATTACTGCTCAGATGACATCATACAGTGAAAATCTAAGCAAAGCCACAATCTGGGCCAAGTCTGATGTCATGAATGAAAGAACTAGCACACTAATGAGATCACAACTAGCACTTTCAAGTCTAGTAGGCCAAACAAATGAAATCTCTCATTTCCAAGTAAAGTATATAACATTAAAGTGGTTAAGGTCACAAAACACATTTGCATTCTCAAGAAAACGGCTCAATCATAAGCATTTGCATTTGAAGGAACCCGAGATCCTTATCCACAACAAAATGGGTAACAAGTGGGATAAAATTTAAATTACGTAAAATCTGTGGCCCTAGTGAAAAGGGATCTAAGTCCAAAAATGCAACTTTACAGGAGACGCAAAAAACACTCCGCGCGCTTCAAATTGCGTGTTTGACCTCGTGTGACATTTAAACCGCTACCAATTGAAATACATGTGAAGTTTTTTATAGGTAAACAATTTATGCTCTTTATTATTATTGAGTTATTTTTATTTTAATGTTATTAGTTTTTAAGATAGTGACTTATACTAACCACAAAATGAATTCCTTTAGGGTATAATATAACTTATACCCCTTCTCCCATAATGTTAAAAGTTAATTCATACAAGTGAAAATGAATACGCATTTGGAATGATTATGTTCATACTAATCTCAACAGAGTTACTTCGATTTTTTCCCTTTATTTTAGTGAAAACGGATTTATGTCTAATAATATCACATTACTCACTAAACCATTTTTAAGAACCAAGTGTTGTTGTATTGATAAACACTAACCAAATAAAAACGTGGGTAATTTATGTTAATTTAGATTAAAAAACACAAAATATATTTGAAAAAATCCGTTTAAAAGAATACAAAAGTACTTGAAACCGACTTTTGTAGTTTTTTTTGGTGTCAGTTGGACCCTTTTACACAAGGTAACTTCTTTATTTTTAGAGATAGCTTAGATGGTGTGTTTACACCAAACGATAGAGCATTTTTCTCTGATCACTTCTGTATACTTAACTCATTTTCCACAAAATCGGACTTATACCCCTTTTCACTAGGGCCACAGAAATGACAGCTGATTATTCCCAGCGCCCGAGGTGGAGGAGGTGGCAGGGGGTGGTGGGGGGTGCAGCCTCCTACCCGCTCTCGTAAGTCCGTCTAGTAACTCCAGTGATCGTGGTATCGATTTTACGAGGTTCGTGTACTTGGCATGTATAACAATACGTAACAGATTGTATACGATGCTCCGTAAATGCATCTGTGGTGCATTGAGCTTTATAAGATGGGTGTAACTTTCAATCTGGTTTTAACAATGCATCTGATCTTCGAGGGAATGTGTGATTGGGAAATCAAAGATGCAGAGAGATGGTCTTTCAACAAAGCTATCGTAAGTAATTCACCGTTTCCCCACTAGATGTGGTAACACTGGAGTGATAATTGCCAATAGTGCTACTTCATAAAGGAAATGCCAATGTCAAAACGTTACTGTCAAATACAAATTAATTTATGGTTTGTCACGGATAGAAAGTGGGTTCTTATATTAAAATTATTTTATTAGAGTGCGTTTCATGCCGTATGCCGTAATTTCTCATTGGGTCCATCTCATCTCATTTCACATTCACTTAAAAACGCATTTTAAATTACTGACACATAACTTTCACAATAACACATTACATCACTGGCCATTTTGTAATATATTACATCATATTCATAACTCTTTGGTTTGGTGCATGTTGGGTGTATGTACGTCAAGAGGACGCTTCAAAATGTTGCCACAACACAAAACGCATCACGGAGGATGATATTCTCGTTTACCCATTTCTTTTATTTATTTTTATTTTTATATATATATTTTTATTTTTATTTTATTTTTTTTATACTATTAGATATTAATATAATATATTTTATTTTTTATTACAGTGCGCTGTACCGGTACAGCGTTCTGATAATGGTTTGCCGCACCGATCGACGTCATTACGTCAGCGCCGGCTGTCGCTGAAAACCAGCGCTGGGGCTCTGTTTTGCATAGGGTCGCAGCATAATGCTGAGCGATAGCCGTTTTGCGTGGATGTGACGCATGTTTCCCCCAACCTTTTTTATTTTTACTTTGTGGTTATTTTCTTTTTTTGTTTTTTGCGTCATATTTACCGCAAATAAACGTTTTTTCTTTCTTCTTTCTTTCTTTCTTTTAATGTGGGCTACACTGTTGTAGGACCAATACAAATACGCTACGGCGATACCTAATAGGTTCGTTTTTTTAATTAACCAGTTGAGCCAACATTACGGCAAAGGAGCTATTTGATGAAACGCACTCTACATAGAGGTTCGCTGTTCGCCTACCGATAACGTGTACTGTGGACGTGCGGTTGACAGTATGTCCATAAGTAAATTAATACATTGCCAACAAATTCAAACTATGCACCAGTTTAATTTCAGAGACCTGAATACCCTTAAACACGAAATTAGAGAAAACGTTTTCAAAAATAACGTTCTCATCTGTCACTTTAATAAAGACGCCATCTTTAAAAGCCGGCACGTGAACGGCCTCCTTCAGCCTCGTAGTACGAAATATGGCGGCATTACAGGAAATATTTTGCCGGCAAAACGTCGGTTTATTTCTTGAGTAGAACCAGGGCCTGACATCAACTGTTTAGCTACTTTCTCATAAATCTTCAACGACTTGGTTTTACTTTCGTGAAATATTGTCGTTTGATAAGTTTAGTTTAGGTACGAAATGTTTTGGAGAATATTTGAACGATTTATTGGATTTTGTCGTTATTGAGAATTAAACTGCTGTAAATATTCTGCGCTATAAAATGCAGTTTATTTCAGCTGTTTTATTTTGTATGGATTAAAAGTTTCTGACAGAGTTTCAAAGTTAAAATTCGCCTGAGTGTAGTATTTCCTCTATGAAGGTTAACAAAAACATTTCCAATGTTGGTCCAATTCAAATCAATCCATAAAATTAATTAAACTGTTTCATTACTTACGCCTACTAGTGAGTATTGCAACGAAGCATTGAAAATTTAATCCCGCAAAGTAATCTATAACACATTAGGTACTGAAGCAGCTAACACGATACATGATACCCCGGAGAGTGGAGACATTGATTAATTCCTCGTACACATTTTTAGAATGTCTAGACTAGGTTACGGAGCAGAGGTCGTTACCCGCTACCCGTCACTAGATGGCGCTGGCGACGCCATTTCATTGATCCGCCCGGTTTGGGCCACTGAAAATAGTATTTCGTTACGCAACGCGGCCATTCAACGCTTTCTACTTTTTTGTTTTCATTTTTATCTCGAAGGAAAATTATTCTTTTGTTATTATGTAGCATGAATGAGTAGCGACATAAATTGTATGTTGTAGTAATAATGTATGGGTCATAATATTATCGTACGTTTATGAGCTAACTGCGGTAAGATGGGCGTGCCTACTCTTGGCGTAAATAGTTATCAATAATAGACTCGCCTTAGTTGCAGGCTATCATCGAATAAATGGGCGTAAGTCATTCGTCATAATATTATCGTCTTACTTTCTTTTAACATTCGTCAAAGAAAATGAATTGATGAATTTTCATTGTCGTCAAAGAAAATGACTTTGTTCATACGGCTACACATCAAGCTATACATTTTCAGTATAAGCTGACCTCGCATTGTACGGAAATCCTATACAATGCGAGATCAGCATAAACTGGAAATGTATAGCTTGATGTGTAGCCGTGTGTACAAAATTTTTGCTAAATCCATCTGCCTAGCTGTTTTCCCAACTGTGTTGGGGTTGGCTTCCAGTCTAACTGGATGCAGCTGAATACCAGTATTTTACATGGAGCGACTACCTATCTGACCCCGCAACCCAGTAACTGGGTAGGTAATATGATACCCTTTGGTAAGACTGGTTGTCAGACTTTCGAGCTTCTGACGACCCTTAACGACTGTCGAAGATCCACGAATGAAAGCGCGGGACCAACTGCTTGACGTGCTTTCCGAGGCACAGAGGAGTCTCGGTATGTAAAGATGGTCACCCATCCACGGACTAACCCCGGCAAGAGTAGCTTAACCTCATGGATCGACCCGTGCGGCTGTTTACTTACTTTTTTTTTACTTACGTTTGATTACTTACAAGCTTTTTGCAAAATATTGTGCCTATTTTTGAGAAAGATATTTTCAGCAAATAAAGTAGCAGATATTTTCGGATTTGGTAGATAATAAAGCTGAAAAGCTGGCGCATCAAAAGTTAAATGGCTTGTCGATAAAACGGCGATAAAATCATAATACTAATAAAATTGTTGGTACAACACTAGGTATGCTTATCATAAAGAGATAGGTGCTATTGTCAAGCAAGGTGGCAAATAGAGACGTTTTCAGGGGGATTAAAACAGCCACTTTGGCAGAATCATAATAGGAAAATATTATGAATCATCGTAAAATGTCACAAACTGACAATTCATACTAATCATCTGCGTGCGATTCATATTACGAAATAATTCAACTGTTTGACAGTTTTCTATGGAGATTCGTAAAATGGTCCACACATTATGAATTCCTTTTGTGTCTTAGAGGAATTGCTATCCCGCTCCGCCCAGAGAGAAGTCATTTGATGATATACAACCTCAAAAAATAAAAACTCCTGGGTCAGATTGGCATACAAAGGAAATAAACACACAAACGGGACAAGGGTTTGAACCCAGCTGTGGCTTTAAAAGGCTTATAAAACATGATGCAGAAAATAATCCGAAAACCACGAATCATTAAACATTTTAACAAGAAAAGTAAAAACGATTTCAAATCACATAATACAAGCAATCTTTCTTTGCTTCATGTATAAATAAACGGTAAAATCAAAGCAGGTGTGAGCCACACAATGCAAGCAGGAGTTAAGTGATAGAATGAATTAGTACGATCGTCGATAGACAGGGCTCCTGTTAATGGAGGTGCATTATCAACGGTCAGTTGTGGTAATGGGGTTTAAGTGAGGGTTTGAAAAGTGCGTTTGAACTGAAACATTTTACGTAGTTAAAGGTATTTCTTTGTATATTTGTATGTTTGGTACTAAGGCACGTCGTAATGGTGGAATTTTGGCAGAGAGACCTGAAAAATTGTGGATTTCTTACGCTTTAGGTAATGGGTAGTTATAAAATGAAAATGTAGCGTGCAACTCTTTGTACTAACGTTTGTTAAATCTGGTTAGTGGTCGGAAATTACTACAGCATCTTTCAGGACAGAGATGGCACTTTCAGAATAGTTTCATGGCAGATTTACACAAAGCAACCCTAAACAGCAACAATATACATTTTCGACAGAAGGTAATATTTTTAAAGTACTCTTCAATATGAGCTATTATTTGAATCAATTGATATCAAAACCAAAACTCGGAAGTACCTACTCAGAAATAGCAGTCCGTGGCTATTTCCGTTCTCCAGCGAACCCTAAAAAGCTTAAAAAAAGCAAAGAATTTCTAATACAAACTCTACCGACGGTTCAGCGGAAATGTTGATATTATGTCGCGTATTTTCCACAGACGATTATTATTAGCCTATTGAGCGTAAGCACAGGAATATGTTGTACATACAGTCGACCACGCGTCTGTGGTTATACTTTGATCTTGTGTTTTGTTACCACTGACATGCGTACCAACCCGCAGTTTTGTGTCTCTATCACACTTGAGTTTAAGGATCTTAAGAACCACTTTTATCTCAAAAGTAATCTTTTGTAAAAAAAGAAGGTAAGTATACTGTAACATAACCATCACGCCTTGTTTCCCCGAAGGGTTAGACAGAGGTGTACCTACCTACTCATAGTAAGTACTTACCTACACCCATATTTCGCCAGTTATGTTTAAGTTTGGTGTAAAGACCAAACGAACATAGGAGATACCAACAAAGGAATGTTCTGTTCATGTTTATACAAAAATGATTTGGCAGAGTGGGGATATAATGTGCATTCGCTCGTTTGGACCGAATTGACCTCCAGACACTTTTTGTTTATAGTTTTGCAGGATACTATATTTTTATCAACTAACTATAGCGTTTTCTATGAAAAGCTTTTCGGAACCTTGTAGGAAATTGGTATAAATCAAAGTAACGTTTCAACTCTGTGTGTGCGCTTACAGTCCGGCCGTTCGAGAGCATGCGTTCTTGACACCTGTCAGTTTCATACTAACGAATATGTGTTTTGCGAATTTGATCCTTATTAGTACTAGAAATTGACCAACTGGCAGGGTCGGGAATGTATTCTCTCCACGGCCGGACAGTAGTTCTTCTAAACTATACGATTTAGGTATTTTGATGCGGTTCTCACTGTCATCTAGTCTAGAGAATTATTCTTCCGAAATAAATTGGTTTATGTGTATAATCTATTCATAATAATTAGACTTATGCGTACTTATATAATATGTGCGTAGCCGGAGTGGTTATATAAGGGTATGAGGAACATGTTGTAAAGTTCACTCATCCACCATAGAAAAGAGAGGATCCTCCGACCAGACGGGTGTTGTGTCTGGCGGGCAACTGCCCAATGATTGATATTGGATTCTTGTATATATGTCCACTGCATGGTAAACTCTAATTGCGCGATGCAGGATTTTTGTGACGTCAGGATTTTTGTGTGACGTCAGCTCTTCGATGCGTAGTTCGCATGTGGCGATGTAGATACCGCCACAGTTACTTATGGAAGAAATATCTATGTGTATTACCACAGATGAGTTTAAGTAAAATTAAAGTGCCCGATCGCCTCATGGGTAGCTTTAATTTTCAAAATCGATTTGGAATCGAGAAAATGGCGGCCGAACCTATTGTCATTAACTGGGTTTAAATCCAGAATACGGGCTGCTACTGAAAAATTCCAGTCGGAAAAACGCATAAGCACTTTGCCCGGGTATTGAACCCCTCCGAACACTATATCAACAAGGCAGTCTCGAGGTCGAGATCAATCAATCTGCATAGCCTTTTCCCAACTATGTTGGGGTCGGCTTCCAGTCTAACCGGATGCCGCTGAATACCAGTATTTTACATGGAGCGACTGCCTATCTGACCTCCACAACCCAGTAACTGGGTAATACGATACCCCTTGATAAGACTGGTTGTCAGACTTTCGAGCTTCTGACGACCCGTAACGACTGTCCAAGATCCACGAATGGCAGCCGGGACTAACGGCTTACGTGCTTTCCGAGGCACGGAGGAGTCTCGGTATGTAAAGATGGTCACCCATCCACGGACCAACCCCGGCAAGCGTAGCTTAACCTCATGGATCGAACCGTGCGGCTATTATGACTTAGCCACGAGCTACTCCTCTCGAGGTCGAGATAATAATAATATTTTCTTAATTACATCCAACGCGGTCTCGAATATCGGATTTTGATAGAAGGACTAATCTATCATTGTCCATCATTTTCAGGGTATCGTGACATTCATTTGTTATGAGAGATCAATCATCCAGAAGTAGGTACATAAACTATTGGCTTGATTTCCAAAAATGGATTATTTTATGACGCAATAATTTAGTCGACTTGGTTTCTTTAAAATAAATATTTTTGTATGCTATGTCCATGGCCAGACATGTTGATCATAACCCTAATATCAACACAATTTGTACCATGTTTGTATGCAAAAAAAAAAAAAAATCTCTGATTAAGTTTTCAGGGTTCATGTATGTGTTTCTTTATTCCACCATAACTTAAACGCATGGACCGATTTTTATTCTATGTTAAGTCGGTAAGTAGGTATATTTGGTTAGTTTATTGACGGCTGCATTATTTGGTTTAGTACTACTACTACTTCTAGGTAGCACTCCTTTTCTAAGATACAAAACGTGCACCCAATGGGACTTTCCATAGGCATACATTATGAATATGCCCTTTCATGTCCTTCTTGACTTGCTGCTGCTCACCTTTCTTTTAAAAGGAAATCTTGTGGAAAAATTCACGATTCTAAAGACTGTTTTTTAATCTCGTAGACTAATTTGACAGGTGCAAATGTCAAACTCCAAATTGAAAAACAAACAACAATCACTTGAAATGTCAAATTAGTCAGACTTCAGACCCGTTTAGGCTGTGCGTTGTCTTTCAGTGTATTTAAGATTTTAAATTACCCATTAAAACATTTTCTTCTATAAAATAATTACATTATAAAGTCTTGAAAAATAGAACAATGCTCTAGAATAGGTTCCGATCTATTAAATAATTCTCAATATTAAGTATAAAGTATTCATTGTCGCGTGCGTAGCATCCGTGACTGCACGCTTCAGTGAAAGGGCTCGGGTGACCAATAATAGGATATTACGTATCATTAGAATAAAACATTACGCTTTACAACATTGACCAAGAAACGGTGTTCCTTCGTGCGTAATACCAACGAAAGGGCACGACCTCATCTACATTACAAGGAAGGTATGTCTTATACACGTATGTTTTTTTAACCCCCGACGGAAAAAGAGGGGTGTTATAAGTTTAACGTGTGTATCTGTGTATCAGTGTAAAGGTTGTCTGTAAAAGATCGCTTTTAGCGATAAGACCGCCCATTGTGTCACCCTATGTAAAATTTCTAATTTATGTCTGTAATTTTTATGGTGTACATAATAAAGAGTATTCTATCTATCTATCTATCTGTGTGTCTGTCTGCGCCATCATAGCTGCCAAACGGCTGAACCGATTTTGATTTTTTTTGGTTTTGTTTGAAAGGTGACTTGATCGAGAGTGTTCTTAGCTATGATTCAAGAAAATCGGTTCAGCCGTTTGAAAATTATCAGCTCTTTTCTAGTTGATGAATGGATGTGAGCAGCTTCCACAGGTCTAATCGATTGGAAATTTAGAATTTTCTTATTTCAATGATCATCATCAACCCGCACGGGGCCCGCGTGGTGGAGTACGCCGATTTTAAAAACCGAATTTTATTTCTTACTCCTAGGTTTATTAATTACTTTATGAAAAAGTTAGAAAAGAATAAACTTTATTAACATAATAAACATGAAATAGATGGCCCTTTCACGGCTTGATCGATTAAGTAAAGTATCTTCTAACATAATAGGGTCAAGAGAGATGGACAAATATATGAGCCACTAAAGCTTTAATCCCTTCAAGAGAAACAGAGCCAAAGTAAACCTACTCTTGCTTAGCAATATATTGAGTGATAGCAACGCACTGTTTGTAAAGTGAAGGTATGATTCCGAACAACGCCCCACGCGGCATTACTGGTGCGGCAGTGCTGCCTGCCGCGTGATCCTGAGTACCGCGGCAAGGCACTGCTGTTCGTGGTTTACTTCTCAACAGTTGTGCTATTCTGTAAAAATCTCACCGTGAAAACTTAGATGAAGTGAGCTTGAATTGAACTTTCACTGCCTTCGCATCAGTAGGTATCGATGACAATGACAGCTCACTCCACGATCACTTCACCTAAGTTTTCACGGTGAGATGGTTACAGAATAGCAATGCAGTTTTCAACATTCACGTGTTATCGCTGTGATGAACGCTCGCACTACTGCCTGGTCTGCCGCAGCGGCAGGACAACACTGCTGCGCAGCAGTGCCGTCGCAGTAATGACGCGGAATCATTCCTTAACTGTTTATAAGGATACTTATAACATTATATAAATCCCCACGCCTTCATTCCCCGAAGGGTTTGGCTTGGGTGTACCTATAGAACACCCACATTTCGCCGTCCCATATATAACGGAGCGAACCTATTGCCAACCGGGCACAAATGTAGCCTCCGGGCTACTACTGAGAAATTCCAAAAGGAAAAATCCGCTGACAAATCTGGGTTGATAAGCCTTTCAGAAAAAGATAGAAGCTTTTGAGATGTGGTGTTGGCGAAAAATGCTCCGCCTACCATGGACCGCCAAGAGAACGAACAAATCAATCGAACTCTATGCATAAGATATAGACTATCCACGATCTGTTACCAAAGGATTATCAGTTAAGTTACTTTGGTCACGTTGCCCGTCGGAGTAGATGGGAAAAGACCTCGTGGCCAGTCACCTAACCGCTGGTCAGACCAAGTAACCGCCCTCACTGGACTCTCTGGTACGACCGTTCTTAGAGAAGCGGACAACCGAACGAAGTGGAAGAACAACATATATAAAGCCAAGAAGGCCTTTCAATCTTCATTAATGAAGTACGCGACTAAAAAGAAGAAGCCTTTCAGAAATAAGCTGTTACCTATAATGTCATACACTTCTTGAGTTAATACTGACACCTGATTCAAACTCGTATTAATTAATATGGAAGTAGACGACATGCTGCGCCCAGACGCCAAATAAATTATGATATGGGGACTTATGAGTAAATTCTCATAAGTACATAATTTCATGCATTCGTGTTTATGAGAATTTACTAGCACCAAAACATGAAACACCAATTTTAGTTGAACATGAATTAAAGTATTCATATTTATGCATAAACGTGCTCTCCCTTCATACCTATGCATACTAATAAAAACTCGTATATTATAAGCAGCATCGAAAACTGCCATAATTCGGCTCAGAATGGACATAAAAGACAATCACGTATGAACTCATCATTTACTATACGATAACCGTCATTCAAGCACTTAAGGTCAGCATAAATATATGGAATGCTTCGAGCAACAGTGAGTACAAAATGCAGCGTAGTATTATATAGTGCTCTGTGATGCAGCGATTAAGCGCTGAATCCCGCACTACCAAGTTAAACGCATGCGGATTTCACCAATGAGACTGAACGCGATCAGCAGATCTAAGCCGTGTTCAAGAGCTGTCAGTGTCAAGATTTTACAAAAATTTTGACACTGACAGCGTTTGAACGCGGTTTCAGGTGTAATTTGTCCTTAATGCTAAAACTATCACACTCCGTGAACCACAGAGGCTGTAGCTAAAATTTTTAGGACAAGCTTTCGATTTATCAGAGAAAAGGGGAACCACGGCGCGAAGTACGATAATGGTAACTGTTATAGATTTATGAACAAAGGTAACTGTAGTAGCCACTGGTGATAATAGTTTTAGTTTGGTAACAACTGATACCACGTCAGGTCAGTTGCTGTCCTGATCTGCTCATGATATCGCGCTGCGTAGTTGAAAATATTGCCACCAGAAACTGCTCATTTTTTTTACGATCGTAGACAATGAAAACGAAATGTTGAATAGATGCAGTCGCAAAAACACATGAAACTTAACTTATAACCAAAAGTATATATCAAACAACTTTGGAAAGACTCGTAAACAAGATACAATGCACCGTTGCTTGACTTGCATAAATGCGACACAATCGTACACGCTCCACCAACGACACTTTAAAGTCTCCCGTATGCCCTGATAGATATAAAAGCTATCGACTTTGCTAATAGAATCTACGTTTATTTAGACAAGCGTGCGGGCTCTTAATAACCACTCTTACATACATTTCACACAAAGCTTGGTCACAATATAAAATAGACAATATGGAAACTAGGCCTATTTTTGTTGAAATAATTACTAACGCTCGATTTTTAAAAAGATCGCGGCGACCATTCGTCTCGGCACGACAACTGACAGCACCGCGACAATCGCTTGGGTTCTCGTCATTGAGCGCGTCTGTGTTAGTATACCGTTTCGTACATTTACTACGTAGTTTCTGTACTGTCCATATATTATATACTGTGGCTTGTTATTAATAACTCGTTGTGTCTGACATTCCTCCCTGCCATTGCTATGACATGTAGTTTCATTATCTCCTGTCTAATGAGACGTATGTGGGTACTCGCAATACTATGTACGTAATTAATGTTGTTATGTTATGTTTTGTTGTTTTTCTTTGTTGTGGAGTATATTTTTTGCCAACATGTTACGTCTATCTACTAAATTAAGTTTTCAAAAGGATGTTGTGTTTCGGCAGTCAGAGGTAAGATCGCCAATCCCTCTGTGTTTGAGGATTCCGGGTGAAGCTCGTTTCCACCTTAGGCCTGATCGTCACTTACCATCATGTGGATGCAGGCCAAAGAGCTCCCCGATGTTTTCGTTAATACGTTTAGAATGTGCTGCAAAATATTCAAAACCCGTGCAATAGTCTACATCCTCGTTCAAATTGGTTAGAAGTTCTTAGAGGTTTATGAACATTTTCAGAGTCTAGGCTTTGATTAGAAGTTTAGAACGAAAGCCATCCTTTCATCATCATCATCATTTCAGCCGAAATACATTCACTACTGGACATAGGCCTCCCCCAAGCACCGCCACTTCGACCGGTTCTGCGCTTCTCGCATCCAGCGCATTCCCACGGCCTTCACCAGGTCATCGGTCCAACTTGTGGGGGGCCTTCCAGCGCTACGTCTTCCGAGAGTCCTTTATCCTGTATCAATTTCCTTCTAAGTATTTTGTCTACATAATCACTTACTTCAATAAGAAAGTCTAAAAAATCTAATTAGACGCCTGGAAATGCTCGTCTAATCTCGATTAGTTCTGTTCATTCATCACTAATCTGACATTGGAGATTTACAAACAATTCGCGATTATCGCCCCTGCGGCGATGTAACCCAATCCTTATCAGTTTTGGTCCTTTAGTACTATGGCAGTATTGTTTGAACATTGAACTTTTCAGAATGAATTGGTAATATCGTTGTCCTTTTACAGAGGGTCTTGTTTAAATTGCATGTCGAGTAGAAAAGCTTGCTTTGACGAGGTATAGGTCCAACAGTGGACGTCTTTCGGCTAAAATTATGGAAGTATTTGAACTGTATTTGAACCAATGTTTCCAAATTCAAAATATGAATGTTTGAGTAATTTCCACTTTCATCTATGAACACTAATCTTGTTACCCTAAACAGATTAATTCGAATAACTTTTAATTAATTGGTAATTAAAATTAATTCTGTATAACTTTAGATCCATTCAAGATCTTCTTTGATAAACTTGAAATAAAACTTCTTAAGTAAACCAAGCATTGATTTTCCTTGATGTTTGTTCAATTTTTCCAAACAAAGTGGCTAAACTCGTGTGTTTTATAAATGAGAAAACTTCAATATTGAAGTTTTGGTGTGACTTAGAAGTGGTTTTAGGAGATAAAACGGCTGTAATTCTAGTTTTAATAAAATAGGTAGGTATTCTTTGTCTCAAAGTGTCTTTGAGAAATCTGTAGTACCTACCTACCTACAAAATTTTAAATTGACTGCCTTTTTGACTTGATATTCAGCACCCTAATTGCTTAACACATTTTCAATTACAAACCGAAGATTTTGAAGGTTATTCCTAATCCATTGATTCATAGGTTTGAAAAATTCGTCTGCCCAACGACGTAAATAACGAAATGAATGTTGTCGAACTGTCAAAATGAAACAAATTAGCCTTAAGCGGTTACCAAAATAAGTTACGAAATTAGACAGCAGATCGATCTCACACCTAAATAGCACCAATTGCCAAATTAACGACACCCAATAAAAATATTAATGGGAAATGCCATAAAATTCATCGTTGCCTAAAAAACGGAATAAACACTCTGGATTGGCTATAAAAGACGTTTCTTATTACTGCTACGCCTATAATTGGCTGTGTGAGACAACAAGTTCGAAGACTGAAATATTTTTCCTAAAAGTTAAGATTTTACAACGCGTCATAACTTTACGAGATATATTTAATAGGGGGCGATTTTTCAATTGTCAGATAAATTCTGTTTAATAAATTGTGGTTTGATAGGTTTTGAGCAGAAATTAAGATGTCAAACTTTCATCAGTGTCTGTCTCTTCAGTCTATCCGGCTAATGTAAAACCAGCCTCAAGATGATAATAAAATTCACCTTATTTAGGTAGATAATGAATGCATCAAGATGTTAAGTTGCGTTGATAGAACCTCGACGATTTATTGTGCCTAGAGTAGTCAGCACTGCTACGTACCTACTAAACTTAGGAGGTACTGCAACATTATCAACACGACAGAACGAAATCGGATCAATATGCCTTAAAATAACATTGACTAATAACGTCGTTTTAGCGTAGCAACCACCGCAATTTTGAATTTTACCAATTAATTTTATTCCACATACAATCTTTCGTCCATTCCTCATCGATCAACACAGAGATGTTATTTAATAACCATCCTTGAAACTCATCAATAAAGTCTATATTTGCATGAATACACTACATAGATTGCGAATAAAACATTTCAATTAAGGTAGGCTACGTTAAGTGGCGTTGTGTTCCATGCTTCGTTACTGCGTGTGGCTCAAATCGTAGGCGGACGGAATTTACTACCGAATTTTCAATTAAGGTTTCACGTTTGTTTTGGTACTCCAGCAGATTTTAGTGTCTCATACGCAAAGAGCTTTTGCTATTACTTCCCAAGCATAAGCATAGCATACTTAGCCTATAATGTTCCCACTGCTGGGACTCAGGCCTCCTCTCTCTGAGAGGGAGTGGGCCGTAATTCAACACGCGGGCCTAGTGCGGGTTTAGATGTCACATGTCTTCGAATTTCTGGTTCAAGGACATGCCGGTTTCCTCACGATGTTTTCCTTCACCGTTTTGAGAGTAGTGGTGATGAAATCATTTACACAAAGCAAAGCGCCTGCCAGGTTTCGGACCTACGACCTATAATTCATAAGTCGTGGCCGTACGCGTTGTAGGTCGTGTTTCCCAGGATCCCATGAATATTTAAGGAGAGAAAAATAGAGGATTTTATTGGCTAGCTGAAGTGACAATGGGCCGGCCATTTTAGCCGTAGAACCTATGACCATTGGAGTAGACGTGTTTTTGAGTAGAGATCGCGTATCCGAAAACGTAGGGTCGGATGCCCTCAGACTAGATGGAGCGACGATCATCACAGGATGGTGGTAATGTGAGTAGCCGAGAGTCGAGCTAAATGGCATACTTACTATGAGTAAGTAAGGCATGTGTCCATTAGAGAACCGCTGATGATGATATTACCTGTTGGATAGTGTTTGTATAGGAAAAATGTATTATGACATCAAAGCACACCTGCAAAGCACTGATTGCGCATCATAGAGACAAAATTTACGCTAGAGACTACTTTGTAGTAAGCGCTTTCGACAGCCCAAATTTTTCATGAAAAAAATTGATGGAATATAACCGAATAGTCTGGCGTATAAGTAAATAATATTTTTATGCTATTTTTTTTTTTGCGCGATTGTACGAACATCCCTCGTTTGTGCTCGAATAAAAACGCTCCACAGAGGTCAAGCATTGCTCAATTGCTCTTATCATCTCAAAACACTACACACGCTTTATGCAACCAACTTTTACAGTCTTTTTAATGAATACCAATATGATTGTTTAAGGCGCATCTGTGCTGTATACAAGCGGAGTTTTAAATTGGCAGTCATACCTAATCAATTCGCTTGGAATTTGAGATAGCTCACAATTATGTTTGATCATGAATCCAGAACACTACGAACAGACGAAAATATTTCGACAGCCCATAATGTTTCATGAAAAAAGTAGATAGAGCATTACAAAAGACCTTGGCACCTACTCTGTGCCGAGACGCCGAATAGTCTGGCGTATAAATAATTAATCTAGCAGCTACTCATAAAATTTCGATGGGCGTAAAACAAATGAAGCTATATTTAATGTGGATATCAATATTTAGCCTATAAACAGAAACAAGCAGTCGACTGAGGACTAGTATAGTACCGAATGGTATTTTGTCAAGTTAATTTCGAACTACAGACCGTAAACGATAAAAAGGAGAACTCACTTGTTTTTTAAATGACTTTAAAAAGAAGGTAATGCATTTGTCAAGTATTAAGGTTGCGTTAGTCTTAAAATTCGTCTTAATTTTTCCATACAAAAGGGAGGGTAGGTACTTATTACTCCACTGTTTGACATTGTACATCCAAAGTTGAAAATTACTTTTGTCTGCGGAAACAGAATCCGAATCCTAACTTTGTAAAGCTTTCACGCTAAAACAGCTAAGTAAACGGATTTGGATGAAATTTGGCACAAGGGTAGACCTTGACCTGGAGAAGAACTACTTTTCATCCTGGATCGCAGACGAAGTCGCAGGCAACAGCTAGTAGTAAAATAATTTAAAGATGATGATTCGAGAATCTGGGATAAGCCATAAGAGATAAGAGCATGACAATGATGTAAAACTCCGGTTAAACATATACTCAGGGATATATTTTTCCTATTTTTAGTTTGTCGGATAGTTAGAGTTCTGTCGGATACTTGAACCAGACTCAAACCCCAGAATCTACTAAGCCCTACTAAACTGAAGCATAGCGTAACATGCATTTCCTCATAATTTTCCCTATATAACAATTCTGGTATTTTAACTCGTTAAATTCGTTAATTATAAAAGTTTCGCAGTCACCGCTGGGTGGAGCCGTAAAACTTTCGGTCTGCTGTGTAAATGTTACAAAGTTTCCTATGTCAGCAATTTCGCGTAGATTCGACATTAACTTGTTAATATTGTTCTGAACAAGTACCTGTTCCTTATCTACAGTTTGTTTGTACTGTTTTTTAATAAATAACAGGTGTGCGGAACTTCTTTAATTTAGTTACCTACCTATAGAAAGAATAACTTATTAGACAAAATCGTACGACGCCAGACCAAAAGCGTGTGCAAAAGTTCTTCCAGCTTTCCGCTTGTTATCAAATCCAGATTTTAAAAACACGTCATAAATATTACCTGTCGATGTCACTTTCATTCCAATGTAGTAAGGTTGGTTGGTCGGTTAGATTTAATGATCATGAATAAGCAAACCAAGATGATCCAATTTTTTTTGTAGAAAAACAAATTAAAGCAAAAGTAGTTGGTAAATCAACATTTAGGACAGAAAGTCAGGAAATATTTTTATGCTATTTTTTTTTTGTGCGCGATTGTACCACATCCCTCGTTTGTGCTCGAATAAAAACGCTCCACAGAGGTCAAGCATTGCTCAATTGCTCTTATCATCTCGAAACACTACACACGCTTTATATAACGAACTTTTACAGGCTTTTTAATTAATACCAATATGATTGTTTGAGGCGCATCTGTAATACAAGCGGAGTTTTGAATTGGCGGTAGGCATAAACAATGTCGTTTGGAATTTGAGACAGCTGACAATTAAGTATATTTGTTCATGAATTCAGAACACTGATATATAGACGAAATAGTTCTTTGACATCCATTATTGTACCTAGTTTAGTGAAATTATGCCCGACCCGTACATCAAACCAAAAATCTAGTGCTCAACAGTCGCTTTTGCGAGGACTATAGCAACTTGGCGGTTAAAATTTAGTCTAAAATAATGTCTAAAGCAGACTTCTAACTAACATCACTAAAAGCCAACTTATAAACCATTTATATGCTCAAGTATAATATCCCATTGGCACGTTCTAGCAGGCATGCGCCACTCGTCTTCTAAAACACTTCATATGAGCCTCTTAGCCCATCAAGTGTTTATGACGGGAGAACGAGAAAATTTCTCTCAGAAATACATCTAATATGGCGTTCCGACATTCTTTTGCCGTTTTCAAGGATTCCTTTGGAGAAAGATGTAGGAATTCTGTACCCTGAGCTACAGAATTTTAATAAGTAGGTAGGTTACATCACACCTTGTTTCCCCGAAGGGTTGGGCAGAAATGTACATACACACATTTCGCCAGTTATGTGTAAGTCCCATGTAATAGGAGGCGAGTCTATTGCCACCAACCGGGCACCAATCCAAACTCCCCGGGCTGCTACTGAGAAATTCAAGATAGATAAACCCAATAACATTGCCAGATATGGGAATTGAACCCAAGACCTCATACTGAGCAGTAACGCTTGCAACCACTAGGCCAATAAGGCAGCTAAGTAGGTTGGTAATAGTGGCATTTTCTATTCGCTAGAGTAAAGACGTGGTATATTAAAGATAATTTCCCAGATAAAGTTGAAGGAGTTAAAAAGAAATACGAGTATGTTAGTAGGACGCTGCCAAGTTGTAAAGTGATAAAACTTTAACGTTTTAAACCAATATGTCAACGCTGTAAGTCGTTCCCGTCTGTGACTCCTGAAGTTAGTGTAGTGGATATATGTTGCATGTGTAATAAACTGTAGCGAAAGAAGTGCAAAACTCAATAACGTGATTAAAACATGTTAGTATTTTGAGGAAAAGGAAAGACCAAAATGATACGGCTAGAAAAGGAGTGACTACCGAGATGACGACTAATAAAGAACTAGTTATGGAAGAAAAACACATGTTGCTCCGACCGCAATTAAATTGGTTTAATAAGGGCAGGAGAATGATGAAGGATGAATAAGATATAAGATCAAGTCTGAATTTAAAGAGGTCTTACTTAATCAAGCAGTCTCGTGTTTTAAAAGATGACGCGAAGAAAACCTTCTTGGAAATGGAAACTAAAGGGTGCGTTCGCTTTTAAAGGCTAGTTTGTTATACCAGGGCCACGTGGTAGGTAATCTGACGATTACGATTCTTATTAATATAAGGAAATAATATAGGGAATGGTAATGAAGACTGCAGTTTGATAATGGAGATGAAACATGATTACTAAGTCCTACCAAGCGGTAAGATATAGAAACCGGGCTACATAATATGCGGCCATAATAATAAACGAAGCTCATTAGTGATTCGTAAGTTAACAATAAAGTCAACAGGTGAGTACAATCACTAGAACGGCACCTGCCAGGCTTGGACGCTGGCTTCGCGCCAAACTGACAGCCATAATGGCGTCAAACTTTAAATTGCCATAAAAGTGATTACCGACTTCCATTCTTGTTGCTTTAGCGGCAACGAGGACTTGTAAATGTTTCAATTTCAGCTTATATAGTGTGTATCAGAAATGAGTGGTTATATTTAAGGGTGCGGTACGTATGACGATACAAAAATTATCAGCTGTTCCATACATACATAAGCATTGCCTTTGTACGATTTTTTCTGTTCCTTTCTTCTTTTCTGTATTTATATGAGTGTGCATAAATGGTTAAATAAATAAAGAAATACATTTGAGTTGAGTCACTAACAAAGTTTTATAAGGAACATCCACGAAGCTGATTATTTGATTGCTATTACGAGGTTGGTCCCTTGGAGTAAGTCGTTTAGTTTGATGGTCTGTACCACATCCTTAAATATGATCTCATATGCCTGTTACACGCAGTACCAGTCTTCAATTTTTTTTTCCACATTTCTAATCATGATGGGTCTTAGAAAGATTTTAATTGAAAAAGGCTGCTGAATTTTCAATGCTCTTCAAAATTGTAGAATGTAACATCGGTGTCGCTTTGGTTTTGTTCTAGCTAAATTCAAACTACCTAAAAAAATCCAAAGCTCGTACGTACGAATCGCAACAAAATTTGATATCAGCTGTCCATACAAAACGCATTAGAGTTTATTCAATTGCAGTATTGCACTACGGATTCAGAATAACAATAGCGTCGGCAATCAGACAATAGGTTAATCTGATCTGTTCTCCTGCATTGCAGGTAGACCGGCTGCCCAGTAATGACCTGTTTCCCGCCTTCACGCCTCCAACTCGTTCAATTAGTGCGGACGGCACACAGATTTTGCTACAGTTATCCTTATAAAATCTGAGTTTAATTTCAAAAGTGGTGTGGAATTTATTATAAAAGAAGATTTAAATTATTTGATTGATGGTTAAACGAAGATGGGGTTTATGATCCTGAGAATCAAAGACTGAATGCTGAGGTGCAATTTAAAAGAATTGATATCCAGCCAGAACTTGCAAGTCAACAACAAGAAACATCTGCAAAATGAAAAGTAACTAATGTCTCAAAACTCCAGCGAGTCAGAAGAAAATTGCAAAGGAAATATTTGGAAATGTCGCTCAAGATTTAATGTTAACATAATAAGCTGTAGCTACATAATACGACCAGGGATTTAGGCCAGGGACTTGGCAAGGGAATGGCCTAGATACGAGAAACCACATTCCCATGAAATATAAGGACCCCTGCCAAATATAGAAGTAGGACAACAAAAAATATTAGGTATTTAGCAAGATTTAAGTCCTCATTCTGATACAGTGCCAACGGCTAGAATCTGGCACAAGACGGAAGTGTCTAGACTAGGCTGACATTTAGGATAGCCAGGCAAGCCATCTGGGGTCAGAAAAAAAACAACAGGGAGTTAGAGAGCTTATAATTGCCTGATAAGCGAGAAAAATGTAATGGTGAATATGAATTATGATTTCTTGGAGTATATGCCATAAACATACTTGGTGGTTCCAAATTGATGAAAAACACTATCCATACTAATATTATAAATTCTAAAGTAACTCTGTCTGTCTGTATGTTACCTTTTCACGCCTAAACCACTGAACGGATTTCGATAAAATTTGGCAAAGAGATAGATGGCATCCCGGGAAAGGACATAGGCTACTTTTTATCGACATACTACGCGAGCGAAGCCGCGGGCGGAAGCTAGTTGTTTATATTTTTTTCTTTATAAGTAATAGGAGACACACGAATAGACGAAATTTATTATGAGTACTGCTACTAGTATTGCGAAAAGAACAAGACAAAAATACTACATTTTCATCAAAGACGAGTTCTAAAGTATTTTACATGTTGTCTCTTTGATGTCGTAGCAGTTTTTCTCTAGATATGAAATTGAATAAATTCCGAATAAAAAATCTAGGAACGTCTATATCAGAATTTTGAATGGGAGCGTGGAACCTATTTTTAGAGGATGAAATGAATGTGGAGGTAAGACTTTTTTAGGAAGCTTAAGTTATACTATTTTCTTGAGAAAGCATTTTTACATAAATAAATGTTTTTTATGTAAACATTATTCCCGGCTGTAAAAAGAAGGCTGCGAAGATTTCGAATAAATTAGACGTACTAAAACAGAATTTCCGTTATCTAACATTTATGCTTAAAGCTTAATAAGTAAAGTCCTTAATTTATCGGCCGGAGTTTCGCGTTGCAGAAAAGTTATACTTTCAAGATCGAAAACTCTTACCAATATTAATGATTACAATTTTGGAATCAGATCTTAGAGCGGAATTTATAGGAAACTTTAACCTCTGTTTCCCGGATTGCTTGATTTTGATTTCAGTTAAATAGGGAATATGCATGTATTTTTTTAATATTTTTATTCGATAGTTTACATCGTCAAATAATAGTAAAAAAAAATTCGACGGCACAAAAGCAATTTAAAGTAGTTAAAAAAATGTTTAAAAATGTCCAACTGATCCGGGCTATTTAAACGCCCTCCATTTGGCGCGCTTGGTGTGGTGACGTCACAGTTCGTAAAAACAGACAAGCAACTGTCAAGTCAACGTCAAACACTCCTTTTTCTATGAGCGTTTGACATTGACTTGACACTTGTTGATTGACTTGACATTGACATTTTGATTGTTATATCGGATTGTTACGTCACATCCGCTCTTAGCCTTTTCAAGTATTTGAATTACCCACAGTTTTTTTGGACTTTAAAAAAAATAATTTCTCGCTCATAAAGAATTTTTATTCAAAAATATTGATGGAGGCATAATTCTGAAGTAACATAGTTTATAAAAAAAAATATTTGACCCATATTTGAATCACATGCATATTCCCTATTACCATTTTTACAGACCGATATTTCTTATTGTTTACTGTATATCCCAACTTTGGTTTTCCTTTATCTATCTACCCGACTACAGATAATTTACGACACAATAATTATATCTGCATGGTTTTCGTCAAATAATGACGGGTTACGAGTATCACGTACCACAGTGTGTCTTATTTAATTCCTTACATGGTCAAATATCTATCAATCAGACGAAATTAAAAAAACAAAAATTACAAGTTTGAGGTTTGCTTTGTAACGTCGCATACAAAATGTAATGCCGAATTAACGAAATTCAGCTTTACCACTGCGGTTCCATTAATTATCGACCATTCTACAGACTCAACAAACTACTTCGGCCTATTTCAATCAGTAGTTTTACACAGTTTGTGGAACCTAGATTAACTGGCACTGACAGACTTTTAAATAAGTTAAATGAAAATTAACTGTCTGGAAATAAGTGGCGGTCTCGCGGCGCCATTGCAGCAAACTGAACAAAGTTGCTTGTAGTTCTACAAAGTGGTTTTATTTCAGACGTACTTGGCGATGTGGAAATCTTTGTAAGATTGTATGCTCTCATTCTTACTATATCTCATCTCATAATCAGCCTATAACGTTCCCACTGCTGTGACACAGGCCTCCTCTCTGTGAGAGGGTGTGGGCCGTAATCCACCACGCGGGCCCAGTGCGGGTTGGTAGATGTCACATGTCTTCGAATTTTTAGTTCTAGGACATGCCAGTTTCTTCACGATGTTTTCCTTCACCGTTTTGAGAGCAGTGGTGATGAAATAATTTATACAAAGTAAAGCGCCTGGTAGGGTTTGAACCTGCGGTCTTGTCACTGGGCCACCACTGCTCTGATAAGCTAAAAATACCTTTACTTCTTTAATTTGATTAAATTACTACTGTGAGAAGAATAATGTCTTTGTTCTGATCATCATCATCAGCATCATTCTCTTCTCCATAACCAAATTTATTTTGGATCGGCACAACATTTCTTCTGCTATAGTAATTACGAGTTTGAGTATTTAACTTAATTACTTTCTGACACAGAAAATCTGTCAGATAATTACGGCAGTACTTCTTCCATAATTCTCTATTAATCGTTATCTCAGTAGTTAATTGATTCAGGCATGACTTTGCGGAGTTTCAGAATAAAATACAATAGACGTAGATATATGTAGTAACCTATTCCCACGTCGTGTTCGGGTTCACTACTGGTCAATCGTCATCCTGAGGATGCCTCGTTGAGAGGTGAAACACGTGTCGATTTCTTACAGGGTTTTTATGATTCTTGAGGAATAGCTAAGCGTAATAGGTTACTAAATATATATACGTCTATTGTATGTTATCTCAGTAGTCACCTTTAGTTTTGTACTGTTATGAAAAGAAAAAATATCTACTAGATTACTTTGGCAGGTAATTATAGTAGCTAGACTAAATAAAAGATAACGTTGCGTAGGTGGGCAAAACTGAATTAGATTGTTGATTGCAATTATTTTTTTCTTTCGACTCCTGATGTCGCTATTTTTAGGTACAAGTTTTTTACATTCGAGAGATTAGTTATTGGAGATGGTCATGATTTCTTCGCCTGTCTAAAACGAAAAAACAAGAAGTTCCTAAAAAAAAAACTTTAATATCCTAATGGAAAACGCGTTACGTTAGTTTTTTGGGTTTTTCCATCAGGAATTACCCAGTAGCAGCCTAGAGTCTGGATTTGTGCCCGGTTGATGGCAATTGGCTCGCCTCTATTACATGGGACTTAACATAACTGGGTGAAATGTGGGCAGACCTCTGTTGAACCCTTCGGGGAAAATCAAGTGTGGTGTTATGTGTTATGTATGTAGGTGCCTAATTCTAGATAAAAGGATGTCATTGTCAAATACCATCTGTACGCCTTCTCTCTAGAAATTATCAACCTATCTTTTATTCATATAACACAGTTCCGTGACTGCGAGACAACGTATAGCCTAAACCTCTGAAGATAGAAACATGCCAAGAAGTTCTCCTTAGAGGGTGTAGTGTAGAGACATTATGAAAGGATTTTTCGAACCTCAACCCCGGAGCGAATGTAACCGGTGGAAAGGGGTCGAATTTGTATGCGGACGAGGTCGCGGGCAATAGGTACTCTGGTACTAGTTTTAACCACCATCATCCATATTCTTCTGCCCATATCCAGCTCTCTTAACCGTCAATTATAATCGTAGGATTTAATCTTTTGGAAAGTCGGTAAATCAAATTAATCAAGATCAAAAAGTAGAACAGTGCATTACTAGAAGTATATTTGCTCTGAACTCTGGCATCAATAAATTGTAAGAATTTTCTAAGCATGCGTATGACGCAACGAAATAAAAAGAAGTAGGTATCATATTAGATGGGTTATATTAGTCATCACGTCTGTTTGTTGATTTTGTCCAGTATGCAGACACTACGGCCAAGAAGCTCAGCTTTAAGAGATATTCCGGTGTAAAGTGAGTCATTGTATCGAAGTTGGTGCGAATTCAGAGTGATTTTTCGTTGAGAATTTGGCAGCTTAAAAGTAACTTACGCTGGGATTTGATTTTGATTGCTAGGTCCTCGGTGTAACCCTTCTTAATGCTTTTATAATGAGTGCCTATTACAAATCACCGCCGGATGTGAGCTCCTTACAAAATAAGGGTCCTTTTGTAACCCTAACCACCACGCTGTGGCAGAACAGCTTCCAACTCTTTTGAATCTGACTTACTTACTGATTTGATAATGATGAGTTGGTATTTGCTGCTGTTATGGTAGACATACTTATTGCAAAAGTAAGTAAAAGTTTCTGAAAATATCTTAAACCAATGCTTAAAAATCTACAGATATCTAGAGATAGACGAGCATTAAACATTAGAGGAAAGCAAAAAGAGGATAAGAACATCTTCACGTTTCACGAATCGTGTGTGAGAGAGATAGCCTAGATCGACAAATACGTAGGTAAGTAGGCATCTTAGCGAGGTCAGGTTATAGAAAACAATTTCCTAAGGATATTGCAACGGAGAGGAAATGGTAAAAAATTCTGAACTAACCTGATTTTCTTGATTGAGCAGTTTCAGTTGGTCGTTTATAAGGCTGTACTTGGCGCTCTCCTCTTTCCTCAACGCCCGCTCCTTCTTCAGTTCAGGGCTCCAGAAAGTCTTTATGCTATGCATGCTGGAGCCGAGTTTCTGATTGGTCAATTCCAGTTCTTTCTTAAGGTTTCCCAGTTCCCTGTGCAGATCGGAATTCTGAGATTGCAGCTCTCCAAGGAAGATACCCGGCGGTTGTTCGCGTCGGTAGTAGTCTTCTTCGGGGGGCGGTGGCGGTGCGTACGAGCGGTCATATTCGCGCTCGAGGGATTGGTAGCGGAGTGGACGAGGACGCGCGCGGTGGTGGGCGCCGGCCGAGGCCGAGCGGCCTCGCTCGTCGGGCGCCGGCGAGGGCTCGTCATCTCGATTCAGGTAGGGGCTTCGGCGGGACGGGCTGCGGTCCACCTGGGGAAGGCGGGTCCGCGCACCACCGCCGCCGGCCCAATCCTGGCCCCGGCGCCACTCCTCCCGGCACGGCGGCCGGTCGTCCTCCGCGGCGTACTCGCGGAGATACAGCTTGGCTCGTTTCCCGCGTCAGTGGGGACGCATTGTGCACTGGACTGCGCGACGGGTACGCGACCACTGAACGGAACGCCCGCCGCATCGATCGCTCTTCTCTTGCGCATGCGCGATCCGTACACAACTTAGCGGCTGGAGCGCTACCGATTGATTCCCGGTCGGTGTTTGTCGCGCGACGGGATCGAGTGCGGCCGCGAAACTCGCAACTAATTTAATTATGACATTTTCGGATTCGATAATCTTCAATCAGTATGTTGAGTCTTGATTGCAATTCTGACATAATCAATTACATAAAATGTCTTTTGATGTATTGATCGTTGTAACATTCATGAACTGTAAGATAGAAAGTCGAAAATTTTAACGCCTTGAATTATGGTGGCAAAGGAAAACTTTCATATCTTTATTTTAATCCATCGTGAAAGATAATTGACCTGGCAACTGACTGTAGATGTCAGTTATTTATGAGAAATTAATTATATTTCCAATTATACTAAACCAATGTTGTACAAACTTAGCTGAAACATTACTTTCCATTTTGATGTTAAATTAATGATTCGTAGTACTCACTACCCACATTATGTAATTTGCTATATTTAAAATAAATAATTAGATATTTATTCATACTTATTAAAATTGGTAAAATACTAACATAAAATCTTAGAAATAATTTATAAAGCTATTATATTGATTGATGCCTGTACTTATAGAATAATCCTGTAGGTATCACAGGCGGCATGAGCTATAAAAGTTAGGTACTGAATGCCAAGATAAATAAGAAAAATTCTGTGTACTTTTAAGTACAATTAATTATAGTTTCGGTCCCTCAAAAGGGCCAAGGTATCTATTTTTAGAACTTCTGTTTTCAACCACCCATTTCCCTGGTGTCGTGTTTTTCAGCGTTTCAGCGCTTAATAAAAGCGGTAGCACGGAGACGGCTCTCATCCCGTGACCCACTTACATTTTTTGTCTCTCACGCGTGCGTGCTTTCGGTATAATCTTGTCTCTCTCTATAGTAAGGTCGACTTATGTCGGTCAGAGGCGCTGGTAGCGATCGGGAAGAGGCTAGTGATGGGGACAATGTCGATGGAACATGTTCCGAGGGCATGTCTAATTTGTTTTCTATCTTGTACGTACGTGATCTTTCTATGAGAATTTCATTTTAACTTCAGTAAGTAGAACGACAACGTTCTTGAAGTAATCTAATTGAAGCGTACCTAGTCGGCGGCATGGCTTGTTGATTTCATAACGTAGTATTCAAGGTAAGATACCTACCTACCTAAGTAGGTACCTACTGTAAGCGTTTAGGTTCATCGGACTTTAGTAGCTACCTATAATACCTTCTTATTTACTTAGGTACTATTATATTCCCTTGAGTGATTAGCTAGTTTAATATTCTTCTAATTAATTAGATATGTCGATATTCTAGCTTCCCGAAATAATTTAAATGTCTTATCGGGAAATCCCGAGAGTTTAGTAACTTATTCCAAATTTAAATTACCTAAACCCAAATAGGACTTAATTATTATAGTTTCCAGTTCAATCCATAGACGATCGTCCTCCAAGTTTGGACAACACAGTCCATCTAATTGAAAAGAAAAAAGTTTGCATATAACTCGGCCGTTAATCAAAATTTTCCGATGTTGTAGCACTTTTCAGAGCTCATATACAGTCGACAATGCATCCAACACTACATCGAGCGAAGCGCAGGATGAATGAAAAGCGGAGAATCGCTAACAGCGCTCCTCGTAAAAAATTACACCGTCGTCGTCAGTCCGTCGCGGTCGTTAGTGGCGCCACAGTCGCAATAGCTGCTCCTCTATTGGTTTGCTCAGCACTTTGCGTTTTATGAAGTCCTGGTACCTCGTTTGATTTTATAATATGGCAAAAAAATTGTTTTGATGGTAAGTAATTTAGATAAAAGGACGATATTAGTGATATTAAAATAGTATTTGGTCGTTTGGAGGAGGGGCGCTACAGTGCCACTATTCACATCGAGTCCATATTTAAAGTGAAAAATAAAATACATTTCCTACAATTAAAACTTTTTCAAAAAGAAAAACGTAACGAAAAACTGTGCTGTACCAAGTGAGTCAAAACATTAGCCGGTGACCTCAGTTATTAGCTAAAAGACTTAGTCCAAGAACAAGTTATCGGATCAAAAACTCTGTTATTAAATTATTAGTTGGATAATAGGGGGTAGCCTATTTAAGTGCGTAAAAACAAACAATTACTGCAAATAAAACATTTAAGGAATCAGATAACCTAAAAAGTGCTTATCATCACCAACTTGGGCCACCAAGACGGCAGTACAAGCAACGCCATCTATCAATCACAATCTTAAACACTACAGGGCGCTGTTTCAACTTGGGTCATACATATACGGCAGTCTGTTCAACCAACACCACGTAATCAAACTCTCAAGACATACATCGACCTCAACACCCGTCATTGATTGATCAACTAAACTCCCTAGTTCACCGCGTTATCAACAGAGGGCGCTGTTCACAAGTGGGACCAAAACAAGCAGTCTTATTGCACTTTTACAGAATTACAAAAAACGCTACAAAAATCATGGATGAAATAAAAACCATGCTGGTAAACATGCAAAAAGAAATAAAACAACAAAAGATTGATATGCTCGATATGAAAGAAGATATAAAAACTACAATTAACAATACCTAATATATAAATGACAAGTTTAGGAGCTTGGAAATTAAAAATGAACATCTTGAAAAGAAATCAGAGGAACATTCTTTAGCCATAAGCCATCTAGAAAGACATATAAGACTTAAAAACCTGCTTATATTTGGCGTGGAAGAACGAGAATGACCTACCATGATCTAGAAAAAACAATATTGGAAATAATAAACAACTACTTTAACTTGCAATATGAAAATGGTATAGAAGCTGTCAGAAGACTTGGGAAAAAAGACGAGAAAGTTAGACCAGTTGTGGTTACGTTCAGCACAATGGGATTAAAAATAAAAATCCTGGAAAACCAAAAATGCCTAAAAAACTCACCATATTATAATATAAAGCAGGATTATCCCCTAGAAGTTTTGAACAAACGCAGAAACCTACAAGCCCAACTCAAAGAAGAAGAAGAGAAGAGAGTTGGGAAATAAAGCTTTTATAAAATATGACAAGCTACCTAATACCTAATAAAAATAAAAACGTATCGTACCATACGAACAAAAGAATTTTATCTGAATCACCTGAAACGGTGACACTCAATAGCCAAGAATCAGTGCCACTCAATAGCCAAAAAACCAGAGAAACCAAAAAACAACCGGTTAAAAAAAGCAAGACAGCAACTATGAAGAACTTCATCTTACAACAACCTAAACTTGCTTACAGCAAGGAAAGTACTTCGCACGAACAAGTGATAACGTTAGAGCATTATGAAACAAAATAGCAACCACAGAAGGCCCCTCCCGATCTCCCAATCCGGCCGGTCCCCGTGGGAGAAAAAGACCAAAACCCTCCAGATATATATACCTCAAACAAGTTCGAGCCAATTATGTGTGGGGGCGTATGTCGGGAAACTCTTCAATAAGTAAGTCCTTTTAGGATACGAAATATGTATTTTAAAGTTCACAAACTTCATATAAAAATTATAAAATAGATTTCTTATGGTTTAATATATCAATGTCCGTTCCCACCGAAGTTAGGTAAAGAAAAGCGATGACAATAGTCGGTGACGTCTGAAGCGCGGTGTCGTAACACGATCGGTCACTTTGTCGGTACGATATGCTGAGCTTGCAGGTTGGCCTCGTAACACCTCCCCTGCCAAATAAGCAACTATTTGGTGACCTTGACGCCAAAAGTTGCGGCTCTTTTTTCATCTTCTGTCAACTCGGTATTAGCCGTTTGAGTTGTAATATTTACTTTCGCAGCTCGACGGCGGCGACGAATGATATATAAGATGCTCAGTGCGCCTGCACCGAATAGTATGAGTGTATAAAATGGAATTGTGGTATGGTACATTCCAATCGTGTCTAGTGATTCAACTTGTATTTCGTCTTGCATGGTGATTTGGTCCTGAATTTTTCGAAGACTGCTTAGATCCGTAGTCTGCAAATGAAAACTGCGTGTCTTCGCTAATATCTCATAGTGCGGTAGAGCCATGAGTTCTAATGGTTGCCCGACTAATTTGTTATCCAAATTGATTATACTGATCTCTGGGGTTTTTATCTTGCAACCTTGAGGAACGGTGGCCAAAAAGCTTCCTTGTAACATCTGATATCGTTCTTTGCTACAGGATAGTTTAACTTTTGTACTGTTGGGGAATGCAATTATATAATGATAGCTATCTAGCTCAATCAGAGCTTCCTTGGTCAAACAGATAGGCGTGGTTCTGCACGTTACATCTATCTCCTGAGATTGTATGAGTTTTTGAATACAGTCCATTTTTGACATAATTTGGTGGACGATCCTCTGCTCGCATAGGTGCCAGGAGCTGACCTTCGGGCATTCAGCCTCTATATACACAAATTCCTGAGAATTGGATGCTATGTAGGGTGCAGGTGGTACTATAATTACGCTATTCTTATTAGGAACGGGGCATAATTCATATAACTGATACTCAGTAGTAAATGTAATAGGAAACTTTATGACTACTACAACTGTGGAATCGGTAAAAAATGAAGCTAAGTTAAGAATCTCATAATAATTTCTAATATTTAAATCAATTATTTCGCCGGCACTATAAATACCTTTTAATTGAATTATCATATTTTTAAGATCTTTGACAGAAATTATAGAATGATGAACTGATTTATCTCGGCTAAAAGCTACTATATTTTCTATTCTATTAATTTCACTCAGTAGTTCTTGTACATTTTCGGTCAGAATCGCGAAAAGTTGCACAAGATGAGCGTAATGAATTATTCGCTCATTATTAGTCATATTCATGACATAAGAAAGAGCTTTTTTCCAATTTTCTCTGATTAATTAAAGATTGCGGATTATCTGGTTTTGCTGAATCGTCATTTCTTTAAATAAAGTAATATGTTTATTGAAAGATTGTGACAAAGTTTGATCATTTTTATTTAAGATACGTAGTGCATTTTCAAATTTCAGAGCATCATCGTTGTCTAAATTTCCAGAAATACTTTTGATGATTGTACCTATTGGATTTATCAGGCCTCTCTTAACTCTGGTTGGCCTAAATGTATCTAACTGCACCGAAACTCTATCTAACTTTAGGTATAAATGTTTAATCTGAAGGTTGAAGAGAGCGCTGTCCCTATGTGATAGTTTATGTGTGGCGATAGCTAGTTGGGATTTGATAGTGTTTACATGTGACTCAATTTCTTCAAGGTCAATGTCTTGTAAGAATGTGTGGAAGTGGGATATAATTCTGGTAGCGCCGAGATTAAATGGTAGTATGCCGGGTCCATTGTCTAGGCTGTCAAGACGTATGTCTTGAGCACCAGCTAGGAATACTGGCAGCGATAATAAGTACCTGTAACAATGATATGAAGAATGTCATTTCTTCGGTGGTCTTTTTAATCGTGATTTTGCGACCGGGCCACGACTTTTTGCGGTGTATATATGGACAGGTAAGTTCTTAACTACTTTGTCCTGAATGAACCGAGGTGCCCATTTTTGTCTACTTGCCATTGGATTTCGTACGTGTATGACTTGATTTTGTTCACAATCTAAAACGGGTTCCCTATCAGCGTTACGCCGGGTCATTATACCTATACGATCGGATAATGCAGAATCATGAATAATTTTATACACTGTTTCCATTTGACTACGATGTTCTTGAATATAAGTTTGAAGATATCGGTCTGTCATGTTTAAATCAATAGGATTTCGAGGATCGAAATGTCCTGAAATGACGTCAAATGGTCTACACTTAGTTAAACTGTGGATAGAGCTATTATAGGCGATTAGCGCGTACGGTATAAGACTTCGAATGGTCTATTTTTATGCTGAATTTTAAATAATCGTAAGTGTTCCAAAAGCGTGCTGTGGAAACGTTCTATGATGCCGTTTTCATTTGGTGCATAGGCACTAGTCATGTGGTGTATTTTGTGCAAGCGGAGAAATTCTGACACTACTTGATTTCTAAATTCGGTACCTTGATCCGTAGTTATATTTAAAGGAAAACCGTGATGAGTACTATAAGATAAAAGGGCTTTTAATATATTGGGTGCAGTACAGTCGGGTAAAAGATACGCCTGAGCGTATTTAGAGAATGAGTCTATGATAGTTAAGTATTTGTCGTGGTCAATAGTCAGAACGTCTGCGTGTGCTAATTCAAATGGTTGGGTTGGTGGAGGTACAACTCTGAACTGCGGGCGTATTGGATTTCGATCATATTTAGCACATCTGCATATATTGCAGTCATTTATAAATTTAGTGATGTCTATTTTAATTTTTGGCCAAAAGTAACGTTGTGACAGCGAAAGGTATGTCTCGTTGATTCCACGATGATTGGTCTTACCTTCGTGATATTTTTGTATTACTTCTAATTGTTTTGACTGATCCTTAACGTTAAGTACTTCATATTTGACTAAGACTAAGTTCATGGACGAATTTTCGAAAGTTTGCTGTAAAATCGGTATAATACTCAACATTTTTTCGATGGGATTTACAAGAATCGCTGTCCGAAGTTTTGGATCAACGTGAAACTTTATAACGTTAATAAGACTTCCTTCAATGCTATGTTCGTTAATGTCTACGGTAGTTTTAGGAAAGGACTGAAAAGGTTGAGTTGTCGTTGGTCTACTTTTAGGGTTACCATTTGTTATATTAATGACTAACTGCTTCTTAAATTTATTTAAAGGTTCGTCCGATATTGGAATTTCCAGAACAGGGTTTTCTAAGCTCGTGTGTATGGTTTCAATATGTGGGGATGCTGTACCTTCTTGATGCTGTGGGTCATTCAATCCTCCATCAATAATTGACTGAGCCGTGAGGGTTGATGACGAATGTATCGGGCTAGCAGTGAGCGTGGATGATGATTGTTGGGTTGGATGTTGTAACTCTTTGTTCGTAGATGAACAAGCAGTGAGAGTGGATGACGAATGTATTGGGCTTTTATCTTCAGCAGTTAATGTAGAAGATGTATCAGATTTTGTCGTTTCCGAGTGATTAACGAACAAAGACATAGTTTCATTTTGGTTGATTTGAATACGTGACAGAGCATCCGCATTAGTATTGATTTTACCTTTTTTGTGAACAATAGTATAATCATATTCTGCTAACCTCAGTCTCCATCTCGTGAGGCGTGAACCTGGTTCCTTAAGATTCACAAGCCAGATTAAGGGTTTGTGATCAGTTATTATTTTAAATTCTCTACCGAAAAGGTAAGGCCTGAAATATTTTGTAGCCCAGACTATTGCGAGTAGCTCTTTCTCGATCGTGGAGTAATTAATTTCGCTATCGTTTAAAGTTCTAGACGCGTAGGCTATGGGTTTGTCAGAACCGATGGGTCCCTGAGAAAGTATTGCTCCCAAGGCCACGTTTGAGGCGTCTGTGGTTAATATAAATTCTTTGCTAAAATCTGGATATGTTAGAATAGGGCCATTTGTAAGAAGAGTTTTACAGTGTTCAAAGCAGGTCAGGTACTCTGGAGTCAAATAAATTTTAGCGCCTTTTTTAAGACACGAAGTAAAGGGTTTAGTGACACGAGCGAAATTCGGTATAAAACGTCTGTAATAACCAAGTAAACCTAAGAATGCTTTAATTTGTTTAGGGGTTTTCGGAATTGGATAATTTACAACAGCTGATATTTTATCCGGGTTTGGCTTCACGCCGTCTGTAGTAATTATATGTCCAAGATAGGGCGTTTCATGTTTGAGAAATTCCGACTTATTCATCAGAATTTTTAAATTTGAATTTCTAAGACGTTCAAATATGGCGCGTAAATTAACTACATGTTCTTGTAAGGACGTCGAAAATACCAAAATATCGTCCATGTATGTGGTACAATTTGGTAATCCTCGAAGGACATTGTCCATCAGTCGTTGGAACGTAGCGGGAGAATTTTTTAATCCCATAGGCATTCTAACGTATTCGAAATGGCCTTGCTCTACACTAAATGCCGTTTTTGGAATATCGGACGGATTTAACTGAATTTGTAGAAATCCAGATTTTAAATCTAATGTTGAAAAGTACAAACATCTGCCTAACTTGTCTAAAATATCATTGATATTCGGGATCGGATATTTATCATTAATCGTTTTTGCATTGAGTTGGCGAAAGTCAATGACTAAGCGCCACTTAACTTTGCCAGACGCGTCACTTTTTTTTTGTACTATCCATATTGGGGCGTTCCAAGGTGATGAAGATGGTTGAATAATACCTTAGTGTAGCATCGATTCTATTTGGTTCTGTACTTCTTCCTTATGTATGTAAGGGTATCTGTAGCTTTTACTGTATACTGGCCTATCGTCTACGGTTCTGATATGATGTTTGATTTCGTTTGTAAAGGTTAGTGATTCATTTTCGAGATAAAATACGTCGGCGTATTCTTTGCAAAGATTAATTAAATTAGCTGTCTCTTCTGCGTTTAAATGTTCTATGCGCAAGTGCGATAAGACTTGCTGAGTTCGCATACTGGTATTCACGGTCGTGTCTAATGTTCGAGTTACTGGCATTGTTTGTTCGTTAAAAATATGTGCGCAGATAGGTTTTGTTATGGAAATTACAATGTCTTTATCCGTCGGATTTGACATTTGTACATTAGTATGATTACTTTCAGCAGATGATATGCATTCGCTGATATAGCAATCAGAAATTGATTGTTCTTCAATGTAAATGTCTCCTTGCGCAATATTAGTAGGCACCTTGACTAACTGAGTAGTTTGTGCAGGTATAGTAATTTGATAAGAGTTTAAGCATCTAGGATTATATAAAGTTATGGGAATTTTATTGAATTTAGTCTCTAACGTGTGTGTAGCAAGGTCGATTTTTGCGTTCCATTTTTTTAATTGTTCGCAACCTATCAACCCATCAAAGAAATTATGAAATTTGTATAGGTATAATTTTATCGGGATTTTATCTTTAAGTTCATCGAAACAGGGCACAATTAACGAGTAATAATTTTGGGTAGTCACGTGGGTATTTGTGACCAAAAAGGGTTCATAATTAAGTTGGATATGGGGGTAAAATTTTTCGTAAGCTTCCGGGCTTATAAAGGACTCATTTGCTCCGGTGTCAATTAAAAGTTTTATTGGTGGGTTATTTATTTGAATATAAGGCAACTGGCGTTTACTATGCAAATTTAGTTCTATTCGGGGGCATTTTTCTCCAAGGTTGGGTAAAAATTTGTACTCTGATTTTGACATCAAAAGTTTGATTGTCAGCGTCAAGGTCGGTCAAAAAAATGTTAGGGTAATTTGTATTTGTATCAGTAGCATCAGTGTTCTGGATATTGAAATCATAGCAATAATTATCATTAAAAGATTCGTTGAAGTTTGCTTCTTTAACCTGTGGAATATTAATCGGCACCAAACTGCGTCTGCCATTGTAGTTCATAGGTGGCAGAGTACGCGCGACGGGGTAACTAATGCCACTCATAGGTTTTGGATCGTTATTCTGAGGTGCTTGGCGTAGCGGGATTTGAAATCCAGTTGACATGTTGGTAGGGGGTGCTCTGAACATTTGTTGAGTCTTTGTAGGTCTCGGATAGGGTTGTCTGAACTGATCTAGTCGTGCATGATACTGTGGTGGATATTGATATACCAGAGGCTGGATTTGAGGTCTCGGGTATGTTTGAAATATTGAATTTTGATTTTCTGGCCTAACCGGACGAAAATTAGGGTGTGACCTAGAAGTAGAAGGATTAACCTGCTCAAAATTTTGGAATTTTTCTTTTGATGGCACATATTTATTTCTTTTCTGTAGATATAGTATATTTAATTCGTCTTGAGCGTATTCAAGAGCGGCTTCAAGGGTTGAAGGTCTCATACATCTTATCCTAGAACCCAGTGGTTCTTCTAAACCTTTCAAAAAACTCTGTAAAGCTAGTTTTTTATAAAGAGTTCTTTTGGATTCTATGGTAGTTTTTATAGATTCGTGTAATTCGATGTACGTCATAATTGTGCATAATAAGTGTTGAACTTTTTCGTAAAATAGTTGTATTGTGTCGGTTCCCTGAACTAAGAGAGAAAGATCAGTGTACAACGACGATTCATCCCTGTGATCTGAAAATGTATTAATTAATATTGATCTTATACCATTCCAGTCACTTGGAATTCCGTTAGTTGCCAAAGTACGTGCAGCATTACCAGTAATTTTGTTTAAAATTCCATTGATCAAAGATAAGTTCGAAAGCTGACATACTGGTTCCGGACTAATACATATAAGTGAGCACTAACTGATCACACAAGTTCAAAAATCTAGTTAAAATATTTGGATTTCCGTCGAATTCCGGAACTAATCTGAGTGATTTATCAATCTTATCTGATAAATCTATCTGATTCATGTCGAATGTAGAACTACTACTCCATTCTGGCATGGTTTCTAAAATTTCCGTTATATCTTCTAAACTACGAAAAGCGTCACTTCGCGCGATGCGGAGTTAATTGCGCCTACTAAGACTAGGGTCCCTATTACTACGTGGATGAAAAATTTTGGAAAATTATAGTACCTTCCGTTAAATATAGCAACCAATAATAGGACTTATGCACTTACATGAGTAGCATTGCTTGCGAGTGTTGTTTCATCGATTTTTGGATGTCCCAATCTGCGTAGCAACAGCTTCCTCGACAGGCCTCCAATAGGTTCTTCGTCCAGACGGTTGATGCGGCGTCTTCCTGATTTTTAGGTATTTCACATAACCACACCTTAAGTCTGTGACGAGCTCCGACTGCGCCAATTATGTGTGGGGGCGTATGTCGGGAAACTCTTCAATAAGTAAGTCCTTTTAGGATACGAAATATGTATTTTAAAGTTCACAAACTTCATATAAAAATTATAAAATAGATTTCTTATTAATTAGGTTTAATATATCAATGTCCGTTCCCACCGAAGTTAGGTAAAGAAAAGCGATGACAATAGTCGGTGACGTCTGAAGCGCGGTGTCGTAACACGATCGGTCACTTTGTCGGTACGATATGCTGAGCTTGCAGGTTGGCCTCGTAACAAGCCTGCAAACACATACACGTAGCTCCTTCACATTACGACATACAATGTAAGAACCTTATCAACACATGCCCGTCTATTAGAGTTAATGGAAGCCCTGAAAGATACCAAATTTGATATAATTGGCCTGTCAGAAACTAGAAGGCAAGGTAATTCAATTCACGAATACGAAAATGTTATCTTTCACTACATAGGAGAGATCCCAGGCCTGTATGGTGTAGGTTTTCTTGTAAAGAAACACCTCAAAACTCACATAGAGAGCTTTAATGGTCTGTCGGAACGGGTAGCTTTAATGACGCTAAATATCAACAATTTCAGAATAAGTATAATACAAGTGTATGCCCCAACAGACGCTGCAAACGATGCTGAAATAGAGCTATTCTATGACACCATCGATAGAGCCCTGACAATATCAGATAGTAACGTAATAATCATGGGCGATTTTAACTCAAAGATTGGGCAACCTAGACCTGAGGAATGCTTGATAATGAAGAGTCATGGATATGGCGTTAGAAATAGTAGAGGCCAGCGCCTGATAGACTTCGCTAACGAAAATGAGTATTATGAACACCTTCTTCAAAAAACCTAAAAACCAAAGATGGACGTGGAAATCCCCAGACGGAATCACAAAAAATGAAATTGATTACATATTAACAAATCTAGATAAAAGTGTTTTAAACGTACAACTTTAAATGTAAATTTTCCCACCGATCATAGACCTATAAGGGCATCTCTTTTACTCCAAAAAATAAAGAATAGCCGTAAGGAATACAAAAACCGTCCAAGAAACTCATTAAAAAACGATTCAGAAATATCAACTTATAAACTATCTCTAGAAAAACATAAAGACCAACTGGAATATCTAGACAATGTCACCATACAAGACAACTACGACAACATCATCCGAGTCATAGAAGAGAGTCTGCATATCGCTCATAATACCGAGCAGCACGCCACTAAGCCTAGTGTAATTTCAGCTTATACCAGAAAACTCATCGATCGGAGAAAAAAAACTACATGAAATAAAACCTAAAACACGAACAGAGAAGAATGAATTAAAAGCTCTATATAAACTCATAAGTAAGAGCATAAAAAGTGACTACATGCTCCATCGATCGAAAACCATGGAAAAACATATAAGTACAACTGGCAGCGTTAAAAGAGCATACAAAGATGTTGTATATTCATACTGTTAGGTGTGTACCTTTATACAAAAAGCTATGGTACTGTACTCTTTACTCTATTCTTGTCAAATGCATAATAATATATTTTTCTTACTATAAAAAACTGTACTGTCCTAATGTGATTCCATTAAATAAAATTCAATACCTGCTACTTCTAATTTATTCTTTCAACACGTTATCAGCACGAGGCTGCATAATTAGAACGTTAGATGTTAGGGAATAAAATGAATTTTCAAGGAATCACGATGCTATCAAACCGAGACGGCTACCCAACCTGGAATTTTTTTTTTTTTTTTTTTTTTTTTTTTATTTATTTATTTATTTAATTAAATAGTGCATATTTACAATATTAAGCCTTATACTAAAGTGGTAGGTATAAAATAATGGTTCGACCTGAACCTGTATCTCAGGTGTCAGAAGTGCAAAATTACAATAAAATTTTCTACAATTGATGGTAGACATAACTAGTGGGTAACTTAACAGACTAATGATAGGACAATACTTAATTAAAAATAATATTTAACTTAAAACAACCAGTAACTTTTCTGTGTCTTCATAAGACAGATTTTGTAACCAAGATGTAATAACATTTTTGCATTGTACCGTTCTTAATGCAGACAAAGACAAAATTTTGTTTACTTTATTATACAGAAATGGGCCTAAGAATATAAAAACTCTATACATAAACGAATGCCTTAATCTATAATTATCCATACAGATGTCTTTACGTCTTTTATCAGTGACAACTCTATTGTATGGCAATTTAGAGTGCTGTTTTAATAAAGTATTCATAATTAATAACTGCCGCACTGTCAGAACATTGAAAGATTTATATAAAAGTTGGGTCGGGAACAAGATAGGCCGGAATGTGGATACTTTCAAAACAGCTCTTTGCGCGCGCTCCAGTGGTAGTAAAACTGTTTTAGCCGCTCCTCCCCATGAAGTAATACAATATGTAATTATCGATTGACACAAAGCATAATATACCTGTTTTATCACCTTAGAGTCAGCAAAAGGTCTAATTTTCATGAATATGAACATCAATTTACGGACTTTACTGCATAATAGTTCAATGTGATTTTTAAATGTAAGAGTAGCATCAATAATTACTCCAAGATATTTTATAGTTTTCGTATTAAGGATAGTTGGGCAATTGCATTTAGAGTTTGCAACTGTGTCACATACATGCGCATGAATATCTGGAATGTTCACAGATGTCTTTGAGTTGCGTAAAGAAAAGCGTATGTATTTAGTTTTGTCAGCATTTAATGTCAGTAAGTTATGTTGTAACCATCTATTAACTATATTGAAACCTTGCTGTGCACATAACCAAACTTCATGTACTGTATTTGCGGAGAATAGGAGTACTGTATCATCTGCATAAGATATAATTTTCGCCGAATTTAGATTGAGACTGCAGAGGTCATTTATATAAATAAGAAATAAGGTTGGTCCTAATAAATACTTCCTTGCGGAACTCCAAAAGAAGTATTTTTTAGTTCTGAGCCAGTAAAATTACCAATCTTCACACATTGATAGCGGTTGTCTAAATAGTCTGCAAAAATCTTAAGCTGTTTACCTCGAATACCTATTTTCTCGAGCTTGTTCAATAAGATAGGAACAGACACGGTATCAAAAGCTTTTGCTAGGTCTAGAAAAATACCAATAGAATGATTACCTTTATCTAGTTCTTGAGATATATAATCGGTCATATCTTGCACAGCATCAGTTGTGGATAATTTTGGTCTAAAACCAAATTGATTATCCGAAAGGATGGCTTTAGACTCTAAGTACTTCATTAACCTATTGTTAATTATTTTTTCTAGTATTTTAGATGTAGATGAAAGTATTGAAATGGGTCGGTAATTTGAAGGTTCTTTTTTGTCACCTGCTTTATGCACTGGGACGACTAAAGCTTTTTTCAGATAGTCGGGAAAAATGCCTTCAGAAAGGCAAATTTGAAATATATGAGTTAACGGCGGAACAAAAATGTGTCTGAAATTCCGTAACACACTATTTGAGATACCGTCCCATCCAACCGCACAGACTTCTTTTAGCCCCAAAATAACCCTTTCGACTTCGCTTTTGTCTGTATCCAGTAAAACAAATGAGGTTAGTTGACGATGTTGCGATGACACAGTGGCCTTGTTTCCGTGTATGCTGTAATTTTTGTTAGGATTACATTTAATTTGCTCAGCAAAATTTTTACCCACATTAATAAAGTAACTGTTAACATGATTTGCTGATGTATGCGGCGAGGCGAGCGTTTGTAATTATTCTGACGATGATTCATGCTGTTTTGATACATAAGCGAAATTTTTTATAAGGCGCCACATTTTTTGCTGTCGTTTCCTGCTTCTTCAATTAAGTTTCTATTATACGTATTTTTCAACTTTTTTAGTAGATTGTTACAGAAATTTCTATATCTTTTATATGATGTTTGTAAAATGGTATTATCTGGAAAGGATTTTGCATGCATGTGAAGTTTATCCTTGTGCTGAATGCACTTTACTAGCCCGGGTGTGATCCATGGTTTTAGGTTATTGTTTTTCTTAGTTAGTTTTATGTGCGAAGTATTATTTACAATAGCACATTGCAGTTTATTAATAAAGTATGGCATCGAAATGTTCACATCATCAATTTTGTAAACTGGGTCAAAGTCAATATGATGTAATGCGTCTTCAAGTTTTTTCATATTTATTTTAGTAATGGTATTTGTGCACTTAGATCTAGGGGTTTTTATCTTTTAACTACTTTTTATCTTTATCGGAAACTGAAGGATTTGTTACTAGTGTAATGGATGCAAGGTTAGTTTTAAGCAAGGTGTGGTCTAAACAGGACCCACTCAAATGTGTTGGAAGCAAATGGGCCGGAAGCAGTCCCTTGCATGCGCACATGTTAAGGTAGTCTTTAGCAACTCTATCACTGTCTTCTGGGTTAATATCTATGTTCATATCGCCTGTTAGTACTACATTTTTGTATAAAGATAGTTTTTGGAGTGCTTCGTCCAACGACGCTATAAAGTTATCAGTATGCTTAAAAGCACAAGGCCTATAAATACATAGGATAGCAGTTTCTAGGCCCACTTTTATCAATAATCTGCTACAATCTTGTATGGGAGGTTCTTCTACCGATACGTTCAAACTTTGTTTGGCATAAACAACTACACCGTCATTTTGATTATGAACGGTCTTGCTACTAAACATTTGGTAACCTGACAGAGAAGGAAGGTTCTGTCGACATTTAGATAGCCAACATTCAGTCAATACAATGATGTCACACTCAGTATTCAGACGTTTCAACAGAATGTACAGGTTGTCCATGTTTTTATTAATACTGCGAATATTTTGCGTAAGAATAGTAAGTGATTTAGAGGGATCAGGGAGATATAGTTTACATTTTTCAATCTCGCATGATTTTGCCACTGATAGGGAGACCACATCAATATCATTAAGTAACTTATCCATGATTTTATTTACTTTAAACTCCTAGTTAAAAAAGAATTATCGATTAATGCAAAATAAAAGATTAAGGGCGGCGCTCTTAGGCGCCTTCATTATAATCTATGGGGTTAATGTACCTGCTTTCAGCAATTTTCCTTGCCGGGCATTCCAGCTCACCTGTTTTGTGGTCGCTGGGTTTTTTGAAGCGCAGACATGTTGCACACTGTGATGGTTTATCGCGAGTAGTACAATCGTTAGACTGGTGGCCTTGTTGTCCACAATGTGCACACGTGTGAGTAGTCTCCCGACATGTCCTTGCAGCATGCCCGTACTGATGGCATTTAAAGCACCTTGTTACAAGTGTGAAATCCCTAACTGGGCAGGATGTCCAATTTATAAATACTCGATTCTGGTTAATAAGGGCTTTCCTTATGTTGGCAGGTACTTCTAAAATAAAATTGCAAGTAGGTCCATCTTTTTTCCCCGACTTATGACTTAATTTCAAAGAGGCCAGGAAAGATTCACGAGGCAAATTAGGTAGCTTGTCGGCTAGGTTTTGTTCATAAATGCAGTCATAGACTTCTTGGTCAGTTAGGGCTGAGGGTACTCCTATCACTATAATTCTTGGTCTTCTCTTTTGTGGCTCTTCCACTTTCAGGCCGGAACTACTTAGCTGCGACGAGTTTCGTAGTTTTTCTATGTCATCCTTGGTTTCGGTGCTGATGATAACACCTCCGTTTTTGGTTTTACGCATTCCTCTAACGTGCAGTTTCATTTGCTCCGGGCATATTATTTTTTGGACCAGAGATTTAGTGTCGTCACTAGTTTTAAGTTTATCATCAGGATAAATTGCGATAGAGCTGAGATTACTGGGGCGCAAGTAGTTATTTTTGTTCGTCTTTACCATATCAGCAAAGGAAACATTTTCCATCTTTGTTGGCTGGGCGCAATTTTCTTTAATGCTGTCTTGGATTGTTTTACGGAAGTTATCAAGGCAAGCCGTGAGGTCTCGTTCTTCTCTCAGTGCTTGTAGTGAGTTTTGCACTTCTCTGGCCTTATGTTTCAAGTCCTGGTAAAATACTGCCATCTGGGATACGCCATTTCCTACCTTACGCGATAGGGAATTGATCCTCAGTTTTTGCTCGGAGTTCAGTTTCCCATCCTGAGCAATGGAACAAACTTCATTCAGGCATTTTTCAATTGATACCATCCAGTTGCTAATTTCACTGGTTTCCAAAGTCTTAATTTTTTCTTCAGCCGCGTGGTGATGGTCCTGTCTTGGTTGTTGGGGCGATGAAGGAACCGGAGTCGATACCGGGGTTGGTGTTGGTGGAGGGCTGCGTCGAATCATCGTGCTCCGATTAAAGGGGCTGCCGTCCATCTTGTCACTTTGTAAAACTATATTCTGCAGTCAGTCCATTACTTTAAACTTATCACTGTAATGTTTATTTGTATAGCATGCTAATACTAAACTAGGTCACTGTTTATTCAAACGTTATTTAATTTTATTGATTTTTTGCATTGATGAGCACGTCTGCAAGCGTTGAATGCAAAGCAGGGCGCTTACTCTTGAATTTAATTCCGATCTATCGACATTGGAATTTTCACGTTTCGTACTCTTGAGTTCGACGCTAGCGCCAAATTGTATTTGAATTGCGTGTCCATTTTTGGGAACTAAGTGGAATCGGGATCGGGCTTGGGGTGCTACTCTTGACTTACTTTGACAGCCGTCTATTGCGGCAGTATTGCGTTGAGATTGTTTGTTGATTGGGATTTTTCCAATAACAAAAGTGTAACTTTTTAGAAATTGTTTTGCGTTTTATGTGGTTTTCAGCAAGTAATAAGTATATAACATGGCAGGGTTGGCATTAATATACAGTGTTTTACGTAATTCCCATAAAAACAATTAAAACAAAGACGAGATGAACGTCGGATGATGCGTTTTAAGGACGAAGCGTTTTCTATGAATGAAGACGAATTTAAAGCAAATTATAGAGTGAGCAAGGATTTTTTTGAGAAAATTTATGAAAACATTAAGAGAAGAAGTGATATATCACCGGTACTTACGTATGTTGTCTTTGATATATTAGTTTTATCCCGTGGTTTTATCAATGATATTATTATCATGACTTTTGTTTGGAAGATCTTATAACTTAATTAATACTTGTATAATTCTTGCAGGTTTTAGTGGCACTGTCTTTTTATGCGTTACCAAAATCTAATTGGAGGAACATATGGTTGCTATGTTAACATATTGTTTATTTACTTAGGTACCACTTGTATAAAACTTTAATATTAGTAACTTAACGGAAAATAAATAATTGTTACTTACTAAAAAAGAACCACACGCGATCGATATCTTTACGTTAATGAACTAGCTAAACAAACTTGCATTTCGAATTCACTTTTTCTAAAACCACTTGACTTGACTTTGTTTTTGAAATTGGAGAAATCGCACGCCGCCTAATTTTTTTTGTAATAGTTATAGGCAACGATCCTTCCGCATGCAACCAAAGTCATGGTAAATTTCATGATTTTAATCATATTCTTATGCCCAAATGAATTTAATATGTTACAATCAATCAATTAAACAACTGTTTATATCATATTTATTCATTAGCATTCTTATTTAAAGGATAAAGCATTTTAAAGCCCTATTAGCGGTTTATCGTAATGAGTTGAACACCACTATTGCGGGCCGTAACATACCTAACTTCACGTGTCACAAAATAATCGCGGGGCAATCCCAATTTCAATCCAATGTTGACAATATTGTTTTCAAATAATGTACAATTGAAAAGTAAACTTAAGACATATTTAGTAAATAAAGCATACTATAACATTAATGAGTTCCTAGATGAAAGAATTGTATTGACATAATAGCTTATTTGATTTGATTATAATTTTTTTTTTTTTTTTTTTGTGTTTAATACTTGACTTGACTTTCATTCTTAATTTATTTTAATGTGATTTTATTAGAATGTTTTTATTAATACCATTTCTGGAAATTTGCACGTCACATCATGTGGCAAACATGCTTGTACTTAATGTTTCTCTTTTACCATCTTGCATGCATGTTCTTTCTTGTATGTATGACACATGTTTAGCAAATAAAATATTATCTTATCTTATCTTATCTTATCTTATCAAGAGTACCGAATCACGTGACTGCAAAAATAACATTGGAATCGTATTGGCTTTAGATTGGAATTAAAATGAGTTTGAAGAGTAATCCCCCAGTTATGCAAAGCAATTAAAATGAGAATGCTTCTCATTCATGAGGAGCTCTGGACGTCCATCATTGGGTACGATGATTCTGATAAAACAGCGGAGGATGTGCGTTCTCGTATTGACCAGAAGGCGTTGTCAAAAATATGCCTTTCGGTAGACGGAGGTGCAATTTCGCACGTGAGAAATGCGAAAAACGCTAAGGAGGCTTGGAGTGCTTTACAAAAAGCATACGAGGATAAAGGTATGGGTCGGAGGCTCTCTTTAGAGCGTAGACTGTACAAATATTCCTTGACCGACTTCCAAGATATAGAATCATATATTAACGCCGTTACGAGTACTGCTCAAGATCTTGAAGACATCGGCAAGAAAATCGACGATGGATCTTTGGCTGCAATTATTCTCGGAGGTTTGACATCACGGTACGAACCGATGATCATGGCTTTGGAGAATTCAAATGTTGATGTAACTCACTGGGAGTTGGTAAAGGCAAAGCTATTCAACGAGCTTTTCAAGGACCCTCACCAAAATGAGGTGGCTGCGCTACATTCAACAGGTTCTACAAGCAAAAAGAAGAAGCGTATAATTTGCTTTAAGTGTAGGCAACCAGGACATAAAAGTCCCGAATGTCCTAATAAGAAGGCTAAGAAAGCTATGATGAGCGCATCGGAAAAGGTTTTTAAGGGTACAGATTGCCGTCATAATGAAAAGTTGGAAGAGGCTGTTGTGAAGGAAATGGCTCTCTCTGCGCCGGCTGCATCTGATGGGAAATGGATTATTGATTCTGGTGCAACCATTCACATGACTCCACATCGCGAGTGGTTCAGCAGTTATCGGTCAGTACAAGGTGGAACGATTACTGTGGCGAATGGACAGAAATTAGCGGCTGTGGGTATTGGTGATGTATCCATTGAAACGGATACTTTGGCGAACAGAATAAAGAATGTAGTTCATATTCCTGATTTGAACTGTAATTTACTTTCAGTGAATAAAGTAGTAGAGAAGGGTTTCTCTGTAGTTTTTAATAAAGAAGGCTGCACTATTTATGACTCAACGTGTGATGTAGTAAATAGTAAAAATGTTTTAGCTTATGGTTCTGTATGTGATGGGCTGTATACTGTGGATTGTTTAACTAAAACGTTCAATAATGTTTCAGCTAAACTTGTGCACTCTGATTGTTCCAACTTCCAGCTTTGGCATAAAAGGTTAGGACACTTGTGCCGAATTGGCATGGATCTACTTAAAAAAGGTCAGGCTATCGGCGTGGAGTACACGGAGGTTGACAAGGAACCATGCATACCCTGCATAGAGGGTAAGCAGGCTAGAAAGCCCTTCAAAAGCTTAAAATACAGGAAGGCTACATCGCCACTTCAAATGATTCATACCGATGTTTGTGGACCTTTTTCTACGAATTCGTTTACAGGTAATAGATACTTTATTATTTTTATAGATGATTATACACGTTTTATTTTTGTGTATTTTATGTCTTCTAAAACTGAAGTCAAAAGTAAGTTTTGTTCCTTTCATTCTCATGTCGAGAGACAGTTTGGTGGAAAAATAAAGACTTTGCGGTCAGATAATGGAACTGAGTTCATCAATAAGGAATTGATGGATTATGTTCAGTCTTTGGGTATCGATTGGCAAACGACAGCACCTTATAGCCCTCAGCAAAATGGGGTAAGTGAACGGTGTAATCGTAGCATAGTAGAGAAGGCTCGGTCTCTATTGTCACATGGTTCTCTCTCAAAAGCTTTTTGGCAGGACGCAGTGGAGACAAGCGTCTACTTGAAAAATCGGTCACCACACCGCGCGCTTAGTGGTAAGACACCTTTTGAAATGTGGTTTAATAATAAACCCGATCTGTCTCATCTGAAGGTTTTTGGATGCAGAGCACTTGTTCATGTTCCATCAAATCAGAGATGTAAATTGGACATGAAAGCTGAGGAACAGATTTTTGTAGGATATTCAAATGATCCTCGTACTTATTATTTCCGGAATGCGGCAAGTCCTAGACGTTTACTAAAGTTAAGAGATGTCACATTTTGTGAAAAGAACTTTACTGGACTGAAGGAAAACATTGAGCCTATAGTTACTGTGAACTCTGATATTGTCAATTTGCTCTCACAGTCACCATCGCCAGCTGTTTTAAGACAAGAAGTGCTAACCTCTTCTTCATCTGAGAGATGTGAGGTAGATGCTCCTAACTTAGATACTTCTTTCATGGATGCTGAGGATGCTGATGTTGAAATCAATGAAGCAGACAATGTAGAGGTCAATAATGTTGATGATCAGCAGTCAAGTGAATCTACAGATTCCTCAAATGAATCTAGTCGATATCCAACAAGAGTTCGCAAACCACCGGATTACTTCTCATTTAATACCCTGCTAGACGATGGGTGCGATGATCCGAATAATTATCTAGCTGCGATTAACAGTGATGAGAAAGATAACTGGATTTTAGCAATGAAAGATGAGTATAATGCCTTAGTCAGAAAGGGCACATGGATTTTGGTAGATAAGCCAAATCATAAAACTTATATTCCTAGCAAGTGGGTCTTCAAACTGAAGCGAGATGCGAAAGGTAGCGTCGTTAGGTATAAAGCGCGCCTAGTAGCAAAAGGTTTTCGACAAAAAGAAGGTGTAGACTACCACGAAACTTTTTCTCCTGTTGTACGCAACTCGTCGTTGCGAACCCTGTTAGGGCTTGCAGTGCAGGAAGGTTATAAGGTCCGGCATATGGATGTGGACACAGCCTTTCTGAATGGCAGTTTGGAAGAAGAAATCTACATGACACAGCCAGAAGGTTTCGTTAGGGAAGGGGAAGAGTCGAAAGTGTGTCTTTTGAAACGGTCACTCTATGGGTTGAAGCAGGCACCAAGAGCCTGGAATACAAAGTTAAAACAGACTTTGTCAGTTCTTGGCTTTACGCAAACATGTGAGCCGTGTATTTTTAAAAACAATGCGAACTCAGACTCCTTGGTTCTGGCCGTATACGTCGACGATCTAGTAGTCTTGTATAAAAATGAAAGTACGCTTGACAATTTCAAATGTCAATTTGTCAAATACTTTTCATCAAAAGATCTTGGACAAATTAGTTTCTTTACGGGAATAAATATTTACCAAGATGATTATGGAATGAAGTTATCTCAGAGTACATATATTGAAAAGATGCTGAAAAGATTTAACATGCAAGACTGTAAGGGTGTTTCTACCCCACTGGTCAAGAAAAATCTTGAGCCTGGTATAGGTGAGTGTGAGTACCCTTACAGAGAGTTAATTGGCTGTCTAATGTTTTTGGCTCTAAATACTAGACCAGATATAGCCTATACCGTGAGTTACTTGAGTCAGTTTAACTCTAAATTTGATCAGTCACATTGGAATATTGCTAAACGATGTCTACGTTATCTGAAAGCGACAAAAGATAGTGGTATTACATACAGGAAAGAAAAAACTCAAACTCAAACTCAAACTCAAAGCATTTATTTCAAATAAACCAATTACAGGCACTTTTGAATTGTCAAAGGGTCGGTCAGTCAGAAAATATGAAGCTAGTTGCCCATTCCAAAGCGTAGTAGGTTCCTATGGAGAAGAACGGGCAAGAAACTCCACGGACACTCTTTTAAATCAGAATATTGTTACAATATGTTGTTTACATCATTCAATGGAATGGATTTATGGAATCATACATGTGAGTACAATGTAGAAAAACGTGCAGGTTAAAAGAGTCCGTAAATAAAAGATAAAATGATACAAAACAATTCAAAAATTAAAATAAATAAAAATAAGCCGTGGCAGCTAATAGATGACCAGTCCCTACTGATGGCGCCCGTTCACGAACATGACGCATGGATCAGCACCATTCAGCTCAACCATTTTGAAGGGAACTTAATGATCCAACACACACGCCACCACCAGCGAGACATTAAAGTGAGCATGACATGCTTTCAGCCGCCAGGGCACATTCAAGTCAATGAAAGACGTACCTAGTAAATGGTAGCTTTAACGTACTTAGGTAAGTACATAGTGCTCACACACATGTGCTATGCAGTTATACAATACTAGGAGATTGAATTTATACAATGTAAAGATAGTTTTTACAATCTTCAGCAGCTCCAACAATATTTTCGTATGCTAATCAATTAGTTGTTGCGCCCTGTGGAGCTGGACCAGCGCTGAGCCAAGCATTTTTGTCAGTGATGTAATCCCCCAATTTATAATATGCTTGGCGGCATAGTGTGCGTTTTATACAAGATTTAAATTTTGTTTCATTCAGTTGGAGTATGTGGGGAGGTATTTTATTGTAACATTTTAAACAGTACCCCATGAAGGATGAGTCTACTTTAGCCAGTCTGAAGCCCGGTTGAACTAATTGGTCCCTATTCCTAGTCCTATAATTGTGTTTTCCACCTCTTTTACTAAAAAGAAAAGGTAATACTACAACTTTGACGGGTTTTTCAGATGCAGACTGGGCAAATTGTTCAACTGATAGACGGTCTTACACGGGGTTCTATTATGAACTTGCAGGCGGCCCTATTTCGTGGGAAGCTAAAAAACAGCCCACAGTGGCTTTATCGTCCGCTGAAGCTGAATATAATATTATGGCGTTGGCTACAGCAGTAAAGGATGCGTGCTTCTTAAAAAGACTGATATCCGATATAACAGGTAAATCGCTTAATATAGTTTTGTATACGGATAGTCAGAGTGCACAAAAAATAGCTATGAATCTGGTTCACCACAATAGGACAAAGCATATAGATGTTAAGTTCCATTTTGTCCGAGAAAAAGTGAACGATAAAACCGTTGAACTTAGGTATATGCCCACTGACAGGTTACCTGCAGATGTTTTGACGAAACCTTTGGGTCCAACAAAGCATCGCAGCTGTTTGCAAATGATTGGTATAACCTAGTTTTTCATAATGGTTTTCTTTACTGGTTTTTTATGCCTTTGTGTTATGAGTGCAATCCGATTAACTTTTTGAGGGAGCATGTTGTATATTCATACTGTTAGGTGTGTACCTTTATACAAAAAGCTATGGTACTGTACTCTTTACTCTATTCTTGTCAAATGCATAATAATATATTTTTCTTACTATAAAAAACTGTACTGTCCTAATGTGATTCCTTTAAATAAAATTCAATACCTGCTACTTCTAATTTATTCTTTCAACAAAAGAGCTAAACACCCACAAGATATTTATTTATTTATTTTATTTATTTATTTATCACAAACACAACTATCATTACAGGCAATAATCCTAATGCGGTAGCGTGGTCTTTAGTAAAATCAATTACAATTAACAAAGTTACTAATTATGTATTAGCATAACACAATACAAACAATGTTACCTTTGAGAATTCATTCAGAGAGCAATTAAATAAATCTATCCTATCAGCAATGTCATTCAGTGTATGCAGGGCACGCGTCAGCGGCGCTTTACTGAGCAGGTTAGTTCGCGCGCGTGGCACTGCTAACAACCGTGGCCGTCGGCGTCGCAATGCGTAATTATCAGGCACATTCAGACACATATGGATGAAGGAACTAAAAGAGATGGAAAAACTATCGCACAACAGGTCCGATATTATCAAAACCGCAATGAATTTCTACAAAAAACTGTATGACTGTCAAGCTCAAAACAATACGAATATAATTGGCAGCACCAGCTCACAACAACCTGTAGAAGATGTCACAGAGGTAAAAATGATTAACCTTAATGATTTTTCCTTTTGGGACTGAGAAAATTCTTCGAAATTTTCAACCCTTAATTAATTTTTATCTCGAAATTCCTTCCAAATATCATTTTTCTTCTAGTTACAATAGTTACTTACCTGCCTTACCTGTATTCCTGTACGCATTCCGCGAAATAACCTAACCTAACCTAACTTAACCTTTTTTTTTTTTTTTTTTTCCTGGGTGGAAAATCCTCATGGATGTCCTCCGCCCTGGGGCGGGCGGAGGGGTCTGTCAGACTCTTACTGACTAAAAACCACCCCGGTGTTCCGACTCACACCTACGCCGGGGGTCGCGGGAACTTAAAAATCTTCCGCAACCCCCGACTGGTGCCGGCCCGCCGCTGCGGGCCTCCTCGGGTCAGGGGGGGGAGTGAGGTGTTTGACTCCCCCCGTGACGTCTAAGAGGGGCGCGAGTGGAACACTACGCGCCGCCACCTCGGGTCCTGATGTTTGGGGGGCGACGGAAGTCCCCGAGTCCGTCACCCCTGGACCCATTTAGGGGGGCTGGATGAGGGCGTTATCCGCCCTGCGCCGACGCCCGGTGCGCCTGCTGCGGGCCGGGTGAGTGGACGAGATCTCCCTCTCCCTTTCCGCAGCCTCCTTCTGCGAGACGACTGTCTCACAGTAGGAAACCACCGCGTCCCAGGCCTCCTCGCTGTCGACCATCGACTCAACGACGGCCGGCAGCGAGAGGTCACTGCCTACTTCTGAGATGAGGGCACGGCGCGGCTCCTCCCAAGCGGCACACTCTGCCAGCGTATGCCGCGCCGTGTCCTCCCGGCAGTCGACGCAGTGGTGACACCGAGCGTCCGGCTCCCTGTTTATGCGACACAGGTACTTCCCGAAGCAACCATGCCCCGAGAGCACCTGCGTCACCCGAAACGACAGGGAGCCGTGCCTCCTCCCGAGCCAGCGCTCGAGCACCGGCCGGACCGCCTCGATGATGTCGAGGCCGGCGGTAGGGCGTGAAAGCCTGTCCCGCCATTCCGCCACCAGGACCTCGCGAAGCTGAGACCGATGCAGCTCTATGTGTCGCTGCATCGGTTGCTCACCCCACGCCCTCGCTTCCTCGCGACACCGATACGATGACGCGAGTACTTTCGCCTCGAGGTCCCAGGGCGGGGATCCGGCCAGTGCACAAGCCACCTCGTAGGAGATCGTGTGATACCCTCTGATGACTCTGACGGCCAGCGTTGACAGCGCCCCAGCAGCGCCCAGCAACTTGGGCGCCAGCCGTCGGCAATGGGGCCCGAAGTCCCACCGGCTGTCGAGCACCAATCCCAGGTAATTCATGTTGGACTCGACAGCGATCCGAGCCCCCCCGACCACGATGTGAGAGCCGGGTGGCGGCGCCCGCCGGAGGCCATGAAACACCATGGCCTCCGACTTGCTGAGGGCCACCTCCAGGCCTAGGCGACGTATGCGGCTCACCACCTGTGAGACCGCAGCCGTCGCCAACAACCAGTGACCAGCGTTTCATCCGCATAACACGTCAGGTCGACCCCCGGACTGAGCTCGCCCCTCAGCACCCAGTCGTACCCGATGTTCCACAGGAGCGGGCCTACAACCGAGCCCTGTGGAACACCGCACGACATGCGGCGCTGGTTTCCGCCATCACGTCCCATGTAGGTGACACACCTCTCCGACAAATAAGCCCCAACGATGTGGCGGAGGTAGGGAGGCACCCCATGTTACCACAGTGCCTCCCGAATACAACTCCAGGGCAGGGTGTTGAAGGCGTTGGAGATGTCCAAAGACACCGCAAACATCACCCCGCCCCGGGACACCGCTTCCTCCGCCAGGACTCTAACCCGCGACACAGCGTGGATTGTGGAGCGCCCATGCCGAAACCTGAACTGGCTGTCGTCCAGGTCCGGCCCCTCTCTGCACAAGTGGCCGACGAGGCGGGCTGCGATTATCCGCTCAAACAGCTTGCCCACCTCGTCTAGCAGCACTATGGGCCAGTACGCGGACGGCGAGTCCGCAGGGCGCCCCGCCTTCCTTAGCAGGACCAGACGACCAGATTTCCACAAAGTGGGAAACTGGCCCTGCTCCAGGCACGCTGTGTAGAGTCCTCTCAGTTGGGGCTCAAGCTCCTTCAGAGCGAGGGCTAACACGCAGCCGTGGATCCTGTCGGGCCCCGGAGCCACGTTCTTGGCCCGGAGCCGCATCACGGCTGCTCTCATCTCTGCCTGTGTCACCTCTGGGACGCTGATGGCGTTCTCCACTCCTGTAGACTCTGCGGCTGTGGGCAAAGCCATCGGCGGGTGAGTATGCTCCGCTCTTGCCGGGAAGAGAGCTGCAACCACCTCTTCCAGCAGCTCCGGTTGGAGACTCTCCGTAAGTGGGGGCGCCGCGGCTCGAAGTTTCCCTCGGACCGCGCGATAAGGGCGCCCCCACGGATCCTCGTCTAGAGTCTCCAGCATCTCCTCCCTGGCTCGCGTCCTCGACTCGCCGATGGCCAGCCACAGAGTCTCCTTAGCCGCGCGATACACCTCATACAGCGCGGCCTCTTCTTCAGGGACCCGACGACGTCTCCTCCGGTATCGGGTGTACCGGCGTCTGACCGCCACGCACGCGACGCGCAGCTGCGCGATCTCGGCGGTCCACCAGTACACCTGGCGCCTTGCGGGCTGTGCGTGGGCTCGGGGCATGGACGCGTCGCAGATTTGCGTCATCGCCCCGCGAAACCACAGCGCCTCCTGCTCGACGTCGACGGGTCCGTTCATTGCCGACTCCCGGCTCCAGGCCTGGACAAAAGCGGCCTCCTCGAGAAGCTCCCTGTCGATGTGCTTACGCGCCCAGCGTGGACCGTCCGTTCGCGGGTCCGGTGGACCGCGGCCGCCGGCGGTCTGGGCGGAGACGTTGAAGCGGATGTACCTGTGATCCGACAACGTCTCCACCTCCACGGCGACACGCCAGTCACGGAAACGGCTCGCGACAGCGGGGCTAGCGATTTAGGACGGTCAGGCCAGTCGTGACCGCCCACTCCTCCAGCGCCTCGCCCTTAGCATCGGTCACAGGGGATCCCCACGCCGCAGACTTGGCGTTGAGATCCCCCAGCAACAGCACCGGGCGAGGGTGGAGTCGGCCCACCACGGCACCCAACTCGACAAGGAACCTCTCGAAGTCGGCGAGACTCTTGTTGGGCGAAAAATACGCCCCAACCGTGCCAATGCCGTCCGCGAGGGCAGCTACCCAGCCGTGACCTCGGGACGGGTTGACGAGAGCCCCGCCAATGATGGCCACCAAACCGTCCAAGTCTCCCACCCAGTTATCCCTGGGGGGGACAAAATACGGTTCGGCGACCACAGCCACGTGAATCGACCACTCTGCCATGCTCTGGAGCAAAAGATCCTGAGCTCTAGCAGAGTGGTTGATATTGAAGGTGGTTTTCTGAATAAAGCACGGATTGGTGAATCATTAACTAGTTTATTAGAAATATAACCGTTACAATGAAAAAGATTGTCCGCACAAGATTAGACGCCATTGTAAAAAGGGCAGATGCGCCATCAGACGGCAGAATGTAGAACTACAGCTATTACGTTCCATTACCAACATCCACCTCAGAACGCAATCCTATCTTAGTTACACAATACATATGTTTATCTACTGTTGTCCCTTTAGTTAAAATATCAGAAATATTCTCACAACCCTTAACATAACAAAACTTTAACTCTTCACTGACAACATGATCCTTAAGAAAATGATATCTAATGTCTATGTGTTTCGATCTGGGTAAGTAGCAGTCGTTAGCAGACAGCTTGATAGCACTCTGGTTGTCACTGTATATGAGCAGTGTGCCAAAGCCGCGTCCGAGTTCGCCCTGCAGCTGCCGCAGCCAAAGCGCCTCCTGCGCCGCGCTCCCCATAGCCATGTACTCGGCCTCGGCAGTTGACAGAGCAATGGTCTGTTGTTTGCGGGAACACCATGATATTGCGCCTTCCTGAAACATAAAAACATAACCCGTGCACGATTTCCGGTCACGGATGTCACTCGCCCAGTCTGCGTCACAATAACCTGTGATTTCTCTATTACCATTCTTGGTATATACAAGTTTGTAATTTTTCGTGCCTTGTAAGTACCTCATTACTCTTTTCACTGCAGCCCAATGCTCAGATCTCGGTTCTTTGTTGAATCTATTTAGAGCATTCACAACAAATGAAATGTCTGGTCTGGTTCCTTGAGCAACATATAAAAGACTTCCAATAGCTTGTTGGTATGGGGAATCAAATGCTTCGAGCTCTGTATTTTCACAAAACTTCAGTCCAACTTCCACTGGTGTCTTGACAGTTTTGCATTCTGACATTTCATATCTAGATAGTATCTTTTTAATATACTTTTCTTGATCCAGCATAACTGAATTTCTTGTTCTGGTTATATTTAGACCCAGACATTGGCTTACCTTTCCTAGGTCTTTCATATTTAGCTTCTGTTGTAGTTTTTCTTTTATGTCATTTATTATCTTTCTCTGAGAAGCAAATAATATAATATCATCAACCCAGATGGCAATGTAAATTCCCATGCCAGTATTAAAATAAACACATGGGTCAGTTTTTGATTGCTGAATACCTATTTCCTTTAAAACTGTACTGAGTTTAATGTTCCATAATCGACTGGCTTGTTTGAGGCCATAAATCGATTTATTTAAATGACATACTTTATCTCCACTTTTATACATTTCAGGCTGAATCATATAAATATCTGTGTCTATTGATCCTTGTAGAAAGGCTGAAACGGCATCCATTTGATCAATATGAAGGTCTTGCTGTGCAGCTAAAGCAAATAAATATCGAATGGAGGTCCATCTAACAACCGGAGAATATACTTCTTGGAAGTCCACACCCCTTTTTTGCGCATACCCTTTTATTACAAGTCTTGCTTTATATTGTATGACCTTTCTTTGTTGATTGGTTTTCCTTTTAAACACCCATTTGCTTGGTAGTGCTTTTTTTTCAAAGGGGAGGTCCACCAGATTCCAAGTCTCATTTTTCATTAAAGAATTTGTCTCTTCATCCATTGCTTGTTTCCATTCATTAGCATCTGTAGATGATACTTCTACTGTCTGAGGATCAGATAGGTATGTATAAAAACACAGCATACCCTTTTTGTCATTTCCAGCTCTATTACGTGGTCTCAGTGTGATGTTACTAGTTTCTATGTCCGAAACAGACTGTTTGTTGGGAGGATAGTATGTATCATCAAGGTCGTCAGCTGTGTCAGTCTCATACTCACTGCTACTTTCTTTTTCTGCTTCTTCCAAACAAGGCTAACTTGTTGACTGAGAAGTAATGCCTGACTCCTTCTGTTGCTCACCTTCCTTTGTACTACAGTCTTTTGATGTTTCTGTTATTTTCAACATCTCCTCAGCAGTTGGTAGGACTGAAATAAGAAATTCTTCACATAAACCAGGTTTCTCAAAAAATATGACATCTCTACTCTTTACTATCTGATGTGTTATAGGATGCATAACACGGTATCCCTTTGTACTTTCACAATAACCTACGAAGATCATTTTATTGGATTTCTTATCCCACTTTTGTCTTCTCTCCTTAGGGATATGCACCATTGACTCGTTACCAAATATTCTCATATGAGACAGTTTTGGTTTGCGTCCTGTCAACATTTCATATGGAGTAGCCCCTTCAAGGCCTTTGGTTGGTGATCTGTTCACAATATAAGCAGCTGTGGCAACGGCTTCTGCCTATACAGGTTTATCTAAATTAGCATTAGACATCATGCATCTAGCCTTTTCAACAAGTGTCCTATTCATTCTCTCTGCCAATCCGTTCTGCTGAGGGGTGTATGGAGTTGAAGTCTGATGTATGATTTCACAATTAACCAAGTATTTCTCAAAATTACTGTTACAGTATTCTGTTCCATTATCGGTTCTTAATGTTTTAATTTTAGTATCAAGTTGATTCTCCACTCTAGTTTTAAAATCTTTAAATATTTCAAGAATACTCAAGTTATCTTTTGTGAAATACACATGTACCATTCTAGTGTAGTCATCCACGAAATTAATAAAATATCTCATACCTCCATAAGATGTACTTTCCATGGGTCCACATAGATCTGAATGAATTAACTTCAACGGCTTTGTTGCTCTTGAACCAATATGTTTGAACGGTAGCCTTGTCTGCTTACCTTCAAAACAGCTTGAGCAATGCATTTTAATTTGGTCACCTTGTTTCAGTACAACCCCTTCAGCACAACTTGGTAACTTCTGCAGATCTGAAACATTCAAATGAGCCATCCTAAGATGCCACAACCTTATATCATTGAAATTAGAATTACTGGTAGCCAAATGAACAGTCTCTTCCTTTGACTGCATGTCCAGAGCATACAATTTATTATTTAATGTAGCTGAGCATATATAAGTCTTCCATTTACATCATTGATACTGCATCCTCATTGAAGGCAACATTGTACCCATTTTTTGTGATAGTGCTGACTGATATTAAATTAGCTGCAAGTCCGGGCACATATAACACATTTTTCAACTGAATTTTGCCTCCTTGTGATATGTTAACATTTATTTCACCAGCACCCTTCACGGACAATGGCTCACTGTTAGCCACTGTAATAGTTTTCACTGATGGTACACGGATATTGTACATCCATTCTTTGTTACTGCACATGTGCATGGATGCACCAGAATCAATATACCATTGCTTATTATTTTCACCAATAGTGACTGAAAAAGCAGCGGCAAAGCTTGAACTTCCTTGTTTGAAATGGTCTTTTTTCTTCTTTGAATCCATAACCATTGCAATTGTAACACCGAGGACCTTTAATTATCTTAGTAGGCTTGGCTTGGTTCGACTTATGATGTGAACCATGTTTTCCTTTTTTAGCATGTGAGTAAAGCGCACTATTCAAATCAGTAGCTTCCATCTCTTGTAATAGCTTGGTCTTAATTAAATCTGCACTTATTGTGACCCCTGAGTTTTCGAGCCCCATAATCATGGGCTTATACTGATCTGGCAGACCGGCCAACATCAAGGTACCAAGCCATTCGTCATTTAAAATCGAGACGGTATGCATAAGACCTAAAAGGAATAAATGTATCAGAAGATTTGTGGTACCCACTTGTACTAATTATTATGGGCAAAGATGTAGAAAATGCTTAGTGCCAACAATTTTTAACGACATACCTTCCGATTTAGAAAATAGCTGTACCACAAAAGTATCTTTTAAAAACAAAATGGGGAAGTTTCTTTTTAGCACCTTTTGTCAAAACTTCATGACTGGAGATGTGTAGATTCCGTTTATGATTGTTTGTTGTTGTTTAAAGTTATGTCATACTATCTGATTTTTGCGGCTTCACCATTGTGAATTTAAATTCTGTTGCGCAATTTAAAATGTTTTAACTTTATGCTTATAATCAGCCTTTGTTTAAAATAAGTGTGTTTAGTTTTAGGTAAAAGTTGTTATTGATATAATACTAACAAATAGTTACATCAATATTAAAATTGTATATGGGAGCTACATCTGCCAACAAACTGTTTTACAGTTTGGCAAAAGTAAAATATTTTGTAGTACGGATGTAACAACGAATAAACGCTTTTTTTTTTTTTTTTTTTTTTTTTCATTTACATCAAAGCTGATATTTCGTAACTTATGTGCAGCATTCATAATCCTACTCACATAATCCTCTATACCACTGCTAGACTCAAGTGATGTGTTAATCAATTCTTTGAGTGAGCCTACTCTCCTGGTAAGTCCATTATCGTCAAATGCCTTATTTAAATTAGTCCATACCTCTTGTGCAGTTTTACAGTCCTGTATGTGTACATAGTTCTGAGAATTTACCAATAAAATCAGCTTGGTCTTAGCCAAAATATCTTTAGCTGAGTCTACTGGTTTTCCTTCTATGGGTTCCACACAATTCCACAGACCCTCGTGTTCAAGGTAAATTTTCGCACTGAACTTCCAGGTGGCAAAGTTGTCGCGACCATTCAATTTTTCCAGATTGAACATGTTGTGCGAACTCATAACAAAAAATTAGAAAAATAGGTAGGAGAGAGGAAGAGCGCTTTTATAAACTTTCCCTTACCCTATAACAATTAAATTAGGAAGACTTCTTTTTGTTTTTTATTGTAATGTAATTCTATCATAGAAATTAATTAATATATTTGATTATACCATTCGTTTTTTTGTTCTATCTATTTATAATTTGTAATATTGTTATATTCCAGTTATATTTTGTTTAATGTGTGCATTAAACTGGACCCCAAGTATACACAGACGGCAGCAAAATAGAGGGAAAAGTCGGAGCTGCCCTCACTTGTTGGAACGAAGGCAGGGAGACCAAGTACTCAACCTTTCGCTTGGAGCCCCACAACACTGTCTTCCAGTCAGAGATGTACGCGCTGTACAGAGCAGTCAGGATGGTGAAAACGTCCAGGATGGCTTCCGTTAATATATTAAGCGACTCAAGATCTTCGCTCGATCTGCTGAAGAGCCCGTCAGTCAATCACCCTCTAGCACTCGGCATAAAGAGATTGGTGCGCGAGATCCGAGAGGAGGACAGAGATGTGAGACTGTTCTGGTTGAGAGCACACGTGGGGACTCCTGGAAACGAAAGGGCAGACGAGTTTGCTAAGAGAGCGGCACTTACTAAGAAGACAGCCCCTGACTATGACAGGGTTCCAATATCGTTCGTCAGGAGGCAGATACGTGAGGAGACGGTCAACAAATGGCAGCAGCGCTACGAATCCTCTAGTACAGGCTCGGTCACTAGGGTATTTTTTCCACCGTCCAGGCGGCAAGGAGGGTCCTCAAAGACACGGCACTGACACCTACCCATGTCCAAATCCTAACCGGACACGGAGGATTCGGGGCTTATCTCCATCGCTTCCACCTCAAGGACAGTCCCTCATGCGTCTGCGATCCTGACTGCAAAGAGACAGTATGGCACGTGATTACTGAGTGCCCAAGATTCGGCCGTGAAAGAATGGACTTGGAACTGGAAATCCAAATTCCTGTTAAACAGTCCAACCTCCATTCCATCATGGAGAAAAAGGCCACCAGAACACCATTCTTAACATTCGCGACAAATGTCGTCCAAACCGTAGCGAAGGCCAATGGTTCAACGCTGTTCGTCCCGCTCATACATACAGCCACACCCACATAGACACACAATGAGCTCACCAAATTTAGTTTTAAAATAATTGTATGTTGTAATTAATAATAATATGTTGTCGTAGATTATGAAAGTCGAGCGACAATAGTCTCTCAATTGACTATTGTAGTACTAAGGAGAGGGTAAACGCCGTGACGCGCTCGCTAGAGTGGGGCGTCACGTGGACAGAGTCGTGGTAAGGGAAGTGGCTGAGCGGCGAGTCAGTCTTGTGAGGGCAACGAACGGATGCAGACCTCCACTTCTCCTATGCGAAACTGTCGGTTTGCCCGAACGTGTAAAGTAGTGCGTGAACATTATTAGTAATGTACCTACTGTGATTATTGTTCTGAAAGTGAAATACTAACTGAGTTGCTGTATCATCGTGTTTTATTGTAAACCTGCACTATGGAGTCCGTATCACCGAATCGAGATGATGACGGCAACTATCGCTCAGCCATCGCTGACGCCGACATCAGAAGTGGGATAAAGGATCTGACTCCCACTGGCGCGCAATGTTTCATTGCCAAACCAATTGATATCGAATGCATCATCTGGAGCCGAACAAGTGATTTGTTTCCTTTTTGGCGAAAACGGACGCAACGTCATACTGTCGACGCGGCAGCGCGGATGGTGTGAAGTCTACTAGTGCTGCGGGTTCGAGCGGCGCCAGCGTGGCACCGGCCGGTGTGAGCAGCGCGAGTCTCGCTGGAGGCGTTGACGCGGCGAAAGAGGCGACGCATAGAAATAGCTGGAATAGCGACGCATAGAAATAGCTTGAAATAGCTGGTGTTTGTGGACAGTTACAGCAATCCGGTGAGTCGTATGATTTTTATTTTGATTCCGGTGCTTAATACTCGTTAGTAAACGAGAGTTGTGTGGCAAACGAGTTATAACGTTGTTGCGTTGACTAGTATTGGTCAAACAAGTGTATTCAGCACAGAATAAATCTTATAGCGTAACGGTTTTGTGATAGAGATTCTATTACACGTTTTGCCCGATACGTAGGTACTTGCGTAGAAACATTAGTTCGAGAGATTTTGAATAACGGTTTTTGTGTGAGTAAACGAATTCATTTTGAGAACTACAAACGTGTGTAACGCCATGCAGACTACTAGCCATAAAGAATAATGGTGATAAAATTGACACTTATTTAATAATAATAATTTTCCAACCACACGTGTTAACTTTGGTGCGTTGGACTTGAGATTGATCGACCCAAATTGTACAGTGCAAAGACGTCCTTACACTATCTCCGGACGAACGTCGAATGATACGCGATAAGGTTAACGAATTGTTGGAAGCTAAAGTAATTATACCCAGTAGTTTTCCGTTTGCTAGTCGCCCTTTTGGTTAAAAAGAATGATGGATCATGACCGTGTTAGGAAGATACCCGAAGACCAAGTACCAATTGAGATTGTAGACGAAATAGATGATGATTTGGCATCGCTTTAGATTGTGTAACCAGGTTCTCGATTCGTTGGGTCGGAGACCGTACCAGAGTATCGTAGCCATTGTGTGCGGTAGCTCTGGGTAGTATGGTCAGAGACCGTACCAGAGTATCGTAGCCATTGTGTGCGGTAGCTCTGGGTAGTATGGTCAGAGACTGTACCAGAGTATCGTAGCCATTGTGTGCGGTAGCTCTGGGTAGTATGGTCGAAGACCGTACCAGAGTATCGTAGCCATTGTGTGCGGTAGCTCTGGGTAGTATGGTCGGGTCTAGCCTTGAAGCGAAGACCGTAGAGTCAGGGACGACATTGTATTCCCGTGGGGAATAGTGTGTGTGATTGTTGACCGCGAATGAGATACCTGTGGTTTTGTTTTATTTGATTAATTCAATTTGGAATCGTTGTACTTGGTCTCGGAAATCTCGAAACTAGATAGTTTAAATTCGTAGGTTAGCCTAGTTTTAAATTTCAAATCTTTAGTTCCAAATTGCTTGAAAATTAAAACAGATTTTAAAGGGTCAAGTCCCTCTTAGTTATCATATCAGCCTAAGTTAGGGAAATCACGCGAGTAGGGTTCTCTATCGTCCGTATTGTGTGCGACCGTACTAGTAGTTATTACGCAGTCGTAGCCCGTTAGAAATCGGTGTCTCTAGAGGCAACTCAAGTAGTCCGTGGGTACGCGATGGACGTGTATCACTGGCGGAGTCTGGAAAGACAATAGTTTTGATCCATGCGCTGGATGTGGGAGAGCAATACGATTGCTAGTCGGCCGGAGAGCCGTGGCGTAAGAGTGGTTTACTTTTGTGTGGGTTTCCAAGAAGTGTCTCTTAGTGAAAAATTGTTAATGTGGAAAACAATGGTACACGACTCTGGTTGGCGATTTTTGTTATGATAAATCAAAGTTTGTTTAGTTAATTAGGAAGTATTGCTTTGTTAAAACAAAGTGATTGAGGATTAAAGTTTCCTAATCTCAAAAGTTAAAACTCGAACTTTTTAAACTGTTGAAACAATACTCAAAATTATTCATAGCCGGTATGATAGTGTTAGTTTTGAGCTTGAAACGTTGGAAGTCGTATTAAACGCGATCAAACAATTTCGTCAATAAGTACAGTCGATAGTTTACAGTAGTGACAGACGGTAACTCATTAAAATTCGTCACGTAAAAGAGTTGATCTGACGCCGCGAGTACACAGTTGGTGGGCCTATTTGCAATATTTAATTACCCGAAGTATAAGGATCCCCTTTCAGGTTGTAGAGGTTTTAGGAGACCTATAAACCATAAGATCCTTGAATTCCAGGCGTTGAGACGCATGTCAGAGAATCAAAGTATACCTGACGAAACTGAGGTAGAGCAAAGTAGTAGTTGTAACAATGAGGAGATATAAAGGTTGTGAAAATATGACTATACGTACTGAACATTCTTTGAGATGTTTTTATTAAAACAAGGTTACACCGTCAATTTGTCTAGTTCATCTTTGGTGATCTCAAAACAAAAGTCTGTTGCTGTCTGTAGTTACCTATCAAAATCGATATTGATACTGATGTACAAAATAAGAAATCACTAATATCGTTGCTTTAAAGAATCTTCGCACATTTATAATGACGGTTTAACTCGTACGCGTGTTAAAACTGGTGAGCTAAAGATAAGACTGCAAGACCCGACTCGTACCGTTTACCTATAGACTTACCCTCGACGAAACGCAGATTGTACGGTTGATCGTGCTACCGAGGCAAGCCCTCTCGAGCTTATTATAGGACGCGTAACTAGACCATTCAATGTTGTTACTTTTGACGATAGTGAAACGGAGATAAATATCGACTAGAATACCAGAGAGCAAGCGGCAACGAACATATGAAAATAATGCTAGTCATGAAAAGTCCAGATTTGATAAAGGCAAAGACAAAGCTCCTGTAAAGGTTGGATGTTGACGGGGACTTAGTTTTAATACGTGAAGAGAGCAATCAATAAAAGTTAGACCCCTAGAAGGGACCATTCAAGATTGTAGAGCTACTTGATGGCAATCATTATCTTTTGAAACCTTTAACTGGCATTAGAATTTTGAAGTAAACTCATACGAAAGATGCCTCTTAGCAGTGTTTCTCTTGAATTCGATTTGTCTGATGTAGATGATATTGTGGAAGGTATTTCCAACGAGTAGTAGAAGTAGTGGTCGTATCACTTGAGGTGATGACGATATGGGCCTTGGTTATGGGTCGCACTGCACGCACTGACTGTAGTCGTAACTGCAATTCACTTGTGAGTTGTTCAGGGGGCGATGGGCAGTCAGTGGTGTGGCGGGGACTCTTCCCTTGGTTATTGGTCGCACCACACGCACTAATCTGTAGTCGTAACTGCAATTCACTTGTGAATTGGTCAGGGGGCGATGGGCAGTTAGTGGTGTGGCGGGGACCCGGGTCTCGAAAGAGACTATTGTTGTGTGAGACTTCTTTGAGAAGTGATGGTCGTATCACATAAGGTGATGACGATATGGGTGGCAATAGTTGTCACTAGCTGCGTAGGCAGTGGGTCTCGAAAGAGACTATTGTTGTGTGACACTTCTTTGAGAAGTGATGGTCGTATCACATGAGGTGATGACGATACGGGTGGCAATGGTTGTCACTAGCTGCGTAGGCAGCGGGTCATAATTTGCTTTAAGTGATCTTGAAGCAAATTATGTGTTAGCGTAACACCGCGTTAGTGTACCATTTAGTTTCTTTTGATTATTGCGTAGAGGCACCTTTCTGTTTTATTAGTAGAGGCAAATGCGTTTAATTGTAATGTTCTTTGAGTACGGTCAGGTTGGCCGAGGTTACACTGTTACTCCACCGATGATTGTTTGGTTTCAGAAACACACGAGGACGTGAGACATGTCAGGTTGGCCGTGTCGTAGATTATGAAAGTCGAGCGACAATAGTCTCTCAATTGACTATTGTAGTACTAAGGAGAGGGTAAACGCCGTGAGGCGCTCGCTAGAGTGGGGCGTCACATGGACAGAGTCGTGGTAAGGGAAGTGGCTGAGCGGCGAGTCAGTCTTGTGAGGGCAACGAACGGATGCAGACCTCCACTTCTCCTATGCGAAACTGTCGGTTTGCCCGAACGTGTAAAGTAGTGCGTGAACATTATTAGTAATGTACCTACTGTGATTATTGTTCTGAAAGTGAAATACTAACTGAGTTGCTGTATCATCGTGTTTTATTGTAAACCTGCACTATGGAGTCCGTATCACCGAATCGAGATGATGACGGCAACTATCGCTCAGCCATCGCTGACGCCGACATATATAATGATATGGCCATTAGCCAACAGGTTCGTCGTTCCCGAAAGGATCTGTCGACATGTTGGATAGATTATAAGAAGGCCTATGACTCGGTGCCACATACATGGCTCATGAGGGTGCTGGAGTTGTATAAAGTAGATGCATCTCTGCGCACCTTCCTGATGTCGTGTATGGGGCAATGGAGGACAGTCCTTCGCTATCCAGGATGTCGAAATATCCAGAGGAATAGTGAGCCGATAAGGATCGAGCGAGGCATATTTCAGGGCGATAGTCTGAGTCCACTTTGGTTCTGCTTGGCCCTGAATCCTCTAAGCGCACTGCTGGAGGACTCAGGTCTAGGCTATCGGCTGAGAAGAGGTGGACAGGTTATATCTCACCTCCTCTACATGGATGACCTAAAACTCTTTGCCCCCAACAATTTACAACTGATGGAGCTACTGAAAATAACTGAAACTTTCAGTAGAGCCATCAGGATGGAATTTGGTGTGGACAAATGTGCGGTCATGCATGTAAAGCGAGGGGAGATTGTGGAATCCGTGGGCACCCAACTCTCGGATTCCATATACCTAAGAGCCCTCTCCGCATCCGAAACCTATAAGTATTTGGGTATGTCGGAAGCGTTAGGCATCAATGTTACTGACATGAAGCAATCGTTGAAGGAGCGCTTCTTTGGCCGCCTGAAGAAAGTATTTAATAGTCTTTTATCAGGCGGGAACAAGGTGCGCGCCTTCAACGGTTGGGTCATGCCGGTTTTGATGTACTCCTTCGGCATACTCAAATGGACTCAGACCGAACTTGACGCCCTGGATAGGAGGGTCCGTACGCTGCTGACTGCATACCGAATGCATCACCCACGGTCATCGGTAATGAGACTGTATATCCCGCGAAAGTGTGGAGGTCGAGGCTTTTTAAACGCTAAGACCCTCCACAATCGCGAGATATGCAGTCTCAGGAAATATTTCCTAGAAGCCGACGTGGGAATGCATCGAGATGTGGTCGCGGTGGACAAGGGCCTCACCCCGCTCTCCTTGGCGAAAGAGAACTGGCGCAAGCCTGTAGTGCTTGACACTAACGATCGCAAGGAGGTATGGCAGAGTAAGGAGCTTCACGGACGCTTTTTCCGGGCCCTGCATGAACCCGATGTAGATATACTAGCGTCCGTAGCCTGGCTGCGTTTCGGTGACCTCTTTGGGGAAACCGAAGGTTTTGTCTGTGCAATTATGGACGAAGTTATCATGACGAACAATTACCGGAGATTTATTGTGAAGGACGGCACGGTTGACATCTGTCGGGCATGCCACCGACCGGGAGAATCAATCCGTCACATTATCTCCGGATGTTCTCATCTAGCAAACGGAGAGTACTTGCATAGACACAACCTTGTAGCCAGGATTATCCATCAGCAACTTGCTCTGAAATACAGCCTAGTGGAATCGGAAGTGCCGTACTACAGGTACGTGCCCGACCCAGTTCTCGAAAATGGAAATATCACATTGTACTGGGATCGATCCATCATCACTGACAGGACTATTGTTGCCAATAAGCCTGATATAGTGGTGGTGGATCGAACAGAGCGGCGCGCAATGATCATTGACATAACGGTCCCGCATGACGGGAACCTCGTGAAGGCCGAGAAAGATAAACAAATCAAGTATCTTGGGGATTGACATTGGAATGTCCCAAGATGTTAAAATATTAAGAATAGTTATAGACGCCAAACTCACCTTCAACAAACACATAGCTGTCATCTGTAAAAAGGCGATAGCTATGTACAAGCAGCTGGCCAGGGCAGCCCGGGTCAGTTGGGGTTTGCACCCGGAGGTGATAAGGGCAATATACACTGCAGCAGTGGAGCCGACTGTGCTGTACGCCGCAAGCGCATGGGCACCGGCCGCCAACAAGTTGGGGGTCAAGAAGCAGCTAAATGTCGTCCAAAGGGGGTTTGCACAAAAGCTGTGCAGAGCCTACCGCACGGTCTCCCTGAACTCGGCACTGGTCCTGGCTGGGATACTCCCACTCGACCTCCGTATTCGGGAAGCAGCTGCACTGTACGGAGCCAAGAGGGGAGTGCCTCAGCCCGTACTGGGAGACAGGGAGGTTGAGCGGATGGCTCCAGCGATAGAAGCCCCGCACCCTGCAGAGCAAGTGAGCTTGGAGTATGGTAGCCTGGTAGACGAGGAACAATACCATAACCACAGCAATTTTGCTGTGCGGATTTTCACCGACGGCAGCAAGATTGAGGGCAAAGTCGGAGCGGCGCTATCCTTGTGGAATAGCACCACCGAAACTAAGGCCCTCAAGCTTGCCTTGCCGTCCTACTGTACCGTCTACAAGGCCGAACTCCTGGCTCTACAAAGAGCAGCGAGGGAAGTGCTCCAGCGCAGTGAAGCCACGTTCGGCATCTTCAGCGACTCCATGGCGGCTCTTCAGTCGGTGATCAATGTAAGTTCCCCCCACCCTTTGGCCGTGGGAACAAGGGACACTATTCGACGCTGCAAGCTCCAGAACAAGAGTGTCTCCTTGTTCTGGATCAAGGCCCACGCAGGTTTGGAGGGAAACGAGAGAGCCGACCAGCTCGCGAAGGAAGCCGCCCTGGGATCGAAGAAGAAGCCGGACTACGACTTGTGTCCCGTGTCATTCGTCAACCGAAGAATCCGGTCGGAAACGCTTGACGAGTGGAACGGGAGATATAGGTCGGGTGACACAGCGTCGGGCACCAAGCATTTCTTCCCTGACGCGGTGATGGCGTATGGCGTGGTGCGCAAAATGGCTCCAACTAGCTTGACCACACAAATACTGACGGGGCACGGGGGATTCTCTGCATACCTGAAACGCTTCAAGTGTAAAGAGAATCCTTTGTGCGCCTGTGAACCTGGAGTGGAAGAGACCGTTCTGCACATATTGTTGGAGTGCCCCATCACCGCTAAGATGCGCTACGAAGCAGAGCAGCAACTCGACACCGCATTGGTTGCTTACAATCTGCCCGACCTGATCAAAGGAAAGAAGAGGAAAGAGTTTTTGGACTATTGTTGCGAAATAGCAAATATAGTAGTAAATAGGAATAAATAGTAAAAGAAAATATGATACTTAGTATATCGTAGGCATATAATTAATGTATCATAATATTAGTAAAAGAGTATAAAGCACAAATAATTAAAAGTAGAAGAGTACAATAGTTTAAATACAGGTAGTAAATATAGCATAAAAAATAACGTAATATAACATAAATTAAAATATATAAAAATTTGGAACAAAAAATTAGGGGAACTTGGATGTCTAGAGAAATAGACTCTCTGTTTTTATTTAACTCCGCTTTAATGATGGACTTAGTCGTTTTTATTTAAGAAGGATTAAATTAATTTTAAAGAAAATCTAATTTATACAGACTAAAAAAAGGGCTCTGATAATGTCAGAGGGACACTGAGCAAGGGCAGGAGTGTGGTTTTAGCCGGTAAAAGTCCGGCACTGCCCAGACTGGGTCATAAGTGAGTCAGTTTGGGCGTCCATGAGGATTTCCCACTCCTGCCAAACCAAAAAAAAAAAAAAAAAAAAATCCTAACAATTGTAACTTTGCATCCCGATGACGCATTTTGAAGCTGTTTACAGCTAAATTGATTTTAAATAGGCTACCCCCTATTATCCAATTCCGAATTCAGAGCGAGGGTTAACACGCAGCCGTGGATCCCGTCGGGCCCCGGAGCCACGTTCTTGGCCCGGAGCCGCATCACGGCTGCCCTCATCTCTGCCTGTGTCACCTCTGGGACGCTGATGGCGTTCTCCACCTCTGTAGACTCTGCGGCTGTGGGCAAAGCCATCGGCGGCGGAGTATGCTCCGCTCTTGCCGGGAAGAGGGCTGCAACCACCTCTTCCAGCAGCTCGGGTTGGAGAATCTCCGTAAGTGGGGGCGCCGCGGCTCGAAGTTTCCCTCGGACCGCGCGATAAGGGCGCCCCCACGGATCCCCGTCTAGAGTCTCCAACATCTCCTCCCTAGCTCGCGTCCTCGACTCGCCGATGGCCAGCCACAGAGTCTCCTTAGCCGCGCGGTACACCTCATACAGCGCGGCCTCTTCTTCAGGGACCCGACGACGTCTCCTCCGGTATCGGGTGTACTGGCGTCTGACCGCCACGCACGCGACGCGCAGCTGCGCGATCTCGGCGGTCCACCAGTACACCTGGCGCCTTGCGGGCTGTGCGTGGGCTCGGGGCATGGACGCGTCGCAGATTTGCGTCATCGCCCCGCGAAACCACAGCGCCTCCTGCTCGACGTCGACGGGTCCGTTCATTGCCGACTCCCGGCTCCAGGCCTGGACAATAGCGGCCTCCTCGAGAAGCTCCCTGTCGATGTGCTTACGCGCCCAGCGTGGACCGTCCGTTCGCGGGGCCGGTGGATCGCGGCCGCCGGCGGTCTGGGCGGAGACGTCGAAGCGGATGTACCTGTGATCCGACAACGTCTCCACCTCCACAGCGACACGCCAGTCACGGACACGGCTCGCGACAGCGGGACTAGCGAACGAGACGTCCACAATAGAACCGCCCCGCTGCCGAACGCACGTGTGGACCGAGCCCCGATTTAGGACGGTCAAGCCAGTCGTGACCGCCCACTCCTCCAGCGCCTCGCCCTTAGCATCGGTCACAGGGGATCCCCACGCCGCAGACTTGGCGTTGAGATCCCCCAGCAACAGCATCGGGTGAGGGTGGAGTCGGCCCACGACGGCACCCAACTCGACAAGGAACCTCTCGAAGTCGGCGAGACTCTTGTTGGGCGAAAAATACGCCCCAACTGTGCCAATGCCGTCCGCGAGGGCGGCTACCCAGCCGAGACCTCGGGACGGGTTGACGAGAGCCCCGCCAATGATGGCCACCAAACCGTCCAAGTCTCCCATCCAGTTATCCCTGGGGGGGACAAAATACGGTTCGGTGACCACAGCCACGTGAATCGACCACTCTGCCATGCTCTGGAGCAAAAGATCCTGAGCTCTAGCAGAGTGGTTGATATTGCCCTGGAGGAAATGGTAGAGCGCCGTTATGCGCAATCCATTCCCTCCGCACCATTCCTAGGCCGGGAGTCGGCCGAAGGGCAGCCAGGCTGCGGAGGGGGTAAAGAGCCCCCCGCAGCCTTGGCAGCCCCTCTCTTTTTTCCTTTCTTGCTGGTGGCGGGCGCGCCACAGGCCATTCCGCCCGCTCTGTGCCCAGCGGGCCTCCCTGCAGCTGTACAGAGGCTGCAGTTTGGCGCCGCGGAGCATTGGGCCGCCTTGTGGCCGGGCTGGCCGCAGCGATAGCACTGCTCGCTGCGGTCAGTTTCAGCGGTGCACCGTGCCCTGACATGCCCAATGTCCAGGCACCGGTAGCACCGCATGGCCCTGGGCTGCAGCAGCTTGACCCTCGCTGCAACCCAACCCACCAACAAACGCCCACTGTCAGCGACTTTATTCGCCGCCGCCACCGGGCACCGCACCCAAATCGTGCCGAGCCCGGAAGCGTCGGCGCGCACCTCACCCGACCGGACGTCTTCGGGCGGACATCCTCCAGTTTTGGCGATGGCCGCCACGACCTCAGCCGGGGTCGTCGAGTCGTCCAGGCCATCGACACGCAACTCCACCGTCTTCATTGGTCTGGACACCCGGACATCCTCCGGGTTGAGGACCTCCCTCAGCTTGGCGGCCAGGATGTCCGCCTTTTCGCCGCTAGAGGCACCCGACACCTCGAGTAGCCGCGCTCCCGTAATCGCTGGCCTCATTTTGAAGCCAGACGGTGTGCCGAGGTCGGGGAACGCGACATTCGCTTTCGCCGTTGTAAGGACCGCCTTGTAAGTGACGCCCCTTTCGACGGCTCCGGGCTGCAGCGTTATAACCACAGCCGCGGAGCGTGGGGCTCTGACCTTAGGCGGTCCCTTTACCTTCTTCGGTGCCGGTGCTCTAGCGGGCGTCAGAGGCGCCGTCTTCTTCCCATAACGGCGGCCTCTTTTGACGACCGTCGCCCAGGCCTCTGTGGTAGGCCCGGGCGCGGCCGCCGGCGGTGCAGCTGGAGGCGCAGCCGGTGGCGCAGCTGACCGGGAGGCGGGCACGGAAGTACCCTCCGCGGTTCTGAGCCGGGAGGAGCTTTCCCTCTATTGCCTCCAGTGGGGCACTTACCATCTTCCCACACTGCACCATGCAGATGCGCGCGATCTTTTCGACCTCCGCATCCGCAGGTGCAGGCGTCGAAGATGGGACCGGTGATGACAGCGCCACTATAGGAGGGGAGCCGGCTACCGCGGGAGTTGCCCTCTGGGCGGCAAACTGCCGCTTGAGGTCCTCCAACTCGGATCGGAGACGGCCATTCTCCTCCCATAGCTTCGCCGTCTCCTCCGTGCTTGTGCGACTAAGGAGGACCTCAACCGCCTCCTTTATGCCGTCTGCCGCCTCTTTAAGAGCACGCGTGAATGTGCCCTTCAAATTGCCAGATTTGGTGGCAACCTTCAGGACGACATCCACGCCGTCCAACACTTGGCGACTAAGCGCCACCGCCGATACGCTACCGCCGTCAGCCATGCGAGCAGAGCGCCGCTCTCGGGACTGTCGGGCCAACTCGCTGACTTCGTCAGCCGCGACAGTCTTTTGCTGCGATCTCTTGGCAACATTGGCCTCCGCTCTGTTGACTTCCAGCATGACAGCGGAGCCCCCCCCAAGGACCGCCACCGTGGGCTCGAGGACCACTTGTCTGGACCCCGACTCACTACCTGCGCTGGGCAACGGCGTGTCGGGGCGCTTAAGAAAGCGCCCCAGAGAGTTCCGCGACCCCGCTCCACCAGCTGCACGACCCCGTCCTTTCCTGCCCTTCGGCACCTTAGCCGGTACGTTCTCTTCACTGGAAGAGAACCCCGCGTGCTCCTCATCCGCCTTGCGTGCGTGCTTCTTCCAAAACTTGGACGCACGCTCAGCCCCCTCCCCTTTCGTCCGCGAACGCTTTGAGCTTACGCTCGCCACGCTCGCCACACTCATTCTATCAGATGCGGTGTCACAATCTGACACCACACCAACACCCATCTGCTCGACCAATACGATCGGCACCTTCTCTTGTTCTTGTGTTTTATTTATTTTGTTTTCCATATTTAATCCCACGAGTCGATATAGGTCACAAATGTCCACCGGGTAGAGCCTAGATGCCCGGTAAGCCTAAATACTGTAGAGTGCGGCAGGTATCTACAGGGGAAGCGCTAGCGACTGGTCCCCCACCAGCCACTCATCCTCTCGCCGCGCTTCAAAGCTTAGGATTAGGTGGTTTTTTATCTTAGAGGTATCCTTCCTCTGGGCCAGGCAAGTAAGCCAAGCCCCCGACGGCGGCATTAAACATGCCTCCGTTCGCTGTCCGGCCAACCCGACTCAGCGAACCCGCCGAAAGTTCTCTCGTTGAAGACAACTCCTTAACGAGAGAAACACGCGCCGCCTTGGTGCGCCTGCACCGCAGCGGCATGGTCACGTCAACTGTCGATCGACTATCGTCGATCGATCAGGAGCGACCCCGTCCCGGTATCTCTCTTAGTCTGGTCTCTCACTTGGGCCTTTCCGGCATGAGTAACTCTACCGGCAGAGCCCCAAGATCATTGAGACGCGCAAGCCCCACCACGACGACAACGTGGAGACACCCTCGGTGGGGTGCCTAGCCTAACCTTACCTAACCTAACATAACCATTGTAACTTTGCATCCCGATGACGCATTTTGAAGCTGTTTACAGCTAAATTGATTTTAAATAGGCTACCCCTTATTATCCATTTAATAATTTTGACAAAAACTTGAAAAAAATTTTCTTTTGGGACTGAGAAAATTCTTCTAAATTTTCAACTCTTAATTAATTTTTATGTCGAAATTCCTTCCAAAAATCATTTTTCTACTAGTTACAATAGTAACTTACCTGCCTTACATGTATTCCTGTACGCGTTCCGCAAAATCACCTAACCTAACCTAACCTTGCCTAACCTAACCTTTTTTTTTTTTTTTTTTTTTTCCGGGGTGGAAAATCCTCATGGATGTCCTCCGCCCTGGGGCGGGCGGAGGGGTCTGTCAGACTCTTACTGACTAAAAACCACCCCGGTGTTCCGACTCACACCTACGCCGGGGGTCGCGGGAACGTAAAATCTTCCGCAGCCCCCGACTGGTGCCGGCCCGCCATTGCGGGCCTCCTCGGGTCAGGGGGGGGAGTGAGGTGTTTGACTCCCCCCGTGACGTCTAAGAGGGGCGCGCGTGGAACACTACGCCCGCCACCTCGGGTCCTGATGTTTGGGGGGCGACGGACGTCCCCGAGTTCGTCGCCCCTGGACCCATTTAGGGGGGCTGGAAGAGGGCGTTATCCGCCCTCCGCCGACGCCCGGTGCGCCTGCTGCGGGCCGGGTGAGTGGACGAGATCTCCCTCTCCCTTTCCGCAGCCTCCTTCTGCGAGACGACCGTCTCGCAGTAGGAAACCACCGCGTCCCAGGACTCCTCGCTGTCAACCATCGACTCAACGACGGCCGGCAGCGAGAGGTCACTGCCTACTTCTGAGATGAGGGCACGGCGCGGCTCCTCCCAAGCGGCACACTCTGCCAGCGTATGCCGCGCCGTGTCCTCCCGGCAGTCGACGCAGTGGTGACACCGAGCGTCCGGCTCCCTGTTTATGCGACACAGGTACTTCCCGAAGCAACCATGCCCCGAGAGCACCTGCGTCACCCGAAACGACAGGGAGCCGTGCCTCCTCCCGAGCCAGCGCTCGAGCACCGGCCGGACCGCCTCGATGATGTCGAGGCCGGCGGTAGGGCGTGAAAGCCTTTCCCGCCATTCCGCCACCAGGACCTCGCGAAGCTGAGACCGATGCAGCTCTATGTGTCGCTGCATCGGTTGCTCACCCCGCGCCCTCGCTTCCTCGCGCCACCGATACGATGACGCGAGTACTTTCGCCTCGAGGTCCCAGGGCGGGGATCCGGCCAGTGCACAAGCCGCCTCGTAGGAGATCGTGCGATACCCCCTGATGTCTCTGACGGCCATCGCTCTCTGCGGCTTGCGCAGGACTGCGATACTACCGGCCGTCAGGTCAGCCGCCCAGATCGGGGCCCCGTAAAGGGCCATCGATCGCACGATCCCCACGTAGAGCCGCCTACAAGCGGCGCTCGGGCCCCCCAGATTGGGAAGCAGCGTTGACAGCGCCCCAGCAGCGCCCAGCAACTTGGGCGCCAGCTGTCGGAAATGGGGCCCGAAGTCCCACCGGCTGTCGAGCACCAATCCCAGATACTTCATGGTGGACTCGACAGCGATCCGAGCCCCCCCGACCACGATGTGTGAGCCGGGTGGCGGCGCCCGCCGGGGGCCATGAAACACCATGGCCTCCGATTTGCTGAGGGCCACCTCCAGGTCTAGGCGACGTATGCGGCTCACCACTTGTGAGACCGCAGCCGTCGCCAGCAACGCTGCCTCCCTGTGCGAGCTCCCCCGGGCAGTGACCAGCGTGTCATCAGCATAACACGTCAGGTCGACCCCCGGACTGAGCTCGCCCCTCAGCACCCAGTCGTACCCGATGTTCCACAGGAGCGGGCCTACAACCGAGCCCTGTGGAACACCGCACGACATGCGGCGCTGGTTTCCGCCATCACGTCCCATGTAGGTGACACACCTCTCCGACAAATAAGCCCCAACGATGTGGCGGAGGTAGGGAGGTACCCCATGGTACCGCAGTGCCTCCCGAATACAACTCCAGGGCAGGGTGTTGAAGGCGTTGGAGATGTCCAAGGACACCGCCAACATCACCCCGCCCCGAGACACCGCTTCCTCCGCCAGGACTCTAACCCGCGACACAGCGTGGATTGTGGAGCGCCCATGCCGAAACCCGAACTGGCTGTCGTCCAGGTCCGGCCCCTCTCTGCACAAGTGGCCGACGAGGCGGGCTGCGATTATCCGCTCAAACAGCTTGCCCACCTCGTCTAGCAGCACTATGGGCCGGTACGCGGACGGCAAGTCCGCAGGGCGCCCCGCCTTCCTGAGCAGGACCAGACGACCAGATTTCCACAAAGTGGGAAACTGGCCCTGCTCCTGCCTAACCTAACCTAACCTAACCTATCATAACCATTGTAACTTTGCATCCCGATGACGCATTTTGAAGCTGTTTACAGATAAATTGATTTTAAATAGACTACCCCCTATTATCCAACTAATAATTTTGACAAAAAACTTGAAAAAATTTTCCTTTTGGGACTGAGAAAATTCTTCTAAATTTTCAACTCTTAATTAATTTTTATGTCGAAATTCCTTCCAAAATTCATTTTTCTACTAGTTACAATAGTTACTTACCTGCCTTACATGTATTCCTGTACGCGTTCCGCAAAATCACCTAACCTAACCTAACCTTGCCTTTTTTTTTTTTTTTTTTTTCCGGGGTGGAAAATCCTCATGGATGTCCTCCGCCCTGGGGCGGGCGGAGGGGTCTGTCAGACTCTAACTGACTAAAAACCACCCCGGTGTTCCGACTCACACCTACGCCGGGGGTCGCGGGAACGTAAAAATCTTCCGCAACCCCCGACTGGTGCCGGCCCGCCATCGCGGGCCTCCTCGGGTCAGGGGGGGGAGTGAAGTGTTTGACTCCCCCCGTGACGTCTAAGAGGGGCGCGCGTGGAACACTACGCGCCGCCACCTCGGGTAACCTAACCTTGCCTAACCTAACCTAACATAACCATTGTAACTTTGCATCCCGATGACGCATTTTGAAGCTGTTTACAGCTAAATTGATTTTAAATAGGCTACCCCCTATTATCCAACTAATAATTTTGAGAAAAAACTTGAAAAATTTTTCCTTTTGGGACTGAGAAAATTCTTCTAAATTTTCAACTCTTAATTAATTTTGATGTCGAAATTCCTTCCAAAAATCATTTTTCTACTAGTTACAATAGTTACTTACCTGCCTAACATGTATTCCTGTACGCGTTCCGCAAAATCACCTAACCTAACCTAACCTTGCCTAACCTAACCTAACATAACCATTGTAACTTTGCATCCCGATGACGCATTTTGAAGCTGTTTACAGCTAAATTGATTTTAAATAGGCTACCCCCTATTATCCAACTAATAATTTTGACAAAAAACTTGAAAAATTTTTCCTTTTGGGACTGAGAAAATTCTTCTAAATTTTCAACTCTTAATTAATTTTTATGTCGAAATTCCTTCCGAAATTCATTTTTCTACTAGTTACAATAGTTACTTACCTGCCTTACATGTATTCCTGTACGCGTTCCGCAAAACCACCTAACCTAACCTAACCTTGCCTAACCTAACCTAACCTAACATAACCATTGTAACTTTGCATCCCGATGACGCATTTTGAAGCTGTTTACAGCTAAATTGATTTTAAATAGGCTACCCCTTATTATCCATTTTATAATTTTGACAAAAACATGAAAAAAAATTCCTTTTGGGACTGAGAAAATTATTCTAAATTTTCAACTCTTAATTAATTTTTATGTCGAAATTCCTTCCAAAAATCATTTTTCTACTAGTTACAATAGTTACTTACCTGCCTTACATGTATTCCTGTACGCGTTCCGCAAAATCACCTAACCTAACCTAACCTTGTCTTACCTAACCTAACCTAACCTAACCTAACAATTGTAACTTTGCATCCCGATGACGCATTTTGAAGCTGTTTACAGCTAAATTGATTTTAAATAGGCTACCCCTTATTATCCATTTCATAATTTTGACAAAAACTTGAAAAAAAATTCCTTTTGGGACTGAGAAAATTATTCTAAATTTTCAACTCTTAATTAATTTTGATGTCGAAATTCCTTCCAAAAATCATTTTTCTACTAGTTACAATAGTTACTTACCTGCCTTACATATATTCCTGTACGCGATCCGCAAAATCACCTAACCTAACCTAACCTTGCCTAACCTAACCTAACATAACCATTGTAACTTTGCATCCCGATGACGCATTTTGAAGCTGTTTACAGCTAAATTGATTTTAAATAGGCTACCCCCTATTATCCAACTAATAATTTTGAGAAAAAACTTGAAAAATTTTTCCTTTTGGGACTGAGAAAATTATTCTAAATTTTCAACTCTTAATTAATTTTTATGTTGAAATTCCTTCCAAAATTCATTTTTCTACTAGTTACAATAGTTACTTACCTGCCTAACATGTATTCCTGTACGCGTTCCGCAAAATCACCTAACCTAACCTAACCTTGCCTAACCTAACCTAACCTAACATAACCATTGTAACTTTGCATCCCGATGACGCATTTTGAAGCTGTTTACAGCTAAATTGATTTTAAATAGGCTACCCCTTATTATCCATTTTATAATTTTGACAAAAACTTGAAGAAAAATTCCTTTTGGGACTGAGAAAATTATTCTAAATTTTCAACTCTTAATTAATTTTTATGTCGAAATTCCTTCCAAAAATCATTTTTCTACTAGTTACAATAGTTACTTACCTGCCTTACATGTATTCCTGTACGCGATCCGCAAAATCACCTAACCTAACCTAACCTTGTCTAACCTAACCTTACCTAACCTAACCTAACAATTGTAACTTTGCATCCCGATGACGCATTTTGAAGCTGTTTACAGCTTTATTGATTTTAAATAGGCAACCCCTTATTATCCATTTCATAATTTTGACAAACACTTGAAAAAAAATTCCTTTTGGGACTGAGAAAATTATTCTAAATTTTCAACTCTTAATTAATTTTGATGTCGAAATTCCTTCCAAAAATCATTTTTCTACTAGTTACAATAGTTACTTACCTGCCTTACATGTATTCCTGTACGCGTTCCGCAAAATCAGCTAACCTAACCTAACCTTGCCTAACCTAACATAACCTAACAATTGTAACTTTGCATCCCGATGACGCATTTTGAAGCTGTTTACAGCTAAATTGATTTTAAATAGGCTACCCCCTATTATCCAACTAATAATTTTGACAAAAAACTTGAAAAATTTTTCCTTTTGGGACTGAGAAAATTCTTCTAAATTTTCAACTCTTAATTAATTTTTATGTCGAAATTCCTTCCGAAATTCATTTTTCTACTAGTTGCAATAGTTACCTGCCTTACATGTATTCCTGTACGCGTTCCGCAAAATCACCTAACCTAACCTAACCTTGCCTAACCTAACCTAACCTAACCTAACATAACCATTGTAACTTTGCATCCCGATGACGCATTTTGAAGCTGTTTACAGCTTAATTGATTTTAAATAGGCTACCCCTTATTATCCATTTTATAATTTTGACAAAAACTTGAAAAAAAATTCCTTTTGGGACTGAGAAAATTATTCTAAATTTTCAACTCTTAATTAATTTTAATGTCGAAATTCCTTCCAAAAATCATTTTTCTACTAGTAACAGTAGTTACTTACCTGCCTTACATGTATTCCTGTACGCGATCCGCAAAATCACCTAACCTAACCTAACCTTGTCTAACCTAACCTAACCTAACCTAACCTAACAATTGTAACTTTGCATCCCGATGACGCATTTTGAAGCTGTTTACAGCTAAATTGATTTTAAATAGGCAACCCCTTATTATCCATTTCATAATTTTGACAAACACTTGAAAAAAAATTCCTTTTGGGACTGAGAAAATTCTTCTAAATTTTCAACTCTTAATTAATTTTTATGTCGAAATTCCTTCCGAAATTCATTTTTCTACTAGTTGCAATAGTTACCTGCCTTACATGTATTCCTGTACGCGTTCCGCAAAATCACCTAACCTAACCTAACCTTGCCTAACCTAACCTAACCTAACCTAACATAACCATTGTAACTTTGCATCCCGATGACGCATTTTGAAGCTGTTTACAGCTAAATTGATTTTAAATAGGCTAACCCTTATTATCCATTTTATGACAAAAACTTGAAAAAAAATTCCTTTTGGGACTGAGAAAATTATTCTAAATTTTCAACTCTTAATTAATTTTAATGTCGAAATTCCTTCCAAAAATCATTTTTCTACTAGTTACAATAGTAACTTACCTGCCTTACATGTATTCCTGTACGCGATCCGCAAAATCACCTAACCTAACCTAACCTTGTCTAACCTAACCTAACCTAACCTAACCTTGTCTAACCTAACCTAACCTAACCTAACCTAACAATTGTAACTTTGCATCCCGATGACGCATTTTGAAGCTGTTTACAGCTAAATTGATTTTAAATAGGCAACCCCTTATTATCCATTTCATAATTTTGACAAACACTTGAAAAAAAATTCCTTTTGGGACTGAGAAAATTATTCTAAATTTTCAACTCTTAATTAATTTTGATGTCGAAATTCCTTCCAAAATTCATTTTACTACTAGTTACAATAGTTACTTACCTGCCTTACATGTATTCCTGTACGCGTTCCGCAAAATCACCTAACCTAACCTAACCTTGCCTAACCTAACCTAACCTAACCTAACATAACCATTGTAACTTTGCATCCCGATGACGCATTTTGAAGCTGTTTACAGCTTAATTGATTTTAAATAGGCTACCCCCTATTATCCAACTAATAATTTTGACAAAAAACTTGAAAAATTTTTCCTTTTGGGACTGAGAAAATTCTTCTAAATTTTCAACTCTTAATTAATTTTTATGTCGAAATTCCTTCCAAAAATCATTTTTCTACTAGTTACAATAGTTACTTACCTGCCTTACATGTATTCCTGTACGCGATCCGCAAAATCACCTAACCTAACCTAACCTTGTCTAACCTAACCTAACCTAACCTAACAATTGTAACTTTGCATCCCGATGACGCATTTTGAAGCTGTTTACAGCTAAATTGATTTTAAATAGGCAACCCCTTATTATCCATTTCATAATTTTGACAAACACTTGAAAAAAAATTCCTTTTGGGACTGAGAAAATTATTCTAAATTTTCAACTCTTAATTAATTTTTATGTCGAAATTCCTTCCAAAATTCATTTTACTACTAGTTACAATAGTTACTTACCTGCCTTACATGTATTCCTGTACGCGTTCCGCAAAATCACCTAACCTAACCTAACCTTGCCTAACCTAACCTAACCTAACCTAACATAACCATTGTAACTTTGCATCCCGATGACGCATTTTGAAGCTGTTTACAGCTTAATTGATTTTAAATAGGCTACCCCCTATTATCCAACTAATAATTTTGACAAAAAACTTGAAAAATTTTTCCTTTTGGGACTGAGAAAATTCTTCTAAATTTTCAACTCTTAATTAATTTTTATGTCGAAATTCCTTCCAAAATTCATTTTTCTACTAGTTACATTAGTAACTTACCTGCCTTACATGTATTCCTGTACGCGTTCCGCAAAATCACCTAACCTAACCTAACCTTGCCTAACCTAACCTAACCTAACATAACCATTGTAACTTTGCATCCCGATGACGCATTTTGAAGCTGTTTACAGCTAAATTGATTTTAAATAGGCTACCCCTTATTATCCATTTTATAATTTTGACAAAAACTTGAAAAAAAATTCCTTTTGGGACTGAGAAAATTATTCTAAATTTTCAACTCTTAATTAATTTTTATGTCGAAATTCCTTCCAAAAATCATTTTTCTACTAGTTACAATAGTTACTTACCTGCCTTACATGTATTCCTGTACGCGATCCGCAAAATCACCTAACCTAACCTAACCTTGTCTAACCTAACCTAACCTAACCTAACCTAACAATTGTAACTTTGCATCCCGATGACGCATTTTGAAGCTGTTTACAGCTAAATTGATTTTAAATAGGCAACCCCTTATTATCCATTTCATAATTTTGACAAAAACTTGAAAAAAAATTCCTTTTGGGACTGAGAAAATTATTCTAAATTTTCAACTCTTAATTAATTTTGATGTCGAAATTCCTTCCAAAAATCATTTTTCTACTAGTTACAATAGTTACTTACCTGCCTTACATGTATTCCTGTACGCGATCCGCAAAATCACCTAACCTAACCTAACCTTGCCTAACCTAACCTAACATAACCATTGTAACTTTGCATCCCGATGACGCATTTTGAAGCTGTTTACAGCTTAATTGATTTTAAATAAGCTACCCCCTATTATCCAACTAATAATTTTGACAAAAAACTTGAAAAATTTTTCCTTTTGGGACTGAGAAAATTATTCTAAATTTTCAACTCTTAATTAATTTTTATGTCGAACATCCTTCCAAAATTCATTTTTCTACTAGTTACAATAGTTACTTACCTGCCTTACATGTATTCCTGTACGCGTTCCGCAAAATCACCTAACCTAACCTAACCTTGCCTAACCTAACCTAACCTAACCTAACAATTGTTACTTTGCATCCCGATGACGCATTTTGAAGCTGTTTACAGCTAAATTGATTTTAAATAGGCTACCCCTTATTATCCATTTCATAATTTTGACAAAAACTTGAAAAAAAATTCCTTTTGGGACTGAGAAAATTATTCTAAATTTTCAACTCGTAATTAATTTTGATGTCGAAATTCCTTCCAAAAATCATTTTTCTACTAGTTACAATAGTTACTTACCTGCCTTACATATATTCCTGTACGCGATCCGCAAAATCACCTAACCTAACCTAACCTTGCCTAACCTAACCTAACATAACCATTGTAACTTTGCATCCCGATGACGCATTTTGAAGCTGTTTACAGCTAAATTGATTTTAAATAGGCTACCCCCTATTATCCAACTAATAATTTTGAGAAAAAACTTGAAGAAAAATTCCTTTTGGGACTGAGAAAATTATTCTAAATTTTCAACTCTTAATTAATTTTTATGTCGAAATTCCTTCCAAAAATCATTTTTCTACTAGTTACAATAGTTACTTACCTGCCTTACATGTATTCCTGTACGCGATCCGCAAAATCACCTAACCTAACCTAACCTTGTCTAACCTAACCTAACCTAACCTAACCTAACAATTGTAACTTTGCATCCCGATGACGCATTTTGAAGCTGTTTACAGCTTAATTGATTTTAAATAGGCTACCCCCTATTATCCAACTAATAATTTTGACAAAAAACTTGAAAAATTTTTCCTTTTGGGACTGAGAAAATTCTTCTAAATTTTCAACTCTTAATTAATTTTTATGTCGAAATTCCTTCCAAAATTCATTTTTCTACTAGTTACATTAGTTACTTACCTGCCTTACATGTATTCCTGTACGCGTTCCGCAAAATCACCTAACCTAACCTAACCTTGCCTAACCTAACCTAACATAACCATTGTAACTTTGCATCCCGATGACGCATTTTGAAGCTGTTTACAGCTAAATTGATTTTAAATAGGCTACCCCTTATTATCCATTTTATGACAAAAACTTGAAAAAAAATTCCTTTTGGGACTGAGAAAATTATTCTAAATTTTCAACTCTTAATTAATTTTTATGTCGAAATTCCTTCCAAAAATCATTTTTCTACTAGTTACAATAGTTACTTACCTGCCTTACATGTATTCCTGTACGCGATCCGCAAAATCACCTAACCTAACCTAACCTTGTCTAACCTTTTTTTTTTTTTTTTTTTTTTTTTCCGGGGTGGAAAATCCTCATGGATGTCCTCCGCCCTGGGGCGGGCGGAGGGGTCTGTCAGACTCTTACTGACTAAAAACCACCCCGGTGTTCCGACTCACACCTACGCCGGGGGTCGCGGGAACGTGAAAATCTTCCGCAACCCCGGACTGGTGCCGGCCCGCCGCTGCGGGCCTCCTCAGGTCAGGGGGGGGGAGTGAGGTGTTTGACTCCCCCCGTGACGTCTAAGAGGGGCGCGCGTGGAACACTACGCGCCGCCACCTCGGGTCCTGATGTTTGGGGGGCGACGGAGGTCCCCGAGTCCGTCACCCCTGGACCCATTTAGGGGGGCTGGAAGAGGGCGTTATCCGCCCTCCGCCGACGCCCGGTGCGCCTGCTGCGGGCCGGGTGAGTGGACGAGATCTCCCTCTCCCTTTCCGCAGCCTCCTTCTGCGAGACGACTGTCTCACAGTAGGAACCTTGTCTAACCTAACCTAACCTAACCTTTTTTTTTTTTTTTTTTTTTTTTTTCCGGGGTGGAAAATCCTCATGGATGTCCTCCGCCCTGGGGCGGGCGGAGGGGTCTGTCAGACTCTTACTGACTAAAAACCACCCCGGTGTTCCGACTCACACCTACGCCGGGGGTCGCGGGAACGTAAAAATCTTCCGCAACCCCCGACTGGTGCCGGCCCGCCATCGCGGGCCTCCTCGGGTCAGGGGGGGGAGTGAGGTGTTTGACTCCCCCCGTGACGTCTAAGAGGGGCGCGCGTGGAACACTACGCGCCGCCACCTCGGGTCCTGATGTTTGGGGGGTGACGGACGTCCCCGAGTCCGTCACCCCTGGACCCATTTAGGGGGGCTGGAAGAGGGCGTTATCCGCCCTCCGCCGACGCCCGGTGCGCCTGCTGCGGGCCGGGTGAGTGGACGAGATCTCCCTCTCCCTTTCCGCAGCCTCCTTCTGCGAGACGACCGTCTCGCAGTAGGAAACCACCGCGTCCCAGGACTCCTCGCTGTCGACCATCGACTCAACGACGGCCGGCAGCGAGAGGTCACTGCCTACTTCTGAGATGAGGGCACGGCGCGGCTCCTCCCAAGCGGCACACTCTGCCAGCGTATGCCGCGCCGTGTCCTCCCGGCAGTCGACGCAGTGGTGACACCGAGCGTCCGGCTCCCTGTTTATGCGACACAGGTACTTCCCGAAGCAACCATGCCCCGAGAGCACCTGCGTCACCCGAAACGACAGGGAGCCGTGCCTCCTCCCGAGCCAGCGCTCGAGCACCGGCCGGACCGCCTCGATGATGTCGAGGCCGGCGGTAGGGCGTGAAAGCCTGTCCCGCCATTCCGCCACCAGGACCTCGCGAAGCTGAGACCGATGCAGCTCTATGTGTCGCTGCATCGGTTGCTCACCCCGCGCCCTCGCTTCCTCGCGCCACCGATACGATGACGCGAGTACTTTCGCCTCGAGGTCCCAGGGCGGGGATCCGGCCAGTGCACAAGCCGCCTCGTAGGAGATCGTGCGATACCCCCTGATGACTCTGACGGCCATCGCTCTCTGTGGCTTGCGCAAGACTGCGATACTACCGGCCGTCAGGTCAGCCGCCCAGATCGGGGCCCCGTAAAGGGCCATCGATCGCACGATCCCCACGTAGAGCCGCCTACAAGCGGCGCTCGGGCCCCCCAGATTGGGAAGCAGCGTTGACAGCGCCCCAGCAGCGCCCAGCAACTTGGGCGCCAGCCGTCGGAAATGGGGCCCGAAGTCCCACCGGCTGTCGAGCACCAATCCCAGATACTTCATGGTGGACTCGACAGCGATCCGAGCCCCCCCGACCACGATGTGTGAGCCGGGTGGCGGCGCCCGCCGGGGGCCATGAAACACCATGGCCTCCGACTTGCTGAGGGCCACCTCCAGGCCTAGGCGACGTATGCGGCTCACCACCTGTGAGACCGCAGCCGTCGCCAACAACGCTGCCTCCCTGTGCGAGCTCCCCCGGGCAGTGACCAGCGTGTCATCCGCATAACACGTCACGTCGACCCCCGGACTGAGCTCGCCCCTCAGCACCCAGTCGTACCCGATGTTCCACAGGAGCGGGCCTACAACCGAGCCCTGTGGAACACCGCACGACATGCGGCGCTGGTTTCCGCCATCACGTCCCATGTAGGTGACACACCTCTCCGACAAATAAGCCCCAACGATGTGGCGGAGGTAGGGAGGCACCCCATGGTACCGCAGTGCCTCCCGAATACAACTCCAGGGCAGGGTGTTGAAGGCGTTGGAGATGTCCAAAGACACCGCCAACATCACCCCGCCCCGGGACACCGCTTCCTCCGCCAGGACTCTAACCCGCGACACAGCGTGGATTGTGGAGCGCCCATGCCGAAACCCGAACTGGCTGTCGTCCAGGTCCGGCCCCTCTCTGCACAAGTGGCCGACGAGGCAGGCTGCGATTATCCGCTCGAACAGCTTGCCCACCTCGTCTAGCAGCACTATGGGCCGGTACGCGGACGGCGAGTCCGCAGGGCGCCCCGCCTTCCTGAGCAGGACCAGACGACCAGATTTCCACAACGTGGGAAACTGGCCCTGCTCAAGGCACGCTGTGTAGAGTCCTCTCAGTTGGGGCTCAAGCTCCTTCAGAGCGAGGGCTAACACGCAGCCGTGGATCCCGGCGCCCCCACGGATCCCCGTCTAGAGTCTCCAACATCTCCTCCCTGGCTCGCGTCCTCGACGCGCCGATGGCCAGCCACAGAGTCTCCTTAGCCGCGCGGTACACCTCATACAGCGCGGCTTCTTCGTCAGGGACCCGACGACGTCTCCTCCGGTATCGGGTGTACTGGCGCCTAACCGCCACGCACGCGACGCGCAGCTGTGCGATTTCGGCTGTCCACCAATACACCTGGCGCCTTGCGGACTGTGCGTGGACCCGGGGCATGGACGCGTCGCAAATTTGCGTCATCGCCCCGCGGAACCACAGCGCCTCCTGGTCGACGTCGACGGGTCCGTTCGTTGCCGACTCCCGGCTCCAGGCCTGGACAATAGCGGCCTCCTCGAGAAGCTCCCTGTCGATGTGCTTACGCGCCCAGCGTGGACCGTCCGTTCGCGGGGCCGGTGGACCGCGGCCGCCGGCGGTCTGGGCGGAGACGTCGAAGCGGATGTACCTGTGATCCGACAACGTCTCCACCTCCACAGCGACACGCCAGTCACGGACACGGCTCGCGACAGCGGGGCTAGCGAACGAGACGTCCACAATAGAACCGCCCCGCTGCCGAACGCACGTGTGGACCGAGCCCCGATTTAGGACGGTCAAGCCAGTCGTGACCGCCCACTCCTCCAGCGCCTCGCCCTTAGCATCGGTCACAGGGGATCCCCACGCCGCAGACTTGGCGTTGAGATCCCCCAGCAACAGCACCGGGCGAGGGTGGAGTCGGCCCACGACGGCACCCAACTCGACAAGGAACCTCTCGAAGTCGGCGAGACTCTTGTTGGGCGAAAAATACGCCCCAACCGTGCCAATGCCGTCCGCGAGGGCGGCTACCCAGCCGTGACCTCGGGACGGGTTGACTAGAGCCCCGCCAATGATGGCCACCAAACCGTCCAAGTCTCCCACCCAGTTATCCCTGGGGGGGACAAAATACGGTTCGGCGACCACAGCCACGTGAATCGACCACTCTGCCATGCTCTGGAGCAAGAGATCCTGAGCTCTAGCAGAGTGGTTGATATTGCCCTGGAGGAAATGGTAGAGCGCCGTTATGCGCAATCCATTCCCTCCGCACCATTCCTAGGCCGGGAGTCGGCCGAAAGGCAGCCAGGCTGCGGAGGGGGTAAAGAGCCCCCCGCAGCCTTGGCAGCCCCTCTCTTTTTTCTTTTCTTGCTGGTGGCGGGCGCGCCACAGGCCTTTCCACCCGCTCTGTGCCCGGCGGGCCTCCCTGCAGCTGTACAGAGGCTGCAGTTTGGCGCCGCGGAGCACTGGGCCGCCTTGTGGCCGGCCTGGCCGCAGCGATAGCACTGCTCGCTGCGGTCAATTTCAGCGGTGCACCGTGCCCTGACATGCCCAATGTCCAGGCACCGGTAGCACCGCATGGCCCTGGGCTGCAGCAGCTTGATCCTCGCTGCAACCCAACCCACCAACAAACGCCCACTGTCAGCGACTTTATTCGCCGCCGCCACCGGGCACCGCACCCAAATCGTGCCGAGCCCGGAAGCGTCGGCGCGTATCTCGCCCGTCCGGATGTCTTCGGGCGGACATCCTCCAACTTTGGCGATGGCCGCCACGACCTCAGCCGGGGTCGTCGAGTCGTCCAGGCCATCGACACGCAACTCCACGGTCTTCATTGGCCTGGACACCCGGACGTCCTCCGGGTTGAGGACCTCCCTCAGCTTGGCGGCCAGGATGTCCGCCTTTTCGCCGCTAGAGGTACCCGACACCTCGAGTAGCCGCGCTCCCGTAATCGCTGGCCTCATTTTGAAGCCAGACGGTGTGCCGAGGTCGGGGAACGCGACATTCGCTTTCGCCGTTGTGAGGACCGCCTTGTAAGTGATGCCCCTTTCGACCGCTCCGGGCTGCAGCGTTATAACCACAGCCGCGGAGCGTGGGGCTCTGACCTTAGGCGGTCCCTTTACTTTCTTCGGTGCCGGTGCTCTAGCGGGCGTCGGAGGCGCCGTCTTCTTCCCATGACGGCGGCCTCTTTTGACGACCGTCGCCCAGGCCTCTGTGGTAGGCCCGGGCGCGGCCGCCGGCGGTGCAGCCGGTGGCGCTGCTGGTGGCGCAGCCGCCCGGGTGGCGGACACGGACGTACCCTCCGCGGGCTTGTTGGCCCCCCTCCCGGACCGGCTCGGCACGGCCGCCGCGCCCGCCGCTGGCTGCTGAGGAAGGAGGTTCCTCCGCTTGTCCGCAGCGAGCGGCGGGCGGAGGTTTCGAGCCGGGAGGAGCCTCGCCTCTATCGCCTCCAGTCGGGCACCCACCATCTCTCCACACTGCATCATGCAGATGCGCGCGATTTTTTCGATGTCTGCATCCGCAAGTGCAGGCATCGAAGATGGTACCGGCGATGGTCTCGACGACAGTGGCACCTCAGTCGAGGAGGCGGCCGCGGGAGCTGCCCTCTGGTTGGCAAACTGCCGCTTGAGGTCCTCCAACTCGGATCGGAGACGGCCATTCTCCTCCCATAGCTTCGCCGTCTCCTCCGTGCTAGTGCGGTTAAGGAGGACCTCAACCGCCTCCCTTATGCCTTCTGCCGCCTCTTTAAGAGCACGCGTGAATGTGCCCTTCAGATTGCCCGACTTGGTGGCAACCCTTAAGACAACATCCACGCCGTCCAACACTTGGCGGCTAAGCGCCACCGCCGATACGCTCCCGCCGTCAGCCATGCGAGCAGAGCGCCGCTCTCGGGCCTGTCGGGCCAACTCGCTGACTTCGTCAGCCGCGACAGTCTTTTGCTGCGACCTCTTTGCAGCATTGGCCTCCGCTCTATTGGCTTCCAGCAGGGACACAGTAGAGCCCCCGCCAAGGTCCGCCACCGTGGGCTCGAGGGCCACTTGCTTGGACCCCGAGTCATTCTCTGCGCTGGGCACTGGCGTGTCGGGGCGCTTAAGAAAGCGCCCCAGAGAGTCGCGCGACCCCGCTCCACCAGCAGCGCGACCCCGTCCTCTCCTGCCCTTCAACACCTTAGCGGGTACGTTCTCTTCGCTGGAAGAGAACCCCGCGTGCTCTTCATCATCATCCTTGCGAGCGTGCCTCTTCCAGAACTTGGACGCACGCTCAGCCCCCTCCCATTTCGTCCGCGAGCGCTTTGAGCTTACGCTCGCCACGCTCGCCACACTCATCCTATCAGATGTGGTGTCAGAATCTGACACCACACCCACACCCATCTGCTCGACCAAAACGATCGGCACCTTCTCTGTTTGTTTTTTATTTTTAATTGTATCCATATGAATCCCACGAGTAGATATAGGTCAGAATGTCCGCCTGGCAGAGCCTAGATACCAGGTAAGCCTACATACTGCAGAGTGCGGCAGGTGCTCTACAGGGGAAGCGCTAGCGACTGGTCCCCCACCAGCCACTCATCCTCTCGCCGCGCTTCAAAGCTTAGGATTAGGTGGTTTTTTATCTTAGAGGTAGCCTTCCTCTGGGCCAGGCAATTAAGCCAAGCCCCCGGCGGCGGCATTAGACATGCCTCCGTTCGCTGTCCGGCCAACCCGACTCAGCGAACCCGCCGAAAGTTCTCTCGTTGAAGACAACTCCTCAACGAGAGAAACACGCGCCGCCTTGGTGCGCCTGCACCGCAGCGGCATGGTCACGTCAACTGTCGATCGACTATCGTCGATCGATCAGGAGCGACCCCGTCCCGGTATCTCTCTTAGTCTGGTCTCTCACTTGGGCCTTTCCGGCATGAGTAACTCTACCGGCAGAGCCCCAAGATCATTGAGACGCGCAAGCCCCACCACGACGACAACGTGGAGACACCCTCGGTGGGGAACCTAACCTAACCTAACCTAACAATTGTAACTTTGCATCCCGATGACGCATTTTGAAGCTGTTTACAGCTAAATTGATTTTAAATAGGCAACCCCTTATTATCCATTTCATAATTTTGACAAACACTTGAAAAAAAATTCCTTTTGGGACTGAGAAAATTATTCTAAATTTTCAACTCTTAATTAATTTTTATGTCGAAATTCCTTCCAAAATTCATTTTACTACTAGTTACAATAGTTACTTACCTGCCTTACATGTATTCCTGTACGCGTTCCGCAAAATCACCTAACCTAACCTAACCTTGCCTAACCTAACCTAACCTAACCTAACATAACCATTGTAACTTTGCATCCCGATGACGCATTTTGAAGCTGTTTACAGCTAAATTGATTTTAAATAGGCTACCCCTTATTATCCATTTTATAATTTTGACAAAAACTTGAAAAAAAATTCCTTTTGGGACTGAGAAAATTATTCTAAATTTTCAACTCTTAATTAATTTTTATGTTGAAATTCCTTCCAAAAATCATTTTTCTACTAGTTACAATAGTTACTTACCTGCCTTACATGTATTCCTGTACGCGTTCCGCAAAATCAGCTAACCTAACCTAACCTTGCCTAACCTAACCTAACCTAACATAACCATTGTAACTTTGCATCCCGATGACGCATTTTGAAGCTGTTTACAGCTAAATTGATTTTAAATAGGCTACCCCTTATTATCCATTTTATAATTTTGACAAAAACTTGAAAAAAAATTCCTTTTGGGACTGAGAAAATTATTCTAAATTTTCAACTCTTAATTAATTTTTATGTTGAAATTCCTTCCAAAAATCATTTTTCTACTAGTTACAATAGTTACTTACCTGCCTTACATGTATTCCTGTACGCGTTCCGCAAAATCAGCTAACCTAACCTAACCTTGCCTAACCTAACATAACCTAACAATTGTAACTTTGCATCCCGATGACGCATTTTGAAGCTGTTTACAGCTAAATTGATTTTAAATAGGCTACCCCCTATTATCCAACTAATAATTTTGACAAAAAACTTGAAAAATTTTTCCTTTTGGGACTGAGAAAATTCTTCTAAATTTTCAACTCTTAATTAATTTTTATGTCGAAATTCCTTCCGAAATTCATTTTTCTACTAGTTGCAATAGTTACCTGCCTTACATGTATTCCTGTACGCGTTCCGCAAAATCACCTAACCTAACCTAACCTTGCCTAACCTAACCTAACCTAACCTAACATAACCATTGTAACTTTGCATCCCGATGACGCATTTTGAAGCTGTTTACAGCTAAATTGATTTTAAATAGGCTACCCCTTATTATCCATTTTATAATTTTGACAAAAACTTGAAAAAAAATTCCTTTTGGGACTGAGAAAATTATTCTAAATTTTCAACTCTTAATTAATTTTTATGTCGAAATTCCTTCCAAAAATCATTTTTCTACTAGTTACAATAGTTACTTACCTGCCTTACATGTATTCCTGTACGCGATCCGCAAAATCACCTAACCTAACCTAACCTTGTCTAACCTAACCTAACCTAACCTAACCTAACAATTGTAACTTTGCATCCCGATGACGCAGTTTGAAGCTGTTTACAGCTTAATTGATTTTAAATAGGCTACCCCCTATTATCCAACTAATAATTTTGACAAAAAACTTGAAAAATTTTTCCTTTTGGGACTGAGAAAATTCTTCTAAATTTTCAACTCTTAATTAATTTTTATGTCGAAATTCCTTCCAAAATTCATTTTTCTACTAGTTACATTAGTTACTTACCTGCCTTACATGTATTCCTGTACGCGTTCCGCAAAATCACCTAACCTAACCTAACCTTGCCTAACCTAACCTAACCTAACATAACCATTGTAACTTTGCATCCCGATGACGCATTTTGAAGCTGTTTACAGCTAAATTGATTTTAAATAGGCTACCCCTTATTATCCATTTTATAATTTTGACAAAAACTTGAAAAAAAATTCCTTTTGGGACTGAGAAAATTATTCTAAATTTTCAACTCTTAATTAATTTTTATGTCGAAATTCCTTCCAAAAATCATTTTTCTACTAGTTACAATAGTTACTTACCTGCCTTACATGTATTCCTGTACGCGATCCGCAAAATCACCTAACCTTTTTTTTTTTTTTTTTTTTAAAGCGGTGAAAAATGCCTAACGCATACCACACCGTCCGGGGAGACGGTTTGGTTATGTGGGGCTTGCACCCACTAAAAACACCGCCGTGAGCCTACTGTCGCCTTAGTGGATGAGCCGCGAGAACTGCTATGCATGACATTCGCGACCCATCCAGCGCAGCCCGCCTCCGGGCACCAAACTCCTTTGGCGATGTCCGGGCTCACCTGGGACACCGCCACCACTCATGAGGGCCGTGCAATGCGACGACGATAGACTCCCCGATCTATCGCCCGCTGGCACCTCCTAGGGCGGCATCAGATCGCCGTGGCGCCTCCTCCGCCGCCCTGTTCTCCTGCCACGAATCGCGTCAGCGAGGGAGTCTTCCTCCCTGACGCGCTCCGCCGCCTCCTTCTGCGAGATGACATCCTCGCAGAAGGACGCCACCGCCTCCCATGCCCCCCTGCTGTCGGCCATGGCTTTGGCTACGGCCGGCAAGGACAAGTCCGCCCCGATTGTTCCTGCGAGAGCACGGCGCTGCACCACCCAGGCAGGACAATGCTCGAGGGTGTGAAGCGCCGTGTCCTCGCTGCAGCCGCACTGGTGACACACGGGAGTCGCCTCCCGTCTAGCTACCTTGTGCAGGTATTTGCCAAAGCAGCCATGCCCCGACAACACCTGCACCAGACGGAAGGACAACGTCCCGTGTCGCCTCCGTATCCACTCTTCCAGGATCGGCTGGATGTCCCCCACGGTCCAGTGACAAAATCACCCGCAAAATCACCTAACCTAACCTAACCTTGTCTAACCTAACCTAACCTAACCTTTTTTTTTTTTTTTTTTTTTTCCCGGGGTGGAAAATCCTCATGGATGTCCTCCGCCCTGGGGCGGGCGGAGGGGTCTGTCAGACTCTTACTGACTAAAAACCACCCCGGTGTTCCGACTCACACCTACGCCGGGGGTCGCGGGAACGTAAAAATCTTCCGCAACCCCCGACTGGTGCCGGCCCGCCGCTGCGGGCCTCCTCGGGTCAGGGGGGGGAGTGAGGTGTTTGACTCCCCCCGTGACGTCTAAGAGGGGCGCGCGTGGAACACTACGCGCCGCCACCTCGGGTCCTGATGTATGGGGGGCGACGGACGTCCCCGAGTCCGTCGCCCCTGGACCCATTTAGGGGGGCTGGAAGAGGGCGTTATCCGCCCTCCGCCGACGCCCGGTGCGCCTGCTGCGGGCCGGGTGAGTGGACGAGATCTCCCTCTCCCTTTCCGCAGCCTCCTTCTGCGAGACGACTGTCTCGCAGTAGGAAACCACCGCGTCCCAGGACTCCTCGCTGTCGACCATCGACTCAACGACGGCCGGCAGCGAGAGGTCACTGCCTACTTCTGAGATGAGGGCACGGCGCGGCTCCTCCCAAGCGGCACACTCTGCCAGCGTATGCCGCGCCGTGTCCTCCCGGCAGTCGACGCAGTGGTGACACCGAGCGTCCGGCTCCCTGTTTATGCGACACAGATACTTCCCGAAGCAACCATGCCCCGAGAGCACCTGCGTCACCCGAAACGACAGGGAGCCGTGCCTCCTCCCGAGCCAGCGCTCGAGCACCGGCCGGACCGCCTCGATGATGTCGAGGCCGGCGGTAGGGCGTGAAAGCCTGTCCCGCCATTCCGCCACCAGGACCTCGCGAAGCTGAGACCGATGCAGCTCTATGTGTCGCTGCATCGGTTGCTCACCCCGCGCCCTCGCTTCCTCGCGCCACCGATACGATGACGCGAGTACTTTCGCCTCGAGGTCCCAGGGCGGGGATCCGGCCAGTGCACAAGCCGCCTCGTAGGAGATCGTGCGATACCCCCTGATGACTCTGACGGCCATCGCTCTCTGCGGCTTGCGCAAGACTGCGATACTACCGGCCGTCAGGTCAGCCGCCCAGATCGGGGCCCCGTAAAGGGCCATCGATCGCACGATCCCCACGTAGAGCCGCCTACAAGCGGCGCTCGGGCCCCCCAGATTGGGAAGCAGCGTTGACAGCGCCCCAGCAGCGCCCAGCAACTTGGGCGCCAGCCGTCGGAAATGGGGCCCGAAGTCCCACCGGCTGTCGAGCACCAATCCCAGATACTTCATGGTGGACTCGACAGCGATCCGAGCCCCCCCGACCACGATGTGTGAGCCGGGTGGCGGCGCCCGCCGGGGGCCATGAAACACCATGGCCTCCGACTTGCTGAGGGCCACCTCCAGGCCTAGGCGACGTATGCGGCTCACCACTTGTGAAACCGCAGCCGTCGCCAGCAACGCTGCCTCCCTGTGCGAGCTCCCCCGGGCAGTGACCAGCGTGTCATCCGCATAACACGTCAGGTCGACCCCCGGACTGAGCTCGCCCCTCAGCACCCAGTCGTACCCGATGTTCCACAGGAGCGGGCCTACAACCGAGCCCTGTGGAACACCGCACGACATGCGGCGCTGGTTTCCGCCATCACGTCCCATGTAGGTGACACACCTCTCCGACAAATAAGCCCCAACGATGTGGCGGAGGTAGGGAGGCACCCCATGGTACCGCAGTGCCTCCCGAATACAACTCCAAGGCAGGGTGTTGAAGGCGTTAGAGATGTCCAAGGACACCGCCAACATCACCCCGCCCCGAGACACCGCTTCCTCCGCCAGGACTCTAACCCGCGACACAGCGTGGATTGTGGAGCGCCCATGCCGAAACCCGAACTGGCTGTCGTCCAGGTCCGGCCCCTCTCTGCACAAGTGGCTGACGAGGCGGGCTGCGATTATCTGCTCGAACAGCTTGCCCACCTCGTCTAGCAGCACTATGGGCCGGTACGCGGACGGCGAGTCCGCAGGGCGCCCCGCCTTCCTGAGCAGGACCAGACGACCAGATTTCCACAAAGTGGGAAACTGGCCCTGCTCCAGGCACGCTGTGTAGAGTCCTCTCAGTTGGGGCTCAAGCTCCTTCAGAGCGAGGGCTAACACGCAGCCGTGGATCCCGTCGGGCCCCGGAGCCACGTTCTTGGCCCGGAGCCGCATCACGGCTGCTCTCATCTCTGCCTGTGTCACCTCTGGGACGCTGATGGCGTTCTCCACCTCTGTAGACTCTGCGGCTGTGGGCAAAGCCATCGGCGGCGGAGTATGCTCCGCTCTTGCCGGGAAGAGAGCTGCAACCACTTCTTCCAGCAGCTCGGGTTGGAGACTCTCCGTAAGTGGGGGCGCCGCGGCTCGAAGTTTCCCTCGGACCGCGCGATAAGGGCGCCCCCATGGATCCCCGTCTAGAGTCTCCAGCATCTCTTCCCTGGCTCGCGTCCTCGACTCGCCGATGGCCAGCCACAGAGTCTCCTTAGCCGCGCGGTACACCTCATACAGCGCGGCCTCTTCTTCAGGGACCCGACGACGTCTCCTCCGGTATCGGGTGTACTGGCGTCTGACCGCCACGCACGCGACGCGCAGCTGCGCGATCTCGGCGGTCCACCAGTACACCTGGCGCCTTGCGGCCTGTGCGTGGGCTCGGGGCATGGACGTGTCGCAGATTTGCGTCATCGCCCCGCGAAACCACAGCGCCTCCTGCTCGACGTCGACGGGTCCGTTCATTGCCGACTCCCGGCTCCAGGCCTGGACAATAGCGGCCTCCTCGAGAAGCTCCCTGTCGATGTGCTTACGCGCCCAGCGTGGACCATCCGTTCGCGGGGCCGGTGGACCGCGGCCGCCGGCGGTCTGGGCGGAGACGTCGAAGCGGATGTACCTGTGATCCGACAACGTCTCCACCTCCACAGCGACACGCCAGTCACGGACACGGCTCGCGACAGCGGGACTAGCGAACGAGACGTCCACAATAGAACCGCCCCGCTGCCGAACGCACGTGTGGACCGAGCCCCGATTTAGGACGGTCAGGCCAGTCGTGACCGCCCACTCCTCCAGCGCCTCGCCCTTAGCATCGGTCACAGGGGATCCCCACGCCGCAGACTTGGCGTTGAGATCCCCCAGCAACAGCACCGGGCGAGGGTGGAGTCGGCCCACGACGGCACCCAACTCGACAAGGAACCTCTCGAAGTCGGCGAGACTCTTGTTGGGCGAAAAATACGCCCCAACCGTGCCAATGCCGTCCGCGAGGGCGGCTACCCAGCCGTGACCTCGGGACGGGTTGACGAGAGCCCCGCCAATGATGGCCACCAAACCGTCCAAGTCTCCCACCCAGTTATCCCTGGGGGGGACAAAATACGGTTCGGCGACCACAGCCACGTGAATCGACCACTCTGCCATGCTCTGGAGCAAGAGATCCTGAGCTCTAGCAGAGTGGTTGATATTGCCCTGGAGGAAATGGTAGAGCGCCGTTATGCGCAATCCATTCCCTCCGCACCATTCCTAGGCCGGGAGTCGGCCGAAGGGCAGCTAGGCTGCGTAGGGGGTAAAGAGCCCCCCGCAGCCTTGGCAGCCCCTCTCTTTTTTTTCCCTTTGTTGGTGGCGGGAGCGTCACAGGCCTTTCCACCCGCTCTGTGCCCGGCGGGCCTCCCTGCAGCTGTACAGAGGCTGCAGTTTGGCGCCGCGGAGCACTGGGCCGCCTTGTGACCGGGCTGGCCGCAGCGATAGCACTGCTCGCTGCGGTCAATTTCGGCGGTGCACCGTGCCCTGACATGCCCAATTTCCAGGCACCGGTAGCACCGCATGGCCCTGGGCTGCAGCAGCTTGACCCTCGCTGCAACCCAACCCACCAACAAACGTCCACCATCGGCGACTTTATTCGCCGCCGCCACCGGGCACCGCACCCAAATCGTGCCAAGCCCGGAAGCGTCGGCGCGTATCTCACCCGTCCGGACGTCTTCGGGCGGACATCCACCGGCTTTGGCGATGGCCGCCACGACCTCAGCCGGGGTCGTCGAGTCATCTAGGCCATCGACGCGCAACTCAACAGTCTTCATTGGCCTGGACACCCGGACGTCTTCCGGGTTGAGGACCTCCCTCAGCTTGGCGGCCAGGATGTCCGCCTTTTCGCCGCTAGAGGCACCCGACACCTCGAGTAGCCGCGCTCCCGTAATCGCCGGCCTCATTTTGAAGCCGGACGGTGTGCCGAGGTCGGGGAACGCGACATTGGCTTTCGCCGCTGTAAGGACTGCCTTGTATGTGACACCCCTTTCGGCGGCTCCGGGCTGCAGCGTAATTACTACAGCCGCGGAGCGTGGGGCTCTGACCTTAGGCGGTCCCTTAACGTTCTTCGGCGCCGGTGCAGGTGCTCTAGCGGGCGCCGGGGGCACTGTCTTCCTCCCGTGACGGCGGCTTTTTTTGACGACTGTCACCCAGGCCTCAGTGGTAGGCCCGGACGCGGCTGCCGGCGGTGCAGTAGGAGGCGCAGCCGGCGGCACAGCTGACCGGGAGGCGGGCACGGAAGTACCCTCCGCGGGCTTTTTAGTCCCCCTACCGGACCGGCTCGACTCAGCCGCCGCGCTTGCTGTTGGCTGCCCCTCGTTCCTCCGCTTATCCGCAGCGAGCGGCGGGCGTAGGTTCTGAGCCGGGAGGAGCCTCGCCTCTATTGCCTCCAGTCGGGCACTCACCATCTTCCCACACTGCACCATGCAGATGCGCGCGATCTTTTCGACCTCCGCATCCGCAGGTGCAGGCGTCGAAGATGGGACCGGCGATGACAGCGCCACTGTAGGAGGGGAACCGGCTACCGCGGGAGCTGCCCTCTGGGCGGCAAACTGCCGCTTGAGGTCCTCCAACTCGGATCGGAGACGGCCATTCTCCTCCCATAGCTTCGCCGTCTCCTCCGTGCTTGTGCGACTAAGGAGGACCTCAACCGCCTCCTTTATGCCGTCTGCCGCCTCTTTAAGAGCACGCGTGAATGTACCCTTCAAATTGCCAGATTTGGTGGCAACCTTCAGGACGACATCCACGCCGTCCAACACTTGGCGACTAAGCGCCACCGCCGATACGCTCCCGCCGTCAGCCATGCGAGCAGAGCGCCGCTCACGGGACTGTCGGGCCAACTCGCTGACTTCGTCAGCCGCGACAGTCTTTTGCTGCGATCTCTTGGCAGCATTGGCCTCCGCTCTATTGACTTCCAGCATGACAGCGGAGCCCCCCCCAACGACCGCCACCGTGGGCTCGAGGACCACTTGTCTGGACCCCGACTCACTACCTGCGCTGGGCAACGGCGTGTCGGGGCGCTTAAGAAAGTGCCCCAGAGAGTTGCGCGACCCCGCTCCACCAGCTGCACGACCCCGTCCTTTTCTGCCCTTCGGCACCTTAGCCGGTACGTTCTCTTCGCTGGAAGAGAACCCCGCGTGCTCCTCATCCGCCTTGCGTGCGTGCTTCTTCCAAAACTTGGACGCACGCTCAGCCCCCTCCCCTTTCGTCCGCGAGCGTTTTGAGCTTACGCTCGCCACGCTCGCCACACTCATTCTATCAGATGCGGTGTCACAATCTGACACCACACCAACACCCATCTGCTCGACCAATACGATCGGCACCTTCTCAGTTTGTGTTTTATTTAATTCGTTTTCCATATTTAATCCCACGAGTCGATATAGGTCACAAATGTCCACCGGGTAGAGCCTAGATGCCCGGTAAGCCTAAATACTGTAGAGTGCGGCAGGTATCTACAGGGGAAGCGCTAGCGACTGGTCCCCCACCAGCCACTCATCCTCTCGCCGCGCTTCAAAGCTTAGGATTAGGTGGTTTTTTATCTTAGAGGTAGCCTTCCTCTGGGCCAGACAATTAAGCCAAGCCCCCGACGGCGGCATTAAACATGCCTCCGTTCGCTGTCCGGCCAACCCGACTCAGCGAACCCGCCGAAAGTTCTCTCGTTGAAGACAACTCCTCAGCGAGAGAAACACGCGCCGCTTTGGTGCGCCTGCACCGCAGCGGCATGGTCACATCAACTGTCGATCGACTATCGTCGATCGATCAGGAGTGACCCCGTCCCGGTATCTCTCTTAGTCTGGTCTCTCACTTGGGCCTTTCCGGCATGAGTAACTCTACCGGCAGAGCCCCAAGATCATTGAGACACGCAAGCCCCACCACGACGACAACGTGGAGACACCCTCGGTGGCGAACCTAACCTAACCTAACCTAACAATTGTAACTTTGCATCCCGATGACGCATTTTGAAGCTGTTTACAGCTAAATTGATTTTAAATAGGCAACCCCTTATTATCCATTTCATAATTTTGACAAACACTTGAAAAAAAATTCCTTTTGGGACTGAGAAAATTATTCTAAATTTTCAACTCTTAATTAATTTTTATGTCGAAATTCCTTCCAAAATTCATTTTACTACTAGTTACAATAGTTACTTACCTGCCTTACATGTATTCCTGTACGCGTTCCGCAAAATCACCTAACCTAACCTAACCTTGCCTAACCTAACCTAACCTAACCTAACATAACCATTGTAACTTTGCATCCCGATGACGCATTTTGAAGCTGTTTACAGCTTAATTGATTTTAAATAGGCTACCCCCTATTATCCAACTAATAATTTTGACAAAAAACTTGAAAAATTTTTCCTTTTGGGACTGAGAAAATTCTTCTAAATTTTCAACTCTTAATTAATTTTGATGTCGAAATTCCTTCCAAAATTCATTTTTCTAGTAGTTACATTAGTTACTTACCTGCCTTACATGTATTCCTGTACGCGTTCCGCAAAATCACCTAACCTAACCTAACCTTGCCTAACCTAACCTAACCTAACATAACCATTGTAACTTTGCATCCCGATGACGCATTTTGAAGCTGTTTACAGCTAAATTGATTTTAAATAGGCTACCCCTTATTATCCATTTTATAATTTTGACAAAAACTTGAAAAAAAATTCCTTTTGGGACTGAGAAAATTATTCTAAATTTTCAACTCTTAATTAATTTTTATGTCGAAATTCCTTCCAAAAATCATTTTTCTACTAGTTACAATAGTTACTTACCTGCCTTACATGTATTCCTGTACGCGTTCCGCAAAATCAGCTAACCTAACCTAACCTTGCCTAACCTAACATAACCTAACAATTGTAACTTTGCATCCCGATGACGCATTTTGAAGCTGTTTACAGCTAAATTGATTTTAAATAGGCTACCCCCTATTATCCAACTAATAATTTTGACAAAAAACTTGAAAAATTTTTCCTTTTGGGACTGAGAAAATTCTTCTAAATTTTCAACTCTTAATTAATTTTTATGTCGAAATTCCTTCCGAAATTCATTTTTCTACTAGTTGCAATAGTTACCTGCCTTACATGTATTCCTGTACGCGTTCCGCAAAATCACCTAACCTTTTTTTTTTTTTTTTTTTTTTTCCCGGGGTGGAAAATCCTCATGGATGTCCGCCGCCCTGGGGCGGGCGGAGGGGTCTGTCAGACTCTTACTGACTAAAAACCACCCCGGTGTTCCGACTCACACCTACGCCGGGGGTCGCGGGAACGTAAAAATCTTCCGCAACCCCCGACTGGTGCCGGCCCGCCGCTGCGGGCCTCCTCGGGTCAGGGGGGGGAGTGAGGTGTTTGACTCCCCCCGTGACGTCTAAGAGGGGCGCGCGTGGAACACTACGCGCCGCCACCTCGGGTCCTGATGTATGGGGGGCGACGGACGTCCCCGAGTCCGTCGCCCCTGGACCCATTTAGGGGGGCTGGAAGAGGGCGTTATCCGCCCTCCGCCGACGCCCGGTGCGCCTGCTGCGGGCCGGGTGAGTGGACGAGATCTCCCTCTCCCTTTCCGCAGCCTCCTTCTGCGAGACGACTGTCTCGCAGTAGGAAACCACCGCGTCCCAGGACTCCTCGCTGTCGACCATCGACTCAACGACGGCCGGCAGCGAGAGGTCACTGCCTACTTCTGAGATGAGGGCACGGCGCGGCTCCTCCCAAGCGGCACACTCTGCCAGCGTATGCCGCGCCGTGTCCTCCCGGCAGTCGACGCAGTGGTGACACCGAGCGTCCGGCTCCCTGCTTATGCGACACAGATACTTCCCGAAGCAACCATGCCCCGAGAGCACCTGCGTCACCCGAAACGACAGGGAGCCGTGCCTCCTCCCGAGCCAGCGCTCGAGCACCGGCCGGACCGCCTCGATGATGTCGAGGCCGGCGGTAGGGCGTGAAAGCCTGTCCCGCCATTCCGCCACCAGGACCTCGCGAAGCTGAGACCGATGCAGCTCTATGTGTCGCTGCATCGGTTGCTCACCCCGCGCCCTCGCTTCCTCGCGCCACCGATACGATGACGCGAGTACTTTCGCCTCGAGGTCCCAGGGCGGGGATCCGGCCAGTGCACAAGCCGCCTCGTAGGAGATCGTGCGATACCCCCTGATGACTCTGACGGCCATCGCTCTCTGCGGCTTGCGCAAGACTGCGATACTACCGGCCGTCAGGTCAGCCGCCCAGATCGGGGCCCCGTAAAGGGCCATCGATCGCACGATCCCCACGTAGAGCCGCCTACAAGCGGCGCTCGGGCCCCCCAGATTGGGAAGCAGCGTTGACAGCGCCCCAGCAGCGCCCAGCAACTTGGGCGCCAGCCGTCGGAAATGGGGCCCGAAGTCCCACCGGCTGTCGAGCACCAATCCCAGATACTTCATGGTGGACTCGACAGCGATCCGAGCCCCCCCGACCACGATGTGTGAGCCGGGTGGCGGCGCCCGCCGGGGGCCATGAAACACCATGGCCTCCGACTTGCTGAGGGCCACCTCCAGGCCTAGGCGACGTATGCGGCTCACCACTTGTGATACCGCAGCCGTCGCCAGCAACGCTGCCTCCCTGTGCGAGCTCCCCCGGGCAGTGACCAGCGTGTCATCCGCATAACACGTCAGGTCGACCCCCGGACTGAGCTCGCCCCTCAGCACCCAGTCGTACCCGATGTTCCACAGGAGCGGGCCTACAACCGAGCCCTGTGGAACACCGCACGACATGCGGCGCTGGTTTCCGCCATCACGTCCCATGTAGGTGACACACCTCTCCGACAAAACCTAACCTAACCTAACCTTGCCTAACCTAACCTAACCTAACCTAACATAACCATTGTAACTTTGCATCCCGATGACGCATTTTGAAGCTGTTTACAGCTAAATTGATTTTAAATAGGCTACCCCTTATTATCCATTTTATGACAAAAACTTGAAAAAAAATTCCTTTTGGGACTGAGAAAATTATTCTAAATTTTCAACTCTTAATTAATTTTTATGTCGAAATTCCTTCCAAAAATCATTTTTCTACTAGTTACAATAGTTACTTACCTGCCTTACATGTATTCCTGTACGCGATCCGCAAAATCACCTAACCTTTTTTTTTTTTTTTTTTTTAAAGCGTTGAAAAATGCCTAACGCATACCACACCGTCCGGGGAGACGGTTTGGTTATGTGGGGCTTGCACCCACTAAAAACACCGCCGTGAGCCTACTGTCGCCTTAGTGGATGAGCCGCGAGAACTGCTATGCATGACATTCGCGACCCATCCAGCGCAGCCCGCCTCCGGGCACCAAACTCCTTTGGCGATGTCCGGGCTCACCTGGGACACCGCCACCACTCATGAGGGCCGTGCAATGCGACGACGATAGACTCCCCGATCTATCGCCCGCTGGCACCTCCTAGGGCGGCATCAGATCGCCGTGGCGCCTCCTCCGCCGCCCTGTTCTCCTGCCACGAATCGCGTCAGCGAGGGAGTCTTCCTCCCTGACGCGCTCCGCCGCCTCCTTCTGCGAGATGACATCCTCGCAGAAGGACGCCACCGCCTCCCATGCCCCCCTGCTGTCGGCCATGGCTTTGGCTACGGCCGGCAAGGACAAGTCCGCCCCGATTGTTCCTGCGAGAGCACGGCGCTGCACCACCCAGGCAGGACAATGCTCGAGGGTGTGAAGCGCCGTGTCCTCGCTGCAGCCGCACTGGTGACACACGGGAGTCGCCTCCCGTCTAGCTACCTTGTGCAGGTATTTGCCAAAGCAGCCATGCCCCGACAACACCTGCACCAGACGGAAGGACAACGTCCCGTGTCGCCTCCGTATCCACTCTTCCAGGATCGGCTGGATGGCCCCCACGGTCCAGTGACAAAATCACCCGCAAAATCACCTAACCTAACCTAACCTTGTCTAACCTAACCTAACCTAACCTAACAATTGTAACTTTGCATCCCGATGACGCATTTTGAAGCTGTTTACAGCTAAATTGATTTTAAATAGGCAACCCCTTATTATCCATTTCATAATTTTGACAAACACTTGAAAAAAAATTCCTTTTGGGACTGAGAAAATTATTCTAAATTTTCAACTCTTAATTAATTTTTATGTCGAAATTCCTTCTAAAATTCATTTTACTACTAGTTACAATAGTTACTTACCTGCCTTACATATATTCCTGTACGCGATCCGCAAAATCACCTAACCTAACCTAACCTTGCCTAACCTAACCTAACATAACCATTGTAACTTTGCATCCCGATGACGCATTTTGAAGCTGTTTACAGCTAAATTGATTTTAAATAGGCTACCCCCTATTATCCAACTAATAATTTTGAGAAAAAACTTGAAAAATTTTTCCTTTTGGGACTGAGAAAATTATTCTAAATTTTCAACTCTTAATTAATTTTTATGTTGAAATTCCTTCCAAAATTCATTTTTCTACTAGTTACAATAGTTACTTACCTGCCTAACATGTATTCCAGTACGCGTTCCGCAAAATCACCTAACCTAACCTAACCTTGCCTAACCTAACCTAACCTAACATAACCATTGTAACTTTGCATCCCGATGACGCATTTTGAAGCTGTTTACAGCTAAATTGATTTTAAATAGGCTACCCCTTATTATCCATTTTATAATTTTGACAAAAACTTGAAGAAAAATTCCTTTTGGGACTGAGAAAATTATTCTAAATTTTCAACTCTTAATTAATTTTTATGTCGAAATTCCTTCCAAAAATCATTTTTCTACTAGTTACAATAGTTACTTACCTGCCTTACATGTATTCCTGTACGCGATCCGCAAAATCACCTAACCTAACCTAACCTTGTCTAACCTAACCTAACCTAACCTAACCTAACAATTGTAACTTTGCATCCCGATGACGCATTTTGAAGCTGTTTACAGCTTAATTGATTTTAAATAGGCAACCCCTTATTATCCATTTCATAATTTTGACAAACACTTGAAAAAAAATTCCTTTTGGGACTGAGAAAATTATTCTAAATTTTCAACTCTTAATTAATTTTGATGTCGAAATTCCTTCCAAAAATCATTTTTCTACTAGTTACAATAGTTACTTACCTGCCTTACATGTATTCCTGTACGCGTTCCGCAAAATCAGCTAACCTAACCTAACCTTGCCTAACCTAACATAACCTAACAATTGTAACTTTGCATCCCGATGACGCATTTTGAAGCTGTTTACAGCTAAATTGATTTTAAATAGGCTACCCCCTATTATCCAACTAATAATTTTGACAAAAAACTTGAAAAATTTTTCCTTTTGGGACTGAGAAAATTCTTCTAAATTTTCAACTCTTAATTAATTTTTATGTCGAAATTCCTTCCGAAATTCATTTTTCTACTAGTTGCAATAGTTACCTGCCTTACATGTATTCCTGTACGCGTTCCGCAAAATCACCTAACCTAACCTAACCTTGCCTAACCTAACCTAACCTAACCTAACATAACCATTGTAACTTTGCATCCCGATGACGCATTTCGAAGCTGTTTACAGCTAAATTGATTTTAAATAGGCTACCCCTTATTATCCATTTTATGACAAAAACTTGAAAAAAAATTCCTTTTGGGACTGAGAAAATTATTCTAAATTTTCAACTCTTAATTAATTTTAATGTCGAAATTCCTTCCAAAAATCATTTTTCTACTAGTTACAATAGTAACTTACCTGCCTTACATGTATTCCTGTACGCGATCCGCAAAATCACCTAACCTAACCTAACCTTGTCTAACCTAACCTAACCTAACCTAACCTTGTCTTAGACAATAGACTCTAAACTCACCTTCAACGCGCACGTGTCTGCGACCTGTAAAAAGGCTGCAGACATCTACAAGCAGCTGGCATGCGCCGCAAAGGTGACTTGGGGTCTCAACAGAGAGATAATCAGGACAATATACGTGTCGGTGATAGAGCCTATCGTGATGTATGCTGCGAGTGCGTGGGCCCCTGCAGCCGAGAAACTGATGACAAGGAATCAGTTTGACTCACTGCAGAGAGGTTTCGCGCAGAAGATCTGCAAAGCATACCGCACGGTGTCTCTGACATCGGCACTTATCCTGTCAGGCCAACTCCCCCTAGATCTCCGGGTAATCGAGGCCGCAACCCTCTTTAAGATCAAAAAGGGACATTCCCGAGAGTTCATACCGCCAGGCCGCGAGCTGGAGTGCAACCTGCACCATTCCCAAAATCCCCACCCAGCGCAACTCACAATAACAGAGTATGCATGCCTAGAGGATTGGACTCCTGAAACCCTGGAAACCCATCAAGTAATCGGTCCCCAAATATACACCGACGGCAGTAAGATTGAGGGAAAAGTCGGAGCTGCCTTAACATGGTGGGAAAATGGAAAGGAGTCCAAGTCCAGCACCTTTGGCTTGGAGCCTCACAACACAGTCTTCCAATCTGAAATGTACGCGCTCTTTAGAGCTGTCAGGATGGCAAGAGAATCCAGGTCGACCTCCGTAAGCATCTTAAGTGACTCAAGATCGTCACTTGACTTGCTGAGAAGACCGTCTGTCACTCACCACCTGGCACTCCAAATCAAAAGATGTGTTCGAGAGATCAGAGAGGAGGGCAGAGAAGTGAGGCTGTTCTGGCTCAAGGCCCACGTGGGAACCGCCGGGAATGAGAGAGCGGACGAGCTGGCCAAGGAGGCAGCTCTTACAAAAGAGACAGCAGACTTTAGCAAGGTCCCCGTATCGTTCGTGAGGAGGAAGATACGGGAGGGGACTATAAAGAAGTGGCAAGCGCGATACGAGTCCTCAAGTACAGGAGCGGTCACAAAAGTGTTCTTCCCAGACGTCCTAGCGGCGAAAAGGACACTCAGAGATGCAGTTCTCACACCGGTCCATGTACAAGTCCTAACGGGACACGGAGGATTCTCAGCGTATCTCCACCGTTTCCATCTGAAAGATAGCCCCTCGTGCGTCTGTGACCCGAGTTGCGAAGAAACAGTCTGGCACCTGCTCTTCGAGTGCCCAAGGTTCAGTCACGACAGAATGGAGCTGGAAGTAAAGATCGAAACCCAGCTAAGTCAGTCCACACTCCACACTATCATGGGGAGACCGGCCATCAGAAAACCATTCCTGGCATTCGCGAGCAAAGTTGCCATCATCGCAGCAGAAGCCAACAAAACGGACGCAACCTTGCGAAGTCAACACCGAAACCGACTACCACCTACGACAACACCAACAACCACAACAGTCACCGCACGGACAACAACATCAACACAAAGCACAACACGCACACCACTCATCATAACACAATTCACACACACAAACACCAACCAACGGCCAGTACCAGTGGCACCACCAGCGGTAGTAGCAGCAGCAGTACCAGAGGTCAGCCTACAACCAGCCCCTAGCATCATGCCCATCACCCAATTCCTGGCATGCGGAGGAGACGGAGTTCCAGGCATCAGGCTGCGAGGCGTTGCTCTCTTCATGAACAGGGAAGGAGAGAAGTTGGGCGTGAGCTTCTGCATAGGCTGGAGCCGACCTGCGGCCCGTATACCGATATCGCCAGGCCTTGCCGCCTTGATCAACGGAAGCACCACCAAAGCGAGCATAAAAGGCAGCAAGTATCGTGCATTGCCTCAAGTGGAAGTAGCCACTCACCGATGCCGTCTATTGCGACACAAAGGGAAGACGATCGCACTATTCGAGTGGGGAGAGGAGACTCCATTCGCTCAGGTAAGCTCACTGCTCCAAAAGATCAGGGAGGCAGGAGAAAACACGGCATTCACAGCACGCACCATCAGTGTTGACGCGATGATGATCGATGGGGAGAGAGGAGACGTCGCAGACCGCTTCGGTTGTATAAAAGCCTCAGAACATCACGAGGTAGTTGTTTATGAGGACAGAGGGGAAACTCTGAGTTTCCTCAAAGCCCCCAGACAACCAACAGCCAGCACGACGAGCCCCGCAACAAGCCCGACCACTCAAAGCGGTTCAGAGAGGGCCCAGCAGAAGGCAGCCGCCGAAAGAGCTGCAAAGGAGCAGAGCAAGACCACTAGCCCCGAGGACCGGGCCCGGTCGAGGAGTCGCCTGAAAGCTTTCGGCACTTTCCTCAGCGCACTGCTCCCAAGCACCAGTCACGCATCACCATCCCACAATCAAGAAACAGCAGTGGAAAGGTTCTTCAAAAAGAAGCCCAAAGAACCAGCAATGCAGAGGCCCACGCCAACAAGAGCCGACAAAGGGCAAGTCAGCCCGCCGACACTCGCAGTGAATGCGGGCACTACGGACCACGTGAAGAGCGCTTTCCTCGAGTACGTAGCAATCGTGAGAGCGACCAGAGAAGTCAATCTCATGAAATGCAGGAAGATCCTGCAGACCTTCCAAAGAGACACAGAAGGACTGCTAAGGGTACTACTCGAAGAAGCAGAGGCAGCAGTGTACGACAACGTCAGATCTCAAGTCATCAAAGGAGAAATGACGGGGTCGTACATGGCAGCCTACAGCGCGAAGAGCGGTTTTGTGGCCCTGAACGAGGAGGAAACGGAGCGCTCAGGCAAAATTAAATTCCAAACACCGAATGACGACCCGATAGTGGTTACCGCCAAATGTACCAAAATCATGCTGGACGATAAGATCCTCGAAATGGCACAGTCCGTCTTGACGACTTCAGACACCCCAGCATCGCAGGAAAGTTGGGCGGTACCCAACATCAGGTGGGTCAATGGAGTCCCGGGTTGCGGCAAGACAACCTGGGTGGTGAAGCACTTCGATGGGGAGAAGGACGTCGTAGCCACCACGACGACCGAAGCTGCCAAAGATCTCAGGGAGAAGCTTGCGCACCGCTTAGGAGACCGAGTAAAGACAAAGGTGCGCACTATGGCCTCAATTTTAGCAAACGGGTTCAAGAAGCAAGAGAAATGCTACCGTCTCACGGTAGACGAGGCTCTTATGAACCACTTTGGGGCCATAGTCATGGCAGTAAGGTTGTCTGGAGCAAGCGAAATTGTCCTCATCGGAGACGTAAACCAGCTTCCATTTTTGGACAGAGAGAACCTATTCGAGTTAAGGTATACCCGTCCGAACTTGGTGGCTGGCATCACCCAGGAGCTTCTTTGCACACACCGCAATCCGATGGATGTAGCGTTTGCACTGAACGAGATATACTCCGGTATATACTCCTCCAAGTCGTCGCCGTCGCGGGTCCACTCCCTGAGGGTGAAAGGTTACACAGGAGCGCAAATACCGAGGACTGCCCAGAATACCCTATTCCTGGTTCATACGCAAGAGGAGAAAGCCTCTCTAGTGAGCCAGGGATATGGGTCCGGCGAAGGGTCGCGCACGTTAACCATACACGAGGCTCAGGGTTTGACCTACGACAGCGTAATTATCATCAACACCAAGTCCAGGAGGCTCCAAATCCACGACAGCATCTCCCATGCGGTAGTGGCGGTGTCGAGACATACAGTCAGTTGCGTCTATTACTCCGACGACGCCGACGATGCCACGGGCCGCTTTGCAAAAAGGGCGATGGATGCGCCGACTAAAACGGTCGTCGAATACAACCTGAAGATGGCCATGCAGCATCGAGACACAGTCGTTATGGAAAACCTGCTCAGGCTAGCGAAGTCCCTGGTCTGCAGACCCCCTATTAACACCACCTAACAAGTCCCTATCCAAACTCCAATCCAAATGAAACCCCAATGTAACCCATAAAAAAAAAAAAAAAAAAAAAAAAAAAACAAAAAAACTGTAAAACTAAGTGGCAGAGCCAGTCTGTCATACTCACGTAAATGCCCTGCCGATGGTGGCGCTGTACGTTCGGTCGTTCGGTTCCCTAAAATATGGTTGAGCTGCACGGCGCGGATGTGTACGTCAAGTCCGTGAACGGATGCTGTCGGTTAGGGCTGGTCAACTGGCACTGCCTTTTAGTTACTTATATCCTAACTTTTAATATAATACCATCATACCTGTAATATTAAACGAAAAAGCATGGAAAAAAAAAAAAAAAAAAAAAAAAAAAAAAAAAAAAAAAAAAAAAAAAAAAAAAAAAACTAATGGACTCACGTAGTTTTTAAGATAGCAATAAGTGTCCGATGTAGGAGCACAGTAACAAAAAGAACGAAAAACTGTTAAACAAAACTATTATGTAACCCAAAGCACGGACCTCCATGTCTGTGGATTTATTTGTAAGGCAGGAGTGTGGTTTTAGCCGGTAAGAGTCCGGCACTGCCCAGACTGGTTTGTCTGTGAAGCAGCCTGGGCGTCCATGAGGATTTCCCACTCCTGCCAAAAAAAAAAAAAAAAAAAAAAAAAAAAAAAAAAAAAAAAAAAACCTAACCTTGTCTAACCTAACCTAACCTAACCTAACCTAACAATTGTAACTTTGCATCCCGATGACGCATTTTGAAGCTGTTTACAGCTAAATTGATTTTAAATAGGCAACCCCTTATTATCCATTTCATAATTTTGACAAACACTTGAAAAAAAATTCCTTTTGGGACTGAGAAAATTATTCTAAATTTTCAACTCTTAATTAATTTTGATGTCGAAATTCCTTCCAAAATTCATTTTACTACTAGTTACAATAGTTACTTACCTGCCTTACATGTATTCCTGTACGCGTTCCGCAAAATCACCTAACCTAACCTAACCTTGCCTAACCTAACCTAACCTAACCTAACATAACCATTGTAACTTTGCATCCCGATGACGCATTTTGAAGCTGTTTACAGCTTAATTGATTTTAAATAGGCTACCCCCTATTATCCAACTAATAATTTTGACAAAAAACTTGAAAAATTTTTCCTTTTGGGACTGAGAAAATTCTTCTAAATTTTCAACTCTTAATTAATTTTTATGTCGAAATTCCTTCCAAAAATCATTTTTCTACTAGTTACAATAGTTACTTACCTGCCTTACATGTATTCCTGTACGCGATCCGCAAAATCACCTAACCTAACCTAACCTTGTCTAACCTAACCTAACCTAACCTAACCTAACAATTGTAACTTTGCATCCCGATGACGCATTTTGAAGCTGTTTACAGCTAAATTGATTTTAAATAGGCAACCCCTTATTATCCATTTCATAATTTTGACAAACACTTGAAAAAAAATTCCTTTTGGGACTGAGAAAATTATTCTAAATTTTCAACTCTTAATTAATTTTTATGTCGAAATTCCTTCCAAAATTCATTTTACTACTAGTTACAATAGTTACTTACCTGCCTTACATGTATTCCTGTACGCGTTCCGCAAAATCACCTAACCTAACCTAACCTTGCCTAACCTAACCTAACCTAACCTAACATAACCATTGTAACTTTGCATCCCGATGACGCATTTTGAAGCTGTTTACAGCTTAATTGATTTTAAATAGGCTACCCCCTATTATCCAACTAATAATTTTGACAAAAAACTTGAAAAATTTTTCCTTTTGGGACTGAGAAAATTCTTCTAAATTTTCAACTCTTAATTAATTTTTATGTCGAAATGCCTTCCAAAATTCATTTTTCTACTAGTTACATTAGTAACTTACCTGCCTTACATGTATTCCTGTACGCGTTCCGCAAAATCACCTAACCTAACCTAACCTTGCCTAACCTAACCTAACCTAACATAACCATTGTAACTTTGCATCCCGATGACGCATTTTGAAGCTGTTTACAGCTAAATTGATTTTAAATAGGCTACCCCTTATTATCCATTTTATAATTTTGACAAAAACTTGAAAAAAAATTCCTTTTGGGACTGAGAAAATTATTCTAAATTTTCAACTCTTAATTAATTTTTATGTCGAAATTCCTTCCAAAAATCATTTTTCTACTAGTTACAATAGTTACTTACCTGCCTTACATGTATTCCTGTACGCGATCCGCAAAATCACCTAACCTAACCTAACCTTGTCTAACCTAACCTAACCTAACCTAACCTAACAATTGTAACTTTGCATCCCGATGACGCATTTTGAAGCTGTTTACAGCTAAATTGATTTTAAATAGGCAACCCCTTATTATCCATTTCATAATTTTGACAAAAACTTGAAAAAAAATTCCTTTTGGGACTGAGAAAATTATTCTAAATTTTCAACTCTTAATTAATTTTGATGTCGAAATTCCTTCCAAAAATCATTTTTCTACTAGTTACAATAGTTACTTACCTGCCTTACATGTATTCCTGTACGCGATCCGCAAAATCACCTAACCTAACCTAACCTTGCCTAACCTAACCTAACAAAACCATTGTAACTTTGCATCCCGATGACGCATTTTGAAGCTGTTTACAGCTTAATTGATTTTAAATAAGCTACCCCCTATTATCCAACTAATAATTTTGACAAAAAACTTGAAAAATTTTTCCTTTTGGGACTGAGAAAATTATTCTAAATTTTCAACTCTTAATTAATTTTTATGTCGAAATTCCTTCCAAAATTCATTTTTCTACTAGTTACAATAGTTACTTACCTGCCTTACATGTATTCCTGTACGCGTTCCGCAAAATCACCTAACCTAACCTAACCTTGCCTAACCTAACCTAACCTAACCTAACAATTGTAACTTTGCATCCCGATGACGCATTTTGAAGCTGTTTACAGCTAAATTGATTTTAAATAGGCTACCCCTTATTATCCATTTCATAATTTTGACAAAAACTTGAAAAAAAATTCCTTTTGGGACTGAGAAAATTATTCTAAATTTTCAACTCTTAATTAATTTTGATGTCGAAATTCCTTCCAAAAATCATTTTTCTACTAGTTACAATAGTTACTTACCTGCCTTACATATATTCCTGTACGCGATCCGCAAAATCACCTAACCTAACCTAACCTTGCCTAACCTAACCTAACATAACCATTGTAACTTTGCATCCCGATGACGCATTTTGAAGCTGTTTACAGCTAAATTGATTTTAAATAGGCTACCCCCTATTATCCAACTAATAATTTTGAGAAAAAACTTGAAGAAAAATTCCTTTTGGGACTGAGAAAATTATTCTAAATTTTCAACTCTTAATTAATTTTTATGTCGAAATTCCTTCCAAAAATCATTTTTCTACTAGTTACAATAGTTACTTACCTGCCTTACATGTATTCCTGTACGCGTTCCGCAAAATCACCTAACCTAACCTAACCTTGCCTAACCTAACCTAACCTAACATAACCATTGTAACTTTGCATCCCGATGACGCATTTTGAAGCTGTTTACAGCTAAATTGATTTTAAATAGGCTACCCCTTATTATCCATTTTATAATTTTGACAAAAACTTGAAAAAAAATTCCTTTTGGGACTGAGAAAATTATTCTAAATTTTCAACTCTTAATTAATTTTTATGTCGAAATTCCTTCCAAAAATCATTTTTCTACTAGTTACAATAGTTACTTACCTGCCTTACATGTATTCCTGTACGCGATCCGCAAAATCACCTAACCTTTTTTTTTTTTTTTTTTTTAAAGCGGTGAAAAATGCCTAACGCATACCACACCGTCCGGGGAGACGGTTTGGTTATGTGGGGCTTGCACCCACTAAAAACACCGCCGTGAGCCTACTGTCGCCTTAGTGGATGAGCCGCGAGAACTGCTATGCATGACATTCGCGACCCATCCAGCGCAGCCCGCCTCCGGGCACCAAACTCCTTTGGCGATGTCCGGGCTCACCTGGGACACCGCCACCACTCATGAGGGCCGTGCAATGCGACGACGATAGACTCCCCGATCTATCGCCCGCTGGCACCTCCTAGGGCGGCATCAGATCGCCGTGGCGCCTCCTCCGCCGCCCTGTTCTCCTGCCACGAATCGCGTCAGCGAGGGAGTCTTCCTCCCTGACGCGCTCCGCCGCCTCCTTCTGCGAGATGACATCCTCGCAGAAGGACGCCACCGCCTCCCATGCCCCCCTGCTGTCGGCCATGGCTTTGGCTACGGCCGGCAAGGACAAGTCCGCCCCGATTGTTCCTGCGAGAGCACGGCGCTGCACCACCCAGGCAGGACAATGCTCGAGGGTGTGAAGCGCCGTGTCCTCGCTGCAGCCGCACTGGTGACACACGGGAGTCGCCTCCCGTCTAGCTACCTTGTGCAGGTATTTGCCAAAGCAGCCATGCCCCGACAACACCTGCACCAGACGGAAGGACAACGTCCCGTGTCGCCTCCGTATCCACTCTTCCAGGATCGGCTGGATGTCCCCCACGGTCCAGTGACAAAATCACCCGCAAAATCACCTAACCTAACCTAACCTTGTCTAACCTAACCTAACCTAACCTAACCTAACAATTGTAACTTTGCATCCCGATGACGCATTTTGAAGCTGTTTACAGCTAAATTGATTTTAAATAGGCAACCCCTTATTATCCATTTCATAATTTTGACAAACACTTGAAAAAAAATTCCTTTTGGGACTGAGAAAATTATTCTAAATTTTCAACTCTTAATTAATTTTTATGTCGAAATTCCTTCCAAAATTCATTTTACTACTAGTTACAATAGTTACTTACCTGCCTTACATGTATTCCTGTACGCGTTCCGCAAAATCACCTAACCTAACCTAACCTTGCCTAACCTAACCTAACCTAACCTTTTTTTTTTTTTTTTTTTTTCCGGGGTGGAAAATCCTCATGGATGTCCTCCGCCCTGGGGCGGGCGGAGGGGTCTGTCAGACTCTTACTGACTAAAAACCACCCCGGTGTTCCGACTCACACCTACGCCGGGGGTCGCGGGAACGTAAAAATCTTCCGCAACCCCCGACTGGTGCCGGCCCGCCATCGCGGGCCTCCTCGGGTCAGGGGGGGGAGTGAGGTGTTTGACTCCCCCCGTGACGTCTAAGAGGGGCGCGCGTGGAACACTACGCGCCGCCACCTCGGGTCCTGATGTTTGGGGGGCGACGGACGTCCCCGAGTCCGTCGCCCCTGGACCCATTTAGGGGGGCTGGAAGAGGGCGTTATCCGCCCTCCGCCGACGCCCGGTGCGCCTGCTGCGGGCCGGGTGAGTGGACGAGATCTCCCTCTCCCTTTCCGCAGCCTCCTTCTGCGAGACGACCGTCTCGCAGTAGGAAACCACCGCGTCCCAGGACTCCTCGCTGTCGACCATCGACTCAACGACGGCCGGCAGCGAGAGGTCACTGCCTACTTCTGAGATGAGGGCACGGCGCGGCTCCTCCCAAGCGGCACACTCTGCCAGCGTATGCCGCGCCGTATCCTCCCGGCAGTCGACGCAGTGGTGACACCGAGCGTCCGGCTCCCTGTTTATGCGACACAGATACTTCCCGAAGCAACCATGCCCCGAGAGCACCTGCGTCACCCGAAACGACAGGGAGCCGTGCCTCCTCCCGAGCCAGCGCTCGAGCACCGGCCGGACCGCCTCGATGATGTCGAGGCCGGCGGTAGGGCGTGAAAGCCTGTCCCGCCATTCCGCCACCAGGACCTCGCGAAGCTGAGACCGATGCAGCTCTATGTGTCGCTGCATCGGTTGCTCACCCCGCGCCCTCGCTTCCTCGCGCCACCGATACGATGACGCGAGTACTTTCGCCTCGAGGTCCCAGGGCGGGGATCCGGCCAGTGCACAAGCCGCCTCGTAGGAGATCGTGCGATACCCCCTGATGACTCTGACGGCCATCGCTCTCTGTGGCTTGCGCAAGACTGCGATACTACCGGCCGTCAGGTCAGCCGCCCAGATCGGGGCCCCGTAAAGGGCCATCGATCGCACGATCCCCACGTAGAGCCGCCTACAAGCGGCGCTCGGGCCCCCCAGATTGGGAAGCAGCGTTGACAGCGCCCCAGCAGCGCCCAGCAACTTGGGCGCCAGCCGTCGGAAATGGGGCCCGAAGTCCCACCGGCTGTCGAGCACCAATCCCAGATACTTCATGGTGGACTCGACAGCGATCCGAGCCCCCCCGACCACGATGTGTGAGCCGGGTGGCGGCGCCCGCCGGGGGCCATGAAACACCATGGCCTCCGACTTGCTGAGGGCCACCTCCAGGCCTAGGCGACGTATGCGGCTCACCACCTGTGAGACCGCAGCCGTCGCCAACAACGCTGCCTCCCTGTGCGAGCTCCCCCGGGCAGTGACCAGCGTGTCATCCGCATAACACGTCACGTCGACCCCCGGACTGAGCTCGCCCCTCAGCACCCAGTCGTACCCGATGTTCCACAGGAGCGGGCCTACAACCGAGCCCTGTGGAACACCGCACGACATGCGGCGCTGGTTTCCGCCATCACGTCCCATGTAGGTGACACACCTCTCCGACAAATAAGCCCCAACGATGTGGCGGAGGTAGGGAGGCACCCCATGGTACCGCAGTGCCTCCCGAATACAACTCCAGGGCAGGGTGTTGAAGGCGTTGGAGATGTCCAAAGACACCGCCAACATCACCCCGCCCCGGGACACCGCTTCCTCCGCCAGGACTCTAACCCGCGACACAGCGTGGATTGTGGAGCGCCCATGCCGAAACCCGAACTGGCTGTCGTCCAGGTCCGGCCCCTCTCTGCACAAGTGGCCGACGAGGCAGGCTGCGATTATCCGCTCGAACAGCTTGCCCACCTCGTCTAGCAGCACTATGGGCCGGTACGCGGACGGCGAGTCCGCAGGGCGCCCCGCCTTCCTGAGCAGGACCAGACGACCAGATTTCCACAACGTGGGAAACTGGCCCTGCTCAAGGCACGCTGTGTAGAGTCCTCTCAGTTGGGGCTCAAGCTCCTTCAGAGCGAGGGCTAACACGCAGCCGTGGATCCCGTCGGGCCCCGGAGCCACATTCTTGGCCCGGAGCCGCATCACGGCTGCCCTCAGCTCTGCCTGTGTCACCTCTGGGACGCTGATGGCGTTCTCCACCTCTGTAGACTCTGCGGCTGTGGGCAAAGCCATCGGCGGCGGAGTATGCTCCGCTCTTGCCGGGAAGAGGGCTGCAACCACCTCTTCCAGCAGCTCGGGTTGGAGACTCTCCGTAAGTGGGGGCGCCGCGGCTCGAAGTTTCCCTCGGACCGCGCGATAAGGGCGCCCCCACGGATCCCCGTCTAGAGTCTCCAACATCTCCTCCCTGGCTCGCGTCCTCGACGCGCCGATGGCCAGCCACAGAGTCTCCTTAGCCGCGCGGTACACCTCATACAGCGCGGCTTCTTCGTCAGGGACCCGACGACGTCTCCTCCGGTATCGGGTGTACTGGCGCCTAACCGCCACGCACGCGACGCGCAGCTGTGCGATTTCGGCTGTCCACCAATACACCTGGCGCCTTGCGGACTGTGCGTGGACCCGGGGCATGGACGCGTCGCAAATTTGCGTCATCGCCCCGCGGAACCACAGCGCCTCCTGGTCGACGTCGACGGGTCCGTTCGTTGCCGACTCCCGGCTCCAGGCCTGGACAATAGCGGCCTCCTCGAGAAGCTCCCTGTCGATGTGCTTACGCGCCCAGCGTGGACCGTCCGTTCGCGGGGCCGGTGGACCGCGGCCGCCGGCGGTCTGGGCGGAGACGTCGAAGCGGATGTACCTGTGATCCGACAACGTCTCCACCTCCACAGCGACACGCCAGTCACGGACTCTGCTCGCGACAGCGGGGCTAGCGAACGAGACGTCCACAATAGAACCGCCCCGCTGCCGAACGCACGTGTGGACCGAGCCCCGATTTAGGACGGTCAAGCCAGTCGTGACCGCCCACTCCTCCAGCGCCTCGCCCTTAGCATCGGTCACAGGGGATCCCCACGCCGCAGACTTGGCGTTGAGATCCCCCAGCAACAGCACCGGGCGAGGGTGGAGTCGGCCCACGACGGCACCCAAATCGACAAGGAACCTCTCGAAGTCGGCGAGACTCTTGTTGGGCGAAAAATACGCCCCAACCGTGCCAATGCCGTCCGCGAGGGCGGCTACCCAGCCGTGACCTCGGGACGGGTTGACGAGAGCCCCGCCAATGATGGCCACCAAACCGTCCAAGTCTCCCACCCAGTTATCCCTGGGGGGGACAAAATACGGTTCGGCGACCACAGCCACGTGAATCGACCACTCTGCCATGCTCTGGAGCAAGAGATCCTGAGCTCTAGCAGAGTGGTTGATATTGCCCTGGAGGAAATGGTAGAGCGCCGTTATGCGCAATCCATTCCCTCCGCACCATTCCTAGGCCGGGAGTCGGCCGAAAGGCAGCCAGGCTGCGGAGGGGGTAAAGAGCCCCCCGCAGCCTTGGCAGCCCCTCTCTTTTTTCTTTTCTTGCTGGTGGTGAGCGCGCCACAGGCCTTTCCACCCGCTCTGTGCCCGGCGGGCCTCCCTGCAGCTGTACAGAGGCTGCAGTTTGGCGCCGCGGAGCACTGGGCCGCCTTGTGGCCGGCCTGGCCGCAGCGATAGCACTGCTCGCTGCGGTCAGTTTCGGCGGTGCACCGTGCCCTGACATGCCCAATGTCCAGGCACCGGTAGCACCGCATGGCCCTGGGCTGCAGCAGCTTGACCCTCGCTGCAACCCAACCCACCAACAAACGTCCACCGTCGGCGACTTTATTCGCCGCCGCCACCGGGCACCGCACCCAAATCGTGCCAAGCCCGGAAGCGTCGGCGCGTATCTCACCCGTCCGGACGTCTTCGGGCGGACATCCACCGGCTTTGGCGATGGCCGCCACGACCTCAGCCGGGGTCGTCGAGTCGTCCAGGCCATCGACGCGCAACTCAACAGTCTTCATTGGCCTGGACACCCGGACGTCTTCCGGGTTGAGGACCTCCCTCAGCTTGGCGGCCAGGATGTCCGCCTTTTCGCCACTAGAAGCACCCGACACCTCAAGTAGCCGCGCTCCCGTAATCGCCGGCCTCATTTTGAAGCCGGACGGTGTGCCGAGGTCGGGGAACGCGACATTGGCTTTCGCCGCTGTAAGGACCGCCTTGTATGTGACACCCCTTTCGGCAGCTCCGGGCTGCAGCGTAATTACTACAGCCGCAGAGCGTGGGGCTCTGACCTTAGGCGGTCCCTTAACGTTCTTCGGCGCCGGTGCAGGTGCTCTAACGGGCGCCGGGGGCACTGTCTTCCTCCCGTGACGGCGGCCTCTTTTGACGACTGTTACCCAGGCCTCAGTGGTCGGCCCGGGTGCGGCCGCCGGCGGTGCAGCTGGAGGCGCAGCTGACCGGGAGGCGGGCACGGAAGTACCCTCCGCGGGCTTTTTAGTCCCCCTCCCGGACCGGCTCGACTCAGCCACCGCGCTTGCTGTTGGCTGCCCCTCGTTCCTCCGCTTGTCCGCAGCGAGCGGCGGGCGTAGGTTCTGAGCCGGGAGGAGCCTCGCCTCTATTGCCTCCAGTCGGGCACTCACCATCCTCCCACACTGCACCATGCAGATGCGCGCGATCTTTTCGACCTCCGCATCCGCAGGTGCAGGCGTCGAAGATGGGACCGGTGATGACAGCGCCACTATAGGAGGGGAGCCGGCTGCCGCGGGAGCTGCCCTCTGGGCGGCAAACTGCCGCTTGAGGTCCTCCAACTCGGATCGGAGACGGCCATTCTCCTCCCATAGTTTCGCCGTCTCCTCCGTGCTTGTGCGACTAAGGAGGACCTCAACCGCCTCCTTTATGCCGTCTGCCGCCTCTTTAAGAGCACGCGTGAATGTGCCCTTCAGATTGCCCGATTTGGTAGCAACCTTCAGGACGACATCCACGCCGTCCAACACTTGGCGATTAAGCGCCACCGCCGATACGCTCCCGCCGTCAGCCATGCGAGCAGAGCGCCGCTCTCGGGACTGTCGGGCCAACTCGCTGACTTCGTCAGCCGCGACAGTCTTTTGCTGCGATCTCTTGGCAGCATTGGCCTCCGCTCTATTGGCTTCCAGCATGACAGCGGAGCCCCCCCCAAGGTCCGCCACCGTGGGCTCGAGGACCACTTGTCTGGACCCCGACTCACTACCTGCGCTGGGCAACGGCGTGTCGGGGCGCTTAAGAAAGCGCCCCAAAGAGTTACGCGACCCCGCTCCACCAGCTGCACGACCACGTCCTTTCCTGCCCTTCGGCACCTTAGCCGGTACGTTCTCTTCGCTGGAAGAGAACCCCGCGTGCTCCTCATCCTCCTTGCGTGCGTGCTTCTTCCAAAACTTGGACGCACGCTCAGCCCCCTCCCCTTTCGTCCGCGAGCGCTTTGAGCTTACGCTCGCCACGCTCGCCACACTCATTCTATCAGATGCGGTGTCACAATCTGACACCACACCAACACCCATCTGCTCGACCAACACGATCGGCACCTTCTCTGTTTGTTTTTTATTTGTTATTGTATCCATATGAATCCCACGAGTCGATATAGGTCACAAATGTCCACCGGGTAGAGCCTAGATGCCCGGTAAGCCTAAATACTGTAGAGTGCGGCAGGTATCTACAGGGGAAGCGCTAGCGACTGGTCCCCCACCAGCCACTCATCCTCTCGCCGCGCTTCAAAGCTTAGGATTAGGTGGTTTTTTATCTTAGAGGTAGCCTTCCTCTGGGCCAGGCAATTAAGCCAAGCCCCCGACGGCGGCATTAAACATGCCTCCGTTCGCTGTCCGGCCAACCCGACTCAGCGAACCCGCCGAAAGTTCTCTCGTTGGAGACGACTCCTCAACGAGAGAAACACGCGCCGCTTTGGTGCGCCTGCACCGCAGCGGCATGGTCACGTCAACTGTCGATCGACTATCGTCGATCGATCAGGAGCGACCCCGTCCCGGTATCTCTCTTAGTCTGGTCTCTCACTTGGGCCTTTCCGGCATGAGTAACTCTACCGGCAGAGCCCCAAGATCATTGAGACGCGCAAGCCCCACCACGACGACAACGTGGAGACACCCTCGGTGGGGAACCTAACCTAACCTAACATAACCATTGTAACTATGCATCCCGATGACGCATTTTGAAGCTGTTTACAGCTTAATTGATTTTAAATAGGCTACCCCCTATTATCCAACTAATAATTTTGACAAAAAACTTGAAAAATTTTTCCTTTTGGGACTGAGAAAATTCTTCTAAATTTTCAACTCTTAATTAATTTTGATGTCGAAATTCCTTCCAAAATTCATTTTTCTAGTAGTTACATTAGTTACTTACCTGCCTTACATGTATTCCTGTACGCGTTCCGCAAAATCACCTAACCTAACCTAACCTTGCCTAACCTAACCTAACCTAACATAACCATTGTAACTTTGCATCCCGATGACGCATTTTGAAGCTGTTTACAGCTAAATTGATTTTAAATAGGCTACCCCTTATTATCCATTTTATAATTTTGACAAAAACTTGAAAAAAAATTCCTTTTGGGACTGAGAAAATTATTCTAAATTTTCAACTCTTAATTAATTTTTATGTCGAAATTCCTTCCAAAAATCATTTTTCTACTAGTTACAATAGTTACTTACCTGCCTTACATGTATTCCTGTACGCGTTCCGCAAAATCACCTAACCTAACCTAACCTTGCCTAACCTAACCTAACCTAACCTAACATAACCATTGTAACTTTGCATCCCGATGACGCATTTTGAAGCTGTTTACAGCTTAATTGATTTTAAATAGGCTACCCCCTATTATCCAACTAATAATTTTGACAAAAAACTTGAAAAATTTTTCCTTTTGGGACTGAGAAAATTCTTCTAAATTTTCAACTCTTAATTAATTTTGATGTCGAAATTCCTTCCAAAATTCATTTTTCTAGTAGTTACATTAGTTACTTACCTGCCTTACATGTATTCCTGTACGCGTTCCGCAAAATCACCTAACCTAACCTAACCTTGCCTAACCTAACCTAACCTAACATAACCATTGTAACTTTGCATCCCGATGACGCATTTTGAAGCTGTTTACAGCTAAATTGATTTTAAATAGGCTACCCCTTATTATCCATTTTATAATTTTGACAAAAACTTGAAAAAAAATTCCTTTTGGGACTGAGAAAATTATTCTAAATTTTCAACTCTTAATTAATTTTTATGTCGAAATTCCTTCCAAAAATCATTTTTCTACTAGTTACAATAGTTACTTACCTGCCTTACATGTATTCCTGTACGCGTTCCGCAAAATCAGCTAACCTAACCTAACCTTGCCTAACCTAACATAACCTAACAATTGTAACTTTGCATCCCGATGACGCATTTTGAAGCTGTTTACAGCTAAATTGATTTTAAATAGGCTACCCCCTATTATCCAACTAATAATTTTGACAAAAAACTTGAAAAATTTTTCCTTTTGGGACTGAGAAAATTCTTCTAAATTTTCAACTCTTAATTAATTTTTATGTCGAAATTCCTTCCGAAATTCATTTTTCTACTAGTTGCAATAGTTACCTGCCTTACATGTATTCCTGTACGCGTTCCGCAAAATCACCTAACCTAACCTAACCTTGCCTAACCTAACCTAACCTAACCTAACATAACCATTGTAACTTTGCATCCCGATGACGCATTTTGAAGCTGTTTACAGCTAAATTGATTTTAAATAGGCTACCCCTTATTATCCATTTTATGACAAAAACTTGAAAAAAAATTCCTTTTGGGACTGAGAAAATTATTCTAAATTTTCAACTCTTAATTAATTTTTATGTCGAAATTCCTTCCAAAAATCATTTTTCTACTAGTTACAATAGTTACTTACCTGCCTTACATGTATTCCTGTACGCGTTCCGCAAAATCACCTAACCTAACCTAACCTTGCCTAACCTAACCTAACCTAACCTAACATAACCATTGTAACTTTGCATCCCGATGACGCATTTTGAAGCTGTTTACAGCTTAATTGATTTTAAATAGGCTACCCCCTATTATCCAACTAATAATTTTGACAAAAAACTTGAAAAATTTTTCCTTTTGGGACTGAGAAAATTCTTCTAAATTTTCAACTCTTAATTAATTTTTATGTCGAAATTCCTTCCAAAATTCATTTTTCTACTAGTTACATTAGTAACTTACCTGCCTTACATGTATTCCTGTACGCGTTCCGCAAAATCACCTAACCTAACCTAACCTTGCCTAACCTAACCTAACCTAACATAACCATTGTAACTTTGCATCCCGATGACGCATTTTGAAGCTGTTTACAGCTAAATTGATTTTAAATAGGCTACCCCTTATTATCCATTTTATAATTTTGACAAAAACTTGAAAAAAAATTCCTTTTGGGACTGAGAAAATTATTCTAAATTTTCAACTCTTAATTAATTTTTATGTCGAAATTCCTTCCAAAAATCATTTTTCTACTAGTTACAATAGTTACTTACCTGCCTTACATGTATTCCTGTACGCGATCCGCAAAATCACCTAACCTAACCTAACCTTGTCTAACCTTTTTTTTTTTTTTTTTTTTTCCGGGGTGGAAAATCCTCATGGATGTCCTCCGCCCTGGGGCGGGCGGAGGGGTCTGTCAGACTCTTACTGACTAAAAACCACCCCGGTGTCCCGACTCACACCTACGCCGGGGGTCGCGGGAACGTGAAAATCTTCCGCAACCCCCGACTGGTGCCGGCCCGCCGCTGCGGGCCTCCTCGGGTCAGGGGGGGGAGTGAGGTGTTTGACTCCCCCCATGACGTCTAAGAGGGGCGCGCGTGGAACACTACGCGCCGCCACCTCGGGTCCTGATGTTTGGGGGGCGACGGACGTCCCCGAGTCCGTCACCCCTGGACCCATTTAGGGGGGCTGGAAGAGGGCGTTATCCGCCCTCCGCCGACGCCCGGTGCGCCTGCTGCGGGCCGGGTGAGTGGACGAGATCTCCCTCTCCCTTTCCGCAGCCTCCTTCTGCGAGACGACCGTCTCGCAGTAGGAAACCACCGCGTCCCAGGACTCCTCGCTGTCGACCATCGACTCAACGACGGCCGGCAGCGAGAGGTCACTGCCTACTTCTGAGATGAGGGCACGGCGCGGCTCCTCCCAAGCGGCACACTCTGCCAGCGTATGCCGCGCCGTGTCCTCCCGGCAGTCGACGCAGTGGTGACACCGAGCGTCCGGCTCCCTGTTTATGCGACACAGATACTTCCCGAAACAACCATGCCCCGAGAGCACCTGCGTCACCCGAAACGACAGGGAGCCGTGCCTCCTCCCGAGCCAACGCTCGAGCACCGGCCGGACCGCCTCGATGATGTCGAGGCCGGCGGTAGGGCGTGAAAGCCTGTCCCGCCATTCCGCCAACCTTGTCTAACCTAACCTAACCTTTTTTTTTTTTTTTTTTTTTTTTCCGGGGTGGAAAATCCTCATGGATGTCCTCCGCCCTGGGGCGGGCGGAGGGGTCTGTCAGACTCTTACTGACTAAAAACCACCCCGGTGTTCCGACTCACACCTACGCCGGGGGTCGCGGGAACGTGAAAATCTTCCGCAACCCCCGACTGGTGCCGGCCCGCCGCTGCGGGCCTCCTCAGGTCAGGGAGGGGAGTGAGGTGTTTGACTCCCCCCGTGACGTCTAAGAGGGGCGCGCGTGGAACACAACGCGCCGCCACCTCGGGTCCTGATGTTTGGGGGGCGACGGACGTCCCCGAGTCCGTCACCCCTGGACCCATTTAGGGGGGCTGGAAGAGGGCGTTATCCGCCCTCCGCCGACGCCCGGTGCGCCTGCTGCGGGCCGGGTGAGTGGACGAGATCTCCCTCTCCCTTTCCGCAGCCTCCTTCTGCGAGACGACTGTCTCACAGTAGGAAACCACCGCGTCCCAGGACTCCTCGCTGTCGACCATCGACTCAACGACGGCTGGCAGCGAGAGGTCACTGCCTACTTCTGAGATGAGGGCACGGCGCGGCTCCTCCCAAGCGGCACACTCTGCCAGCGTATGCCGCGCCGTGTCCTCCCGGCAGTCGACGCAGTGGTGACACCGAGCGTCCGGCTCCCTGTTTATGCGACACAGGTACTTCCCGAAGCAACCATGCCCCGAGAGCACCTGCGTCACCCGAAACGACAGGGAGCCGTGCCTCCTCCCGAGCCAGCGCTCGAGCACCGGCCGGACCGCCTCGATGATGTCGAGGCCGGCGGTAGGGCGTGAAAGCCTTTCCCGCCATTCCGCCACCAGGACCTCGCGAAGCTGAGACCGATGCAGCTCTATGTGTCGCTGCATCGGTTGCTCACCCCGCGCCCTCGCTTCCTCGCGCCACCGATACGATGACGCGAGTACTTTCGCCTCGAGGTCCCAGGGCGGGGATCCGGCCAGTGCACAAGCCGCCTCGTAGGAGATCGTGCGATACCCCCTGATGACTCTGACGGCCATCGCTCTCTGCGGCTTCCGCAGGACTGCGATACTACCGGCCGTCAGGTCAGCCGCCCAGATCGGGGCCCCGTAAAGGGCCATCGATCGCACGATCCCCACGTAGAGCCGCCTACAAGCGGCGCTCGGGCCCCCCAGATTTGGAAGCAGCGTTGACAGCGCCCCAGCAGCGCCCAGCAACTTGGGCGCCAGCCGTCGGAAATGGGGCCCGAAGTCCCACCGGCTGTCGAGCACCAATCCCAGATACTTCATGGTGGACTCGACAGCGATCCGAGCCCCCCCGACTACGATGTGTGAGCCGGGTGGCGGCGCCCGCCGGGGGCCATGAAACACCATGGCCTCCGATTTGCTGAGGGCCACCTCCAGGCCTAGGCGACGTATGCGGCTCACCACCTGTGAGACCGCAGCCGTCGCCAACAACGCTGCCTCCCTGTGCGAGCTCCCCCGGGCAGTGACCAGCGTGTCATCCGCATAACACGTCAGGTCGACCCCCGGACTGAGCTCGCCCCTCAGCACCCAGTCGTACCCGATGTTCCACAGGAGCGGGCCTACAACCGAGCCCTGTGGAACACCGCACGACATGCGGCGCTGGTTTCCGCCATCACGTCCCATGTAGGTGACACACCTCTCCGACAAATAAGCCCCAACGATGTGGCGGAGGTAGGGAGGCACCCCATGGTACCGCAGTGCCTCCCGAATACAACTCCAGGGCAGGGTGTTGAAGGCGTTGGAGATGTCCAAAGACACCGCCAACATCACCCCGCCCCGGGACACCGCTTCCTCCGCCAGGACTCTAACCCGCGACACAGCGTGGATTGTGGAGCGCCCATGCCGAAACCCGAACTGGCTGTCATCCAGGTCCGGCCCCTCTCTGCACAAGTGGCCGACGAGGCGGGCTGCGATTATCCGCTCAAACAGCTTGCCCACCTCGTCTAGCAGCACTATGGGCCGGTACGCGGACGGCGAGTCCGCAGGGCGCCCCGCCTTCCTGAGCAGGACCAGACGACCAGATTTCCACAAAGTGGGAAACTGGCCCTGCTCCAGGCACGCTGTGTAGAGTCCTCTCAGTTGGGGCTCAAGTTCCTTCAGAGCGAGGGCTAACACGCAGCCGTGGATCCCGTCGGGCCCCGGAGCCACGTTCTTGGCCCGGAGCCGCATCACGGCTGCCCTCATCTCTGCCTGTGTCACCTCTGGGACGGTGATGGCGTTCTCCTCCTCTGTAGACTCTGCGGCTGTGGGCAAAGCCATCGGCGGCGGAGTATGTTCCGCTCTTGCCGGGAAGAGGGCTGCAACTACCTCTTCCAGCAGCTCAGGTTGGAGACTCTCCGTAAGTGGGGGCGCCGCGGCTCGAAGTTTCCCTCGGACCGCGCGATAAGGGCGCCCCCACGGATCCCCGTCTAGAGTCTCCAACATCTCCTCCCTGGCTCGCGTCCTCGACTCGCCAATGGCCAGCCACAGAGTCTCCTTAGCCGCGCGGTACACCTCATACAGCGCGGCCTCTTCGTCAGGGACCCGACGACGTCTCCTCCTGTATCGGGTGTACTGGCGTCTGACCGCCACACACGCGACGCGCAGCTGTGCGATCTCGGCGGTCCACCAGTACACCTGGCGCCTTGCGGACTGTGCGTGGACCCGGGGCATGGACGCGTCGCAAATTTGCGTCATCGCCCCGCGGAACCACAGCGCCTCCTGCTCGACGTCGACGAGTCCGTTCGTTGCCGACTCCCGGCCCCAGGCTTGAACAATAGCGGCCTCCTCGAGAAGCTCCCTGTCGATGTGCTTGCGCGCCCAGCGCGGACCGTCCATTCGCGGGGCCGGTGCACCGCGGCCGCCGATGGTATGGGCGGAGACGTCGAAGCGGATGTATCGGTGATCCGACAACGTCTCCACCTCCACGGCGACACGCCAGTCGCGGACACGGCTCGCGACAGCGGGGCTAGCGAACGAGACGTCCACTATAGACCCGCCCCGCTGCCGCACGCACGTGTGGACCGAGCCCCGATTTAGGACGGTCAAGCCAGTCGTGACCGCCCACTCCTCCAGCACCGCGCCCCTAGCATCGGTCACAGGGGATCCCCACGCCGCAGACTTGGCGTTGAGATCCCCCAGCAACAGCACCGGGCGAGGGTGGAATCGGCCCACGACGGCACCCAACTCGACAAGGAACCTCTCGAAGTCGGCGAGACTCTTGTTGGGCGAAAAATACGCCCCAACCGTGCCAATGCCGTCCGCGAGGGCGGCCACCCAGCCGTGACCTCGGGACGGGTTGACAAGAGCCCCGCCAATGATGGCCACCAAACCGTCCAAGTCTCCCATCCAGTTATCCCTAGGGGGGACAAAATACGGTTCGGCGACCACAGCCACGTGGATAGACCACTCCGCCATGCTCTGGAGCAATAGATCCTGAGCTCTGGCGGCGTGGTTGATATTCGCCTGGAGGAAATGGAATTGTGCCATCACTGACATTCCATTTCCTCAGCATGTCCTTCCCTGGGTCGGGAGTCAGCCACTTGATAGGCGGTCTGTGGGAGAGGCGCACGTCCTCCGACAGCCCCGGTCCTTCTGCCAACTTTTCGTGGTGCCTTGCAGGCTTTGCCACCAAGTCTGTGCTCCGTAGGCTTTCCTGCAGCTGCGCAAAGACTGCAGTTTGGTGCCGCGGAGCACTGGGCCGCCTTGTGACCGGGTTGACTGCATCGATAGCAGAGGTCGCTGCGGTCTATTTCTGCAGTGCATTGTGCCCGGACATGCCCCTTTTCCAGGCAGCGGTAGCACTGCATGACCCTGGATGGCAGGAGTTTTACACTCGCTGACACCCACCCCACCAGCAACCGTCTGCCATCTGCGACCTTGTTCGCCGCCGCTACTGGACACCGCACCCAAACAGTGCCCAGTCCGGCCACGCTGCAGCGAATTTCGCCCGCCTGCACGCTCTCGGGCGGACACCCGCCGTTTCGGGCAATGGCCGCCACTACTTCCTCCGTGGTCGCAGAGTCGTCCAGCCCATCTATGCGCAATTCAGATGTTTTAGTGGGCCTGGAAACCCGGGCGTCCTCGGGTTTGAGGACTTCTCGAAGTTTGGCGGCCAAAACGTCCGCCCTCTTCTGTCTTCCTTCACCCGATACCTCAAACACTTTGGCACCCGTGGCTGCCGTTTTAAAAACAAAGCCAGCTGGCGTGGCAAATTCGCTGAAGTTCAGCTTCTCCTTGATCTGGGCCAGGACTGACTTATAGGTCACATCCCTCTTTGAGGCTTCGGGCTGCAGTGTAATGACGACAGCCTCGAAGCGTGGGGCCCTGACCTTGTGTGGCCTTGTGCTTTTTGGAGCTGGGTCCTTGGGGGGTACCGGCACCGTCACCTTCACCGTCGCCTTCTTCTTGCGGCCCCTTTTAACGACGGTCGTCCAGGCCTCTTGGGTGGAAGGCGCGGCCGCCGGGGACACGGTTGAGTGGGTAGGGGGCGCGAACGCACCCGCTGTGGTCTTCTTTGGCCCCTCCGTGGGCTTTTTGACTCCCTGTGCAGGTTTCTTCTTTGCCTCCTGTACGGGTTTCGTCCTAGCGGACTCCTCCTTCCTCCGCGCATCCCCCGCAAGCGGTGGCCGGAGGATTTCGGCCGGGGGGAGTCGAGACTCCATGGCATCTAATCGGGCGTTAACCATGCCCCCACACTGCAGCATGCAAATCCTTGCCACCCTTTCGATATCGTGGTCGGACAGAGCAAGTGCAGGTGCAGGAGCCGTCGAAGGCGTGCCAGGAGGGGGACCGGTGGCCGCGGGAGCTGCCTGTCGCTGCCAGTCACTTCTCTGAGCGGCAAACTCCCGCTTGAGGTCCTCCAGCTCGGATCGGAGGCGGCTGTTCTCCTCCCACAACTTTGCCGTCTCCTCCGATGTCGTGCGATTAAGGAGGACTCCAACCGCCTCTTTAATTTCGTCTGCCGCCTCTTTTAGGGCTCGCGTGAACGTGCCCTTCAAGTTGCCAGACTTTGTGGCAACCTTCAAGACCACGTCCACGCTGTCCATTACTTGGCGGCTTAAGGCCGCCGCCGACAGATCCTCAGCAGCGGTCGAGCGAGCAGACCGCCGCTCTCTGGCCTGACTGGCCATTTCCGCCACCTCGTCTAGAGCTACTGCCCGTCTCTCCTCTCTTCTAGCGGAGTTGATGTCCCGCTTAGTGCTGACCAAAGAGATGGGGCTTTGGATAGAACTGCCCTCCACTTGCTCGGTCCCCGGGTCGCTTCCTCCGCTGGGCGCTGGCGTGTCGGGGCGCTTGAGGAAGCGCCCCTGAGTGACACGCAATGTTGAAGGAGCTGGCGCTCCACCAATTGCGCGACCTCGCCCTCTTCTGCCTGTCGGCACTTTGGGGGCCGTCAGATTCTCCTCGCTAGAAGAGAGGCCTGTCAACCCTGCACCTTCTCTCTCTTTATGTGAGCGTTTCCTCAAAAATTTGGAGGCACGCCCACTCGTCTCCTCTTCTATCTGCGAGCGCTTTGAGCTTACGCTCGCCACGCTCATTCTATCAGATGCGGTGTCAGACTCTGACACCGCACCCACACCTATCGGCAATTTATTTATTGGTTTGTTTTTGTTTTCATTCATATCTTAATCCCACGAGTTGATATAGGTAAAGAATGTCCACCGGGCAGAGCCTAGGTACCCGGTAAGCCTATATACTGTAGAGTGCGGCAGGTATCTACAGGGGAAGCGCTAGCGACTGGTCCCCCACCAGCCACTCATCCTCTCGCCGCGCCTCAAAACTTAGGATTAGGTGGTTTTTTATCTTAGAGGTAGCCTTCCTCTGGGCCAGGCAATTAAGCCAAGCCCCCGGCGGCGGCATTAAACATGCCTCCGTTCGCTGTCCGGCCAACCCGACTCAGCGAACCCGCCGAAAGTTCTCTCGTTGAAGACAACTCCTCAACGAGAGAATCACGCGCCGCTATGGTGCGCCTGCACCACAGCGGCATGGTCACATCAATTGTCGATCGACTATCGTCGATCGATCACGAGCGACCCCTTCCCGGTATCTCTCTTAGTCTGGTCTCTCACTTGGGCCTTTCCGGCATGAGTAACTCTACCGGCAGAGCCCCAAGATCATTGAGACGCGCAAGCCCCACCACAACGACAACGTGGAGACACCCTCGGTGGGGAACCTAACCTAACCTAACCTAACCTAACAATTGTAACTTTGCATCCCGATGACGCATTTTGAAGCTGTTTACAGCTAAATTGATTTTAAATAGGCAACCCCTTATTATCCATTTCATAATTTTGACAAAAACTTGAAAAAAAATTCCTTTTGGGACTGAGAAAATTATTCTAAATTTTCAACTCTTAATTAATTTTGATGTCGAAATTCCTTCCAAAAATCATTTTTCTACTAGTTACAATAGTTACTTACCTGCCTTACATGTATTCCTGTACGCGATCCGCAAAATCACCTAACCTAACCTAACCTTGCCTAACCTAACCTAACATAACCATTGTAACTTTGCATCCCGATGACGCATTTTGAAGCTGTTTACAGCTTAATTGATTTTAAATAAGCTACCCCCTATTATCCAACTAATAATTTTGACAAAAAACTTGAAAAATTTTTCCTTTTGGGACTGAGAAAATTATTCTAAATTTTCAACTCTTAATTAATTTTTATGTCGAAATTCCTTCCAAAATTCATTTTTCTACTAGTTACAATAGTTACTTACCTGCCTTACATGTATTCCTGTACGCGTTCCGCAAAATCACCTAACCTAACCTAACCTTGCCTAACCTAACCTAACCTAACCTAACAATTGTAACTTTGCATCCCGATGACGCATTTTGAAGCTGTTTACAGCTAAATTGATTTTAAATAGGCTACCCCTTATTATCCATTTCATAATTTTGACAAAAACTTGAAAAAAAATTCCTTTTGGGACTGAGAAAATTATTCTAAATTTTCAACTCTTAATTAATTTTGATGTCGAAATTCCTTCCAAAAATCATTTTTCTACTAGTTACAATAGTTACTTACCTGCCTTACATATATTCCTGTACACGATCCGCAAAATCACCTAACCTAACCTAACCTTGCCTAACCTAACCTAACATAACCATTGTAACTTTGCATCCCGATGACGCATTTTGAAGCTGTTTACAGCTAAATTGATTTTAAATAGGCTACCCCCTATTATCCAACTAATAATTTTGAGAAAAAACTTGAAGAAAAATTCCTTTTGGGACTGAGAAAATTATTCTAAATTTTCAACTCTTAATTAATTTTTATGTCGAAATTCCTTCCAAAAATCATTTTTCTACTAGTTACAATAGTTACTTACCTGCCTTACATGTATTCCTGTACGCGATCCGCAAAATCACCTAACCTAACCTAACCTTGTCTAACCTAACCTAACCTAACAATTGTAACTTTGCATCCCGATGACGCATTTTGAAGCTGTTTACAGCTTAATTGATTTTAAATAGGCTACCCCCTATTATCCAACTAATAATTTTGACAAAAAACTTGAAAAATTTTTCCTTTTGGGACTGAGAAAATTCTTCTAAATTTTCAACTCTTAATTAATTTTTATGTCGAAATTCCTTCCAAAATTCATTTTTCTACTAGTTACATTAGTTACTTACCTGCCTTACATGTATTCCTGTACGCGTTCCGCAAAATCACCTAACCTAACCTAACCTTGCCTAACCTAACCTAACATAACCATTGTAACTTTGCATCCCGATGACGCATTTTGAAGCTGTTTACAGCTAAATTGATTTTAAATAGGCTACCCCTTATTATCCATTTTATAATTTTGACAAAAACTTGAAAAAAAATTCCTTTTGGGACTGAGAAAATTATTCTAAATTTTCAACTCTTAATTAATTTTTATGTCGAAATTCCTTCCAAAAATCATTTTTCTACTAGTTACAATAGTTACTTACCTGCCTTACATGTATTCCTGTACGCGATCCGCAAAATCACCTAACCTAACCTAACCTTGTCTAACCTTTTTTTTTTTTTTTTTTTTTTTTTTCCGGGGTGGAAAATCCTCATGGATGTCCTCCGCCCTGGGGCGGGCGGAGGGGTCTGTCAGACTCTTACTGACTAAAAACCACCCCGGTGTTCCGACTCACACCTACGCCGGGGGTCGCGGGAACGTGAAAATCTTCCGCAACCCCGGACTGGTGCCGGCCCGCCGCTGCGGGCCTCCTCAGGTCAGGGGGGGGGAGTGAGGTGTTTGACTCCCCCCGTGACGTCTAAGAGGGGCGCGCGTGGAACACTACGCGCCGCCACCTCGGGTCCTGATGTTTGGGGGGCGACGGAGGTCCCCGAGTCCGTCACCCCTGGACCCATTTAGGGGGGCTGGAAGAGGGCGTTATCCGCCCTCCGCCGACGCCCGGTGCGCCTGCTGCGGGCCGGGTGAGTGGACGAGATCTCCCTCTCCCTTTCCGCAGCCTCCTTCTGCGAGACGACTGTCTCACAGTAGGAACCTTGTCTAACCTAACCTAACCTAACCTAACCTAACAATTGTAACTTTGCATCCCGATGACGCATTTTGAAGCTGTTTACAGCTAAATTGATTTTAAATAGGCAACCCCTTATTATCCATTTCATAATTTTGACAAACACTTGAAAAAAAATTCCTTTTGGGACTGAGAAAATTATTCTAAATTTTCAACTCTTAATTAATTTTTATGTCGAAATTCCTTCCAAAATTCATTTTACTACTAGTTACAATAGTTACTTACCTGCCTTACATGTATTCCTGTACGCGTTCCGCAAAATCACCTAACCTAACCTAACCTTGCCTAACCTAACCTAACCTAACATAACCATTGTAACTTTGCATCCCGATGACGCATTTTGAAGCTGTTTACAGCTAAATTGATTTTAAATAGGCTACCCCTTATTATCCATTTTATAATTTTGACAAAAACTTGAAAAAAAATTCCTTTTGGGACTGAGAAAATTATTCTAAATTTTCAACTCTTAATTAATTTTTATGTTGAAATTCCTTCCAAAAATCATTTTTCTACTAGTTACAATAGTTACTTACCTGCCTTACATGTATTCCTGTACGCGTTCCGCAAAATCACCTAACCTAACCTAACCTTGCCTAACCTAACCTAACCTAACATAACCATTGTAACTTTGCATCCCGATGACGCATTTTGAAGCTGTTTACAGCTAAATTGATTTTAAATAGGCTACCCCTTATTATCCATTTTATAATTTTGACAAAAACTTGAAAAAAAATTCCTTTTGGGACTGAGAAAATTATTCTAAATTTTCAACTCTTAATTAATTTTTATGTTGAAATTCCTTCCAAAAATCATTTTTCTACTAGTTACAATAGTTACTTACCTGCCTTACATGTATTCCTGTACGCGTTCCGCAAAATCAGCTAACCTAACCTAACCTTGCCTAACCTAACATAACCTAACAATTGTAACTTTGCATCCCGATGACGCATTTTGAAGCTGTTTACAGCTAAATTGATTTTAAATAGGCTACCCCCTATTATCCAACTAATAATTTTGACAAAAAACTTGAAAAATTTTTCCTTTTGGGACTGAGAAAATTCTTCTAAATTTTCAACTCTTAATTAATTTTTATGTCGAAATTCCTTCCGAAATTCATTTTTCTACTAGTTGCAATAGTTACCTGCCTTACATGTATTCCTGTACGCGTTCCGCAAAATCACCTAACCTAACCTAACCTTGCCTAACCTAACCTAACCTAACCTAACATAACCATTGTAACTTTGCATCCCGATGACGCATTTTGAAGCTGTTTACAGCTAAATTGATTTTAAATAGGCTACCCCTTATTATCCATTTTATAATTTTGACAAAAACTTGAAAAAAAATTCCTTTTGGGACTGAGAAAATTATTCTAAATTTTCAACTCTTAATTAATTTTTATGTCGAAATTCCTTCCAAAAATCATTTTTCTACTAGTTACAATAGTTACTTACCTGCCTTACATGTATTCCTGTACGCGATCCGCAAAATCACCTAACCTAACCTAACCTTGTCTAACCTAACCTAACCTAACCTAACCTAACAATTGTAACTTTGCATCCCGATGACGCAGTTTGAAGCTGTTTACAGCTTAATTGATTTTAAATAGGCTACCCCCTATTATCCAACTAATAATTTTGACAAAAAACTTGAAAAATTTTTCCTTTTGGGACTGAGAAAATTCTTCTAAATTTTCAACTCTTAATTAATTTTTATGTCGAAATTCCTTCCAAAATTCATTTTTCTACTAGTTACATTAGTTACTTACCTGCCTTACATGTATTCCTGTACGCGTTCCGCAAAATCACCTAACCTAACCTAACCTTGCCTAACCTAACCTAACCTAACATAACCATTGTAACTTTGCATCCCGATGACGCATTTTGAAGCTGTTTACAGCTAAATTGATTTTAAATAGGCTACCCCTTATTATCCATTTTATAATTTTGACAAAAACTTGAAAAAAAATTCCTTTTGGGACTGAGAAAATTATTCTAAATTTTCAACTCTTAATTAATTTTTATGTCGAAATTCCTTCCAAAAATCATTTTTCTACTAGTTACAATAGTTACTTACCTGCCTTACATGTATTCCTGTACGCGATCCGCAAAATCACCTAACCTTTTTTTTTTTTTTTTTTTTAAAGCGGTGAAAAATGCCTAACGCATACCACACCGTCCGGGGAGACGGTTTGGTTATGTGGGGCTTGCACCCACTAAAAACACCACCGTGAGCCTACTGTCGCCTTAGTGGATGAGCCGCGAGAACTGCTATGCATGACATTCGCGACCCATCCAGCGCAGCCCGCCTCCGGGCACCAAACTCCTTTGGCGATGTCCGGGCTCACCTGGGACACCGCCACCACTCATGAGGGCCGTGCAATGCGACGACGATAGACTCCCCGATCTATCGCCCGCTGGCACCTCCTAGGGCGGCATCAGATCGCCGTGGCGCCTCCTCCGCCGCCCTGTTCTCCTGCCACGAATCGCGTCAGCGAGGGAGTCTTCCTCCCTGACGCGCTCCGCCGCCTCCTTCTGCGAGATGACATCCTCGCAGAAGGACGCCACCGCCTCCCATGCCCCCCTGCTGTCGGCCATGGCTTTGGCTACGGCCGGCAAGGACAAGTCCGCCCCGATTGTTCCTGCGAGAGCACGGCGCTGCACCACCCAGGCAGGACAATGCTCGAGGGTGTGAAGCGCCGTGTCCTCGCTGCAGCCGCACTGGTGACACACGGGAATCGCCTCCCGTCTAGCTACCTTGTGCAGGTATTTGCCAAAGCAGCCATGCCCCGACAACACCTGCACCAGACGGAAGGACAACGTCCCGTGTCGCCTCCGTATCCACTCTTCCAGGATCGGCTGGATGTCCCCCACGGTCCAGTGACAAAATCACCCGCAAAATCACCTAACCTAACCTAACCTTGTCTAACCTAACCTAACCTAACCTAACCTAACAATTGTAACTTTGCATCCCGATGACGCATTTTGAAGCTGTTTACAGCTAAATTGATTTTAAATAGGCAACCCCTTATTATCCATTTCATAATTTTGACAAACACTTGAAAAAAAATTCCTTTTGGGACTGAGAAAATTATTCTAAATTTTCAACTCTTAATTAATTTTTATGTCGAAATTCCTTCCAAAATTCATTTTACTACTAGTTACAATAGTTACTTACCTGCCTTACATGTATTCCTGTACGCGTTCCGCAAAATCACCTAACCTAACCTAACCTTGCCTAACCTAACCTAACCTAACCTAACATAACCATTGTAACTTTGCATCCCGATGACGCATTTTGAAGCTGTTTACAGCTTAATTGATTTTAAATAGGCTACCCCCTATTATCCAACTAATAATTTTGACAAAAAACTTGAAAAATTTTTCCTTTTGGGACTGAGAAAATTCTTCTAAATTTTCAACTCTTAATTAATTTTTATGTCGAAATTCCTTCCAAAATTCATTTTTCTAGTAGTTACATTAGTTACTTACCTGCCTTACATGTATTCCTGTACGCGTTCCGCAAAATCACCTAACCTAACCTAACCTTGCCTAACCTAACCTAACCTAACATAACCATTGTAACTTTGCATCCCGATGACGCATTTTGAAGCTGTTTACAGCTAAATTGATTTTAAATAGGCTACCCCTTATTATCCATTTTATAATTTTGACAAAAACTTGAAAAAAAATTCCTTTTGGGACTGAGAAAATTATTCTAAATTTTCAACTCTTAATTAATTTTTATGTCGAAATTCCTTCCAAAAATCATTTTTCTACTAGTTACAATAGTTACTTACCTGCCTTACATGTATTCCTGTACGCGTTCCGCAAAATCAGCTAACCTAACCTAACCTTGCCTAACCTAACATAACCTAACAATTGTAACTTTGCATCCCGATGACGCATTTTGAAGCTGTTTACAGCTAAATTGATTTTAAATAGGCTACCCCCTATTATCCAACTAATAATTTTGACAAAAAACTTGAAAAATTTTTCCTTTTGGGACTGAGAAAATTCTTCTAAATTTTCAACTCTTAATTAATTTTTATGTCGAAATTCCTTCCGAAATTCATTTTTCTACTAGTTGCAATAGTTACCTGCCTTACATGTATTCCTGTACGCGTTCCGCAAAATCACCTAACCTAACCTAACCTTGCCTAACCTAACCTAACCTAACCTAACATAACCATTGTAACTTTGCATCCCGATGACGCATTTTGAAGCTGTTTACAGCTAAATTGATTTTAAATAGGCTACCCCTTATTATCCATTTTATAATTTTGACAAAAACTTGAAAAAAAATTCCTTTTGGGACTGAGAAAATTATTCTAAATTTTCAACTCTTAATTAATTTTTATGTCGAAATTCCTTCCAAAAATCATTTTTCTACTAGTTACAATAGTTACTTACCTGCCTTACATGTATTCCTGTACGCGATCCGCAAAATCACCTAACCTAACCTAACCTTGTCTAACGTTCGTGAGGAGGAAGATACGGGAGGGGACTATAAAGAAGTGGCAAGCGCGATACGAGTCCTCAAGTACAGGAGCGGTCACAAAAGTGTTCTTCCCAGACGTCCTAGCGGCGAAAAGGACACTCAGAGATGCAGTTCTCACACCGGTCCATGTACAAGTCCTAACGGGACACGGAGGATTCTCAGCGTATCTCCACCGTTTCCATCTGAAAGATAGCCCCTCGTGCGTCTGTGACCCGAGTTGCGAAGAAACAGTCTGGCACCTGCTCTTCGAGTGCCCAAGGTTCAGTCACGACAGAATGGAGCTGGAAGTAAAGATCGAAACCCAGCTAAGTCAGTCCACACTCCACACTATCATGGGGAGACCGGCCATCAGAAAACCATTCCTGGCATTCGCGAGCAAAGTTGCCATCATCGCAGCAGAAGCCAACAAAACGGACGCAACCTTGCGAAGTCAACACCGAAACCGACTACCACCTACGACAACACCAACAACCACAACAGTCACCGCACGGACAACAACATCAACACAAAGCACAACACGCACACCACTCATCATAACACAATTCACACACACAAACACCAACCAACGGCCAGTACCAGTGGCACCACCAGCGGTAGTAGCAGCAGCAGTACCAGAGGTCAGCCTACAACCAGCCCCTAGCATCATGCCCATCACCCAATTCCTGGCATGCGGAGGAGACGGAGTTCCAGGCATCAGGCTGCGAGGCGTTGCTCTCTTCATGAACAGGGAAGGAGAGAAGTTGGGCGTGAGCTTCTGCATAGGCTGGAGCCGACCTGCGGCCCGTATACCGATATCGCCAGGCCTTGCCGCCTTGATCAACGGAAGCACCACCAAAGCGAGCATAAAAGGCAGCAAGTATCGTGCATTGCCTCAAGTGGAAGTAGCCACTCACCGATGCCGTCTATTGCGACACAAAGGGAAGACGATCGCACTATTCGAGTGGGGAGAGGAGACTCCATTCGCTCAGGTAAGCTCACTGCTCCAAAAGATCAGGGAGGCAGGAGAAAACACGGCATTCACAGCACGCACCATCAGTGTTGACGCGATGATGATCGATGGGGAGAGAGGAGACGTCGCAGACCGCTTCGGTTGTATAAAAGCCTCAGAACATCACGAGGTAGTTGTTTATGAGGACAGAGGGGAAACTCTGAGTTTCCTCAAAGCCCCCAGACAACCAACAGCCAGCACGACGAGCCCCGCAACAAGCCCGACCACTCAAAGCGGTTCAGAGAGGGCCCAGCAGAAGGCAGCCGCCGAAAGAGCTGCAAAGGAGCAGAGCAAGACCACTAGCCCCGAGGACCGGGCCCGGTCGAGGAGTCGCCTGAAAGCTTTCGGCACTTTCCTCAGCGCACTGCTCCCAAGCACCAGTCACGCATCACCATCCCACAATCAAGAAACAGCAGTGGAAAGGTTCTTCAAAAAGAAGCCCAAAGAACCAGCAATGCAGAGGCCCACGCCAACAAGAGCCGACAAAGGGCAAGTCAGCCCGCCGACACTCGCAGTGAATGCGGGCACTACGGACCACGTGAAGAGCGCTTTCCTCGAGTACGTAGCAATCGTGAGAGCGACCAGAGAAGTCAATCTCATGAAATGCAGGAAGATCCTGCAGACCTTCCAAAGAGACACAGAAGGACTGCTAAGGGTACTACTCGAAGAAGCAGAGGCAGCAGTGTACGACAACGTCAGATCTCAAGTCATCAAAGGAGAAATGACGGGGTCGTACATGGCAGCCTACAGCGCGAAGAGCGGTTTTGTGGCCCTGAACGAGGAGGAAACGGAGCGCTCAGGCAAAATTAAATTCCAAACACCGAATGACGACCCGATAGTGGTTACCGCCAAATGTACCAAAATCATGCTGGACGATAAGATCCTCGAAATGGCACAGTCCGTCTTGACGACTTCAGACACCCCAGCATCGCAGGAAAGTTGGGCGGTACCCAACATCAGGTGGGTCAATGGAGTCCCGGGTTGCGGCAAGACAACCTGGGTGGTGAAGCACTTCGATGGGGAGAAGGACGTCGTAGCCACCACGACGACCGAAGCTGCCAAAGATCTCAGGGAGAAGCTTGCGCACCGCTTAGGAGACCGAGTAAAGACAAAGGTGCGCACTATGGCCTCAATTTTAGCAAACGGGTTCAAGAAGCAAGAGAAATGCTACCGTCTCACGGTAGACGAGGCTCTTATGAACCACTTTGGGGCCATAGTCATGGCAGTAAGGTTGTCTGGAGCAAGCGAAATTGTCCTCATCGGAGACGTAAACCAGCTTCCATTTTTGGACAGAGAGAACCTATTCGAGTTAAGGTATACCCGTCCGAACTTGGTGGCTGGCATCACCCAGGAGCTTCTTTGCACACACCGCAATCCGATGGATGTAGCGTTTGCACTGAACGAGATATACTCCGGTATATACTCCTCCAAGTCGTCGCCGTCGCGGGTCCACTCCCTGAGGGTGAAAGGTTACACAGGAGCGCAAATACCGAGGACTGCCCAGAATACCCTATTCCTGGTTCATACGCAAGAGGAGAAAGCCTCTCTAGTGAGCCAGGGATATGGGTCCGGCGAAGGGTCGCGCACGTTAACCATACACGAGGCTCAGGGTTTGACCTACGACAGCGTAATTATCATCAACACCAAGTCCAGGAGGCTCCAAATCCACGACAGCATCTCCCATGCGGTAGTGGCGGTGTCGAGACATACAGTCAGTTGCGTCTATTACTCCGACGACGCCGACGATGCCACGGCCCGCTTTGCAAAAAGGGCGATGGATGCGCCGACTAAAACGGTCGTCGAATACAACCTGAAGATGGCCATGCAGCATCGAGACACAGTCGTTATGGAAAACCTGCTCAGGCTAGCGAAGTCCCTGGTCTGCAGACCCCCTATTAACACCACCTAACAAGTCCCTATCCAAACTCCAATCCAAATGAAACCCCAATGTAACCCATAAAAAAAAAAAAAAAAAAAAAAAAAAAAAAAACTGTAAAACTAAGTGGCAGAGCCAGTCTGTCATACTCACGTAAATGCCCTGCCGATGGTGGCGCTGTACGTTCGGTCGTTCGGTTCCCTAAAATATGGTTGAGCTGCACGGCGCGGATGTGTACGTCAAGTCCGTGAACGGATGCTGTCGGTTAGGGCTGGTCAACTGGCACTGCCTTTTAGTTACTTATATCCTAACTTTTAATATAATACCATCATACCTGTAATATTAAACGAAAAAGCATGGAAAAAAAAAAAAAAAAAAAAAAAAAAAAAAAAAAAAAAAAAAAAAAAAAAAAAAAAAAAAACTAATGGACTCACGTAGTTTTTAAGATAGCAATAAGTGTCCGATGTAGGAGCACAGTAACAAAAAGAACGAAAAACTGTTAAACAAAACTATTATGTAACCCAAAGCACGGACCTCCATGTCTGTGGATTTATTTGTAAGGCAGGAGTGTGGTTTTAGCCGGTAAGAGTCCGGCACTGCCCAGACTGGTTTGTCTGTGAAGCAGCCTGGGCGTCCATGAGGATTTCCCACTCCTGCCAAAAAAAAAAAAAAAAAAAAAAAAACCTTGTCTAACCTAACCTAACCTAACCTAACCTAACAATTGTAACTTTGCATCCCGATGACGCATTTTGAAGCTGTTTACAGCTAAATTGATTTTAAATAGGCAACCCCTTATTATCCATTTCATAATTTTGACAAAAACTTGAAAAAAAATTCCTTTTGGGACTGAGAAAATTATTCTAAATTTTCAACTCTTAATTAATTTTGATGTCGAAATTCCTTCCAAAAATCATTTTTCTACTAGTTACAATAGTTACTTACCTGCCTTACATGTATTCCTGTACGCGATCCGCAAAATCACCTAACCTAACCTAACCTTGCCTAACCTAACCTTTTTTTTTTTTTTTTTTTTTTTTTTTTTTTTTTTTTTGTCGCTGAGAAATGCATTACGCATCCCCGCTCGTGGGGGACGAGTCTGGGGTATGTGGGACTCCTGTCGCTAACGACAGTATACCCACTAAAACTCAGCGGTGTTCCCACATCGCCGTAATGGGAGGGCCATGGGAAACCGGCTCAGCCTTTACATCCACAACCCTCCCGGCGCATGCCCGCCTAGCTGGCGGGCCCCGCACGCCCCCCAGGTTGGGGAGCTACGGGAATGGCCGGGAACACCTGGCCATTCCCGTCCGACACTGGTGGAGACCTGTGCAATACAGGCAAGGGTGCCCCCGCACCCATTGCCTGCTGGCCTCCACCTGGGAGGAGTCGGAGATGACTATCGTACTGACGTCTTCTTCGACCCCTCCTCCGCCTTCGGAGCGGCGCCGCGTCAGGATCGTCCTCCCTCGCGCGCTCCGCCGCCTCCTTCTGGGACATGACGTGTTCGCAGAAGGAGGCGACTGCCGCCCAGGACCTCTCATCCCTCAGCATGGCGTTAACCAAGCCGGGGAGCGAGAGGTCCGGTCCGATCACCGCGATGAGACTGCGGCGCAGCTCGGACCACGACGGGCACACCTCGAGGGTGTGCTGCGCCGTGTCCTCCGCCGCACCACAGTCAAGGCAAGACGGCGTCCTCTCCCGTCCGATTCGGTGCAGGTACGATCCGAAACAACCGTGTCCGGACAGCACCTGCACCAGACGGAAGGAGAGGAACCCATGCGACCGCTCGAGCCAGTCTCGCAGGACTGGCCCAATCGCGTCGAGGGTTCGGCGGCCGAAAGCTGCGGTGGCGAGGTCCCCCGTCCAATGGACGACGATGGCGTCTCTCGCCTCCCGCCGGACGGCCTCCCGCTCTTCCGGGGCTGAGCGTTGTCCTCTCGCCCTCCGCCCCGCCGTCCATTCATATACTCTGGCGAGCACCCACGCCTCGAGTTCCCAAGGAGGGGTGCCGGCCAGAGCACATGCTGCCCCAAAACTCACCGTGCGGTAAGCCCGCGCCGCTCGCTGGGCTATGGCCCTCTGAGGTGCCCGCAGGGCGGCGGCGTTCTCCCTCCTTTGGAGGCAGTCCTCCCAGATAGGAGCCCCGTAGAGGGCCATACTCCTCAAGATGCCGGCGTAAAGTTGCCGGCATCGCGCGCTGGGCCCCCCCAAGTTGGGAAGCAGCCAGGAGAGCGCGCCCGCGGTTTTCAGCAGGCGCGACGACAGCCCGCTAAAATGCGGACCGAAGCGCCACCTGCTGTCGAGTACAAGGCCCAGATATTTCATCTGGGCCTTCACCTCAATTCTGACGCCCTCCACGAAGATGTGGGCGTCAGGTGGTGGGGGGCGCTGCCGAGGGCCGTGAAAGAACACGGCCTCGGTCTTCTGCAGCGCCACCGTTAAACCTAGGCGGCGGATCCTCCCCGCGACCAAGGATCCGCCCGCCGAAGCCAAGTTGGCCGCCTCCCTGAAATTCCCCCCCCGGGCGGTGAGGAGAGTGTCATCCGCATAGCAGATGACACTCGTGCCTCGGAGGAGAGTTCCCCGCAGGAGCCAATCATAGCCGATGTTCCAGAGGAGAGGTCCTATAACTGACCCCTGTGGAACGCCGGCTTCAACGGCGTACCGCCGGACTTGGCCAGTCCTATTTACCAGGAGGATCGCCCGATCCTCCAAGTAGTTGGCCAGCAGCCTGCACATGTATCGAGGCACTCCGTGAAATCGGAGCGCCTCTAGGATGGTGGAGTGGGGAACGGAGTTGAAGGCGTTGGCTATGTCGAATGACACCGCCAACAGTCCGTCCCCCGCTTCCATCGCCTCCTTCACCTGGCCCCTGAGGCAGGCCAGTGCGTCCACCGTCGAACGCTCAGCCCGAAAACCGAACTGAGCGTCCGACAAGTCCGGCCCGATAGTGCGCAGATGGCACTTTAGGCGGGCAGCGATTATCCCCTCGAACATTTTGCCGACCTCATCGAGCAGAACGATGGGCCGGTATGCCGAGGGGGAGTCTGCTGGGCGGCCCTCCTTGCGAAGGAGGCACAGCTGCCCCTCCTTCCACGGTTTCGGGAACCTTCCAGACACAAGGCATGCGCTGAAAAGGTCCCGAAACCTCTCCTCCATTTGAGTGGCAGCGATTGCCACCACTCTTGCCGGAACACCGTCGGGGCCCGGAGCTGTCTTCTTGGCGCGGATATGGAGAATCGCCGCGCCAAGTTCCGACTCCGTGACAGGCGGGGCCTCCTCTTCTTCCTCAGCTGGCGGAGCTGTCTGCGGTGGATCCATCACTGGTGGGGTGAAGTTGTCCCTGCACGGGAACAGGGACTGAACCACCCCATCAAGAAATAACGGCTCCAGGGTCTCGGCCACCGGGGGACCAAACGGGCGCAGTTTGTTGCGCGCCGCCTTATATGGTCTCCCGTAGGGGTCGTTGTCGAGACCCTCCAGCATCTCAGCTCTCCCCGAGTCTCTCGCGGCGGCGATGGCTCGATCGAGGACCATTTTTGTCTCCACGTATACCTCATAGAGGTGGTCCCCCTCATAGAGGTGGCTAACATAACCATTGTAACTTTGCATCCCGATGACGCATTTTGAAGCTGTTTACAGCTTAATTGATTTTAAATAAGCTACCCCCTATTATCCAACTAATAATTTTGACAAAAAACTTGAAAAATTTTTCCTTTTGGGACTGAGAAAATTATTCTAAATTTTCAACTCTTAATTAATTTTTATGTCGAAATTCCTTCCAAAATTCATTTTTCTACTAGTTACAATAGTTACTTACCTGCCTTACATGTATTCCTGTACGCGTTCCGCAAAATCACCTAACCTAACCTAACCTTGCCTAACCTAACCTAACCTAACCTAACAATTGTAACTTTGCATCCCGATGACGCATTTTGAAGCTGTTTACAGCTAAATTGATTTTAAATAGGCTACCCCTTATTATCCATTTCATAATTTTGACAAAAACTTGAAAAAAAATTCCTTTTGGGACTGAGAAAATTATTCTAAATTTTCAACTCTTAATTAATTTTGATGTCGAAATTCCTTCCAAAAATCATTTTTCTACTAGTTACAATAGTTACTTACCTGCCTTACATATATTCCTGTACGCGATCCGCAAAATCACCTAACCTAACCTAACCTTGCCTAACCTAACCTAACATAACCATTGTAACTTTGCATCCCGATGACGCATTTTGAAGCTGTTTACAGCTAAATTGATTTTAAATAGGCTACCCCCTATTATCCAACTAATAATTTTGAGAAAAAACTTGAAGAAAAATTCCTTTTGGGACTGAGAAAATTATTCTAAATTTTCAACTCTTAATTAATTTTTATGTCGAAATTCCTTCCAAAAATCATTTTTCTACTAGTTACAATAGTTACTTACCTGCCTTACATGTATTCCTGTACGCGATCCGCAAAATCACCTAACCTAACCTAACCTTGTCTAACCTAACCTAACCTAACCTAACCTAACAATTGTAACTTTGCATCCCGATGACGCATTTTGAAGCTGTTTACAGCTTAATTGATTTTAAATAGGCTACCCCCTATTATCCAACTAATAATTTTGACAAAAAACTTGAAAAATTTTTCCTTTTGGGACTGAGAAAATTCTTCTAAATTTTCAACTCTTAATTAATTTTTATGTCGAAATTCCTTCCAAAATTCATTTTTCTACTAGTTACATTAGTTACTTACCTGCCTTACATGTATTCCTGTACGCGTTCCGCAAAATCACCTAACCTAACCTAACCTTGCCTAACCTAACCTAACATAACCATTGTAACTTTGCATCCCGATGACGCATTTTGAAGCTGTTTACAGCTAAATTGATTTTAAATAGGCTACCCCTTATTATCCATTTTATAATTTTGACAAAAACTTGAAAAAAAATTCCTTTTGGGACTGAGAAAATTATTCTAAATTTTCAACTCTTAATAAATTTTTATGTCGAAATTCCTTCCAAAAATCATTTTTCTACTAGTTACAATAGTTACTTACCTGCCTTACATGTATTCCTGTACGCGATCCGCAAAATCACCTAACCTAACCTAACCTTGTCTAACCTTTTTTTTTTTTTTTTTTTTTTTTCCGGGGTGGAAAATCCTCATGGATGTCCTCCGCCCTGGGGCGGGCGGAGGGGTCTGTCAGACTCTTACTGACTAAAAACCACCCCGGTGTTCCGACTCACACCTACGCCGGGGGTCGCGGGAACGTGAAAATCTTCCGCAACCCCGGACTGGTGCCGGCCCGCCGCTGCGGGCCTCCTCAGGTCAGGGGGGGGGAGTGAGGTGTTTGACTCCCCCCGTGACGTCTAAGAGGGGCGCGCGTGGAACACTACGCGCCGCCACCTCGGGTCCTGATGTTTGGGGGGCGACGGAGGTCCCCGAGTCCGTCACCCCTGGACCCATTTAGGGGGGCTGGAAGAGGGCGTTATCCGCCCTCCGCCGACGCCCGGTGCGCCTGCTGCGGGCCTTGTGAGTGGACGAGATCTCCCTCTCCCTTTCCGCAGCCTCCTTCTGCGAGACGACTGTCTCACAGTAGGAACCTTGTCTAACCTAACCTAACCTAACCTAACCTAACAATTGTAACTTTGCATCCCGATGACGCATTTTGAAGCTGTTTACAGCTAAATTGATTTTAAATAGGCAACCCCTTATTATCCATTTCATAATTTTGACAAACACTTGAAAAAAAATTCCTTTTGGGACTGAGAAAATTATTCTAAATTTTCAGCTCTTAATTAATTTTTATGTCGAAATTCCTTCCAAAATTCATTTTACTACTAGTTACAATAGTTACTTACCTGCCTTACATGTATTCCTGTACGCGTTCCGCAAAATCACCTAACCTAACCTAACCTTGCCTAACCTAACCTAACCTAACCTAACATAACCATTGTAACTTTGCATCCCGATGACGCATTTTGAAGCTGTTTACAGCTAAATTGATTTTAAATAGGCTACCCCTTATTATCCATTTTATAATTTTGACAAAAACTTGAAAAAAAATTCCTTTTGGGACTGAGAAAATTATTCTAAATTTTCAACTCTTAATTAATTTTTATGTTGAAATTCCTTCCAAAAATCATTTTTCTACTAGTTACAATAGTTACTTACCTGCCTTACATGTATTCCTGTACGCGTTCCGCAAAATCACCTAACCTAACCTAACCTTGCCTAACCTAACCTAACCTAACATAACCATTGTAACTTTGCATCCCGATGACGCATTTTGAAGCTGTTTACAGATAAATTGATTTTAAATAGGCTACCCCTTATTATCCATTTTATAATTTTGACAAAAACTTGAAAAAAAATTCCTTTTGGGACTGAGAAAATTATTCTAAATTTTCAACTCTTAATTAATTTTTATGTTGAAATTCCTTCCAAAAATCATTTTTCTACTAGTTACAATAGTTACTTACCTGCCTTACATGTATTCCTGTACGCGTTCCGCAAAATCAGCTAACCTAACCTAACCTTGCCTAACCTAACATAACCTAACAATTGTAACTTTGCATCCCGATGACGCATTTTGAAGCTGTTTACAGCTAAATTGATTTTAAATAGGCTACCCCTTATTATCCATTTTATAATTTTGACAAAAACTTGAAAAAAAATTCCTTTTGGGACTGAGAAAATTATTCTAAATTTTCAACTCTTAATTAATTTTTATGTCGAAATTCCTTCCAAAAATCATTTTTCTACTAGTTACAATAGTTACTTACCTGCCTTACATGTATTCCTGTACGCGATCCGCAAAATCACCTAACCTAACCTAACCTTGTCTAACCTTTTTTTTTTTTTTTTTTTTTTTTCCGGGGTGGAAAATCCTCATGGATGTCCTCCGCCCTGGGGCGGGCGGAGGGGTCTGTCAGACTCTTACTGACTAAAAACCACCCCGGTGTTCCGACTCACACCTACGCCGGGGGTCGCGGGAACGTGAAAATCTTCCGCAACCCCGGACTGGTGCCGGCCCGCCGCTGCGGGCCTCCTCAGGTCAGGGGGGGGGAGTGAGGTGTTTGACTCCCCCCGTGACGTCTAAGAGGGGCGCGCGTGGAACACTACGCGCCGCCACCTCGGGTCCTGATGTTTGGGGGGCGACGGAGGTCCCCGAGTCCGTCACCCCTGGACCCATTTAGGGGGGCTGGAAGAGGGCGTTATCCGCCCTCCGCCGACGCCCGGTGCGCCTGCTGCGGGCCTTGTGAGTGGACGAGATCTCCCTCTCCCTTTCCGCAGCCTCCTTCTGCGAGACGACTGTCTCACAGTAGGAACCTTGTCTAACCTAACCTAACCTAACCTAACCTAACAATTGTAACTTTGCATCCCGATGACGCATTTTGAAGCTGTTTACAGCTAAATTGATTTTAAATAGGCAACCCCTTATTATCCATTTCATAATTTTGACAAACACTTGAAAAAAAATTCCTTTTGGGACTGAGAAAATTATTCTAAATTTTCAACTCTTAATTAATTTTTATGTCGAAATTCCTTCCAAAATTCATTTTACTACTAGTTACAATAGTTACTTACCTGCCTTACATGTATTCCTGTACGCGTTCCGCAAAATCACCTAACCTAACCTAACCTTGCCTAACCTAACCTAACCTAACCTAACATAACCATTGTAACTTTGCATCCCGATGACGCATTTTGAAGCTGTTTACAGCTAAATTGATTTTAAATAGGCTACCCCTTATTATCCATTTTATAATTTTGACAAAAACTTGAAAAAAAATTCCTTTTGGGACTGAGAAAATTATTCTAAATTTTCAACTCTTAATTAATTTTTATGTTGAAATTCCTTCCAAAAATCATTTTTCTACTAGTTACAATAGTTACTTACCTGCCTTACATGTATTCCTGTACGCGTTCCGCAAAATCACCTAACCTAACCTAACCTTGCCTAACCTAACCTAACCTAACATAACCATTGTAACTTTGCATCCCGATGACGCATTTTGAAGCTGTTTACAGCTAAATTGATTTTAAATAGGCTACCCCTTATTATCCATTTTATAATTTTGACAAAAACTTGAAAAAAAATTCCTTTTGGGACTGAGAAAATTATTCTAAATTTTCAACTCTTAATTAATTTTTATGTTGAAATTCCTTCCAAAAATCATTTTTCTACTAGTTACAATAGTTACTTACCTGCCTTACATGTATTCCTGTACGCGTTCCGCAAAATCAGCTAACCTAACCTAACCTTGCCTAACCTAACATAACCTAACAATTGTAACTTTGCATCCCGATGACGCATTTTGAAGCTGTTTACAGCTAAATTGATTTTAAATAGGCTACCCCCTATTATCCAACTAATAATTTTGACAAAAAACTTGAAAAATTTTTCCTTTTGGGACTGAGAAAATTCTTCTAAATTTTCAACTCTTAATTAATTTTTATGTCGAAATTCCTTCCGAAATTCATTTTTCTACTAGTTGCAATAGTTACCTGCCTTACATGTATTCCTGTACGCGTTCCGCAAAATCACCTAACCTAACCTAACCTTGCCTAACCTAACCTAACCTAACCTAACATAACCATTGTAACTTTGCATCCCGATGACGCATTTTGAAGCTGTTTACAGCTAAATTGATTTTAAATAGGCTACCCCTTATTATCCATTTTATAATTTTGACAAAAACTTGAAAAAAAATTCCTTTTGGGACTGAGAAAATTATTCTAAATTTTCAACTCTTAATTAATTTTTATGTCGAAATTCCTTCCAAAAATCATTTTTCTACTAGTTACAATAGTTACTTACCTGCCTTACATGTATTCCTGTACGCGATCCGCAAAATCACCTAACCTAACCTAACCTTGTCTAACCTTTTTTTTTTTTTTTTTTTTTTTTCCGGGGTGGAAAATCCTCATGGATGTCCTCCGCCCTGGGGCGGGCGGAGGGGTCTGTCAGACTCTTACTGACTAAAAACCACCCCGGTGTTCCGACTCACACCTACGCCGGGGGTCGCGGGAACGTGAAAATCTTCCGCAACCCCGGACTGGTGCCGGCCCGCCGCTGCGGGCCTCCTCAGGTCAGGGGGGGGGAGTGAGGTGTTTGACTCCCCCCGTGACGTCTAAGAGGGGCGCGCGTGGAACACTACGCGCCGCCACCTCGGGTCCTGATGTTTGGGGGGCGACGGAGGTCCCCGAGTCCGTCACCCCTGGACCCATTTAGGGGGGCTGGAAGAGGGCGTTATCCGCCCTCCGCCGACGCCCGGTGCGCCTGCTGCGGGCCTTGTGAGTGGACGAGATCTCCCTCTCCCTTTCCGCAGCCTCCTTCTGCGAGACGACTGTCTCACAGTAGGAACCTTGTCTAACCTAACCTAACCTAACCTAACCTAACAATTGTAACTTTGCATCCCGATGACGCATTTTGAAGCTGTTTACAGCTAAATTGATTTTAAATAGGCAACCCCTTATTATCCATTTCATAATTTTGACAAACACTTGAAAAAAAAATCCTTTTGGGACTGAGAAAATTATTCTAAATTTTCAACTCTTAATTAATTTTTATGTCGAAATTCCTTCCAAAATTCATTTTACTACTAGTTACAATAGTTACTTACCTGCCTTACATGTATTCCTGTACGCGTTCCGCAAAATCACCTAACCTAACCTAACCTTGCCTAACCTAACCTAACCTAACCTAACATAACCATTGTAACTTTGCATCCCGATGACGCATTTTGAAGCTGTTTACAGCTAAATTGATTTTAAATAGGCTACCCCTTATTATCCATTTTATAATTTTGACAAAAACTTGAAAAAAAATTCCTTTTGGGACTGAGAAAATTATTCTAAATTTTCAACTCTTAATTAATTTTTATGTTGAAATTCCTTCCAAAAATCATTTTTCTACTAGTTACAATAGTTACTTACCTGCCTTACATGTATTCCTGTACGCGTTCCGCAAAATCACCTAACCTAACCTAACCTTGCCTAACCTAACCTAACCTAACATAACCATTGTAACTTTGCATCCCGATGACGCATTTTGAAGCTGTTTACAGCTAAATTGATTTTAAATAGGCTACCCCTTATTATCCATTTTATAATTTTGACAAAAACTTGAAAAAAAATTCCTTTTGGGACTGAGAAAATTATTCTAAATTTTCAACTCTTAATTAATTTTTATGTTGAAATTCCTTCCAAAAATCATTTTTCTACTAGTTACAATAGTTACTTACCTGCCTTACATGTATTCCTGTACGCGTTCCGCAAAATCAGCTAACCTAACCTAACCTTGCCTAACCTAACATAACCTAACAATTGTAACTTTGCATCCCGATGACGCATTTTGAAGCTGTTTACAGCTAAATTGATTTTAAATAGGCTACCCCCTATTATCCAACTAATAATTTTGACAAAAAACTTGAAAAATTTTTCCTTTTGGGACTGAGAAAATTCTTCTAAATTTTCAACTCTTAATTAATTTTTATGTCGAAATTCCTTCCGAAATTCATTTTTCTACTAGTTGCAATAGTTACCTGCCTTACATGTATTCCTGTACGCGTTCCGCAAAATCACCTAACCTAACCTAACCTTGCCTAACCTAACCTAACCTAACCTAACATAACCATTGTAACTTTGCATCCCGATGACGCATTTTGAAGCTGTTTACAGCTAAATTGATTTTAAATAGGCTACCCCTTATTATCCATTTTATAATTTTGACAAAAACTTGAAAAAAAATTCCTTTTGGGACTGAGAAAATTATTCTAAATTTTCAACTCTTAATTAATTTTTATGTCGAAATTCCTTCCAAAAATCATTTTTCTACTAGTTACAATAGTTACTTACCTGCCTTACATGTATTCCTGTACGCGATCCGCAAAATCACCTAACCTAACCTAACCTTGTCTAACCTAACCTAACCTAACCTAACCTAACAATTGTAACTTTGCATCCCGATGACGCAGTTTGAAGCTGTTTACAGCTTAATTGATTTTAAATAGGCTACCCCCTATTATCCAACTAATAATTTTGACAAAAAACTTGAAAAATTTTTCCTTTTGGGACTGAGAAAATTCTTCTAAATTTTCAACTCTTAATTAATTTTTATGTCGAAATTCCTTCCAAAATTCATTTTTCTACTAGTTACATTAGTTACTTACCTGCCTTACATGTATTCCTGTACGCGTTCCGCAAAATCACCTAACCTAACCTAACCTTGCCTAACCTAACCTAACCTAACATAACCATTGTAACTTTGCATCCCGATGACGCATTTTGAAGCTGTTTACAGCTAAATTGATTTTAAATAGGCTACCCCTTATTATCCATTTTATAATTTTGACAAAAACTTGAAAAAAAATTCCTTTTGGGACTGAGAAAATTATTCTAAATTTTCAACTCTTAATTAATTTTTATGTCGAAATTCCTTCCAAAAATCATTTTTCTACTAGTTACAATAGTTACTTACCTGCCTTACATGTATTCCTGTACGCGATCCGCAAAATCACCTAACCTTTTTTTTTTTTTTTTTTTTAAAGCGGTGAAAAATGCCTAACGCATACCACACCGTCCGGGGAGACGGTTTGGTTATGTGGGGCTTGCACCCACTAAAAACACCGCCGTGAGCCTACTGTCGCCTTAGTGGATGAGCCGCGAGAACTGCTATGCATGACATTCGCGACCCATCCAGCGCAGCCCGCCTCCGGGCACCAAACTCCTTTGGCGATGTCCGGGCTCACCTGGGACACCGCCACCACTCATGAGGGCCGTGCAATGCGACGACGATAGACTCCCCGATCTATTGCCCGCTGGCACCTCCTAGGGCGGCATCAGATCGCCGTGGCGCCTCCTCCGCCGCCCTGTTCTCCTGCCACGAATCGCGTCAGCGAGGGAGTCTTCCTCCCTGACGCGCTCCGCCGCCTCCTTCTGCGAGATGACATCCTCGCAGAAGGACGCCACCGCCTCCCATGCCCCCCTGCTGTCGGCCATGGCTTTGGCTACGGCCGGCAAGGACAAGTCCGCCCCGATTGTTCCTGCGAGAGCACGGCGCTGCACCACCCAGGCAGGACAATGCTCGAGGGTGTGAAGCGCCGTGTCCTCGCTGCAGCCGCACTGGTGACACACGGGAGTCGCCTCCCGTCTAGCTACCTTGTGCAGGTATTTGCCAAAGCAGCCATGCCCCGACAACACCTGCACCAGACGGAAGGACAACGTCCCGTGTCGCCTCCGTATCCACTCTTCCAGGATCGGCTGGATGTCCCCCACGGTCCAGTGACAAAATCACCCGCAAAATCACCTAACCTAACCTAACCTTGTCTAACCTAACCTAACCTAACCTAACCTAACAATTGTAACTTTGCATCCCGATGACGCATTTTGAAGCTGTTTACAGCTAAATTGATTTTAAATAGGCAACCCCTTATTATCCATTTCATAATTTTGACAAACACTTGAAAAAAAATTCCTTTTGGGACTGAGAAAATTATTCTAAATTTTCAACTCTTAATTAATTTTTATGTCGAAATTCCTTCCAAAATTCATTTTACTACTAGTTACAATAGTTACTTACCTGCCTTACATGTATTCCTGTACGCGTTCCGCAAAATCACCTAACCTAACCTAACCTTGCCTAACCTAACCTAACCTAACCTAACATAACCATTGTAACTTTGCATCCCGATGACGCATTTTGAAGCTGTTTACAGCTTAATTGATTTTAAATAGGCTACCCCCTATTATCCAACTAATAATTTTGACAAAAAACTTGAAAAATTTTTCCTTTTGGGACTGAGAAAATTCTTCTAAATTTTCAACTCTTAATTAATTTTTATGTCGAAATTCCTTCCAAAATTCATTTTTCTAGTAGTTACATTAGTTACTTACCTGCCTTACATGTATTCCTGTACGCGTTCCGCAAAATCACCTAACCTAACCTAACCTTGCCTAACCTAACCTAACCTAACATAACCATTGTAACTTTGCATCCCGATGACGCATTTTGAAGCTGTTTACAGCTAAATTGATTTTAAATAGGCTACCCCTTATTATCCATTTTATAATTTTGACAAAAACTTGAAAAAAAATTCCTTTTGGGACTGAGAAAATTATTCTAAATTTTCAACTCTTAATTAATTTTTATGTCGAAATTCCTTCCAAAAATCATTTTTCTACTAGTTACAATAGTTACTTACCTGCCTTACATGTATTCCTGTACGCGTTCCGCAAAATCAGCTAACCTAACCTAACCTTGCCTAACCTAACATAACCTAACAATTGTAACTTTGCATCCCGATGACGCATTTTGAAGCTGTTTACAGCTAAATTGATTTTAAATAGGCTACCCCCTATTATCCAACTAATAATTTTGACAAAAAACTTGAAAAATTTTTCCTTTTGGGACTGAGAAAATTCTTCTAAATTTTCAACTCTTAATTAATTTTTATGTCGAAATTCCTTCCGAAATTCATTTTTCTACTAGTTGCAATAGTTACCTGCCTTACATGTATTCCTGTACGCGTTCCGCAAAATCACCTAACCTAACCTAACCTTGCCTAACCTAACCTAACCTAACCTAACATAACCATTGTAACTTTGCATCCCGATGACGCATTTTGAAGCTGTTTACAGCTAAATTGATTTTAAATAGGCTACCCCTTATTATCCAACTAATAATTTTGACAAAAACTTGAAAAATTTTTCCTTTTGGGACTGAGAAAATTCTTCAAAATTTTCAACTCTTAATTAATTTTTATGTCGAAATTCCTTCCAAAATTCATTTTTCTACTAGTTACAATAGTTACTTACCTGCCTTACATGTATTCCTGTACGCGTTCCGCAAAATCACCTAACCTAACCTAACATAACCATTGTAACTTTGCATCCCGATGACGCATTTTGAAGCTGTTTACAGCTAAATTGATTTTAAATAGGCTACCCCCTATTATCCAACTAATAATTTTGACAAAAAACTTGAAAAATTTTTCCTTTTGGGACTGAGAAAATTCTTCTAAATTTTCAACTCTTAATTAATTTTTATGTCGAAATTCCTTCCAAAATTCATTTTTCTACTAGTTACAATAGTTACTTACCTGCCTTACATGTATTCCTGTACGCGTTCCGCAAAATCACCTAACCTAACCTAACCTTGCCTAACCTAACCTAACATAACCATTGTAACTTTGCATCCCGATGACGCATTTTGAAGCTGTTTACAGCTAAATTGATTTTAAATAGGCTACCCCCTATTATCCAACTAATAATTTTGACAAAAAACTTGAAAAATTTTTCCTTTTGGGACTGAGAAAATTCTTCTAAATTTTCAACTCTTAACTAATTTTTATGTCGAAATTCCTTCCAAAAATCATTTTTCTACTAGTTACAATAGTTACTTAACTGCCTTACATGTATTCCTGTACGCGTTCCGCAAAATCACCTAACCAAACCTAACCTTGCCTAACCTAACCTAACATAACCATTGTAACTTTGCATCCCGATGACGCATTTTGCAGCTGTTTACAGCTTTATTGATTTTAAATAGGCTACCCCTTATTATCCATTTAATAATTTTGACAAAAACTTGAAAAAAATTTCCTTTTGGGACTGAGAAAATTATTCTAAATTTTCAACTCTTAAGTAATTTTCATGTCGAAATTCCTTCCAAAAATCATTTTTCTACTAGTTGCAATAGTTACTTACCTGCCTTACATGTATTCCTGTACGCGTTCCGCAAAATCACCTAACCTAACCTAACCTTGCCTAACCTAACCTAACCTAACCTAACCTAACATAACCATTGTAACTTTGCATCCCGATGACGCATTTTGAAGCTGTTTACAGCGAAATTGATTTTAAATAGGCTACCCTTTATTATACATTTAATAATTTTGACAAAAACTTGAAAAAAAATTTCTTTTGGGACTTAGAAAATTCTTCTAAATTTTCAACTCTTAATTAATTTTTATGTCGAAATTCCTTCCGAAATTCATTTTTCTACTAGTTGCAATAGTTACTTACCTGCCTTACATGTATTCCTGTACGCGTTCCGCAAAATCACCTAACCTAACCTAACCTTGCCTAACCTAACCTAACCTAACCTAACATAACCATTGTAACTGCATCCCGATGACGCATTTTGAAGCTGTTTACAGCGAAATTGATTTTAAATAGGCTACCCTTTATTATCCATTTAATAATTTTGACAAAAACTTGAAAAATTTTTCCTTTTTGGACTGAGAAAATTCTTCTAAATTTTCAACTCTTAATTAATTTTTATGTCGAAATTCCTTCCAAAATTCATTTTTCTACTAGTTACAATAGTTACTTACCTGCCTTACATGTATTCCTGTACGCGTTCCGCAAAATCACCTAACCTAACCTAACCTAACCTAACGGAAAATCATCAAACCCTTATAACTTTGCATCCCGATGACGCATTTTGAAGCTGTTTACAGCTAAATTGATTTTAAATAGGCTACCCCCTATTATCCAACTAATAATTTTGAGAAAAAACTTGAAAAATTTTTCCTTTTGGGACTGAGAAAATTATTCTAAATTTTCAACTCTTAATTAATTTTTATGTCGAAATTCCTTCCAAAATTCATTTTTCTACTAGTTACAATAGTTACTTACCTGCCTTACATGTATTCCTGTAAGCGTTCCGCAAAATCACCTAACCTAACCTAACCTTGTCTAACCTAACCTAACCTAACAATTGTAACTTTGCATCCCGATGACGCATTTTGAAGCTGTTTACAGCTTAATTGATTTTAAATAGGCTACCTTCTAGTATCTAACTAATAATTTTGACAAAAAACTTGAAAAAATTTTCCTTTTGGGACTGAGAAAATTCTTCTAAATTTTCAACTCTTAACTAATTTTTATGTCGAAATTCCTTCCAAAAATCATTTTTCTACTAGTTACAATAGTTACTTAACTGCCTTACATGTATTCCTGTACGCGTTCCGCAAAATCACCTAACCTAACCTAACCTTGCCTAACCTAACCTAACATAACCATTGTAACTTTGCATCCCGATGACGCATTTTGAAGCTGTTTACAGCTAAATTGATTTTAAATAGGCTACCTTCTAGTATCTAACTAATAATTTTGACAAAAAACTTGAAAAAATTTTCCTTTTGGGACTGAGAAAATTCTTCTAAATTTTCAACTCTTAACTAATTTTTATGTCGAAATTCCTTCCAAAAATCATTTTTCTACTAGTTACAATAGTTACTTAACTGCCTTACATGTATTCCTGTACGCGTTCCGCAAAATCACCTAACCTAACCTAACCTTGCCTAACCTAACCTAACATAACCATTGTAACTTTGCATCCCGATGACGCATTTTGAAGCTGTTTACAGCTAAATTGATTTTAAATAGGCTACCCCTTATTATCCATTAAATAATTTTGACAAAAACTTGAAAAAAAATTCCTTTTGGGACTGAGAAAATTATTCTAAATTTTCAACTCTTAATTAATTTTTATGTCGAAATTCCTTCCAAAATTCATTTTTCTACTAGTTACAATAGTTACTTACCTGCCTTACATGTATTCCTGTACGCGTTCCGCAAAATCACCTAACCTAACCTAACCTAACCTAACGGAAAATCATCAAACCCTTATAACTTTGCATCCCGGTGACGCAATTTGGAGCTGTTTTCAGCTATTTTGATTTTTAATAGGCTCCGCCCTACTATTTGACTAATAATTTTTAACAAAATCGGGAATAATTTTCCGTTCTGGGACTTAGAAAAATCTTCGAAATTTTTCAACCCTTAATTAATTTTGATGTCGAAATTCCTTCAAAAAATCATTTTTCTACTAGTTACAATAGTTACTTACCTGCCTTACATGTATTCCTGTACGCGTTCCGCAAAATCACCTAACCTAACCTAACCAAACCTAACGGAAAATCATCAAACCCTTATAACTTTGCATCCCGGTGACGCAATTTGGAGCTGTTTTCAGCTATTTTGATTTTTAATAGGCTCCGCCCTACTATTTGACTAATAATTTTTAACAAAATCGGGAATAATTTTCCGTTCTGGGACTTAGAAAAATCTTCGAAATTTTTCAACCCTTAATTAATTTTTATCTCGAAATTCCTTCAAAAAATCATTTTTCTACTAGTTACAATAGTAACTTACCTGCCTTACATGTATTCCTGTACGCGTTCCGCAAAATCACCTAACCTAAACTAACCTTGTCTAACCTAACCTAACCTAACCTAACCTAACAATTGTAACTTTGCATCCCGATGACGCATTTTGAAGCTGTTTACAGCTAAATTGATTTTAAATAGGCTACCCCCTATTATCCAACTAATAATTTTGACAAAAAACTTGAAAAATTTTTTCTTTTGGGACTGAGAAAATTCTTCTAAATTTTCAACTCTTAACTAATTTTTATGTCGAAATTCCTTCCAAAAATCATTTTTCTACTAGTTGCAATAGTTACTTACCTGCCTTACATGTATTCCTGTACGCGTTCCGCAAAATCACCTAACCTAACCTAACCTTGCCTAACCTAACCTAACATAACCATTGTAACTTTGCATCCCGATGACGCATTTTGAAGCTGTTTACAGCTAAATTGATTTTAAATAGGCTACCCCTTATTATCCATTTAATAATTTTGACAAAAACTTGAAAAAAATTCCTTTTGGGACTGAGAAAATTATTCTAAATTTTCAACTCTTAAGTAATTTTCATGTCGAAATTCCTTCCAAAAATCATTTTTCTACTAGTTACAATAGTTACTTACCTGCCTTACATGTATTCCTGTACGCGTTCCGCAAAATCAGCTAACCTAACCTAACCTTGCCTAACCTAACCTAACCTAACAATTGTAACTTTGCATCCCGATGACGCATTTTGAAGCTGTTTACAGCTAAATTGATTTTAAATAGGCTACCCCCTATTATCCAACTAATAATTTTGACAAAAACTTGAAAAATTTTTCCTTTTGGGACTGAGAAAATTCTTCTAAATTTTCAACTCTTAATTAATTTTTATGTCGAAATTCCTTCCAAAATTCATTTTTCTACTAGTTACAATAGTTACTTACCTGCCTTACATGTATTCCTGTACGCGTTCCGCAAAATCACCTAACCTAACCTAACATAACCATTGTAACTTTGCATCCCGATGACGCATTTTGAAGCTGTTTACAGCTAAATTGATTTTAAATAGGCTACCACCTATTATCCAACTAATAATTTTGACAAAAAACTTGAAAAATTTTTCCTTTTTGGACTGAGAAAATTCTTCTAAATTTTCAACTCTTAATTAATTTTTATGTCGAAATTCCTTCCAAAATTCATTTTTCTACTAGTTACAATAGTTACTTACCTGCCTTACATGTATTCCTGTACGCGTTCCGCAAAATCACCTAACCTAACCTAACCTAACCTAACGGAAAATCATCAAACCCTTATAACTTTGCATCCCGGTGACGCAATTTGGAGCTGTTTTCAGCTATTTTGATTTTTAATAGGCTCCGCCCTACTATTTGACTAATAATTTTTAACAAAATCGGGAATAATTTTCCGTTCTGGGACTTAGAAAAATCTTCGAAATTTTTCAACCCTTAATTAATTTTTATCTCGAAATTCCTTCAAAAAATCATTTTTCTACTAGTTACAATAGTAACTTACCTGCCTTACATGTATTCCTGTACGCGTTCCGCAAAATCACCTAACCTAACCTAACCTTGTCTAACCTAACCTAACCTAACCTAACAATTGTAACTTTGCATCCCGATGACGCATTTTGAAGCTGTTTCCAGCTAAATTGATTTTAAATAGGCTACCTTCTATTATCCAACTAATAATTTTGACAAAAAACTTGAAAAAATTTTCCTTTTGGGACTGAGAAAATTCTTCTAAATTTTCAACTCTTAACTAATTTTTATGTCGAAATTCCTTCCAAAAATCATTTTTCTACTAGTTGCAATAGTTACTTACCTGCCTTACATGTCGCACCTTCGGTAGAACAAGGGCACAATTGTCAAAAATTGCAAAAATGAGTTAAGTATACAGAAATGCCTTAAAAATGCTATTTGAACTGGAGGAACAAAGACAGTCATTTAATTCCTTTAAAAATCCGCTAGGCGAAAATAGTGACTTTGTCTTATTGGTGCCTTTTTACTGCTCTCTTGGCTGGACATAGTCTCATTGGTCAGTTGCGCCGTCGGCGGGGAGAGAGGCAGTCGTCACTTGGACCGCTAACGTCGTAAAGGTAAATATGCCCTTTTAATTTTTTGGTTTCTGGAGCGACAATGCCACATCTATTACACTTATGCCTAATTTATAATTTTAAAATTGGAAGGACAAAGTCGTTCAGACAGTTATGCCCTTGTCCGTTCAAGATTTGTTTTATTCCTTGGTCTTAAAAGTAAATGTGTTTTTGTCATTCCAATTGCAATGCTATTTTGCTAGACTTAATGACAATTACGTTTTTGTCATTCCAAATTGACTTGATTTAATATTAATGTTTGTTATTTAAGTTAATGAAATAAATTTGTATTATTTTTTAATACAAATTTTGTGATAAATTTTCTGTTTATTTATTAGTATTGGTATTTTTATGTATTTACGACTAGTAGGTATGCATTATTTGTGAATTGTGATATGAATAGTTTCTTTGTATGATTTAAATTTTAATAAAATTTTCAGAATTTAAAATGGGATCTCGTAGTAAAAAAATTTTAATGATGCTTAATGACGAAAATAATTTGCAAATCAAAGAAACTGACACAAATTCTAATAGATCTTGTCGCGAAGGAGATGTGGGCTCTAACAGAGCAGCAAATTCAATCGAAAACTCGTCAATGTGTAAGTATATTGTTGCTATTTCTTAATTCATATTGGTATGTTACTTAAGTTTTTTATATAAATATATATTTTTTTACAGCTAATAACATGGTTGAAACATGGATAGATATGAATATAAAAAACCAAGGATGGAAACAAGAATGTAAACAAGGATGTTGAAGGAAATACTTTTAAAATATTGGATACGAAAGCGATCAAATTTATGAAAGATTCAGAGATATACCAATTTAAGTGCAGCTACAAAACCGACGATTGGACAGCAGCGAGAATTCGAACAGGTCGTATCGGTAATAAAAAAAGTGTGAAAGATGTCACACTAAACCAGCTCTATAAGGAAAAGTTACCAATCCCTCACAGAAAAAAAGAAGACATTCGTCAATTGATATCCTCAAATATAGTTCCTAAGTTCTATGAACAATATTTTAACAACCTTTTTTAAGAAAAGGAGAGAGAGCTAGAACTGATTCGTTAGTAAGAAAAAAATAATTGTTATAAAGATATTTTTATATATTTTAATTAATATTTTTTGAAGTGTGATTCTAAAGAATTTCATTTGCATAACAGTGAATCTTGTTAAAAATAATGTCACTGTTATTTTTGTTATCTTCTATAATTCTATTTTCATTGTGATTCCAAAGAGACACAAACGTGAGATTATTGACGACTGATTAGTAAGACTATAATGATAGTTTAAGTATTATATTTCGTGAAAGTTACTACATTTTTTTTACTTTATAAGAAAATAAAAAGTTTATACGGAAAAACAAGGTATTTTTATTCGAAAATCATCCTAAATTAAAGCTCAAATTTAGTCCTAATTACAAAATAATATACATTTTGGTAGAACAAGGGCACAAATGTATCCCTTCCTTAAAATTAAAATTAATTGAAAAAAAACTAAAAGTTCTTAATTCTTGTTAACTATACGCCTAAAAAGGATATAGTATATAGTTTATATCATGCAAAGAAGAAAAACTTTCGAGCAATATTAACAGAGCAAGACCTCACTGAATGCAATAAATATCTTAAAATAGCTCTCCTGTAAAATAGCAAAAACTGCAATTATGCCCTTGTTCTACCGAAGGTGCGATGTATTCCTGTACGCGTTCCGCAAAATCACCTAACCTAACCTAACCTTGCCTAACCTAACCTAACCTAACCTAACCTAACCTAACAATTGTAACTTTGCATCCCGATGACGCATTTTGAAGCTGTTTCCAGCTAAATTGATTTTAAATAGGCTACCTTCAATTATCCGACTAATAATTTTGACAAAAAACTTGAAAAAATTTTCCTTTTGGGACTGAGAAAATTCTTCTAAATTTTCAACTCTTAATTAATTTTTATGTCAAAATTCCTTCCCAAATTAATTTTTCTACTAGATACAATAGTAACTTACCTGCCTTACATGTATTCCTGTACGCGTTCCGCAAAATCACCTAACCTAACCTAACCTTGCCTAACCTAACCTAACCTAACCTAACAGAACCATTGTAACTTTGCATCCCGATGACGCATTTTGAAGCTGTTTACAGCTAAATTGATTTTAAATAGGCTACCCCCTATTATCCAACTAATAATTTTGACAAAAAACTTGAAAAATTTTTCCTTTTGGGACTGAGAAAATTCTTCTAAATTTTCAACTCTTAATTAATTTTTATGTCGAAATTCCTTCCAAAATTCATTTTTCTACTAGTTACAATAGTTACTTACCTGCCTTACATGTATTCCTGTACGCGTTCCGCAAAATCACCTAACCTAACCTAACCTTGCCTAACCTAACCTAACATAACCATTGTAACTTTGCATCCCGATGACGCATTTTGAAGCTGTTTACAGCTTAATTGATTTTGAATAGGCTACCCCTTATTATCCATTTAATAATTTTGACAAAAACTTGAAAAAAATTCCTTTTGGGACTGAGAAAATTATTCTAAATTTTCAACTCTTAAGTAATTTTCATGTCGAAATTCCTTCCAAAAATCATTTTTCTACTAGTTACAATAGTTACTTACCTGCCTTACATGTATTCCTGTACGCGTTCCGCAAAATCAGCTAACCTAACCTAACCTTGCCTAACCTAACCTAACCTAACAATTGTAACTTTGCATCCCGATGACGCATTTTGAAGCTGTTTACAGCTAAATTGATTTTAAATAGGCTACCCCCTATTATCCAACTAATAATTTTGATAAAAACTTGAAAAATTTTTCCTTTTGGGACTGAGAAAATTCTTCTAAATTTTCAACTCTTAATTAATTTTTATGTCGAAATTCCTTCCAAAAATCATTTTTCTACTAGTTACAATAGTTACTTACCTGCCTTACATGTATTCCTGTACGCGTTCCGCAAAATCACCTAACCTAACCTAACATAACCATTGTAACTTTGCATCCCGATGACGCATTTTGAAGCTGTTTACAGCTAAATTGATTTTAAATAGGCTACCCCCTATTATCCAACTAATAATTTTGACAAAAAACTTGAAAAATTTTTCCTTTTTGGACTGAGAATATTCTTCTAAATTTTCAACTCTTAATTAATTTTTATGTCGAAATTCCTTCCAAAATTCATTTTTCTACTAGTTACAATTGTTACTTACCTGCCTTACATGTATTCCTGTACGCGTTCCGCAAAATCACCTAACCTAACCTAAAATAACCATTGTAACTTTGCATCCCGATGACGCATTTTGAAGCTGTTTACAGCTAAATTGATTTTAAATAGGCTACCCCCTATTATCCAACTAATAATTTTGACAAAAAACTTGAAAAATTTTTCCTTTTGGGACTGAGAAAATTCTTCTAAATTTTCAACTCTTAATTAATTTTTATGTCGAAATTCCTTCCGAAATTCATTTTTCTACTAGTTGCAATAGTTACTTACCTGCCTTACATGTATTCCTGTACGCGTTCCGCAAAATCACCTAACCTAACCTAACCTTGCCTAACCTAACCTAACCTAACCTAACATAACCATTGTAACTGCATCCCGATGACGCATTTTGAAGCTGTTTACAGCGAAATTGATTTTAAATAGGCTACCCTTTATTATCCATTTAATAATTTTGACAAAAACTTGAAAAATTTTTCCTTTTGGGACTGAGAAAATAATTCTAAATTTTCAACTCTTAATTAATTTTTATGTCGAAATTCCTTCCAAAAATCATTTTTCTACTAGTTACAATAGTAACTTACCTGCCTTACATGTATTCCTGTACGCGTTCCGCAAAATCAGCTAACCTAACCTAACCTTGCCTAACCTAACCTAACCTAACATAACCATTGTAACTTTGCATCCCGATGACGCATTTTGAAGCTCCTTACAGCTAAATTGATTTTAAATAGGCTACCCCCTATTATCCAACTAATAATTTTGACAAAAAACTTGAAAAATTTTTCCTTTTGGGACTGAGAAAATTCTTCTAAATTTTCAACTCTTAATTAATTTTTATGTCGAAATTCCTTCCAAAAATCATTTTTCTACTAGTTACAATAGTTACTTACCTGCCTAACATGTATTCCTGTACGCGTTCCGCAAAATCACCTAACCTAACCTAACCTTGATTAACCTAACCTAACCTAACCTAACATAACCATTGTAACTTAGCATCCCGATGACGCATTTTGAAGCTGTTTACAGCTAAATTGATTTTAAATAGGCTACCCCTTATTATCCATTTAATAATTTTGACAAAAACTTGAAAAAAAAATCCTTTTGGGACTGAGAAAATTATTCTAAATTTTCAACTCTTAATTAATTTTTATGTCGAAATATCTTCCAAAAATAATTTTTCAACTAGTTACAATAGTTACTTACCTGCCTTACATGTATTCCTGTACGCGTTCCGCAAAATCACCTAACCTAACCTAACCTTGCCTAACCTAACCTAACCTAACCTAACATAACCATTGTAACTTTGCATCCCGATGACGCATTTTGAAGCTGCTTACAGCTAAATTGATTTTAAATAGGCTACCCCCTATTATCCAACTAATAATTTTGACAAAAAACTTGAAAAATTTTTCCTTTTGGGACTGAGAAAATTCTTCTAAATTTTCAACTCTTTATTAATTTTTATGTCGAAATTCCTTCCAAAATTCATTTTTCTACTAGTTACAATAGTTACTTACCTGCCTTACATGTATTCCTGTACGCGTTCCGCAAAATCACCTAACCTAACCTAACCTTGCCTAACCTAACCTAACCTAACATAACCATTGTAACTTTGCATCCCGATGACGCATTTTGAAGCTGTTTACAGCTAAATTGATTTTAAATAGGCTACCCCCTATTATCCAACTAATAATTTTGAGAAAAAACTTGAAAAATTTTTCCTTTTGGGACTGAGAAAATTATTCTAAATTTTCAACTCTTAATTAATTTTTATGTCGAAATTCCTTCCAAAATTCATTTTTCTACTAGTTACAATAGTTACTTACCTGCCTTACATGTATTCCTGTAAGCGTTCCGCAAAATCACCTAACCTAACCTAACCTTGTCTAACCTAACCTAACCTAACAATTGTAACTTTGCATCCCGATGACGCATTTTGAAGCTGTTTACAGCTTAATTGATTTTAAATAGGCTACCTTCTAGTATCTAACTAATAATTTTGACAAAAAACTTGAAAAAATTTTCCTTTTGGGACTGAGAAAATTCTTCTAAATTTTCAACTCTTAACTAATTTTTATGTCGAAATTCCTTCCAAAAATCATTTTTCTACTAGTTACAATAGTTACTTAACTGCCTTACATGTATTCCTGTACGCGTTCCGCAAAATCACCTAACCTAACCTAACCTTGCCTAACCTAACCTAACATAACCATTGTAACTTTGCATCCCGATGACGCATTTTGAAGCTGTTTACAGCTAAATTGATTTTAAATAGGCTACCCCTTATTATCCATTTCATAATTTTGACAAACACTTGAAAAAAAATTCCTTTTGGGACTGAGAAAATTATTCTAAATTTTCAACTCTTAATTAATTTTTATGTCGAAATTCCTTCCAAAATTCATTTTACTACTAGTTACAATAGTTACTTACCTGCCTTACATGTATTCCTGTACGCGTTCCGCAAAATCACCTAACCTAACCTAACCTTGCCTAACCTAACCTAACCTAACCTAACATAACCATTGTAACTTTGCATCCCGATGACGCATTTTGAAGCTGTTTACAGCTTAATTGATTTTAAATAGGCTACCCCCTATTATCCAACTAATAATTTTGACAAAAAACTTGAAAAATTTTTCCTTTTGGGACTGAGAAAATTCTTCTAAATTTTCAACTCTTAATTAATTTTTATGTCGAAATTCCTTCCAAAATTCATTTTTCTAGTAGTTACATTAGTTACTTACCTGCCTTACATGTATTCCTGTACGCGTTCCGCAAAATCACCTAACCTAACCTAACCTTGCCTAACCTAACCTAACCTAACATAACCATTGTAACTTTGCATCCCGATGACGCATTTTGAAGCTGTTTACAGCTAAATTGATTTTAAATAGGCTACCCCTTATTATCCATTTTATAATTTTGACAAAAACTTGAAAAAAAATTCCTTTTGGGACTGAGAAAATTATTCTAAATTTTCAACTCTTAATTAATTTTTATGTCGAAATTCCTTCCAAAAATCATTTTTCTACTAGTTACAATAGTTACTTACCTGCCTTACATGTATTCCTGTACGCGTTCCGCAAAATCAGCTAACCTAACCTAACCTTGCCTAACCTAACATAACCTAACAATTGTAACTTTGCATCCCGATGACGCATTTTGAAGCTGTTTACAGCTAAATTGATTTTAAATAGGCTACCCCCTATTATCCAACTAATAATTTTGACAAAAAACTTGAAAAATTTTTCCTTTTGGGACTGAGAAAATTCTTCTAAATTTTCAACTCTTAATTAATTTTTATGTCGAAATTCCTTCCGAAATTCATTTTTCTACTAGTTGCAATAGTTACCTGCCTTACATGTATTCCTGTACGCGTTCCGCAAAATCACCTAACCTAACCTAACCTTGCCTAACCTAACCTAACCTAACCTAACATAACCATTGTAACTTTGCATCCCGATGACGCATTTTGAAGCTGTTTACAGCTAAATTGATTTTAAATAGGCTACCCCTTATTATCCAACTAATAATTTTGACAAAAACTTGAAAAATTTTTCCTTTTGGGACTGAGAAAATTCTTCAAAATTTTCAACTCTTAATTAATTTTTATGTCGAAATTCCTTCCAAAATTCATTTTTCTACTAGTTACAATAGTTACTTACCTGCCTTACATGTATTCCTGTACGCGTTCCGCAAAATCACCTAACCTAACCTAACATAACCATTGTAACTTTGCATCCCGATGACGCATTTTGAAGCTGTTTACAGCTAAATTGATTTTAAATAGGCTACCCCCTATTATCCAACTAATAATTTTGACAAAAAACTTGAAAAATTTTTCCTTTTGGGACTGAGAAAATTCTTCTAAATTTTCAACTCTTAATTAATTTTTATGTCGAAATTCCTTCCAAAATTCATTTTTCTACTAGTTACAATAGTTACTTACCTGCCTTACATGTATTCCTGTACGCGTTCCGCAAAATCACCTAACCTAACCTAACCTTGCCTAACCTAACCTAACATAACCATTGTAACTTTGCATCCCGATGACGCATTTTGAAGCTGTTTACAGCTAAATTGATTTTAAATAGGCTACCCCCTATTATCCAACTAATAATTTTGACAAAAAACTTGAAAAATTTTTCCTTTTGGGACTGAGAAAATTCTTCTAAATTTTCAACTCTTAACTAATTTTTATGTCGAAATTCCTTCCAAAAATCATTTTTCTACTAGTTACAATAGTTACTTAACTGCCTTACATGTATTCCTGTACGCGTTCCGCAAAATCACCTAACCAAACCTAACCTTGCCTAACCTAACCTAACATAACCATTGTAACTTTGCATCCCGATGACGCATTTTGCAGCTGTTTACAGCTTTATTGATTTTAAATAGGCTACCCCTTATTATCCATTTAATAATTTTGACAAAAACTTGAAAAAAATTTCCTTTTGGGACTGAGAAAATTATTCTAAATTTTCAACTCTTAAGTAATTTTCATGTCGAAATTCCTTCCAAAAATCATTTTTCTACTAGTTGCAATAGTTACTTACCTGCCTTACATGTATTCCTGTACGCGTTCCGCAAAATCACCTAACCTAACCTAACCTTGCCTAACCTAACCTAACCTAACCTAACCTAACATAACCATTGTAACTTTGCATCCCGATGACGCATTTTGAAGCTGTTTACAGCGAAATTGATTTTAAATAGGCTACCCTTTATTATACATTTAATAATTTTGACAAAAACTTGAAAAAAAATTTCTTTTGGGACTTAGAAAATTCTTCTAAATTTTCAACTCTTAATTAATTTTTATGTCGAAATTCCTTCCGAAATTCATTTTTCTACTAGTTGCAATAGTTACTTACCTGCCTTACATGTATTCCTGTACGCGTTCCGCAAAATCACCTAACCTAACCTAACCTTGCCTAACCTAACCTAACCTAACCTAACATAACCATTGTAACTGCATCCCGATGACGCATTTTGAAGCTGTTTACAGCGAAATTGATTTTAAATAGGCTACCCTTTATTATCCATTTAATAATTTTGACAAAAACTTGAAAAATTTTTCCTTTTTGGACTGAGAAAATTCTTCTAAATTTTCAACTCTTAATTAATTTTTATGTCGAAATTCCTTCCAAAATTCATTTTTCTACTAGTTACAATAGTTACTTACCTGCCTTACATGTATTCCTGTACGCGTTCCGCAAAATCACCTAACCTAACCTAACCTAACCTAACGGAAAATCATCAAACCCTTATAACTTTGCATCCCGATGACGCATTTTGAAGCTGTTTACAGCTAAATTGATTTTAAATAGGCTACCCCCTATTATCCAACTAATAATTTTGAGAAAAAACTTGAAAAATTTTTCCTTTTGGGACTGAGAAAATTATTCTAAATTTTCAACTCTTAATTAATTTTTATGTCGAAATTCCTTCCAAAATTCATTTTTCTACTAGTTACAATAGTTACTTACCTGCCTTACATGTATTCCTGTAAGCGTTCCGCAAAATCACCTAACCTAACCTAACCTTGTCTAACCTAACCTAACCTAACAATTGTAACTTTGCATCCCGATGACGCATTTTGAAGCTGTTTACAGCTTAATTGATTTTAAATAGGCTACCTTCTAGTATCTAACTAATAATTTTGACAAAAAACTTGAAAAAATTTTCCTTTTGGGACTGAGAAAATTCTTCTAAATTTTCAACTCTTAACTAATTTTTATGTCGAAATTCCTTCCAAAAATCATTTTTCTACTAGTTACAATAGTTACTTAACTGCCTTACATGTATTCCTGTACGCGTTCCGCAAAATCACCTAACCTAACCTAACCTTGCCTAACCTAACCTAACATAACCATTGTAACTTTGCATCCCGATGACGCATTTTGAAGCTGTTTACAGCTAAATTGATTTTAAATAGGCTACCTTCTAGTATCTAACTAATAATTTTGACAAAAAACTTGAAAAAATTTTCCTTTTGGGACTGAGAAAATTCTTCTAAATTTTCAACTCTTAACTAATTTTTATGTCGAAATTCCTTCCAAAAATCATTTTTCTACTAGTTACAATAGTTACTTAACTGCCTTACATGTATTCCTGTACGCGTTCCGCAAAATCACCTAACCTAACCTAACCTTGCCTAACCTAACCTAACATAACCATTGTAACTTTGCATCCCGATGACGCATTTTGAAGCTGTTTACAGCTAAATTGATTTTAAATAGGCTACCCCTTATTATCCATTAAATAATTTTGACAAAAACTTGAAAAAAAATTCCTTTTGGGACTGAGAAAATTATTCTAAATTTTCAACTCTTAATTAATTTTTATGTCGAAATTCCTTCCAAAATTCATTTTTCTACTAGTTACAATAGTTACTTACCTGCCTTACATGTATTCCTGTACGCGTTCCGCAAAATCACCTAACCTAACCTAACCTAACCTAACGGAAAATCATCAAACCCTTATAACTTTGCATCCCGGTGACGCAATTTGGAGCTGTTTTCAGCTATTTTGATTTTTAATAGGCTCCGCCCTACTATTTGACTAATAATTTTTAACAAAATCGGGAATAATTTTCCGTTCTGGGACTTAGAAAAATCTTCGAAATTTTTCAACCCTTAATTAATTTTGATGTCGAAATTCCTTCAAAAAATCATTTTTCTACTAGTTACAATAGTTACTTACCTGCCTTACATGTATTCCTGTACGCGTTCCGCAAAATCACCTAACCTAACCTAACCAAACCTAACGGAAAATCATCAAACCCTTATAACTTTGCATCCCGGTGACGCAATTTGGAGCTGTTTTCAGCTATTTTGATTTTTAATAGGCTCCGCCCTACTATTTGACTAATAATTTTTAACAAAATCGGGAATAATTTTCCGTTCTGGGACTTAGAAAAATCTTCGAAATTTTTCAACCCTTAATTAATTTTTATCTCGAAATTCCTTCAAAAAATCATTTTTCTACTAGTTACAATAGTAACTTACCTGCCTTACATGTATTCCTGTACGCGTTCCGCAAAATCACCTAACCTAAACTAACCTTGTCTAACCTAACCTAACCTAACCTAACCTAACAATTGTAACTTTGCATCCCGATGACGCATTTTGAAGCTGTTTACAGCTAAATTGATTTTAAATAGGCTACCCCCTATTATCCAACTAATAATTTTGACAAAAAACTTGAAAAATTTTTTCTTTTGGGACTGAGAAAATTCTTCTAAATTTTCAACTCTTAACTAATTTTTATGTCGAAATTCCTTCCAAAAATCATTTTTCTACTAGTTGCAATAGTTACTTACCTGCCTTACATGTATTCCTGTACGCGTTCCGCAAAATCACCTAACCTAACCTAACCTTGCCTAACCTAACCTAACATAACCATTGTAACTTTGCATCCCGATGACGCATTTTGAAGCTGTTTACAGCTAAATTGATTTTAAATAGGCTACCCCTTATTATCCATTTAATAATTTTGACAAAAACTTGAAAAAAATTCCTTTTGGGACTGAGAAAATTATTCTAAATTTTCAACTCTTAAGTAATTTTCATGTCGAAATTCCTTCCAAAAATCATTTTTCTACTAGTTACAATAGTTACTTACCTGCCTTACATGTATTCCTGTACGCGTTCCGCAAAATCAGCTAACCTAACCTAACCTTGCCTAACCTAACCTAACCTAACAATTGTAACTTTGCATCCCGATGACGCATTTTGAAGCTGTTTACAGCTAAATTGATTTTAAATAGGCTACCCCCTATTATCCAACTAATAATTTTGACAAAAACTTGAAAAATTTTTCCTTTTGGGACTGAGAAAATTCTTCTAAATTTTCAACTCTTAATTAATTTTTATGTCGAAATTCCTTCCAAAATTCATTTTTCTACTAGTTACAATAGTTACTTACCTGCCTTACATGTATTCCTGTACGCGTTCCGCAAAATCACCTAACCTAACCTAACATAACCATTGTAACTTTGCATCCCGATGACGCATTTTGAAGCTGTTTACAGCTAAATTGATTTTAAATAGGCTACCACCTATTATCCAACTAATAATTTTGACAAAAAACTTGAAAAATTTTTCCTTTTTGGACTGAGAAAATTCTTCTAAATTTTCAACTCTTAATTAATTTTTATGTCGAAATTCCTTCCAAAATTCATTTTTCTACTAGTTACAATAGTTACTTACCTGCCTTACATGTATTCCTGTACGCGTTCCGCAAAATCACCTAACCTAACCTAACCTAACCTAACGGAAAATCATCAAACCCTTATAACTTTGCATCCCGGTGACGCAATTTGGAGCTGTTTTCAGCTATTTTGATTTTTAATAGGCTCCGCCCTACTATTTGACTAATAATTTTTAACAAAATCGGGAATAATTTTCCGTTCTGGGACTTAGAAAAATCTTCGAAATTTTTCAACCCTTAATTAATTTTTATCTCGAAATTCCTTCAAAAAATCATTTTTCTACTAGTTACAATAGTAACTTACCTGCCTTACATGTATTCCTGTACGCGTTCCGCAAAATCACCTAACCTAACCTAACCTTGTCTAACCTAACCTAACCTAACCTAACAATTGTAACTTTGCATCCCGATGACGCATTTTGAAGCTGTTTCCAGCTAAATTGATTTTAAATAGGCTACCTTCTATTATCCAACTAATAATTTTGACAAAAAACTTGAAAAAATTTTCCTTTTGGGACTGAGAAAATTCTTCTAAATTTTCAACTCTTAACTAATTTTTATGTCGAAATTCCTTCCAAAAATCATTTTTCTACTAGTTGCAATAGTTACTTACCTGCCTTACATGTATTCCTGTACGCGTTCCGCAAAATCACCTAACCTAACCTAACCTTGCCTAACCTAACCTAACCTAACCTAACCTAACCTAACAATTGTAACTTTGCATCCCGATGACGCATTTTGAAGCTGTTTCCAGCTAAATTGATTTTAAATAGGCTACCTTCAATTATCCGACTAATAATTTTGACAAAAAACTTGAAAAAATTTTCCTTTTGGGACTGAGAAAATTCTTCTAAATTTTCAACTCTTAATTAATTTTTATGTCAAAATTCCTTCCCAAATTAATTTTTCTACTAGATACAATAGTAACTTACCTGCCTTACATGTATTCCTGTACGCGTTCCGCAAAATCACCTAACCTAACCTAACCTTGCCTAACCTAACCTAACATAACCATTGTAACTTTGCATCCCGATGACGCATTTTGAAGCTGTTTACAGCTTAATTGATTTTGAATAGGCTACCCCTTATTATCCATTTAATAATTTTGACAAAAACTTGAAAAAAATTCCTTTTGGGACTGAGAAAATTATTCTAAATTTTCAACTCTTAAGTAATTTTCATGTCGAAATTCCTTCCAAAAATCATTTTTCTACTAGTTACAATAGTTACTTACCTGCCTTACATGTATTCCTGTACGCGTTCCGCCAAATCAGCTAACCTAACCTAACCTTGCCTAACCTAACCTAACCTAACAATTGTAACTTTGCATCCCGATGACGCATTTTGAAGCTGTTTACAGCTAAATTGATTTTAAATAGGCTACCCCCTATTATCCAACTAATAATTTTGATAAAAACTTGAAAAATTTTTCCTTTTGGGACTGAGAAAATTCTTCTAAATTTTCAACTCTTAATTAATTTTTATGTCGAAATTCCTTCCAAAAATCATTTTTCTACTAGTTACAATAGTTACTTACCTGCCTTACATGTATTCCTGTACGCGTTCCGCAAAATCACCTAACCTAACCTAACATAACCATTGTAACTTTGCATCCCGATGACGCATTTTGAAGCTGTTTACAGCTAAATTGATTTTAAATAGGCTACCCCCTATTATCCAACTAATAATTTTGACAAAAAACTTGAAAAATTTTTCCTTTTTGGACTGAGAATATTCTTCTAAATTTTCAACTCTTAATTAATTTTTATGTCGAAATTCCTTCCAAAATTCATTTTTCTACTAGTTACAATTGTTACTTACCTGCCTTACATGTATTCCTGTACGCGTTCCGCAAAATCACCTAACCTAACCTAACATAACCATTGTAACTTTGCATCCCGATGACGCATTTTGAAGCTGTTTACAGCTAAATTGATTTTAAATAGGCTACCCCCTATTATCCAACTAATAATTTTGACAAAAAACTTGAAAAATTTTTCCTTTTGGGACTGAGAAAATTCTTCTAAATTTTCAACTCTTAATTAATTTTTATGTCGAAATTCCTTCCGAAATTCATTTTTCTACTAGTTGCAATAGTTACTTACCTGCCTTACATGTATTCCTGTACGCGTTCCGCAAAATCACCTAACCTAACCTAACCTTGCCTAACCTAACCTAACCTTGCCTAACCTAACCTAACCTAACCTAACATAACCATTGTAACTGCATCCCGATGACGCATTTTGAAGCTGTTTACAGCGAAATTGATTTTAAATAGGCTACCCTTTATTATCCATTTAATAATTTTGACAAAAACTTGAAAAATTTTTCCTTTTGGGACTGAGAAAATTATTCTAAATTTTCAACTCTTAATTAATTTTTATGTCGAAATTCCTTCCAAAAATCATTTTTCTACTAGTTACAATAGTAACTTACCTGCCTTACATGTATTCCTGTACGCGTTCCGCAAAATCAGCTAACCTAACCTAACCTTGCCTAACCTAACCTAACCTAACATAACCATTGTAACTTTGCATCCCGATGACGCATTTTGAAGCTCCTTACAGCTAAATTGATTTTAAATAGGCTACCCCCTATTATCCAACTAATAATTTTGACAAAAAACTTGAAAAATTTTTCCTTTTGGGACTGAGAAAATTCTTCTAAATTTTCAACTCTTAATTAATTTTTATGTCGAAATTCCTTCCAAAAATCATTTTTCTACTAGTTACAATAGTTACTTACCTGCCTAACATGTATTCCTGTACGCGTTCCGCAAAATCACCTAACCTAACCTAACCTTGATTAACCTAACCTAACCTAACCTAACATAACCATTGTAACTTTGCATCCCGATGACGCATTTTGAAGCTGTTTACAGCTAAATTGATTTTAAATAGGCTACCCCTTATTATCCATTTAATAATTTTGACAAAAACTTGAAAAAAAAATCCTTTTGGGACTGAGAAAATTATTCTAAACTTTCAACTCTTAATTAATTTTTATGTCGAAATATCTTCCAAAAATAATTTTTCAACTAGTTACAATAGTTACTTACCTGCCTTACATGTATTCCTGTACGCGTTCCGCAAAATCACCTAACCTAACCTAACCTTGCCTAACCTAACCTAACCTAACCTAACATAACCATTGTAACTTTGCATCCCGATGACGCATTTTGAAGCTGCTTACAGCTAAATTGATTTTAAATAGGCTACCCCCTATTATCCAACTAATAATTTTGACAAAAAACTTGAAAAATTTTTCCTTTTGGGACTGAGAAAATTCTTCTAAATTTTCAACTCTTTATTAATTTTTATGTCGAAATTCCTTCCAAAATTCATTTTTCTACTAGTTACAATAGTTACTTACCTGCCTTACATGTATTCCTGTACGCGTTCCGCAAAATCACCTAACCTAACCTAACCTTGCCTAACCTAACCTAACCTAACATAACCATTGTAACTTTGCATCCCGATGACGCATTTTGAAGCTGTTTACAGCTAAATTGATTTTAAATAGGCTACCCCTTATTATCCATTTTATAATTTTGACAAAAACTTGAAAAACAAAATCCTTTTGGGACTGAGAAAATTATTCTAAATTTTCAACTCTTAATTAATTTTTATGTCGAAATTCCTTCCAAAAATCATTTTTCTACTAGTTACAATAGTTACTTACCTGCCTTACATGTATTCCTGTACGCGTTCCGCAAAATCACCTAACCTAACTTAACCTTGTCTAACCTAACCTAACCTAACAATTGTAACTTTGCATCCCGATGACGCATTTTGAAGCTGTTTACAGCTAAATTGATTTTAAATAGGCTACCCCTTATTATCCATTTCATAATTTTGACAAAAACTTGAAAAAAATTTCCTTTTGGGACTGAAAAAATTATTCTAAATTTTCAACTCTTAATTAATTTTGATGTCGAAATTCCTTCCAAAAATCATTTTTCTACTAGTTACAATAGTTACTTACCTGCCTTACATGTACATATTCCTGTACGCGATCCGCAAAATCACCTAACCTAACCTAACCTAACCTAACCTAACAATTGTAACTTTGCATCCCGATGACGCATTTTGAAGCTGTTTCCAGCTAAATTGATTTTAAATAGGCTACCTTCAATTATCCGACTAATAATTTTGACAAAAAACTTGAAAAAATTTTCCTTTTGGGACTGAGAAAATTCTTCTAAATTTTCAACTCTTAATTAATTTTTATGTCAAAATTCCTTCCCAAATTCATTTTTCTACTAGATACAATAGTAACTTACCTGCCTTACATGTATTCCTGTACGCGTTCCGCAAAATCACCTAACCTAACCTAACCTTGCCTAACCTAACCTAACCTAACCTAACAGAACCATTGTAACTTTGCATCCCGATGACGCATTTTGAAGCTGTTTACAGCTAAATTGATTTTAAATAGGCTACCCCCTATTATCCAACTAATAATTTTGACAAAAAACTTGAAAAATTTTTCCTTTTGGGACTGAGAAAATTCTTCTAAATTTTCAACTCTTAATTAATTTTTATGTCGAAATTCCTTCCAAAATTCATTTTTCTACTAGTTACAATAGTTACTTACCTGCCTTACATGTATTCCTGTACGCGTTCCGCAAAATCACCTAACCTAACCTAACCTTGCCTAACCTAACCTAACATAACCATTGTAACTTTGCATCCCGATGACGCATTTTGAAGCTGTTTACAGCTTAATTGATTTTGAATAGGCTACCCCTTATTATCCATTTAATAATTTTGACAAAAACTTGAAAAAAAATCCTTTTGGGACTGAGAAAATTATTCTAAATTTTCAACTCTTAAGTAATTTTCATGTCGAAATTCCTTCCAAAAATCATTTTTCTACTAGTTACAATAGTTACTTACCTGCCTTACATGTATTCCTGTACGCGTTCCGCAAAATCAGCTAACCTAACCTAACCTTGCCTAACCTAACCTAACCTAACAATTGTAACTTTGCATCCCGATGACGCATTTTGAAGCTGTTTACAGCTAAATTGATTTTAAATAGGCTACCCCCTATTATCCAACTAATAATTTTGATAAAAACTTGAAAAATTTTTCCTTTTGGGACTGAGAAAATTCTTCTAAATTTTCAACTCTTAATTAATTTTTATGTCGAAATTCCTTCCAAAAATCATTTTTCTACTAGTTACAATAGTTACTTACCTGCCTTACATGTATTCCTGTACGCGTTCCGCAAAATCACCTAACCTAACCTAACATAACCATTGTAACTTTGCATCCCGATGACGCATTTTGAAGCTGTTTACAGCTAAATTGATTTTAAATAGGCTACCCCCTATTATCCAACTAATAATTTTGACAAAAAACTTGAAAAATTTTTCCTTTTTGGACTGAGAATATTCTTCTAAATTTTCAACTCTTAATTAATTTTTATGTCGAAATTCCTTCCAAAATTCATTTTTCTACTAGTTACAATTGTTACTTACCTGCCTTACATGTATTCCTGTACGCGTTCCGCAAAATCACCTAACCTAACCTAACATAACCATTGTAACTTTGCATCCCGATGACGCATTTTGAAGCTGTTTACAGCTAAATTGATTTTAAATAGGCTACCCCCTATTATCCAACTAATAATTTTGACAAAAAACTTGAAAAATTTTTCCTTTTGGGACTGAGAAAATTCTTCTAAATTTTCAACTCTTAATTAATTTTTATGTCGAAATTCCTTCCGAAATTCATTTTTCTACTAGTTGCAATAGTTACTTACCTGCCTTACATGTATTCCTGTACGCGTTCCGCAAAATCACCTAACCTAACCTAACCTTGCCTAACCTAACCTAACCTAACCTAACATAACCATTGTAACTGCATCCCGATGACGCATTTTGAAGCTGTTTACAGCGAAATTGATTTTAAATAGGCTACCCTTTATTATCCATTTAATAATTTTGACAAAAACTTGAAAAATTTTTCCTTTTGGGACTGAGAAAATTATTCTAAATTTTCAACTCTTAATTAATTTTTATGTCGAAATTCCTTCCAAAAATCATTTTTCTACTAGTTACAATAGTAACTTACCTGCCTTACATGTATTCCTGTACGCGTTCCGCAAAATCAGCTAACCTAACCTAACCTTGCCTAACCTAACCTAACCTAACATAACCATTGTAACTTTGCATCCCGATGACGCATTTTGAAGCTCCTTACAGCTAAATTGATTTTAAATAGGCTACCCCCTATTATCCAACTAATAATTTTGACAAAAAACTTGAAAAATTTTTCCTTTTGGGACTGAGAAAATTCTTCTAAATTTTCAACTCTTAATTAATTTTTATGTCGAAATTCCTTCCAAAAATCATTTTTCTACTAGTTACAATAGTTACTTACCTGCCTAACATGTATTCCTGTACGCGTTCCGCAAAATCACCTAACCTAACCTAACCTTGATTAACCTAACCTAACCTAACCTAACATAACCATTGTAACTTTGCATCCCGATGACGCATTTTGAAGCTGTTTACAGCTAAATTGATTTTAAATAGGCTACCCCTTATTATCCATTTAATAATTTTGACAAAAACTTGAAAAAAAAATCCTTTTGGGACTGAGAAAATTATTCTAAATTTTCAACTCTTAATTAATTTTTATGTCGAAATATCTTCCAAAAATAATTTTTCAACTAGTTACAATAGTTACTTACCTGCCTTACATGTATTCCTGTACGCGTTCCGCAAAATCACCTAACCTAACCTAACCTTGCCTAACCTAACCTAACCTAACCTAACATAACCATTGTAACTTTGCATCCCGATGACGCATTTTGAAGCTGCTTACAGCTAAATTGATTTTAAATAGGCTACCCCCTATTATCCAACTAATAATTTTGACAAAAAACTTGAAAAATTTTTCCTTTTGGGACTGAGAAAATTCTTCTAAATTTTCAACTCTTTATTAATTTTTATGTCGAAATTCCTTCCAAAATTCATTTTTCTACTAGTTACAATAGTTACTTACCTGCCTTACATGTATTCCTGTACGCGTTCCGCAAAATCACCTAACCTAACCTAACCTTGCCTAACCTAACCTAACCTAACCTAACATAACCATTGTAACTGCATCCCGATGACGCATTTTGAAGCTGTTTACAGCGAAATTGATTTTAAATAGGCTACCCTTTATTATCCATTTAATAATTTTGACAAAAACTTGAAAAATTTTTCCTTTTGGGACTGAGAAAATTATTCTAAATTTTCAACTCTTAATTAATTTTTATGTCGAAATTCCTTCCAAAAATCATTTTTCTACTAGTTACAATAGTAACTTACCTGCCTTACATGTATTCCTGTACGCGTTCCGCAAAATCAGCTAACCTAACCTAACCTTGCCTAACCTAACCTAACCTAACATAACCATTGTAACTTTGCATCCCGATGACGCATTTTGAAGCTCCTTACAGCTAAATTGATTTTAAATAGGCTACCCCCTATTATCCAACTAATAATTTTGACAAAAAACTTGAAAAATTTTTCCTTTTGGGACTGAGAAAATTCTTCTAAATTTTCAACTCTTAATTAATTTTTATGTCGAAATTCCTTCCAAAAATCATTTTTCTACTAGTTACAATAGTTACTTACCTGCCTAACATGTATTCCTGTACGCGTTCCGCAAAATCACCTAACCTAACCTAACCTTGATTAACCTAACCTAACCTAACCTAACATAACCATTGTAACTTTGCATCCCGATGACGCATTTTGAAGCTGTTTACAGCTAAATTGATTTTAAATAGGCTACCCCTTATTATCCATTTAATAATTTTGACAAAAACTTGAAAAAAAAATCCTTTTGGGACTGAGAAAATTATTCTAAATTTTCAACTCTTAATTAATTTTTATGTCGAAATATCTTCCAAAAATAATTTTTCAACTAGTTACAATAGTTACTTACCTGCCTTACATGTATTCCTGTACGCGTTCCGCAAAATCACCTAACCTAACCTAACCTTGCCTAACCTAACCTAACCTAACCTAACATAACCATTGTAACTTTGCATCCCGATGACGCATTTTGAAGCTGCTTACAGCTAAATTGATTTTAAATAGGCTACCCCCTATTATCCAACTAATAATTTTGACAAAAAACTTGAAAAATTTTTCCTTTTGGGACTGAGAAAATTCTTCTAAATTTTCAACTCTTTATTAATTTTTATGTCGAAATTCCTTCCAAAATTCATTTTTCTACTAGTTACAATAGTTACTTACCTGCCTTACATGTATTCCTGTACGCGTTCCGCAAAATCACCTAACCTAACCTAACCTTGCCTAACCTAACCTAACCTAACATAACCATTGTAACTTTGCATCCCGATGACGCATTTTGAAGCTGTTTACAGCTAAATTGATTTTAAATAGGCTACCCCTTATTATCCATTTTATAATTTTGACAAAAACTTGAAAAACAAAATCCTTTTGGGACTGAGAAAATTATTCTAAATTTTCAACTCTTAATTAATTTTTATGTCGAAATTCCTTCCAAAAATCATTTTTCTACTAGTTACAATAGTTACTTACCTGCCTTACATGTATTCCTGTACGCGTTCCGCAAAATCACCTAACCTAACTTAACCTTGTCTAACCTAACCTTTTTTTTTTTTTTTTTTTTTTTTCCGGGGTGGAAAATCCTCATGGATGTCCTCCGCCCTGGGGCGGGCGGAGGGGTCTGTCAGACTCTTACTGACTAAAAACCACCCCGGTGTTCCGACTCACACCTACGCCGGGGGTCGCGGGAACGTGAAAATCTTCCGCAACCCCCGACTGGTGCCGGCCCGCCGCTGCGGGCCTCCTCGGGTCAGGGGGGGGAGTGAGGTGTTTGACTCCCCCCGTGACGTCTAAGAGGGGCGCGCGTGGAACACTACGCGCCGCCACCTCGGGTCCTGATGTTTGGGGGGCGACGGACGTCCCCGAGTCCGTCACCCCTGGACCCATTTAGGGGGGCTGGAAGAGGGCGTTATCCGCCCTCCGCCGACGCCCGGTGCGCCTGCTGCGGGCCGGGTGAGTGGACGAGATCTCCCTCTCCCTTTCCGCAGCCTCCTTCTGCGAGACGACTGTCTCACAGTAGGAAACCACCGCGTCCCAGGACTCCTCGCTGTCGACCATCGACTCAACGACGGCTGGCAGAGAGAGGTCACTGCCTACTTCTGAGATGAGGGCACGGCGCGGCTCCTCCCAAGCGGCACACTCTGCCAGCGTATGCCGCGCCGTGTCCTCCCGGCAGTCGACGCAGTGGTGACACCGAGCGTCCGGCTCCCTGTTTATGCGACACAGGTACTTCCCGAAGCAACCATGCCCCGAGAGCACCTGCGTCACCCGAAACGACAGGGAGCCGTGCCTCCTCCCGAGCCAGCGCTCGAGCACCGGCCGGACCGCCTCGATGATGTCGAGGCCGGCGGTAGGGCGTGAAAGCCTTTCCCGCCATTCCGCCACCAGGACCTCGCGAAGCTGAGACCGATGCAGCTCTATGTGTCGCTGCATCGGTTGCTCACCCCGCGCCCTCGCTTCCTCGCGCCACCGATACGATGACGCGAGTACTTTCGCCTCGAGGTCCCAGGGCGGGGATCCGGCCAGTGCACAAGCCGCCTCGTAGGAGATCGTGCGATACCCCCTGATGACTCTGACGGCCATCGCTCTCTGCGGCTTGCGCAGGACTGCGATACTACCGGCCGTCAGGTCAGCCGCCCAGATCGGGGCCCCGTAAAGGGCCATCGATCGCACGATCCCCACGTAGAGCCGCCTACAAGCGGCGCTCGGGCCCCCCAGATTGGGAAGCAGCGTTGACAGCGCCCCAGCAGCGCCCAGCAACTTGGGCGCCAGCCGTCGGAAATGGGGCCCGAAGTCCCACCGGCTGTCGAGCACCAATCCCAGATACTTCATGGTGGACTCGACAGCGATCCGAGCCCCCCCGACCACGATGTGTGAGCCGGGTGGCGGCGCCCGCCGGGGGCCATGAAACACCATGGCCTCCGATTTGCTGAGGGCCACCTCCAGGCCTAGGCGACGTATGCGGCTCACCACCTGTGAGACCGCAGCCGTCGCCAACAACGCTGCCTCCCTGTGCGAGCTCCCCCGGGCAGTGACCAGCGTGTCATCCGCATAACACGTCAGGTCGACCCCCGGACTGAGCTCGCCCCTCAGTACCCAGTCGTACCCGATGTTCCACAGGAGCGGGCCTACAACCGAGCCCTGTGGAACACCGCACGACATGCGGCGCTGGTTTCCGCCATCACGTCCCATGTAGGTGACACACCTCTCCGACAAATAAGCCCCAACGATGTGGCGGAGGTAGGGAGGCACCCCATGGTACCGCAGTGCCTCCCGAATACAACTCCAGGGCAGGGTGTTGAAGGCGTTGGAGATGTCCAAAGACACCGCCAACATCACCCCGCCCCGGGACACCGCTTCCTCCGCCAGGACTCTAACCCGCGACACAGCGTGGATTGTGGAGCGCCCATGCCGAAACCCGAACTGGCTGTCGTCCAGGTCCGGCCCCTCTCTGCACAAGTGGCCGACGAGGCGGGCTGCGATTATCCGCTCAAACAGCTTGCCCACCTCGTCTAGCAGCACTATGGGCCGGTACGCGGACGGCAAGTCCGCAGGGCGCCCCGCCTTCCTGAGCAGGACCAGACGACCAGATTTCCACAAAGTGGGAAACTGGCCCTGCTCCAGGCACGCTGTGTAGAGTCCTCTCAGTTGGGGCTCAAGTTCCTTCAGAGCGAGGGCTAACACGCAGCCGTGGATCCCGTCGGGCCCCGGAGCCACGTTCTTGGCCCGGAGCCGCATCACGGCTGCCCTCATCTCTGCCTGTGTCACCTCTGGGACGGTGATGGCGTTCTCCTCCTCTGTAGACTCTGCGGCTGTGGGCAAAGCCATCGGCGGCGGAGTATGTTCCGCTCTTGCCGGGAAGAGGGCTGCAACTACCTCTTCCAGCAGCTCAGGTTGGAGACTCTCCGTAAGTGGGGGCGCCGCGGCTCGAAGTTTCCCTCGGACCGCGCGATAAGGGCGCCCCCACGGATCCCCGTCTAGAGTCTCCAACATCTCCTCCCTGGCTCGCGTCCTCGACGCGCCGATGGCCAGCCACAGAGTCTCCTTAGCCGCGCGGTACACCTCATACAGCGCGGCTTCTTCGTCAGGGACCCGACGACGTCTCCTCCGGTATCGGGTGTACTGGCGCCTAACCGCCACGCACGCGACGCGCAGCTGTGCGATTTCGGCTGTCCACCAATACACCTGGCGCCTTGCGGACTGTGCGTGGACCCGGGGCATGGACGCGTCGCAAATTTGCGTCATCGCCCCGCGGAACCACAGCGCCTCCTGGTCGACGTCGACGGGTCCGTTCGTTGCCGACTCCCGGCTCCAGGCCTGGACAATAGCGGCCTCCTCGAGAAGCTCCCTGTCGATGTGCTTACGCGCCCAGCGTGGACCGTCCGTTCGCGGGGCCGGTGGACCGCGGCCGCCGGCGGTCTGGGCGGAGACGTCGAAACGGATGTACCTGTGATCCGACAACGTCTCCACCTCCACAGCGACACGCCAGTCACGGACTCTGCTCGCGACAGCGGGGCTAGCGAACGAGACGTCCACAATAGAACCGCCCCGCTGCCGAACGCACGTGTGGACCGAGCCCCGATTTAGGACGGTCAAGCCAGTCGTGACCGCCCACTCCTCCAGCGCCTCGCCCTTAGCATCGATCACAGGGGATCCCCACGCCGCAGACTTGGCGTTGAGATCCCCCAGCAACAGCACCGGGCGAGGGTGGAGTCGGCCCACGACGGCACCCAACTCGACAAGGAACCTCTCGAAGTCGGCGAGACTCTTGTTGGGCGAAAAATACGCCCCAACCGTGCCAATGCCGTCCGCGAGGGCGGCTACCCAGCCGTGACCTCGGGACGGGTTGACTAGAGCCCCGCCAATGATGGCCACCAAACCGTCCAAGTCTCCCACCCAGTTATCCCTGGGGGGGACAAAATACGGTTCGGCGACCACAGCCACGTGAATCGACCACTCTGCCATGCTCTGGAGCAAGAGATCCTGAGCTCTAGCAGAGTGGTTGATATTGCCCTGGAGGAAATGGTAGAGCGCCGTTATGCGCAATCCATTCCCTCCGCACCATTCCTAGGCCGGGAGTCGGCCGAAAGGCAGCCAGGCTGCGGAGGGGGTAAAGAGCCCCCCGCAGCCTTGGCAGCCCCTCTCTTTTTTCTTTTCTTGCTGGTGGCGGGCGCGCCACAGGCCTTTCCACCCGCTCTGTGCCCGGCGGGCCTCCCTGCAGCTGTACAGAGGCTGCAGTTTGGCGCCGCGGAGCACTGGGCCGCCTTGTGGCCGGCCTGGCCGCAGCGATAGCACTGCTCGCTGCGGTCAATTTCAGCGGTGCACCGTGCCCTGACATGCCCAATGTCCAGGCACCGGTAGCACCGCATGGCCCTGGGCTGCAGCAGCTTGATCCTCGCTGCAACCCAACCCACCAACAAACGCCCACTGTCAGCGACTTTATTCGCCGCCGCCACCGGGCACCGCACCCAAATCGTGCCGAGCCCGGAAGCGTCGGCGCGTATCTCGCCCGTCCGGATGTCTTCGGGCGGACATCCTCCAACTTTGGCGATGGCCGCCACGACCTCAGCCGGGGTCGTCGAGTCGTCCAGGCCATCGACACGCAACTCCACGGTCTTCATTGGCCTGGACACCCGGACGTCCTCCGGGTTGAGGACCTCCCTCAGCTTGGCGGCCAGGATGTCCGCCTTTTCGCCGCTAGAGGCACCCGATACCTCGAGTAGCCGCGCTCCCGTAATCGCTGGCCTCATTTTGAAGCCAGACGGTGTGCCGAGGTCGGGGAACGCGACATTCGCTTTCGCCGTTGTGAGGACCGCCTTGTAAGTGATGCCCCTTTCGACGGCTCCGGGCTGCAGCGTTATAACCACAGCCGCGGAGCGTGGGGCTCTGACCTTAGGCGGTCCCTTTACTTTCTTCGGTGCCGGTGCTCTAGCGGGCGTCGGAGGCGCCGTCTTCTTCCCATGACGGCGGCCTCTTTTGACGACCGTCGCCCAGGCCTCTGTGGTAGGCCCGGGCGCGGCCGCCGGCGGTGCAGCCGGTGGCGCTGCTGGTGGCGCAGCCGCCCGGGTGGCGGACACGGACGTACCCTCCGCGGGCTTGTTGGCCCCCCTCCCGGACCGGCTCGGCACGGCCGCCGCGCCCGCCGCTGGCTGCTGAGGAAGGAGGTTCCTCCGCTTGTCCGCAGCGAGCGGCGGGCGGAGGTTTCGAGCCGGGAGGAGCCTCGCCTCTATCGCCTCCAGTCGGGCACCCACCATCTCTCCACACTGCATCATGCAGATGCGCGCGATTTTTTCGATGTCTGCATCTGCAAGTGCAGGCATCGAAGATGGTACCGGCGATGGTCTCGACGACAGTGGCACCTCAGTCGAGGAGGCGGCCGCGGGAGCTGCCCTCTGGTTGGCAAACTGCCGCTTGAGGTCCTCCAACTCGGATCGGAGACGGCCATTCTCCTCCCATAGCTTCGCCGTCTCCTCCGTGCTAGTGCGGTTAAGGAGGACCTCAACCGCCTCCCTTATGCCGTCTGCCGCCTCTTTAAGAGCACGCGTGAATGTGCCCTTCAGATTGCCCGACTTGGTGGCAACCCTCAAGACAACATCCACGCCGTCCAACACTTGGCGGCTAAGCGCCACCGCCGATACGCTCCCGCCGTCAGCCATGCGAGCAGAGCGCCGCTCTCGGGCCTGTCGGGCCAACTCGCTGACTTCGTCAGCCGCGACAGTCTTTTGCTGCGACCTCTTTGCAGCATTGGCCTCCGCTCTATTGGCTTCCAGCAGGGACACAGTAGAGCCCCCGCCAAGGTCCGCCACCGTGGGCTCGAGGGCCACTTGCTTGGACCCCGAGTCATTCTCTGCGCTGGGCACTGGCGTGTCGGGGCGCTTAAGAAAGCGCCCCAGAGAGTCGCGCGACCCCGCTCCACCAGCAGCGCGACCCCGTCCTCTCCTGCCCTTCAACACCTTAGCGGGTACGTTCTCTTCGCTGGAAGAGAACCCCGCGTGCTCTTCATCATCATCCTTGCGAGCGTGCCTCTTCCAGAACTTGGACGCACGCTCAGCCCCCTCCCCTTTCGTCCGCGAGCGCTTTGAGCTTACGCTCGCCACGCTCGCCACACTCATCCTATCAGATGTGGTGTCAGAATCTGACACCACACCCACACCCATCTGCTCGACCAAAACGATCGGCACCTTCTCTGTTTGTTTTTTATTTTTAATTGTATCCATATGAATCCCACGAGTAGATATAGGTCAGAATGTCCGCCTGGCAGAGCCTAGATACCAGGTAAGCCTACATACTGCAGAGTGCGGCAGGTGCTCTACAGGGGAAGCGCTAGCGACTGGTCCCCCACCAGCCACTCATCCTCTCGCCGCGCTTCAAAGCTTAGGATTAGGTGGTTTTTTATCTTAGAGGTAGCCTTCCTCTGGGCCAGGCAATTAAGCCAAGCCCCCGGCGGCGGCATTAGACATGCCTCCGTTCGCTGTCCGGCCAACCCGACTCAACGAACCCGCCGAAAGTTCTCTCGTTGAAGACAACTCCTCAACGAGAGAAACACGCGCCGCCTTGGTGCGCCTGCACCGCAGCGGCATGGTCACGTCAACTGTCGATCGACTATCGTCGATCAATCAGGAGCGACCCCGTCCCGGTATCTCTCTTAGTCTGGTCTCTCACTTGGGCCTTTCCGGCATGAGTAACTCTACCGGCAGAGCCCCAAGATCATTGAGACGCGCAAGCCCCACCACGACGACAACGTGGAGACACCCTCGGTGGGGTGTCTAACCTAACCTAACCTAACCTAACCTAACAATTGTAACTTTGCATCCCGATGACGCATTTTGAAGCTGTTTACAGCTAAATTGATTTTAAATAGGCTACCCCTTATTATCCATTTCATAATTTTGACAAAAACTTGAAAAAAATTTCCTTTTGGGACTGAAAAAATTATTCTAAATTTTCAACTCTTAATTAATTTTGATGTCGAAATTCCTTCCAAAAATCATTTTTCTACTAGTTACAATAGTTACTTACCTGCCTTACATGTACATATTCCTGTACGCGATCCGCAAAATCACCTAACCTAACCTAACCTTGCCTAACCTAACCTAACATAACCATTGTAACTTTGCATCCCGATGACGCATTTTGAAGCTGTTTACAGCTAAATTGATTTTAAATATGCTACCCCCTATTATCCAACTAATAATTTTGAGAAAAAACTTGAAAAATTTTTCCTTTTGGGACTGAGAAAATTATTCTAAATTTTCAACTCTTAATTAATTTTTATGTCGAAATTCCTTCCAAAATTCATTTTTCTACTAGTTACAATAGTTACTTACCTGCCTTACATGTATTCCTGTACGCGTTCCGCAAAATCACCTAACCTAACCTAACCTTGCCTAACCTAACCTAACATAACCATTGTAACTTTGCATCCCGATGACGCATTTTGAAGCTGTTTACAGCGAAATTGATTTTAAATAGGCTACCCTTTATTATCCATTTAATAATTTTGACAAAAACTTGAAAAATTTTTCCTTTTGGGACTGAGAAAATTATTCTAAATTTTCAACTCTTAATTAATTTTTATGTCGAAATTCCTTCCAAAAATCATTTTTCTACTAGTTACAATAGTAACTTACCTGCCTTACATGTATTCCTGTACGCGTTCCGCAAAATCAGCTAACCTAACCTAACCTTGCCTAACCTAACCTAACCTAACATAAACATTGTAACTTTGCATCCCGATGACGCATTTTGAAGCTCCTTACAGCTAAATTGATTTTAAATAGGCTACCCCCTATTATCCAACTAATAATTTTGACAAAAAACTTGAAAAATTTTTCCTTTTGGGACTGAGAAAATTCTTCTAAATTTTCAACTCTTAATTAATTTTTATGTCGAAATTCCTTCCAAAAATCATTTTTCTACTAGTTACAATAGTTACTTACCTGCCTAACATGTATTCCTGTACGCGTTCCGCAAAATCACCTAACCTAACCTAACCTTGATTAACCTAACCTAACCTAACCTAACATAACCATTGTAACTTTGCATCCCGATGACGCATTTTGAAGCTGTTTACAGCTAAATTGATTTTAAATAGGCTACCCCTTATTATCCATTTAATAATTTTGACAAAAACTTGAAAAAAAAATCCTTTTGGGACTGAGAAAATTATTCTAAATTTTCAACTCTTAATTAATTTTTATGTCGAAATATCTTCCAAAAATAATTTTTCAACTAGTTACAATAGTTACTTACCTGCCTTACATGTATTCCTGTACGCGTTCCGCAAAATCACCTAACCTAACCTAACCTTGCCTAACCTAACCTAACCTAACCTAACATAACCATTGTAACTTTGCATCCCGATGACGCATTTTGAAGCTGCTTACAGCTAAATTGATTTTAAATAGGCTACCCCCTATTATCCAACTAATAATTTTGACAAAAAACTTGAAAAATTTTTCCTTTTGGGACTGAGAAAATTCTTCTAAATTTTCAACTCTTTATTAATTTTTATGTCGAAATTCCTTCCAAAATTCATTTTTCTACTAGTTACAATAGTTACTTACCTGCCTTACATGTATTCCTGTACGCGTTCCGCAAAATCACCTAACCTAACCTAACCTTGCCTAACCTAACCTAACCTAACATAACCATTGTAACTTTGCATCCCGATGACGCATTTTGAAGCTGTTTACAGCTAAATTGATTTTAAATAGGCTACCCCTTATTATCCATTTTATAATTTTGACAAAAACTTGAAAAACAAAATCCTTTTGGGACTGAGAAAATTATTCTAAATTTTCAACTCTTAATTAATTTTTATGTCGAAATTCCTTCCAAAAATCATTTTTCTACTAGTTACAATAGTTACTTACCTTCCTTACATGTATTCCTGTACGCGTTCCGCAAAATCACCTAACCTAACTTAACCTTGTCTAACCTAACCTAACCTAACCTAACCTAACAATTGTAACTTTGCATCCCGATGACGCATTTTGAAGCTGTTTACAGCTAAATTGATTTTAAATAGGCTACCCCTTATTATCCATTTCATAATTTTGACAAAAACTTGAAAAAAATTTCCTTTTGGGACTGAAAAAATTATTCTAAATTTTCAACTCTTAATTAATTTTGATGTCGAAATTCCTTCCAAAAATCATTTTTCTACTAGTTACAATAGTTACTTACCTGCCTTACATGTACATATTCCTGTACGCGATCCGCAAAATCACCTAACCTAACCTAACCTTGCCTAACCTAACCTAACATAACCATTGTAACTTTGCATCCCGATGACGCATTTTGAAGCTGTTTACAGCTAAATTGATTTTAAATATGCTACCCCCTATTATCCAACTAATAATTTTGAGAAAAAACTTGAAAAATTTTTCCTTTTGGGACTGAGAAAATTATTCTAAATTTTCAACTCTTAATTAATTTTTATGTCGAAATTCCTTCCAAAATTCATTTTTCTACTAGTTACAATAGTTACTTACCTGCCTTACATGTATTCCTGTACGCGTTCCGCAAAATCACCTAACCTAACCTAACCTTGCCTAACCTAACCTAACATAACCATTGTAACTTTGCATCCCGATGACGCATTTTGAAGCTGTTTACAGCGAAATTGATTTTAAATAGGCTACCCTTTATTATCCATTTAATAATTTTGACAAAAACTTGAAAAATTTTTCCTTTTGGGACTGAGAAAATTATTCTAAATTTTCAACTCTTAATTAATTTTTATGTCGAAATTCCTTCCAAAAATCATTTTTCTACTAGTTACAATAGTAACTTACCTGCCTTACATGTATTCCTGTACGCGTTCCGCAAAATCAGCTAACCTAACCTAACCTTGCCTAACCTAACCTAACCTAACATAAACATTGTAACTTTGCATCCCGATGACGCATTTTGAAGCTCCTTACAGCTAAATTGATTTTAAATAGGCTACCCCCTATTATCCAACTAATAATTTTGACAAAAAACTTGAAAAATTTTTCCTTTTGGGACTGAGAAAATTCTTCTAAATTTTCAACTCTTAATTAATTTTTATGTCGAAATTCCTTCCAAAAATCATTTTTCTACTAGTTACAATAGTTACTTACCTGCCTAACATGTATTCCTGTACGCGTTCCGCAAAATCACCTAACCTAACCTAACCTTGATTAACCTAACCTAACCTAACCTAACATAACCATTGTAACTTTGCATCCCGATGACGCATTTTGAAGCTGTTTACAGCTAAATTGATTTTAAATAGGCTACCCCTTATTATCCATTTAATAATTTTGACAAAAACTTGAAAAAAAAATCCTTTTGGGACTGAGAAAATTATTCTAAATTTTCAACTCTTAATTAATTTTTATGTCGAAATATCTTCCAAAAATAATTTTTCAACTAGTTACAATAGTTACTTACCTGCCTTACATGTATTCCTGTACGCGTTCCGCAAAATCACCTAACCTAACCTAACCTTGCCTAACCTAACCTAACCTAACCTAACATAACCATTGTAACTTTGCATCCCGATGACGCATTTTGAAGCTGCTTACAGCTAAATTGATTTTAAATAGGCTACCCCCTATTATCCAACTAATAATTTTGACAAAAAACTTGAAAAATTTTTCCTTTTGGGACTGAGAAAATTCTTCTAAATTTTCAACTCTTTATTAATTTTTATGTCGAAATTCCTTCCAAAATTCATTTTTCTACTAGTTACAATAGTTACTTACCTGCCTTACATGTATTCCTGTACGCGTTCCGCAAAATCACCTAACCTAACCTAACCTTGCCTAACCTAACCTAACCTAACATAACCATTGTAACTTTGCATCCCGATGACGCATTTTGAAGCTGTTTACAGCTAAATTGATTTTAAATAGGCTACCCCTTATTATCCATTTTATAATTTTGACAAAAACTTGAAAAACAAAATCCTTTTGGGACTGAGAAAATTATTCTAAATTTTCAACTCTTAATTAATTTTTATGTCGAAATTCCTTCCAAAAATCATTTTTCTACTAGTTACAATAGTTACTTACCTTCCTTACATGTATTCCTGTACGCGTTCCGCAAAATCACCTAACCTAACTTAACCTTGTCTAACCTAACCTAACCTAACCTAACCTAACAATTGTAACTTTGCATCCCGATGACGCATTTTGAAGCTGTTTACAGCTAAATTGATTTTAAATAGGCTACCCCTTATTATCCATTTCATAATTTTGACAAAAACTTGAAAAAAATTTCCTTTTGGGACTGAAAAAATTATTCTAAATTTTCAACTCTTAATTAATTTTGATGTCGAAATTCCTTCCAAAAATCATTTTTCTACTAGTTACAATAGTTACTTACCTGCCTTACATGTACATATTCCTGTACGCGATCCGCAAAATCACCTAACCTAACCTAACCTTGCCTAACCTAACCTAACATAACCATTGTAACTTTGCATCCCGATGACGCATTTTGAAGCTGTTTACAGCTAAATTGATTTTAAATATGCTACCCCCTATTATCCAACTAATAATTTTGAGAAAAAACTTGAAAAATTTTTCCTTTTGGGACTGAGAAAATTATTCTAAATTTTCAACTCTTAATTAATTTTTATGTCGAAATTCCTTCCAAAATTCATTTTTCTACTAGTTACAATAGTTACTTACCTGCCTTACATGTATTCCTGTACGCGTTCCGCAAAATCACCTAACCTAACCTAACATAACCATTGTAACTTTGCATCCCGATGACGCATTTTGAAGCTGTTTACAGCTAAATTGATTTTAAATAGGCTACCACCTATTATCCAACTAATAATTTTGACAAAAAACTTGAAAAATTTTTCCTTTTTGGACTGAGAAAATTCTTCTAAATTTTCAACTCTTAATTAATTTTTATGTCGAAATTCCTTCCAAAATTCATTTTTCTACTAGTTACAATAGTTACTTACCTGCCTTACATGTATTCCTGTACGCGTTCCGCAAAATCACCTAACCTAACCTAACCTAACCTAACGGAAAATCATCAAACCCTTATAACTTTGCATCCCGGTGACGCAATTTGGAGCTGTTTTCAGCTAAATTGATTTTTAATAGGCTCCGCCCTACTATTTGACTAATAATTTTTAACAAAATCGGGAATAATTTTCCGTTCTGGGACTTAGAAAAATCTTCGAAATTTTTCAACCCTTAATTAATTTTTATCTCGAAATTCCTTCAAAAAATCATTTTTCTACTAGTTACAATAGTAACTTACCTGCCTTACATGTATTCCTGTACGCGTTCCGCAAAATCACCTAACCTAACCTAACCTTGTCTAACCTAACCTAACCTAACCTAACAATTGTAACTTTGCATCCCGATGACGCATTTTGAAGCTGTTTCCAGCTAAATTGATTTTAAATAGGCTACCTTCTATTATCCAACTAATAATTTTGACAAAAAACTTGAAAAAATTTTCCTTTTGGGACTGAGAAAATTCTTCTAAATTTTCAACTCTTAACTAATTTTTATGTCGAAATTCCTTCCAAAAATCATTTTTCTACTAGTTGCAATAGTTACTTACCTGCCTTACATGTATTCCTGTACGCGTTCCGCAAAATCACCTAACCTAACCTAACCTTGCCTAACCTAACCTAACCTAACCTAACCTAACCTAACAATTGTAACTTTGCATCCCGATGACGCATTTTGAAGCTGTTTCCAGCTAAATTGATTTTAAATAGGCTACCTTCAATTATCCGACTAATAATTTTGACAAAAAACTTGAAAAAATTTTCCTTTTGGGACTGAGAAAATTCTTCTAAATTTTCAACTCTTAATTAATTTTTATGTCAAAATTCCTTCCCAAATTCATTTTTCTACTAGATACAATAGTAACTTACCTGCCTTACATGTATTCCTGTACGCGTTCCGCAAAATCACCTAACCTAACCTAACCTTGCCTAACCTAACCTAACCTAACCTAACAGAACCATTGTAACTTTGCATCCCGATGACGCATTTTGAAGCTGTTTACAGCTAAATTGATTTTAAATAGGCTACCCCCTATTATCCAACTAATAATTTTGACAAAAAACTTGAAAAATTTTTCCTTTTGGGACTGAGAAAATTCTTCTAAATTTTCAACTCTTAATTAATTTTTATGTCGAAATTCCTTCCAAAATTCATTTTTCTACTAGTTACAATAGTTACTTACCTGCCTTACATGTATTCCTGTACGCGTTCCGCAAAATCACCTAACCTAACCTAACCTTGCCTAACCTAACCTAACATAACCATTGTAACTTTGCATCCCGATGACGCATTTTGAAGCTGTTTACAGCTTAATTGATTTTGAATAGGCTACCCCTTATTATCCATTTAATAATTTTGACAAAAACTTGAAAAAAATTCCTTTTGGGACTGAGAAAATTATTCTAAATTTTCAACTCTTAAGTAATTTTCATGTCGAAATTCCTTCCAAAAATCATTTTTCTACTAGTTACAATAGTTACTTACCTGCCTTACATGTATTCCTGTACGCGTTCCGCAAAATCAGCTAACCTAACCTAACCTTGCCTAACCTAACCTAACCTAACAATTGTAACTTTGCATCCCGATGACGCATTTTGAAGCTGTTTACAGCTAAATTGATTTTAAATAGGCTACCCCCTATTATCCAACTAATAATTTTGATAAAAACTTGAAAAATTTTTCCTTTTGGGACTGAGAAAATTCTTCTAAATTTTCAACTCTTAATTAATTTTTATGTCGAAATTCCTTCCAAAAATCATTTTTCTACTAGTTACAATAGTTACTTACCTGCCTTACATGTATTCCTGTACGCGTTCCGCAAAATCACCTAACCTAACCTAACATAACCATTGTAACTTTGCATCCCGATGACGCATTTTGAAGCTGTTTACAGCTAAATTGATTTTAAATAGGCTACCCCCTATTATCCAACTAATAATTTTGACAAAAAACTTGAAAAATTTTTCCGTTTTGGACTGAGAAAATTCTTCTAAATTTTCAACTCTTAATTAATTTTTATGTCGAAATTCCTTCCAAAAATCATTTTTCTACTAGTTACAATAGTTACTTACCTGCCTAACATGTATTCCTGTACGCGTTCCGCAAAATCACCTAACCTAACCTAACCTTGATTAACCTAACCTAACCTAACCTAACATAACCATTGTAACTTTGCATCCCGATGACGCATTTTGAAGCTGTTTACAGCTAAATTGATTTTAAATAGGCTACCCCTTATTATCCATTTAATAATTTTGACAAAAACTTGAAAAAAAAATCCTTTTGGGACTGAGAAAATTATTCTAAATTTTCAACTCTTAATTAATTTTTATGTCGAAATATCTTCCAAAAATAATTTTTCAACTAGTTACAATAGTTACTTACCTGCCTTACATGTATTCCTGTACGCGTTCCGCAAAATCACCTAACCTAACCTAACCTTGCCTAACCTAACCTAACCTAACCTAACATAACCATTGTAACTTTGCATCCCGATGACGCATTTTGAAGCTGCTTACAGCTAAATTGATTTTAAATAGGCTACCCCCTATTATCCAACTAATAATTTTGACAAAAAACTTGAAAAATTTTTCCTTTTGGGACTGAGAAAATTCTTCTAAATTTTCAACTCTTTATTAATTTTTATGTCGAAATTCCTTCCAAAATTCATTTTTCTACTAGTTACAATAGTTACTTACCTGCCTTACATGTATTCCTGTACGCGTTCCGCAAAATCACCTAACCTAACCTAACCTTGCCTAACCTAACCTAACCTAACATAACCATTGTAACTTTGCATCCCGATGACGCATTTTGAAGCTGTTTACAGCTAAATTGATTTAAAATAGGCTACCCCTTATTATCCATTTTATAATTTTGACAAAAACTTGAAAAACAAAATCCTTTTGGGACTGAGAAAATTCTTCTAAATTTTCAACTCTTAATTAATTTTTATGTCGAAATTCCTTCCAAAAATCATTTTTCTACTAGTTACAATAGTTACTTACCTGCCTTACATGTATTCCTGTACGCGTTCCGCAAAATCACCTAACCTAACTTAACCTTGTCTAACCTAACCTAACCTAACCTAACCTAACAATTGTAACTTTGCATCCCGATGACGCATTTTGAAGCTGTTTACAGCTAAATTGATTTTAAATAGGCTACCCCTTATTATCCATTTCATAATTTTGACAAAAACTTGAAAAAAATTTCCTTTTGGGACTGAAAAAATTATTCTAAATTTTCAACTCTTAATTAATTTTGATGTCGAAATTCCTTCCAAAAATCATTTTTCTACTAGTTACAATAGTTACTTACCTGCCTTACATGTACATATTCCTGTACGCGATCCGCAAAATCACCTAACCTAACCTAACCTTGCCTAACCTAACCTAACATAACCATTGTAACTTTGCATCCCGATGACGCATTTTGAAGCTGTTTACAGCTAAATTGATTTTAAATATGCTACCCCCTATTATCCAACTAATAATTTTGAGAAAAAACTTGAAAATTTTTTCCTTTTGGGACTGAGAAAATTATTCTAAATTTTCAACTCTTAATTAATTTTTATGTCGAAATTCCTTCCAAAATTCATTTTTCTACTAGTTACAATAGTTACTTACCTGCCTTACTTGTATTCCTGTACGCGTTCCGCAAAATCACCTAACCTAACCTAACCTTGCCTAACCTAACCTAACATAACCATTGTAACTTTGCATCCCGATGACGCATTTTGAAGCTGTTTACAGCTAAATTGATTTTAAATAGGCTACCCCCTATTATCCAACTAATAATTTTGACAAAAAACTTGAAAAATTTTTCCTTTTGGGACTGAGAAAATTCTTCTAAATTTTCAACTCTTAATTAATTTTTATGTCGAAATTCCTTCCAAAATTCATTTTTCTACTAGTTACAATAGTTACTTACCTGCCTTACATGTATTCCTGTACGCGTTCCGCAAAATCACCTAACCTAACCTAACCTTGCCTAACCTAACCTAACATAACCATTGTAACTTTGCATCCCGATGACGCATTTTGAAGCTGTTTACAGCTAAATTGATTTTAAATAGGCTACCCCCTATTATCCAACTAATAATTTTGACAAAAAACTTGAAAAATTTTTCCTTTTGGGACTGAGAAAATTCTTCTAAATTTTCAACTCTTAACTAATTTTTATGTCGAAATTCCTTCCAAAAATCATTTTTCTACTAGTTACAATAGTTACTTAACTGCCTTACATGTATTCCTGTACGCGTTCCGCAAAATCACCTAACCTAACCTAACCTTGCCTAACCTAACCTAACATAACCATTGTAACTTTGCATCCCGATGACGCATTTTGCAGCTGTTTACAGCTTTATTGATTTTAAATAGGCTACCCCTTATTATCCATTTAATAATTTTGACAAAAACTTGAAAAAAATTTCCTTTTGGGACTGAGAAAATTATTCTAAATTTTCAACTCTTAAGTAATTTTCATGTCGAAATTCCTTCCAAAAATCATTTTTCTACTAGTTGCAATAGTTACTTACCTGCCTTACATGTATTCCTGTACGCGTTCCGCAAAATCACCTTACCTAACCTAACCTTGCCTAACCTAACCTAACCTAACCTAACCTAACATAACCATTGTAACTTTGCATCCCGATGACGCATTTTGAAGCTGTTTACAGCGAAATTGATTTTAAATAGGCTACCCTTTATTATACATTTAATAATTTTGACAAAAACTTGAAAAAAAATTTCTTTTGGGACTTAGAAAATTCTTCTAAATTTTCAACTCTTAATTAATTTTTATGTCGAAATTCCTTCCGAAATTCATTTTTCTACTAGTTGCAATAGTTACTTACCTGCCTTACATGTATTCCTGTACGCGTTCCGCAAAATCACCTAACCTAACCTAACCTTGCCTAACCTAACCTAACCTAACCTAACATAACCATTGTAACTGCATCCCGATGACGCATTTTGAAGCTGTTTACAACGAAATTGATTTTAAATAGGCTACCCTTTATTATCCATTTAATAATTTTGACAAAAACTTGAAAAATTTTTCCTTTTTGGACTGAGAAAATTCTTCTAAATTTTCAACTCTTAATTAATTTTTATGTCGAAATTCCTTCCAAAATTCATTTTTCTACTAGTTACAATAGTTACTTACCTGCCTTACATGTATTCCTGTAAGCGTTCCGCAAAATCACCTAACCTAACCTAACCTAACCTAACGGAAAATCATCAAACCCTTATAACTTTGCATCCCGATGACGCATTTTGAAGCTGTTTACAGCTAAATTGATTTTAAATAGGCTACCCCCTATTATCCAACTAATAATTTTGAGAAAAAACTTGAAAAATTTTTCCTTTTGGGACTGAGAAAATTATTCTAAATTTTCAACTCTTAATTAATTTTTATGTCGAAATTCCTTCCAAAATTCATTTTTCTACTAGTTACAATAGTTACTTACCTGCCTTACATGTATTCCTGTAAGCGTTCCGCAAAATCACCTAACCTAACCTAACCTTGTCTAACCTAACCTAACCTAACAATTGTAACTTTGCATCCCGATGACGCATTTTGAAGCTGTTTACAGCTTAATTGATTTTAAATAGGCTACCTTCTAGTATCTAACTAATAATTTTGACAAAAAACTTGAAAAAATTTTCCTTTTGGGACTGAGAAAATTCTTCTAAATTTTCAACTCTTAACTAATTTTTATGTCGAAATTCCTTCCAAAAATCATTTTTCTACTAGTTACAATAGTTACTTAACTGCCTTACATGTATTCCTGTACGCGTTCCGCAAAATCACCTAACCTAACCTAACCTTGCCTAACCTAACCTAACATAACCATTGTAACTTTGCATCCCGATGACGCATTTTGAAGCTGTTTACAGCTAAATTGATTTTAAATAGGCTACCTTCTAGTATCTAACTAATAATTTTGACAAAAAACTTGAAAAAATTTTCCTTTTGGGACTGAGAAAATTCTTCTAAATTTTCAACTCTTAACTAATTTTTATGTCGAAATTCCTTCCAAAAATCATTTTTCTACTAGTTACAATAGTTACTTAACTGCCTTACATGTATTCCTGTACGCGTTCCGCAAAATCACCTAACCTAACCTAACCTTGCCTAACCTAACCTAACATAACCATTGTAACTTTGCATCCCGATGACGCATTTTGAAGCTGTTTACAGCTAAATTGATTTTAAATAGGCTACCCCTTATTATCCATTAAATAATTTTGACAAAAACTTGAAAAAAAATTCCTTTTGGGACTGAGAAAATTATTCTAAATTTTCAACTCTTAATTAATTTTTATGTCGAAATTCCTTCCAAAATTCATTTTTCTACTAGTTACAATAGTTACTTACCTGCCTTACATGTATTCCTGTACGCGTTCCGCAAAATCACCTAACCTAACCTAACCAAACCTAACGGAAAATCATCAAACCCTTATAACTTTGCATCCCGGTGACGCAATTTGGAGCTGTTTTCAGCTATTTTGATTTTTAATAGGCTCCGCCCTACTATTTGACTAATAATTTTTAACAAAATCGGGAATAATTTTCCGTTCTGGGACTTAGAAAAATCTTCGAAATTTTTCAACCCTTAATTAATTTTTATCTCGAAATTCCTTCAAAAAATCATTTTTCTACTAGTTACAATAGTAACTTACCTGCCTTACATGTATTCCTGTACGCGTTCCGCAAAATCACCTAACCTAAACTAACCTTGTCTAACCTAACCTAACCTAACCTAACCTAACAATTGTAACTTTGCATCCCGATGACGCATTTTGAAGCTGTTTACAGCTAAATTGATTTTAAATAGGCTACCCCCTATTATCCAACTAATAATTTTGACAAAAAACTTGAAAAATTTTTTCTTTTGGGACTGAGAAAATTCTTCTAAATTTTCAACTCTTAACTAATTTTTATGTCGAAATTCCTTCCAAAAATCATTTTTCTACTAGTTGCAATAGTTACTTACCTGCCTTACATGTATTCCTGTACGCGTTCCGCAAAATCACCTAACCTAACCTAACCTTGCCTAACCTAACCTAACATAACCATTGTAACTTTGCATCCCGATGACGCATTTTGAAGCTGTTTACAGCTAAATTGATTTTAAATAGGCTACCCCTTATTATCCATTTAATAATTTTGACAAAAACTTGAAAAAAATTCCTTTTGGGACTGAGAAAATTATTCTAAATTTTCAACTCTTAAGTAATTTTCATGTCGAAATTCCTTCCAAAAATCATTTTTCTACTAGTTACAATAGTTACTTACCTGCCTTACATGTATTCCTGTACGCGTTCCGCAAAATCAGCTAACCTAACCTAACCTTGCCTAACCTAACCTAACCTAACAATTGTAACTTTGCATCCCGATGACGCATTTTGAAGCTGTTTACAGCTAAATTGATTTTAAATAGGCTACCCCCTATTATCCAACTAATAATTTTGACAAAAACTTGAAAAATTTTTCCTTTTGGGACTGAGAAAATTCTTCTAAATTTTCAACTCTTAATTAATTTTTATGTCGAAATTCCTTCCAAAATTCATTTTTCTACTAGTTACAATAGTTACTTACCTGCCTTACATGTATTCCTGTACGCGTTCCGCAAAATCACCTAACCTAACCTAACATAACCATTGTAACTTTGCATCCCGATGACGCATTTTGAAGCTGTTTACAGCTAAATTGATTTTAAATAGGCTACCCCCTATTATCCAACTAATAATTTTGACAAAAAACTTGAAAAATTTTTCCTTTTGGGACTGAGAAAATTCTTCTAAATTTTCAACTCTTAATTAATTTTTATGTCGAAATTCCTTCCAAAATTCATTTTTCTACTAGTTACAATAGTTACTTACCTGCCTTACATGTATTCCTGTACGCGTTCCGCAAAATCACCTAACCTAACCTAACCTTGCCTAACCTAACCTAACATAACCATTGTAACTTTGCATCCCGATGACGCATTTTGCAGCTGTTTACAGCTTTATTGATTTTAAATAGGCTACCCCTTATTATCCATTTAATAATTTTGACAAAAACTTGAAAAAAATTTCCTTTTGGGACTGAGAAAATTATTCTAAATTTTCAACTCTTAAGTAATTTTCATGTCGAAATTCCTTCCAAAAATCATTTTTCTACTAGTTGCAATAGTTACTTACCTGCCTTACATGTATTCCTGTACGCGTTCCGCAAAATCACCTAACCTAACCTAACCTTGCCTAACCTAACCTAACCTAACCTAACCTAACATAACCATTGTAACTTTGCATCCCGATGACGCATTTTGAAGCTGTTTACAGCGAAATTGATTTTAAATAGGCTACCCTTTATTATACATTTAATAATTTTGACAAAAACTTGAAAAAAAATTTCTTTTGGGACTTAGAAAATTCTTCTAAATTTTCAACTCTTAATTAATTTTTATGTCGAAATTCCTTCCGAAATTCATTTTTCTACTAGTTGCAATAGTTACTTACCTGCCTTACATGTATTCCTGTACGCGTTCCGCAAAATCACCTAACCTAACCTAACCTTGCCTAACCTAACCTAACCTAACCTAACATAACCATTGTAACTGCATCCCGATGACGCATTTTGAAGCTGTTTACAGCGAAATTGATTTTAAATAGGCTACCCTTTATTATCCATTTAATAATTTTGACAAAAACTTGAAAAATTTTTCCTTTTTGGACTGAAAAAATTCTTCTAAATTTTCAACTCTTAATTAATTTTTATGTCGAAATTCCTTCCAAAATTCATTTTTCTACTAGTTACAATAGTTACTTACCTGCCTTACATGTATTCCTGTACGCGTTCCGCAAAATCACCTAACCTAACCTAACCTAACCTAACGGAAAATCATCAAACCCTTATAACTTTGCATCCCGATGACGCATTTTGAAGCTGTTTACAGCTAAATTGATTTTAAATAGGCTACCCCCTATTATCCAACTAATAATTTTGAGAAAAAACTTGAAAAATTTTTCCTTTTGGGACTGAGAAAATTATTCTAAATTTTCAACTCTTAATTAATTTTTATGTCGAAATTCCTTCCAAAATTCATTTTTCTACTAGTTACAATAGTTACTTACCTGCCTTACATGTATTCCTGTAAGCGTTCCGCAAAATCACCTAACCTAACCTAACCTTGTCTAACCTAACCTAACCTAACAATTGTAACTTTGCATCCCGATGACGCATTTTGAAGCTGTTTACAGCTTAATTGATTTTAAATAGGCTACCTTCTAGTATCTAACTAATAATTTTGACAAAAAACTTGAAAAAATTTTCCTTTTGGGACTGAGAAAATTCTTCTAAATTTTCAACTCTTAACTAATTTTTATGTCGAAATTCCTTCCAAAAATCATTTTTCTACTAGTTACAATAGTTACTTAACTGCCTTACATGTATTCCTGTACGCGTTCCGCAAAATCACCTAACCTAACCTAACCTTGCCTAACCTAACCTAACATCGAGAAGCTCCTAGTAGGCAGACTACAGCACCACTTCCTCCCAACTCTGCATCCAAACCAGTACGGTTTCATGCCGCAGCGCGGAACCGAGGACGCCCTCTATGCTCTAATGGGACACCTACGAGCCGAAATCAAAGCCAAAAAAATCGTGCTTTTGATATCATTGGACATAGAGGGAGCCTTCGATAACGCGTGGTGGCCAGCATTAAAAAGACAGATGGTAATCAAGAAATGTCCCAAAAACATCTACACTCTCGTCAACTCATACCTGGAAGACCGGAACATCAGGGTCAATTACGCCAGAGCGTCTAGTGAGAAGGGTACCACGAAAGGATGCGTCCAGGGCTCAATTGCCGGACCGACGTTTTGGAACCTTATACTAGACTCACTCCTACACAAGATGGCTAGTATGGGGGTATACTGCCAAGCCTTTGCAGACGACGTGGTTCTAGTCTTCTCGGACTTCACAGCCACTCCCCTGCAGAAATCAGCCAACGACACGCTAGACATAGTATCGGAATGGGGCGTCCAAAACAAGCTGCGTTTTGCCGCGCACAAGACCAACGCGATGGTGCTAACGAGGAAGCTTAAGTACGACGTTCCGGTCGTCCAAATGTCTGGCACGCGGCTGAACCTGGTCGAAGAAGTCAAGCTGCTAGGTCTCACAATAGACTCTAAACTCACCTTCAACGCGCACGTGTCTGCGACCTGTAAAAAGGCTGCAGACATCTACAAGCAGCTGGCATGCGCCGCAAAGGTGACTTGGGGTCTCAACAGAGAGATAATCAGGACAATATACGTGTCGGTGATAGAGCCTATCGTGATGTATGCTGCGAGTGCGTGGGCCCCTGCAGCCGAGAAACTGATGACAAGGAATCAGTTTGACTCACTGCAGAGAGGTTTCGCGCAGAAGATCTGCAAAGCATACCGCACGGTGTCTCTGACATCGGCACTTATCCTGTCAGGCCAACTCCCCCTAGATCTCCGGGTAATCGAGGCCGCAACCCTCTTTAAGATCAAAAAGGGACATTCCCGAGAGTTCATACCGCCAGGCCGCGAGCTGGAGTGCAACCTGCACCATTCCCAAAATCCCCACCCAGCGCAACTCACAATAACAGAGTATGCATGCCTAGAGGATTGGACTCCTGAAACCCTGGAAACCCATCAAGTAATCGGTCCCCAAATATACACCGACGGCAGTAAGATTGAGGGAAAAGTCGGAGCTGCCTTAACATGGTGGGAAAATGGAAAGGAGTCCAAGTCCAGCACCTTTGGCTTGGAGCCTCACAACACAGTCTTCCAATCTGAAATGTACGCGCTCTTTAGAGCTGTCAGGATGGCAAGAGAATCCAGGTCGACCTCCGTAAGCATCTTAAGTGACTCAAGATCGTCACTTGACTTGCTGAGAAGACCGTCTGTCACTCACCACCTGGCACTCCAAATCAAAAGATGTGTTCGAGAGATCAGAGAGGAGGGCAGAGAAGTGAGGCTGTTCTGGCTCAAGGCCCACGTGGGAACCGCCGGGAATGAGAGAGCGGACGAGCTGGCCAAGGAGGCAGCTCTTACAAAAGAGACAGCAGACTTTAGCAAGGTCCCCGTATCGTTCGTGAGGAGGAAGATACGGGAGGGGACTATAAAGAAGTGGCAAGCGCGATACGAGTCCTCAAGTACAGGAGCGGTCACAAAAGTGTTCTTCCCAGACGTCCTAGCGGCGAAAAGGACACTCAGAGATGCAGTTCTCACACCGGTCCATGTACAAGTCCTAACGGGACACGGAGGATTCTCAGCGTATCTCCACCGTTTCCATCTGAAAGATAGCCCCTCGTGCGTCTGTGACCCGAGTTGCGAAGAAACAGTCTGGCACCTGCTCTTCGAGTGCCCAAGGTTCAGTCACGACAGAATGGAGCTGGAAGTAAAGATCGAAACCCAGCTAAGTCAGTCCACACTCCACACTATCATGGGGAGACCGGCCATCAGAAAACCATTCCTGGCATTCGCGAGCAAAGTTGCCATCATCGCAGCAGAAGCCAACAAAACGGACGCAACCTTGCGAAGTCAACACCGAAACCGACTAACACCTACGACAACACCAACAACCACAACAGTCACCGCACGGACAACAACATCAACACAAAGCACAACACGCACATCACTCATCATAACACAATTCACACACACAAACACCAACCAACGGCCAGTACCAGTGGCACCACCAGCGGTAGTAGCAGCAGCAGTGCCAGAGGCCAGCCTACAACCAGCCCCTAGCACCATGCCCATCACCCAATTCCTGGCATGCGGAGGAGACGGAGTTCCAGGCATCAGGCTGCGAGGCGTTGCTCTCTTCATGAACAGGGAAGGAGAGAAGTTGGGCGTGAGCTTCTGCATAGGCTGGAGCCGACCTGCGGCCCGTATACCGATATCGCCAGGCCTTGCCGCCTTGATCAACGGAAGCACCACCAAAGCGAGCATAAAAGGCAGCAAGTATCGTGCATTGCCTCAAGTGGAAGTAGCCACTCACCGATGCCGTCTATTGCGACACAAAGGGAAGACGATCGCACTATTCGAGTGGGGAGAGGAGACTCCATTCGCTCAGGTAAGCTCACTGCTCCAAAAGATCAGGGAGGCAGGAGAAAACACGGCATTCACAGCACGCACCATCAGTGTTGACGCGATGATGATCGATGGGGAGAGAGGAGACGTCGCAGACCGCTTCGGTTGTATAAAAGCCTCAGAACATCACGAGGTAGTTGTTTATGAGGACAGAGGGGAAACTCTGAGTTTCCTCAAAGCCCCCAGACAACCAACAGCCAGCACGACGAGCCCCGCAACAAGCCCGACCACTCAAAGCGGTTCAGAGAGGGCCCAGCAGAAGGCAGCCGCCGAAAGAGCTGCAAAGGAGCAGAGCAAGACCACTAGCCCCGAGGACCGGGCCCGGTCGAGGAGTCGCCTGAAAGCTTTCGGCACTTTCCTCAGCGCACTGCTCCCAAGCACCAGTCACGCATCACCATCCCACAATCAAGAAACAGCAGTGGAAAGGTTCTTCAAAAAGAAGCCCAAAGAACCAGCAATGCAGAGGCCCACGCCAACAAGAGCCGACAAAGGGCAAGTCAGCCCGCCGACACTCGCAGTGAATGCGGGCACTACGGACCACGTGAAGAGCGCTTTCCTCGAGTACGTAGCAATCGTGAGAGCGACCAGAGAAGTCAATCTCATGAAATGCAGGAAGATCCTGCAGATCTTCCAAAGAGACACAGAAGGACTGCTAAGGGTACTACTCGAAGAAGCAGAGGCAGCAGTGTACGACAACGTCAGATCTCAAGTCATCAAAGGAGAAATGACGGGGTCGTACATGGCAGCCTACAGCGCGAAGAGCGGTTTTGTGGCCCTGAACGAGGAGGAAACGGAGCGCTCAGGCAAAATTAAATTCCAAACACCGAATGACGACCCGATAGTGGTTACCGCCAAATGTACCAAAATCATGCTGGACGATAAGATCCTCGAAATGGCACAGTCCGTCTTGACGACTTCAGACACCCCAGCATCGCAGGAAAGTTGGGCGGTACCCAACATCAGGTGGGTCAATGGAGTCCCGGGTTGCGGCAAGACAACCTGGATGGTGAAGCACTTCGATGGGGAGAAGGACGTCGTAGCCACCACGACGACCGAAGCTGCCAAAGATCTTAGGGAGAAGCTTGCGCACCGCTTAGGAGACCGAGTAAAGACAAAGGTGCGCACTATGGCCTCAATTTTAGCAAACGGGTTCAAGAAGCAAGAGAAATGCTACCGTCTCACGGTAGACGAGGCTCTTATGAACCACTTTGGGGCCATAGTCATGGCAGTAAGGTTGTCTGGAGCAAGCGAAATTGTCCTCATCGGAGACGTAAACCAGCTTCCATTTTTGGACAGAGAGAACCTATTCGAGTTAAGGTATACCCGTCCGAACTTGGTGGCTGGCATCACCCAGGAGCTTCTTTGCACACACCGCAATCCGATGGATGTAGCGTTTGCACTGAACGAGATATACTCCGGTATATACTCCTCCAAGTCGTCGCCGTCGCGGGTCCACTCCCTGAGGGTGAAAGGTTACACAGGAGCGCAAATACCGAGGACTGCCCAGAATACCCTATTCCTGGTTCATACGCAAGAGGAGAAAGCCTCTCTAGTGAACCAGGGATATGGGTCCGGCGAAGGGTCGCGCACGTTAACCATACACGAGGCTCAGGGTTTGACCTACGACAGCGTAATTATCATCAACACCAAGTCCAGGAGGCTCCAAATCCACGACAGCATCTCCCATGCGGTAGTGGCGGTGTCGAGACATACAGTCAGTTGCGTCTATTACTCCGACGACGCCGACGATGCCACGGGCCGCTTTGCAAAAAGGGCGATGGATGCGCCGACTAAAACGGTCGTCGAATACAACCTGAAGATGGCCATGCAGCATCGAGACACAGTCGTTATGGAAAACCTGCTCAGGCTAGCGAAGTCCCTGGTCTGCAGACCCCCTATTAACACCACCTAACAAGTCCCTATCCAAACTCCAATCCAAATGAAACCCCAATGTAACCCATAAAAAAAAAAAAAAAAAAAAAAAAACTGTAAAACTAAGTGGCAGAGCCAGTCTGTCATACTCACGTAAATGCCCTGCCGATGGTGGCGCTGTACGTTCGGTCGTTCGGTTCCCTAAAATATGGTTGAGCTGCACGGCGCGGATGTGTACGTCAAGTCCGTGAACGGATGCTGTCGGTTAGGGCTGGTCAACTGGCACTGCCTTTTAGTTACTTATATCCTAACTTTTAATATAATACCATCATACCTGTAATATTAAACGAAAAAGCATGGAAAAAAAAAAAAAAAAAAAAAAAAACTAATGGACTCACGTAGTTTTTAAGATAGCAATAAGTGTCCGATGTAGGAGCACAGTAACAAAAAGAACGAAAAACTGTTAAACAAAACTATTATGTAACCCAAAGCACGGACCTCCATGTCTGTGGATTTATTTGTAAGGCAGGAGTGTGGTTTTAGCCGGTAAGAGTCCGGCACTGCCCAGACTGGTTCGTCTGTGAAGCAGCCTGGGCGTCCATGAGGATTTCCCACTCCTGCCAAAAAAAAAAAAAAAAAAAAAAAAAAAAAAAAAAAAAAAAAAAAAAAAAAACCTAACCTAACATAACCATTGTAACTTTGCATCCCGATGACGCATTTTGAAGCTGTTTACAGCTAAATTGATTTTAAATAGGCTACCTTCTAGTATCTAACTAATAATTTTGACAAAAAACTTGAAAAAATTTTCCTTTTGGGACTGAGAAAATTCTTCTAAATTTTCAACTCTTAACTAATTTTTATGTCGAAATTCCTTCCAAAAATCATTTTTCTACTAGTTACAATAGTTACTTAACTGCCTTACATGTATTCCTGTACGCGTTCCGCAAAATCACCTAACCTAACCTAACCTTGCCTAACCTAACCTAACATAACCATTGTAACTTTGCATCCCGATGACGCATTTTGAAGCTGTTTACAGCTAAATTGATTTTAAATAGGCTACCCCTTATTATCCATTAAATAATTTTGACAAAAACTTGAAAAAAAATTCCTTTTGGGACTGAGAAAATTATTCTAAATTTTCAACTCTTAATTAATTTTTATGTCGAAATTCCTTCCAAAATTCATTTTTCTACTAGTTACAATAGTTACTTACCTGCCTTACATGTATTCCTGTACGCGTTCCGCAAAATCACCTAACCTAACCTAACCTAACCTAACGGAAAATCATCAAACCCTTATAACTTTGCATCCCGGTGACGCAATTTGGAGCTGTTTTCAGCTATTTTGATTTTTAATAGGCTCCGCCCTACTATTTGACTAATAATTTTTAACAAAATCGGGAATAATTTTCCGTTCTGGGACTTAGAAAAATCTTCGAAATTTTTCAACCCTTAATTAATTTTGATGTCGAAATTCCTTCAAAAAATCATTTTTCTACTAGTTACAATAGTTACTTACCTGCCTTACATGTATTCCTGTACGCGTTCCGCAAAATCACCTAACCTAACCTAACCAAACCTAACGGAAAATCATCAAACCCTTATAACTTTGCATCCCGGTGACGCAATTTGGAGCTGTTTTCAGCTATTTTGATTTTTAATAGGCTCCGCCCTACTATTTGACTAATAATTTTTAACAAAATCGGGAATAATTTTCCGTTCTGGGACTTAGAAAAATCTTCGAAATTTTTCAACCCTTAATTAATTTTTATCTCGAAATTCCTTCAAAAAATCATTTTTCTACTAGTTACAATAGTAACTTACCTGCCTTACATGTATTCCTGTACGCGTTCCGCAAAATCACCTAACCTAAACTAACCTTGTCTAACCTAACCTAACCTAACCTAACCTAACAATTGTAACTTTGCATCCCGATGACGCATTTTGAAGCTGTTTACAGCTAAATTGATTTTAAATAGGCTACCCCCTATTATCCAACTAATAATTTTGACAAAAAACTTGAAAAATTTTTTCTTTTGGGACTGAGAAAATTCTTCTAAATTTTCAACTCTTAACTAATTTTTATGTCGAAATTCCTTCCAAAAATCATTTTTCTACTAGTTGCAATAGTTACTTACCTGCCTTACATGTATTCCTGTACGCGTTCCGCAAAATCACCTAACCTAACCTAACCTTGCCTAACCTAACCTAACATAACCATTGTAACTTTGCATCCCGATGACGCATTTTGAAGCTGTTTACAGCTAAATTGATTTTAAATAGGCTACCCCTTATTATCCATTTAATAATTTTGACAAAAACTTGAAAAAAATTCCTTTTGGGACTGAGAAAATTATTCTAAATTTTCAACTCTTAAGTAATTTTCATGTCGAAATTCCTTCCAAAAATCATTTTTCTACTAGTTACAATAGTTACTTACCTGCCTTACATGTATTCCTGTACGCGTTCCGCAAAATCAGCTAACCTAACCTAACCTTGCCTAACCTAACCTAACCTAACAATTGTAACTTTGCATCCCGATGACGCATTTTGAAGCTGTTTACAGCTAAATTGATTTTAAATAGGCTACCCCCTATTATCCAACTAATAATTTTGACAAAAACTTGAAAAATTTTTCCTTTTGGGACTGAGAAAATTCTTCTAAATTTTCAACTCTTAATTAATTTTTATGTCGAAATTCCTTCCAAAATTCATTTTTCTACTAGTTACAATAGTTACTTACCTGCCTTACATGTATTCCTGTACGCGTTCCGCAAAATCACCTAACCTAACCTAACATAACCATTGTAACTTTGCATCCCGATGACGCATTTTGAAGCTGTTTACAGCTAAATTGATTTTAAATAGGCTACCACCTATTATCCAACTAATAATTTTGACAAAAAACTTGAAAAATTTTTCCTTTTTGGACTGAGAAAATTCTTCTAAATTTTCAACTCTTAATTAATTTTTATGTCGAAATTCCTTCCAAAATTCATTTTTCTACTAGTTACAATAGTTACTTACCTGCCTTACATGTATTCCTGTACGCGTTCCGCAAAATCACCTAACCTAACCTAACCTAACCTAACGGAAAATCATCAAACCCTTATAACTTTGCATCCCGGTGACGCAATTTGGAGCTGTTTTCAGCTATTTTGATTTTTAATAGGCTCCGCCCTACTATTTGACTAATAATTTTTAACAAAATCGGGAATAATTTTCCGTTCTGGGACTTAGAAAAATCTTCGAAATTTTTCAACCCTTAATTAATTTTTATCTCGAAATTCCTTCAAAAAATCATTTTTCTACTAGTTACAATAGTAACTTACCTGCCTTACATGTATTCCTGTACGCGTTCCGCAAAATCACCTAACCTAACCTAACCTTGTCTAACCTAACCTAACCTAACCTAACAATTGTAACTTTGCATCCCGATGACGCATTTTGAAGCTGTTTCCAGCTAAATTGATTTTAAATAGGCTACCTTCTATTATCCAACTAATAATTTTGACAAAAAACTTGAAAAAATTTTCCTTTTGGGACTGAGAAAATTCTTCTAAATTTTCAACTCTTAACTAATTTTTATGTCGAAATTCCTTCCAAAAATCATTTTTCTACTAGTTGCAATAGTTACTTACCTGCCTTACATGTATTCCTGTACGCGTTCCGCAAAATCACCTAACCTAACCTAACCTTGCCTAACCTAACCTAACCTAACCTAACCTAACCTAACAATTGTAACTTTGCATCCCGATGACGCATTTTGAAGCTGTTTCCAGCTAAATTGATTTTAAATAGGCTACCTTCTATTATCCAACTAATAATTTTGACAAAAAACTTGAAAAAATTTTCCTTTTGGGACTGAGAAAATTCTTCTAAATTTTCAACTCTTAACTAATTTTTATGTCGAAATTCCTTCCAAAAATCATTTTTCTACTAGTTGCAATAGTTACTTACCTGCCTTACATGTATTCCTGTACGCGTTCCGCAAAATCACCTAACCTAACCTAACCTTGCCTAACCTAACCTAACCTAACCTAACCTAACCTAACAATTGTAACTTTGCATCCCGATGACGCATTTTGAAGCTGTTTCCAGCTAAATTGATTTTAAATAGGCTACCTTCAATTATCCGACTAATAATTTTGACAAAAAACTTGAAAAAAATTTCCTTTTGGGACTGAGAAAATTCTTCTAAATTTTCAACTCTTAATTAATTTTTATGTCAAAATTCCTTCCCAAATTCATTTTTCTACTAGATACAATAGTAACTTACCTGCCTTACATGTATTCCTGTACGCGTTCCGCAAAATCACCTAACCTAACCTAACCTTGCCTAACCTAACCTAACCTAACCTAACAGAACCATTGTAACTTTGCATCCCGATGACGCATTTTGAAGCTGTTTACAGCTAAATTGATTTTAAATAGGCTACCCCCTATTATCCAACTAATAATTTTGACAAAAAACTTGAAAAATTTTTCCTTTTGGGACTGAGAAAATTCTTCTAAATTTTCAACTCTTAATTAATTTTTATGTCGAAATTCCTTCCAAAATTCATTTTTCTACTAGTTACAATAGTTACTTACCTGCCTTACATGTATTCCTGTACGCGTTCCGCAAAATCACCTAACCTAACCTAACCTTGCCTAACCTAACCTAACATAACCATTGTAACTTTGCATCCCGATGACGCATTTTGAAGCTGTTTACAGCTTAATTGATTTTGAATAGGCTACCCCTTATTATCCATTTAATAATTTTGACAAAAACTTGAAAAAAATTCCTTTTGGGACTGAGAAAATTATTCTAAATTTTCAACTCTTAAGTAATTTTCATGTCGAAATTCCTTCCAAAAATCATTTTTCTACTAGTTACAATAGTTACTTACCTGCCTTACATGTATTCCTGTACGCGTTCCGCAAAATCAGCTAACCTAACCTAACCTTGCCTAACCTAACCTAACCTAACCTAACCTAACAATTGTAACTTTGCATCCCGATGACGCATTTTGAAGCTGTTTACAGCTAAATTGATTTTAAATAGGCTACCCCCTATTATCCAACTAATAATTTTCACAAAAAACTTGAAAAATTTTTCCTTTTGGGACTGAGAAAATTCTTCTAAATTTTCAACTCTTAATTAATTTTTATGTCGAAATTCCTTCCAAAAATCATTTTTCTACTAGTTACAATAGTTACTTACCTGCCTTACATGTATTCCTGTACGCGTTCCGCAAAATCACCTAACCTAACCTAACATAACCATTGTAACTTTGCATCCCGATGACGCATTTTGAAGCTGTTTACAGCTAAATTGATTTTAAATAGGCTACCCCCTATTATCCAACTAATAATTTTGACAAAAAACTTGAAAAATTTTTCCTTTTTGGACTGAGAATATTCTTCTAAATTTTCAACTCTTAATTAATTTTTATGTCGAAATTCCTTCCAAAATTCATTTTTCTACTAGTTACAATTGTTACTTACCTGCCTTACATGTATTCCTGTACGCGTTCCGCAAAATCACCTAACCTAACCTAACCTAACCTAACGGAAAATCATCAAACCCTTATAACTTTGCATCCCGGTGACGCAATTTGGAGCTGTTTTCAGCTATTTTGATTTTTAATAGGCTCCGCCCTACTATTTGACTAATAATTTTTAACAAAATCGGGAATAATTTTCCGTTCTGGGACTTAGAAAAATCTTCGAAATTTTTCAACCCTTAATTAATTTTTATCTCGAAATTCCTTCAAAAAATCATTTTTCTACTAGTTACAATAGAAACTTACCTGCCTTACATGTATTCCTGTACGCGTTCCGCAAAATCACCTAACCTAACCTAACCTTGTCTAACCTAACCTAACCTAACCTAACGGAAAATCATCAAACCCTTATAACTTTGCATCCCGGTGACGCAATTTGAAGCTGTTTTCAGCTATTTTGATTTTTAATAGGCTCCGCCCTACTATTTGACTAATAATTTTTAACAAAATCGGGAATAATTTTCCGTTCTGGGACTTAGAAAAATCTTCGAAATTTTTCAACCCTTAATTAATTTTTATCTCGAAATTCCTTCAAAAAATCATTTTTCTACTAGTTACAATAGAAACTTACCTGCCTTACATGTATTCCTGTACGCGTTCCGCAAAATCACCTAACCTAAACTAACCTTGTCTAACCTAACCTAACCTAACCTAACCTAACAATTGTAACTTTGCATCCCGATGACGCATTTTGAAGCTGTTTACAGCTAAATTGATTTTAAATAGGCTACCCCCTATTATCCAACTAATAATTTTGACAAAAAACTTGAAAAATTTTTTCTTTTGGGACTGAGAAAATTCTTCTAAATTTTCAACTCTTAAGTAATTTTTATGTCGAAATTCCTTCCAAAAATCATTTTTCTACTAGTTGCAATAGTTACTTACCTGCCTTACATGTATTCCTGTACGCGTTCCGCAAAATCACCTAACCTAACCTAACCTTGCCTAACCTAACCTAACCTAACCTAACCTAACATAACCATTGTAACTTTGCATCCCGATGACGCATTTTGAAGCTGTTTACAGCGAAATTGATTTTAAATAGGCTACCCTTTATTATACATTTAATAATTTTGACAAAAACTTGAAAAAAAATTTCTTTTGGGACTGAGAAAATTCTTCTAAATTTTCAACTCTTAATTAATTTTTATGTCGAAATTCCTTCCGAAATTCATTTTTCTACTAGTTGCAATAGTTACTTACCTGCCTTACATGTATTCCTGTACGCGTTCCGCAAAATCACCTAACCTAACCTAACCTTGCCTTTTTTTTTTTTTTTTTTTTTTTTTTTTTTTTCCGGGTTGGAAAATCCTCATGGATGTCCTCCGCCCTGGGGCGGGCGGAGGGGTCTGTCAGACTCTTACTGACTAAAAACCACCCCGGTGTTCCGACTCACACCTACGCCGGGGGTCGCGGGAACGTAAAAATCTTCCGCAACCCCCGACTGGTGCCGGCCCGCCATCGCGGGCCTCCTCGGGTCAGGGGGGGGAGTGAGGTGTTTGACTCCCCCCGTGACGTCTAAGAGGGGCGCGCGTGGAACACTACGCGCCGCCACCTCGGGTCCTGATGTTTGGGGGGCGACGGACGTCCCCGAGTCCGTCGCCCCTGGACCCATTTAGGGGGGCTGGAAGAGGGCGTTATCCGCCCTCCGCCGACGCCCGGTGCGCCTGCTGCGGGCCGGGTGAGTGGACGAGATCTCCCTCTCCCTTTCCGCAGCCTCCTTCTGCGAGACGACCGTCTCGCAGTAGGAAACCACCGCGTCCCAGGACTCCTCGCTGTCGACCATCGACTCAACGACGGCCGGCAGCGAGAGGTCACTGCCTACTTCTGAGATGAGGGCACGGCGCGGCTCCTCCCAAGCGGCACACTCTGCCAGCGTATGCCGCGCCGTATCCTCCCGGCAGTCGACGCAGTGGTGACACCGAGCGTCCGGCTCCCTGTTTATGCGACACAGATACTTCCCGAAGCAACCATGCCCCGAGAGCACCTGCGTCACCCGAAACGACAGGGAGCCGTGCCTCCTCCCGAGCCAGCGCTCGAGCACCGGCCGGACCGCCTCGATGATGTCGAGGCCGGCGGTAGGGCGTGAAAGCCTGTCCCGCCATTCCGCCACCAGGACCTCGCGAAGCTGAGACCGATGCAGCTCTATGTGTCGCTGCATCGGTTGCTCACCCCGCGCCCTCGCTTCCTCGCGCCACCGATACGATGACGCGAGTACTTTCGCCTCGAGGTCCCAGGGCGGGGATCCGGCCAGTGCACAAGCCGCCTCGTAGGAGATCGTGCGATACCCCCTGATGACTCTGACGGCCATCGCTCTCTGTGGCTTGCGCAAGACTGCGATACTACCGGCCGTCAGGTCAGCCGCCCAGATCGGGGCCCCGTAAAGGGCCATCGATCGCACGATCCCCACGTAGAGCCGCCTACAAGCGGCGCTCGGGCCCCCCAGATTGGGAAGCAGCGTTGACAGCGCCCCAGCAGCGCCCAGCAACTTGGGCGCCAGCCGTCTGAAATGGGGCCCGAAGTCCCACCGGCTGTCGAGCACCAATCCCAGATACTTCATGGTGGACTCGACAGCGATCCGAGCCCCCCCGACCACGATGTGTGAGCCGGGTGGCGGCGCCCGCCGGGGGCCATGAAACACCATGGCCTCCGACTTGCTGAGGGCCACCTCCAGGCCTAGGCGACGTATGCGGCTCACCACCTGTGAGACCGCAGCCATCGCCAACAACGCTGCCTCCCTGTGCGAGCTCCCCCGGGCAGTGACCAGCGTGTCATCCGCATAACACGTCACGTCGACCCCCGGACTGAGCTCGCCCCTCAGCACCCAGTCGTACCCGATGTTCCACAGGAGCGGGCCTACAACCGAGCCCTGTGGAACACCGCACGACATGCGGCGCTGGTTTCCGCCATCACGTCCCATGTAGGTGACACACCTCTCCGACAAATAAGCCCCAACGATGTGGCGGAGGTAGGGAGGCACCCCATGGTACCGCAGTGCCTCCCGAATACAACTCCAGGGCAGGGTGTTGAAGGCGTTGGAGATGTCCAAAGACACCGCCAACATCACCCCGCCCCGGGACACCGCTTCCTCCGCCAGGACTCTAACCCGCGACACAGCGTGGATTGTGGAGCGCCCATGCCGAAACCCGAACTGGCTGTCGTCCAGGTCCGGCCCCTCTCTGCACAAGTGGCCGACGAGGCGGGCTGCGATTATCCGCTCGAACAGCTTGCCGGTACGCGGACGGCGAGTCCGCAGGGCGCCCCGCCTTCCTGAGCAGGACCAGACGACCAGATTTCCACAACGTGGGAAACTGGCCCTGCTCAAGGCACGCTGTGTAGAGTCCTCTCAGTTGGGGCTCAAGCTCCTTCAGAGCGAGGGCTAACACGCAGCCGTGGATCCCGTCGGGCCCCGGAGCCACATTCTTGGCCCGGAGCCGCATCACGGCTGCCCTCAGCTCTGCCTGTGTCACCTCTGGGACGCTGATGGCGTTCTCCACCTCTGTAGACTCTGCGGCTGTGGGCAAAGCCATCGGCGGCGGAGTATGCTCCGCTCTTGCCGGGAAGAGGGCTGCAACCACCTCTTCCAGCAGCTCGGGTTGGAGACTCTCCGTAAGTGGGGGCGCCGCGGCTCGAAGTTTCCCTCGGACCGCGCGATAAGGGCGCCCCCACGGATCCCCGTCTAGAGTCTCCAACATCTCCTCCCTGGCTCGCGTCCTCGACGCGCCGATGGCCAGCCACAGAGTCTCCTTAGCCGCGCGGTACACCTCATACAGCGCGGCTTCTTCGTCAGGGACCCGACGACGTCTCCTCCGGTATCGGGTGTACTGGCGCCTAACCGCCACGCACGCGACGCGCAGCTGTGCGATTTCGGCTGTCCACCAATACACCTGGCGCCTTGCGGACTGTGCGTGGACCCGGGGCATGGACGCGTCGCAAATTTGCGTCATCGCCCCGCGGAACCACAGCGCCTCCTGGTCGACGTCGACGGGTCCGTTCGTTGCCGACTCCCGGCTCCAGGCCTGGACAATAGCGGCCTCCTCGAGAAGCTCCCTGTCGATGTGCTTACGCGCCCAGCGTGGACCGTCCGTTCGCGGGGCCGGTGGACCGCGGCCGCCGGCGGTCTGGGCGGAGACGTCGAAGCGGATGTACCTGTGATCCGACAACGTCTCCACCTCCACAGCGACACGCCAGTCACGGACTCTGCTCGCGACAGCGGGGCTAGCGAACGAGACGTCCACAATAGAACCGCCCCGCTGCCGAACGCACGTGTGGACCGAGCCCCGATTTAGGACGGTCAAGCCAGTCGTGACCGCCCACTCCTCCAGCGCCTCGCCCTTAGCATCGGTCACAGGGGATCCCCACGCCGCAGACTTGGCGTTGAGATCCCCCAGCAACAGCACCGGGCGAGGGTGGAGTCGGCCCACGACGGCACCCAACTCGACAAGGAACCTCTCGAAGTCGGCGAGACTCTTGTTGGGCGAAAAATACGCCCCAACCGTGCCAATGCCGTCCGCGAGGGCGGCTACCCAGCCGTGACCTCGGGACGGGTTGACGAGAGCCCCGCCAATGATGGCCACCAAACCGTCCAAATCTCCCACCCAGTTATCCCTGGGGGGGACAAAATACGGTTCGGCAGCCACAGCCACGTGAATCGACCACTCTGCCATGCTCTGGAGCAAGAGATCCTGAGCTCTAGCAGAGTGGTTGATATTGCCCTGGAGGAAATGGTAGAGCGCCGTTATGCGCAATCCATTCCCTCCGCACCATTCCTAGGCCGGGAGTCGGCCGAAGGGCAGCCAGGCTGCGGAGGGGGTAAAGAGCCCCCCGCAGCCTTGGTAGCCCCTCTCTTTTTTCCTTTCTTGCTGGTGGCGGGCGCGCCACAGGCCTTTCCGCCCGCTCTGTGCCCAGCGGGCCTCCCTGCAGCTGTACAGAGGCTGCAGTTTGGCGCCGCGGAGCACTGGGCCGCCTTGTGGCCGGGCTGGCCGCAGCGATAGCACTGCTCGCTGCGGTCAGTTTCAGCGGTGCACCGTGCCCTGGCATGCCCAATGTCCAGGCACCGGTAGCACCGCATGGCCCTGGGCTGCAGCAGCTTGACCCTCGCTGCAACCCAACCCACCAACAAACGCCCACTGTCAGCGACTTTATTCGCCGCCGCCACCGGGCACCGCACCCAAATCGTGCCGAGCCCGGAAGCGTCGGCGCGCACCTCACCCGACCGGACGTCTTCGGGCGGACATCCTCCAGTTTTGGCGATGGCCGCCACGACCTCAGCCGGGGTCGTCGAGTCGTCCAGGCCATCGACACGCAACTCCGCGGTCTTCATTGGCCTGGACACCCGGACGTCCTCCGGGTTGAGGACCTCCCTCAGCTTGGCGGCCAGGATGTCCGCCTTTTCGCCGCTAGAGGCACCCGACACCTCGAGAAGCCGCGCTCCCGTAATCGCTGGCCTCATTTTGAAGCCAGACGGTGTGCCGAGGTCGGGGAACGCGACATTCGCTTTCGCCGTTGTGAGGACCGCCTTGTAAGTGACGCCCCTTTCGACGGCTCCGGGCTGTCGTCCAGGTCCGGCCCCTCTCTGCAACCTTGCCTAACCTAACCTAACCTAACCTAACCTTGCCTAACCTAACCTAACCTAACCTAACATAACCATTGTAACTTTGCATCCCGATGACGCATTTTGAAGCTGTTTACAGCTAAATTGATTTTAAATAGGCTACCCCTTATTATCCATTTCATAATTTTGACAAAAACTTGAAAAAATTTTCCTTTTGGGACTGAGAAAATTCTTCTAAATTTTCAACTCTTAATTAATTTTTATGTCGAAATTACTTCCAAAAATCATTTTTCTACTAGTTACAATAGTTACTTACCTGCCTTACATGTATTCCTGTTCGCGTTCCGCAAAATCACCTAACCTAACCTAACCTTGCCTAACCTAACCTAACCTAACAATTGTAACTTTGCATCCCGATGACGCATTTTGAAGCTGTTTACAGCTAAATTGATTTTAAATAGGCTACCACCTATTATCCAACTAATAATTTTCACAAAAAACTTGAAAAAATTTTCCTTTTGGGACTGAGAAAATTCTTCTAAATTTTCAACTCTTAATTAATTTTTCAACTCTTAATTAATTTTTATGTCGAAATTCCTTCCAAAAATCATTTTTCTACTAGTTACAATAGTTACTTACCTGCCTTACATGTATTCCTGTACGCGTTCCGCAAAATCAGCTAACCTAACCTAACCTTGCCTAACCTAACCTAACCTAACCTAACCTAACAATTGTAACTTTGCATCCCGATGACGCATTTTGAAGCTGTTTACAGCTAAATTGATTTTAAATAGGCTACCCCCTATTATCCAACTAATAATTTTCACAAAAAACTTGAAAAATTTTTCCTTTTGGGACTGAGAAAATTCTTCTAAATTTTCAACTCTTAATTAATTTTTATGTCGAAATTCCTTCCAAAAATCATTTTTCTACTAGTTACAATAGTTACTTACCTGCCTTACATGTATTCCTGTACGCGTTCCGCAAAATCACCTAACCTAACCTAACATAACCATTGTAACTTTGCATCCCGATGACGCATTTTGAAGCTGTTTACAGCTAAATTGATTTTAAATAGGCTACCCCCTATTATCCAACTAATAATTTTGACAAAAAACTTGAAAAATTTTTCCTTTTTGGACTGAGAATATTCTTCTAAATTTTCAACTCTTAATTAATTTTTATGTCGAAATTCCTTCCAAAATTCATTTTTCTACTAGTTACAATTGTTACTTACCTGCCTTACATGTATTCCTGTACGCGTTCCGCAAAATCACCTAACCTAACCTAACCTAACCTAACGGAAAATCATCAAACCCTTATAACTTTGCATCCCGGTGACGCAATTTGGAGCTGTTTTCAGCTATTTTGATTTTTAATAGGCTCCGCCCTACTATTTGACTAATAATTTTTAACAAAATCGGGAATAATTTTCCGTTCTGGGACTTAGAAAAATCTTCGAAATTTTTCAACCCTTAATTAATTTTTATCTCGAAATTCCTTCAAAAAATCATTTTTCTACTAGTTACAATAGAAACTTACCTGCCTTACATGTATTCCTGTACGCGTTCCGCAAAATCACCTAACCTAACCTAACCTTGTCTAACCTAACCTAACCTAACCTAACGGAAAATCATCAAACCCTTATAACTTTGCATCCCGGTGACGCAATTTGAAGCTGTTTTCAGCTATTTTGATTTTTAATAGGCTCCGCCCTACTATTTGACTAATAATTTTTAACAAAATCGGGAATAATTTTCCGTTCTGGGACTTAGAAAAATCTTCGAAATTTTTCAACCCTTAATTAATTTTTATCTCGAAATTCCTTCAAAAAATCATTTTTCTACTAGTTACAATAGTAACTTACCTGCCTTACATGTATTCCTGTACGCGTTCCGCAAAATCACCTAACCTAACCTAACCTTGTCTAACCTAACCTAACCTAACCTAACCTAACAATTGTAACTTTGCATCCCGATGACGCATTTTGAAGCTGTTTCCAGCTAAATTGATTTTAAATAGGCTACCTTCTATTATCCAACTAATAATTTTGACAAAAAACTTGAAAAAATTTTCCTTTTGGGACTGAGAAAATTCTTCTAAATTTTCAACTCTTAACTAATTTTTATGTCGAAATTCCTTCCAAAAATCATTTTTCTACTAGTTGCAATAGTTACTTACCTGCCTTACATGTATTCCTGTACGAGTTCCGCAAAATCACCTAACCTAACCTAACCTAACCTAACAATTGTAACTTTGCATCCCGATGACGCATTTTGAAGCTGTTTACAGCTAAATTGATTTTAAATAGGCTACCCCCTATTATCCAACTAATAATTTTAACAAAAACTTGAAAAATTTTTCCTTTTGGGACTGAGAAAATTCTTCTAAATTTTCAACTCTTAATTAATTTTTATGTCGAAATTCCTTCCAAAAATCATTTTTCTACTAGTTACAATAGTTACTTACCTGCCTTACATGTATTCCTGTACGCGTTCCGCAAAATCACCTAACCTAACCTAACCAAACCTAACGGAAAATCATCAAACCCTTATAACTTTGCATCCCGGTGACGCAATTTGGAGCTGTTTTCAGCTATTTTGATTTTTAATAGGCTCCGCCCTACTATTTGACTAATAATTTTTAACAAAATCGGGAATAATTTTCCGTTCTGGGACTTAGAAAAATCTTCGAAATTTTTCAACCCTTAATTAATTTTTATCTCGAAATTCCTTCAAAAAATCATTTTTCTACTAGTTACAATAGTAACTTACCTGCCTTACATGTATTCCTGTACGCGTTCCGCAAAATCACCTAACCTAAACTAACCTTGTCTAACCTAATCTAACCTAACCTAACCTAACAATTGTAACTTTGCATCCCGATGACGCATTTTGAAGCTGTTTACAGCTAAATTGATTTTAAATAGGCTACCCCCTATTATCCAACTAATAATTTTGACAAAAAACTTGAAAAATTTTTTCTTTTGGGACTGAGAAAATTCTTCTAAATTTTCAACTCTTAAGTAATTTTTATGTCGAAATTCCTTCCAAAAATCATTTTTCTACTAGTTGCAATAGTTACTTACCTGCCTTACATGTATTCCTGTACGCGTTCCGCAAAATCACCTAACCTAACCTAACCTTGCCTAACCTAACCTAACCTAACCTAACCTAACATAACCATTGTAACTTTGCATCCCGATGACGCATTTTGAAGCTGTTTACAGCGAAATTGATTTTAAATAGGCTACCCTTTATTATACATTTAATAATTTTGACAAAAACTTGAAAAAAAATTTCTTTTGGGACTGAGAAAATTCTTCTAAATTTTCAACTCTTAATTAATTTTTATGTCGAAATTCCTTCCAAAATTCATTTTTCTACTAGATACAATAGTTACTTACCTGCCTTACATGTATTCCTGTACGCGTTCCGCAAAATCACCTAACCTAACCTAACCTTGCCTAACCTAACCTAACCTAACCTAACATAACCATTGTAACTTTGCATCCCGATGACGCATTTTGAAGCTGTTTACAGCTAAATTGATTTTAAATAGGCTACCCCCTATTATCCAACTAATAATTTTCACAAAAAACTTGAAAAATTTTTCCTTTTGGGACTGAGAAAATTCTTCTAAATTTTCAACTCAATTTTTATGTCGAAATTCCTTCCAAAATTCATTTTTCTACTAGTTACAATAGTTACTTACCTGCCTTACATGTATTCCTGTACGCGTTCCGCAAAATCACCTAACCTAACCTAACCTTGCCTAACCTAACCTAACATAACCATTGTATCTTTGCATCCCGATGACGCATTTTGAAGCTGTTTACAGCTAAATTGATTTTAAATAGGCTACCCCCTATTATCCAACTAATAATTTTGACAAAAAACTTGAAAAATTTTTCCTTTTGGGACTGAGAAAATTCTTCTAAATTTTCAACTCTTAATTAATTTTTATGTCGAAATTCCTTCCAAAATTCATTTTTCTACTAGTTACAATAGTTACTTACCTGCCTTACATGTATTCCTGTACGCGTTCCGCAAAATCACCTAACCTAACCTAACCTTGCCTAACCTAACCTAACCTAACCTAACCTAACATAACCATTGTAACTTTGCATCCCGATGACGCATTTTGAAGCTGTTTACAGCTAAATTGATTTTAAATAGGCTACCCCTTATTATCCATTTCATAATTTTGACAAAAACTTGAAAAAATTTTCCTTTTGGGACTGAGAAAATTCTTCTAAATTTTCAACTCTTAATTAATTTTTATGTCGAAATTCCTTCCAAAATTCATTTTTCTACTAGTTACAATAGTTACTTACCTGCCTTACATGTATTCCTGTACGCGTTCCGCAAAATCAGCTAACCTTTTTTTTTTTTTTTTTTTTTCCGGGGTGGAAAATCCTCATGGATGTCCTCCGCCCTGGGGCGGGCGGAGGGGTCTGTCAGACTCTTACTGACTAAAAACCACCCCGGTGTTCCGACTCACACCTACGCCGGGGGTCGCGGGAACGTAAAAATCTTCCGCAGCCCCCGACTGGTGCCGGCCCGCCGTTGCGGGCCTCCTCGGGTCAGGGGGGGGAGTGAGGTGTTTGACTCCCCTCGTGACGTCTAAGAGGGGCGCGCGTGGAACACTACGCGCCGCCACCTCGGGTCCTGATGTTTGGGGGGCGACGGACGTCCCCGAGTCCGTCGCCCCTGGACCCATTTAGGGGGGCTGGAAGAGGGCGTTATCCGCCCTCCGCCGACGCCCGGTGCGCCTGCTGCGGGCCGGGTGAGTGGACGAGATCTCCCTCTCCCTTTCCGCAGCCTCCTTCTGCGAGACGACCGTCTCGCAGTAGGAAACCACCGCGTCCCAGGACTCCTCGCTGTCGACCATCGACTCAACGACGGCCGGCAGCGAGAGGTCACTGCCTACTTCTGAGATGAGGGCACGGCGCGGCTCCTCCCAAGCGGCACACTCTGCCAGCGTATGCCGCGCCGTGTCCTCCCGGCAGTCGACGCAGTGGTGACACCGAGCGTCCGGCTCCCTGTTTATGCGACACAGGTACTTCCCGAAGCAACCATGCCCCGAGAGCACCTGCGTCACCCGAAACGACAGGGAGCCGTGCCTCCAAAATCAGCTAACCTAACCTAACCTTGCCTAACCTAACCTAACCTAACCTAACCTAACAATTGTAACTTTGCATCCCGATGACGCATTTTGAAGCTGTTTACAGCTAAATTGATTTTCAATAGGTTACCCCCTATTATCCAACTAATAATTATCACAAAAAACTTGAAAAAATTTTCCTTTTGGGACTGAGAAAATTCTTCTAAATTTTCAACTCTTAATTAATTTTCATGTCGAAATTCCTTCCAAAATTCATTTTTCTACTAGTTACAATAGTTACTTACCTGCCTTACATGTATTCCTGTACGCGTTCCGCAAAATCAGCTAACCTAACCTAACCTTGCCTAACCTAACCTTTTTTTTTTTTTTTTTTTTTTTTTTTTTTACTGTCATCAAGTGTCCTTATTTTTGGTTCTCCTGCCTATATTCACTCAGATAGGGGAACAGCATTTATGTCTCAAGAGCTAAAACAATTTCTGTATTCATATAATGTTGCTTCTAGCAGGACAACTCCCTATAACCCTGAAGGAAATGGCCAAGTAGAGCGGCTAAATGGAACGCTTTGGAAAACAATCCAGCTATTTCTGAAATCGAGACAGATGCAAACTGCGGACTGGGAACGAGCGTTACCTACTGCGTTGCATTCAATTCGATCTCTATTATGTACAGCGACGAATGAGACACCCCATGAGCGATTTTTCTTCCACACCAGACGATCTCCGACGGGTGAATCAATCCCTTCATGGTTATTGTCACCAGGTCAAGTACTTATGAAAAGGAATGTAAGAACTTCAAAATATGATCCAATCATAGACGAAGTGGAGCTGTTACATGGAAATCCATCTTACTCGTATGTCCGCTTGCCTGATGGTCGAGAGACAACTGTTTCTAATAGACAACTAGCACCACTACCTACGGAGGATCTAGAATCTGACGAAGAGGATTCGGAACATGAAATTATTGAATCAGAACTAGCTGAACAGCCTACGCAAGAGGCTCCGGAGCACGAAATCGTAGATTCATCTGAACTAGCTGAACAACCTCTGCGTCGATCCTCTCGCGAAAAGCGGCCACCAGCTAATCTTCGAGATTACTGCCTCACTAACTAAATTAGCAAGACATGAAACTGGTGGGGGTGAATGTAGTGTGTCTATGTAATTATTTATGGTCACTTGACGTCTTGTCATTATTTCTCTGTCTGTTACTTTTAAATAATCCCTTATGTTTTAGCAGAATAAAGCCAAGATTCCTAATGGTCCTTTCGCTTATATGTATCAATGCTATACCATCCAATAGTCATATCCAACCTTCTGAACCAAGCCAAAGCTCATACTTAGCGGCCACGACACAAGGGAGAAGACGCTGCTTCTTTTGCGGATCGAATACACTACATCAACGCATCAAATGCCCTGCATTTAACTCGATATGTCAACTTTGTTCGAAAAAAGGGCACTTGGCACGTGTATGTAGATCTTCAAAACCAGTCGCGAACGCAGCGGTCAACAATGATGAAAGCTGCGCTTGCATTTCGGCTGCATCTCCGTCCAGCCTACGGAAAGCAACAACACCTATATTACTGAATGAAACTCGTGCTGAAGCACTGATCGACACGGGCAGTTCTGTAAGTTTTATCGACGAGGCTTTATCGAGAATAATGAAACTCAGAAGGAAGAACATTAATCAAACCGTTTCTTTGGCTTCACTTAATCATGTATCATTCGTCAATGGATTATGTCAAGCGACTATTAAACTTAACAATCATACTTACAAACAACATCCTCTCCTCATCGTGCAGAACCTGTGTGCTGATGTAATCATTGGCCATGATCTCCTGAAACATCATCAGTCGCTAGAATTCCAATTCGGAGGTGAGAGAGAATCTTTACATATATGCAACGTTATGCAAGCATCTGTGCCTCCGGTCTCTGTCTTTTCTAATCTCTCACTTGATATAAGGCCGATTGCTATTAAGTCCAGGTCCTACTCAGAAGAAGATGAACGATTTATTAAAGAGGAAGTATCTAAGTTATTAGCGAACGGCATAATCGAACCGAGCATGTCACCATGGAGGGCCCAGGTTTTAGTAACGGGAGGTATAAGTCACCGTAGACGATTAGTAATAGATTACTCTCGTACTATAAACCGGTACACTGAATTGGATGCCTTTCCTTTGCCAAAAATAGAATCCATTATATCCAAAGTCTCAAAATACAACTTTTTCAGTCAAATAGACTTAAAATCCGCATATCATCAAGTGCCAATCTTAACGAAAGAAAAACCTATGACGGCTTTTGAAGCATGCGGAAATTTATATCAATTTACTCGAATACCGTTCGGTGTAACCAATGGCGTAGCTGCCTTTCAGAGAACTTTGTCTTTTATCATAGAAACTGAAAAGCTACATGGCACATTCTCTTACCTTGATGACGTCACCGTCTGTGGCAAAACAAAAGAAGATCATGATATAAATCTGAAACGATTTATGGATGCAGTTACTAAATACAATTTGACTTTAAATGAACAAAAATGTATATTTAGTTCTGACGAAATAAACTTACTCGGGTATACAATTCACAATAATATTATAAAACCTGATGAAAATCGACTTAAACCTCTTTTGGATCTACCATTGCCAAACGACAGCGGCAGTCTTAAACGAACTCTTGGTATGTTTGCACACTACTCAAAGTGGATACCGAACTTCTCCTCAAAAATACAATCGCTAATTCGTGCAAACATTCCGCTAAACAAAGAATCAACTGAATGCTTTCAACAATTGAAATCTGAAATCGCCAAAGCCGCGTTAGTAGCCATAAATGATTCCGATTTACTTATCGTAGAAACTGACGCTTCTGAATACGCTATCGCTGGCACCCTATCTCAATGTGGCAGGCCTGTCGCTTTCTTTTCTCGTTCTCTCAACGATTCAGAGAGAAAACACCCATCCATTGAAAAAGAAGCTTACGCGATCGTTGAATCCTTACGGAAATGGCGTCACTATTTACTCGGAAGACACTTTTTATTAATCACAGACCAAAAGTCTGTAGCCTTTATGCTGGATCAAAAGCACGCCAGCAAAATCAAAAATGAAAAAATCGAAAGGTGGCGCTTAGAACTCTCTTGTTTCAAATACGATGTGATATATCGTCCTGGAAAAGAAAACGTCTCTGCAGATACTCTATCGAGAGTTTGTGCTGTAATTAACACGAATAAATTATATGAATTACATAATTCCCTTTGCCATCCAGGTATAGTCAGAATGGCGCATTGGGTTCGTACAAAGAATCTTCCCTTTACAATTAACGATGTAAAGTCTATGACAGCATCTTGTCGTGTCTGCGCGGAATTGAAACCACGTTTCATGAAAACCAAGAGTCACCTAATTAAAGCTATCGAACCTTTTCAGCGTCTGAACATTGACTTTAAAGGACCTCTGCCGTCTAACACTCATAACAAGTACATTCTCACTATCATTGACGAATACTCAAGATTTCCATTCGCATATCCATGTAGCGATCTTTCAGCGCAAACTGTCATCAAGTGTCTCAAAGACTTGTTCCTTACTTTTGGTTCTCCTGCCTATATTCACTCAGATAGGGGAACAGCATTTATGTCTCAAGAGCTAAAACAATTTCTGTATTCATATAATGTTGTTCCCCTATCTGAGTGAATATAGGCAGGAGAACCAAAAGTAAGGAACAAGTCTTTGAGACACTTGATGACAGTTTGCGCTGAAAGATCGCTACATGGATATGCGAATGGAAATCTTGAGAAATCTACAATAGTTACTTACCTGCCTTACATGTATTCCTGTACGCGTTCCGCAAAATCAGCTAACCTAACCTAACCTTGCCTAACCTAACCTTTTTTTTTTTTTTTTTTTTTTTTTTCCGGGGTGGAAAATCCTCATGGATGTCCTCCGCCCTGGGGCGGGCGGAGGGGTCTGTCAGACTCTTACTGACTAAAAACCACCCCGGTGTTCCGACTCACACCTACGCCGGGGGTCGCGGGAACGTGAAAATCTTCCGCAACCCCCGACTGGTGCCGGCCCGCCGCTGCGGGCCTCCTCGGGTCAGGGGGGGGAGTGAGGTGTTTGACTCCCCCCATGACGTCTAAGAGGGGCGCGCGTGGAACACTACGCGCCGCCACCTCGGGTCCTGATGTTTGGGGGGCGACGGACGTCCCCGAGTCCGTCACCCCTGGACCCATTTAGGGGGGCTGGAAGAGGGCGTTATCCGCCCTCCGCCGACGCCCGGTGCGCCTGCTGCGGGCCGGGTGAGTGGACGAGATCTCCCTCTCCCTTTCCGCAGCCTCCTTCTGCGAGACGACTGTCTCACAGTAGGAAACCACCGCGTCCCAGGACTCCTCGCTGTCGACCATCGACTCAACGACGGCTGGCAGAGAGAGGTCACTGCCTACTTCTGAGATGAGGGCACGGCGCGGCTCCTCCCAAGCGGCACACTCTGCCAGCGTATGCCGCGCCGTGTCCTCCCGGCAGTCGACGCAGTGGTGACACCGAGCGTCCGGCTCCCTGTTTATGCGACACAGGTACTTCCCGAAGCAACCATGCCCCGAGAGCACCTGCGTCACCCGAAACGACAGGGAGCCGTGCCTCCTCCCGAGCCAGCGCTCGAGCACCGGCCGGACCGCCTCGATGATGTCGAGGCCGGCGGTAGGGCGTGAAAGCCTGTCCCGCCATTCCGCCACCAGGACCTCGCGAAGCTGAGACCGATGCAGCTCTATGTGTCGCTGCATCGGTTGCTCACCCCGCGCCCTCGCTTCCTCGCGCCACCGATACGATGACGCGAGTACTTTCGCCTCGAGGTCCCAGGGCGGGGATCCGGCCAGTGCACAAGCCGCCTCGTAGGAGATCGTGCGATACCCCCTGATGACTCTGACGGCCATCGCTCTCTGCGGCTTGCGCAAGACTGCGATACTACCGGCCGTCAGGTCAGCCGCCCAGATCGGGGCCCCGTAAAGGGCCATCGATCGCACGATCCCCACGTAGAGCCGCCTACAAGCGGCGCTCGGGCCCCCCAGATTGGGAAGCAGTGTTGACAGCGCCCCAGCAGCGCCCAGCAACTTGGGCGCCAGCCGTCGGAAATGGGGCCCGAAGTCCCACCGGCTGTCGAGCACCAATCCCAGATACTTCATGGTGGACTCGACAGCGATCCGAGCCCCCCCGACCACGATGTGTGAGCCGGGTGGCGGCGCCCGCCGGGGGCCATGAAACACCATTGCCTCCGACTTGCTGAGGGCCACCTCCAGGCCTAGGCGACGTATGCGGCTCACCACCTGTGAGACCGCAGCCGTCGCCAACAACGCTGCCTCCCTGTGCGAGCTCCCCCGGGCAGTGACCAGCGTGTCATCCGCATAACACGTCACGTCGACCCCCGGACTGAGCTCGCCCCTCAGCACCCAGTCGTACCCGATGTTCCACAGGAGCGGGCCTACAACCGAGCCCTGTGGAACACCGCACGACATGCGGCGCTGGTTTCCGCCATCACGTCCCATGTAGGTGACACACCTCTCCGACAAATAAGCCCCAACGATGTGGCGGAGGTAGGGAGGCACCCCATGGTACCGCAGTGCCTCCCGAATACAACTCCAGGGCAGGGTGTTGAAGGCGTTGGAGATGTCCAAAGACACCGCCAACATCACCCCGCCCCGGGACACCGCTTCCTCCGCCAGGACTCTAACCCGCGACACAGCGTGGATTGTGGAGCGCCCATGCCGAAACCCGAACTGGCTGTCGTCCAGGTCCGGCCCCTCTCTGCACAAGTGGCCGACGAGGCGGGCTGCGATTATCCGCTCGAACAGCTTGCCCACCTCGTCTAGCAGCACTATGGGCCGGTACGCGGACGGCGAGTCCGCAGGGCGCCCCGCCTTCCTGAGCAAGACCAGACGACCAGATTTCCACAACGTGGGAAACTGGCCCTGCTCAAGGCACGCTGTGTAGAGTCCTCTCAGTTGGGGCTCAAGCTCCTTCAGAGCGAGGGCTAACACGCAGCCGTGGATCCCGTCGGGCCCCGGAGCCACATTCTTGGCCCGGAGCCGCATCACGGCTGCCCTCAGCTCTGCCTGTGTCACCTCTGGGACGCTGATGGCGTTCTCCACCTCTGTAGACTCTGCGGCTGTGGGCAAAGCCATCGGCGGCGGAGTATGCTCCGCTCTTGCCGGGAAGAGGGCTGCAACCACCTCTTCCAGCAGCTCGGGTTGGAGACGCGGCTCGAAGTTTCCCTCGGACCGCGCGATAAGGGCGCCCCCACGGATCCCCGTCTAGAGTCTCCAACATCTCCTCCCTGGCTCGCGTCCTCGACGCGCCGATGGCCAGCCACAGAGTCTCCTTAGCCGCGCGGTACACCTCATACAGCGCGGCTTCTTCGTCAGGGACCCGACGACGTCTCCTCCGGTATCGGGTGTACTGGCGCCTAACCGCCACGCACGCGACGCGCAGCTGTGCGATTTCGGCTGTCCACCAATACACCTGGCGCCTTGCGGACTGTGCGTGGACCCGGGGCATGGACGCGTCGCAAATTTGCGTCATCGCCCCGCGGAACCACAGCGCCTCCTGGTCGACGTCGACGGGTCCGTTCGTTGCCGACTCCCGGCTCCAGGCCTGGACAATAGCGGCCTCCTCGAGAAGCTCCCTGTCGATGTGCTTACGCGCCCAGCGTGGACCGTCCGTTCGCGGGGCCGGTGGACCGCGGCCGCCGGCGGTCTGGGCGGAGACGTCGAAGCGGATGTACCTGTGATCCGACAACGTCTCCACCTCCACAGCGACACGCCAGTCACGGACTCTGCTCGCGACAGCGGGGCTAGCGAACGAGACGTCCACAATAGAACCGCCCCGCTGCCGAACGCACGTGTGGACCGAGCCCCGATTTAGGACGGTCAAGCCAGTCGTGACCGCCCACTCCTCCAGCGCCTCGCCCTTAGCATCGGTCACAGGGGATCCCCACGCCGCAGACTTGGCGTTGAGATCCCCCAGCAACAGCACCGGGCGAGGGTGGAGTCGGCCCACGACGGCACCCAAATCGACAAGGAACCTCTCGAAGTCGGCGAGACTCTTGTTGGGCGAAAAATACGCCCCAACCGTGCCAATGCCGTCCGCGAGGGCGGCTACCCAGCCGTGACCTCGGGACGGGTTGACGAGAGCCCCGCCAATGATGGCCACCAAACCGTCCAAGTCTCCCACCCAGTTATCCCTGGGGGGGACAAAATACGGTTCGGCGACCACAGCCACGTGAATCGACCACTCTGCCATGCTCTGGAGCAAGAGATCCTGAGCTCTAGCAGAGTGGTTGATATTGCCCTGGAGGAAATGGTAGAGCGCCGTTATGCGCAATCCATTCCCTCCGCACCATTCCTAGGCCGGGAGTCGGCCGAAAGGCAGCCAGGCTGCGGAGGGGGTAAAGAGCCCCCCGCAGCCTTGGCAGCCCCTCTCTTTTTTCTTTTCTTGCTGGTGGTGAGCGCGCCACAGGCCTTTCCACCCGCTCTGTGCCCGGCGGGCCTCCCTGCAGCTGTACAGAGGCTGCAGTTTGGCGCCGCGGAGCACTGGGCCGCCTTGTGGCCGGCCTGGCCGCAGCGATAGCACTGCTCGCTGCGGTCAGTTTCGGCGGTGCACCGTGCCCTGACATGCCCAATGTCCAGGCACCGGTAGCACCGCATGGCCCTGGGCTGCAGCAGCTTGACCCTCGCTGCAACCCAACCCACCAACAAACGTCCACCGTCGGCGACTTTATTCGCCGCCGCCACCGGGCACCGCACCCAAATCGTGCCAAGCCCGGAAGCGTCGGCGCGTATCTCACCCGTCCGGACGTCTTCGGGCGGACATCCACCGGCTTTGGCGATGGCCGCCACGACCTCAGCCGGGGTCGTCGAGTCGTCCAGGCCATCGACGCGCAACTCAACAGTCTTCATTGGCCTGGACACCCGGACGTCTTCCGGGTTGAGGACCTCCCTCAGCTTGGCGGCCAGGATGTCCGCCTTTTCGCCACTAGAAGCACCCGACACCTCAAGTAGCCGCGCTCCCGTAATCGCCGGCCTCATTTTGAAGCCGGACGGTGTGCCGAGGTCGGGGAACGCGACATTGGCTTTCGCCGCTGTAAGGACCGCCTTGTATGTGACACCCCTTTCGGCAGCTCCGGGCTGCAGCGTAATTACTACAGCCGCAGAGCGTGGGGCTCTGACCTTAGGCGGTCCCTTAACGTTCTTCGGCGCCGGTGCAGGTGCTCTAACGGGCGCCGGGGGCACTGTCTTCCTCCCGTGACGGCGGCCTCTTTTGACGACTGTCACCCAGGCCTCAGTGGTCGGTCCGGGTGCGGCCGCCGGCGGTGCAGCTGGAGGCGCAGCTGACCGGGAGGCGGGCACGGAAGTACCCTCCGCGGGCTTTTTAGTCCCCCTCCCGGACCGGCTCGACTCAGCCACCGCGCTTGCTGTTGGCTGCCCCTCGTTCCTCCGCTTGTCCGCAGCGAGCGGCGGGCGTAGGTTCTGAGCCGGGAGGAGCCTCGCCTCTATTGCCTCCAGTCGGGCACTCACCATCCTCCCACACTGCACCATGCAGATGCGCGCGATCTTTTCGACCTCCGCATCCGCAGGTGCAGGCGTCGAAGATGGGACCGGTGATGACAGCGCCACTATAGGAGGGGAGCCGGCTGCCGCGGGAGCTGCCCTCTGGGCGGCAAACTGCCGCTTGAGGTCCTCCAACTCGGATCGGAGACGGCCATTCTCCTCCCATAGTTTCGCCGTCTCCTCCGTGCTTGTGCGACTAAGGAGGACCTCAACCGCCTCCTTTATGCCGTCTGCCGCCTCTTTAAGAGCACGCGTGAATGTGCCCTTCAGATTGCCCGATTTGGTAGCAACCTTCAGGACGACATCCACGCCGTCCAACACTTGGCGATTAAGCGCCACCGCCGATACGCTCCCGCCGTCAGCCATGCGAGCAGAGCGCCGCTCTCGGGACTGTCGGGCCAACTCGCTGACTTCGTCAGCCGCGACAGTCTTTTGCTGCGATCTCTTGGCAGCATTGGCCTCCGCTCTATTGGCTTCCAGCATGACAGCGGAGCCCCCCCCAAGGTCCGCCACCGTGGGCTCGAGGACCACTTGTCTGGACCCCGACTCACTACCTGCGCTGGGCAACGGCGTGTCGGGGCGCTTAAGAAAGCGCCCTAAAGAGTTACGCGACCCCGCTCCACCAGCTGCACGACCACGTCCTTTCCTGCCCTTCGGCACCTTAGCCGGTACGTTCTCTTCGCTGGAAGAGAACCCCGCGTGCTCCTCATCCTCCTTGCGTGCGTGCTTCTTCCAAAACTTGGACGCACGCTCAGCCCCCTCCCCTTTCGTCCGCGAGCGCTTTGAGCTTACGCTCGCCACGCTCGCCACACTCATTCTATCAGATGCGGTGTCACAATCTGACACCACACCAACACCCATCTGCTCGACCAACACGATCGGCACCTTCTCTGTTTGTTTTTTATTTGTTATTGTATCCATATGAATCCCACGAGTCGATATAGGTCACAAATGTCCACCGGGTAGAGCCTAGATGCCCGGTAAGCCTAAATACTGTAGAGTGCGGCAGGTATCTACAGGGGAAGCGCTAGCGACTGGTCCCCCACCAGCCACTCATCCTCTCGCCGCGCTTCAAAGCTTAGGATTAGGTGGTTTTTTATCTTAGAGGTAGCCTTCCTCTGGGCCAGGCAATTAAGCCAAGCCCCCGACGGCGGCATTAAACATGCCTCCGTTCGCTGTCCGGCCAACCCGACTCAGCGAACCCGCCGAAAGTTCTCTCGTTGGAGACGACTCCTCAACGAGAGAAACACGCGCCGCTTTGGTGCGCCTGCACCGCAGCGGCATGGTCACGTCAACTGTCGATCGACTATCGTCGATCGATCAGGAGCGACCCCGTCCCGGTATCTCTCTTAGTCTGGTCTCTCACTTGGGCCTTTCCGGCATGAGTAACTCTACCGGCAGAGCCCCAAGATCATTGAGACGCGCAAGCCCCACCACGACGACAACGTGGAGACACCCTCGGTGGGGTGCCTAACCTAACCTAACCTAACCTAACCTAACAATTGTAACTTTGCATCCCGATGACGCATTTTGAAGCTGTTTACAGCTAAATTGATTTTAAATAGGTTACCCCCTATTATCTAACTAATAATTATCACAAAAAACTTGAAAAAATTTTCCTTTTGGGACTGAGAAAATTCTTCTAAATTTTCAACTCTTAATTAATTTTCATGTCGAAATTCCTTCCAAAATTCATTTTTCTACTAGTTACAATAGTTACTTACCTGCCTTACATGTATTCCTGTACGCGTTCCGCAAAATCACCTAACCTAACCTAACCTTGCCTAACCTAACCTAACCTAACCTAACATTACCATTGTAACTTTGCATCCCGATGACGCATTTTGAAGCTGTTTACAGCTAAATTGATTTTAAATAGGCTACCCCCTATTATCCAACTAATAATTTTGACAAAAAACTTGAAAAATTTTTCCTTTTGGGACTGAGAAAATTCTTCTAAATTTTCAACTCTTAATTAATTTTTATGTCGAAATTCCTTCCAAAATTCATTTTTCTACTAGTTACAATAGTTACTTACCTGCCTTACATGTATTCCTGTACGCGTTCCGCAAAATCACCTAACCTAACCTAACCTAACGGAAAATCATCAAACCCTTATAACTTTGCATCCCGGTGACGCAATTTGAAGCTGTTTTCAGCTATTTTGATTTTTAATAGGCTCCGCCCTACTATTTGACTAATAATTTTTGACAAAAACGGGAATAATTTTCCGTTCTGGGACTTAGAAAAATCTTCGAAATTTTTCAACCCTTAATTAATTTTTATCTCGAAATTCCTTCAAAAAATCATTTTTCTACTAGTTACAATAGTTACTTACCTGCCTTACATGTATTCCTGTACGCGTTCCGCAAAATCAGCTAACCTAACCTAACCTTGCCTAACCTAACCTAACCTAACCTAACCTAACAATTGTAACTTTGCATCCCGATGACGCATTTTGAAGCTGTTTACAGCTAAATTGATTTTAAATAGGTTACCCCCTATTATCCAACTAATAATTATCACAAAAAACTTGAAAAAAATTTCCTTTTGGGACTGAGAAAATTCTTCTAAATTTTCAACTCTTAATTAATTTTCATGTCGAAATTCCTTCCAAAATTCATTTTTCTACTAGTTACAATAGTTGCACCGGGTTACCACACTTGCACCGGGGATCATGGGAACTAGTGCGCCTTCCACGATCCTCGGCTAGTGCCGGCCCGCCTCTGCGGGCCTCCTCAAGTCTGCGGGGGGAGTGAGGTGTACTCCCTCCGCAACGCCAATAGGGGCGCGCGTGGAACACTACGCGCCACCGCCTCGGGTCCAGTTATACGGGGGGGCAGCGGACGTCCCCAAGTCCACCGTCCCTCTGGACCCGTTTAGGGGGGCTGGAAGACCGTTTAGGGGGGCTGGAAGACCGTTTCACAGAAGGAGATCACCGCATCCCACGACTCTGCGCTTCCCACCATCCCGCGAGCGACGGCCGGCAGCGACAGGTCGGTTCCCACTTCTGTCACGAGGGCACGGCGCGGCTCCTCCCATGCGGCACACTCTACCAGCGTATGCCGCGCCGTGTCCTCCAGACAATGGACGCAGTGATGACACCGAGCGTCCGGCTCCCTGTTTATGCGACACAGGTACTTCCCGAAACAACCATGCCCCGAGAAAACCTGCGTCGCCCTAAATGACAGGGAGCCGTGCCTCCTCTCGAGCCATTCCTCGAGCACCGGTCGGATCGCCTCGATGGTAGCGAGGCCGGCCGAAGGGCGCAATAGCCTCTCCCGCCACTCCGCCACCAGGACCTCGCGGAGCTGAGACCGACGCAGATCGATCTCTCGCTGCATCGGTCCACCGCCCCGCATCCGCACTCCCTCACGCCACCGGTACAGTGACGCGAGGACCCTCGCCTCTAGGTCCCAGGGTGGCGACCCGGCCAGTGCGCAAGCCGCCTCGTAGGAGACTGTGCGATACCCCCTGATAGACCTGACGGCCATCGCCCTCTGCGGTTTACGCAGCATCGCGATGCTGCCGGCCGTCAGGTCAGAGGCCCACACCGGGGCCCCGTACAGGGCCATGGATCGCAAGACCCCCAGGTACAATCTCCTACAGGCAGTGCTCGGGCCCCCCAAATTGGGAAGCAGCGTTGCGAGCGCGCCCGCCGCGCCCATCAACTTGGGCACCAGACGCCGGAAATGGGGGCCGAAGTCCCAACGGCTGTCGAGCACCAATCCCAAGTACTTCATGGTGGACTCGACAAAAATCGGGGTCCCCCCGACCACAATATGTGATCCCGGCGGCGGCGCCCGCCGGGGGCCATGAAAGACCATGGCCTCCGACTTGTTGAGGGCCACCTCCAGGCCCAAACGCCGTATGCGGCCTACGACCTCTGAGACCGCAGAGGTCGCCAGCAACGCTGCCTCCCTGTACGAGCTTCCCCGGGCCGTGACCAGCGTGTCATCCGCGTAACACACCAGGGCCACACCCGGCTGGAGCTCGCCTCTCAGCACCCAGTCGTACCCAATGTTCCACAGGGGTGGGCCAACGACCGAACCCTGTGGAACACCGCACGACATATCGCACCGGCCTCCGCCGTCGCGTCCCCTGTAGGTGACACACCTTTCCGCTAAATAAGCCCCAACGATGCGGCGGAGGTACGGGGGCACCCTGTGGTAACACAGCGCCTCCCGAATACAGCTCCAGGCAGGGTGTTGAAAGCGTTGGAGATATCCAAGGACACCGCCAACATCACCCCGCCCCGGGACACTGCTTCCTCCGCCAGGACTCTTACCCGCATTATGGCGTCCACAGTGGAGCGCACATGCCGAAAGCCGAACTGGCTATCGTCCAGATCCGGCCCCTCTCTGTGCAAGTGGCCGGCGAGGCGGGCAGCAATAATCCGCTCGAAAAGCTTACCCACCTCGTCCAGCAGCACTATGGGCCGGTATGCGGACGGCGAGTCCACTGAGCGCCCTGCCTTTCTGAGCAGGACCAAACGACCCTTTTTCCACTCACTAGGGAATTGGCCCTGCTCAAGACACGCTGAGTAGAGTCCTCTCAGCTGGGGCTCTAGCTCTTTCAGAGCGAGGGCGAGCGCGATGCCGGGAACCCCGTCGGGCCCCGGGGCAACGGTCTTGGCCCGTAACCGCATTATCGCCGCCCTCATCTCTGCTTGTGTCACCTCTGGGACGCTGACGTCCTCCTCATCCGTTGACTCTGTGGCTGTGGACAAAGCCATCGGCGGCGGTACATGCTCTTCTCTAGCAGGGAAGAGTGCTGCGACCACTTCCTGCAGCAGCTGAGGTTGCAGACTCTCAGTGAGTGGGGGCGCCCAGCCACGAAGTTTCCCTCGAACCGCACGATAAGGGCGCCCCCACGGATTCACGTCGAGAGCCGACAACATCTCCTCCCTAGCTCGAGTCTTAGTCTCGCCGACAGCCAGCCACAGAGCCTCCTTGGCCGCGCGGTACACCTCAACCTAACCTTGCCTAACCTAACCTAACCTAACCTTTTTTTTTTTTTTTTTTTTTCCGGGGTGGAAAATCCTCATGGATGTCCTCCGCCCTGGGGCGGGCGGAGGAGTCTGTCAGACTCTTACTGACTAAAAACCACCCCGGTGTTCCGACTCACACCTACGCCGGGGGTCGCGGGACCGTGAAAATCTTCCGCAACCCCCGACTGGTGCCGGCCCGCCGCTGCGGGCCTCCTCGGGTCAGGGGGGGGAGTGAGGTGTTTGACTCCCCCCGTGACGTCTAAGAGGGGCGCGCGTGGAACACTACGCGCCGCCACCTCGGGTCCTGATGTTTGGGGGGCGACGGACGTCCCCGAGTCCGTCACCCCTGGACCCATTTAGGGGGGCTGGAAGAGGGCGTTATCCGCCCTCCGCCGACGCCCGGTGCGCTTGCTGCGGGCCGGGTGAGTGGACGAGATCTCCCTCTCCCTTTCCAAGTCACTGCCTACTTCTGAGATGAGGGCACGGCGCGGCTCCTCCAAGCGGCACACTCTGCCAGCGTATGCCGCGCCGTGTCCTCCCGGCAGTCGACGCAGTGGTGACACCGAGCGTCCGGCTCCCTGTTCATGCGACACAGATACTTCCCGAAGCAACCATGCCCCGAGAGCACCTGCGTCACCCGAAACGACAGGGAGCCGTGCCTCCTCCCGAGCCAGCGCTCGAGCACCGGCTGGACCGCCTCGATGATGTCGAGGCCGGCGGTAGGGCGTGAAAGCCTGTCCCGCCATTCCGCCACCAGGACCTCGCGAAGCTGAGACCGATGCAGCTCTATGTGTCGCTGCATCGGTTGCTCACCCCGCGCCCTCGCTTCCTCGCGCCACCGATACGATGACACGAGTACTTTCGCCTCGAGGTCCCAGGGCGGGGATCCGGCCAGTGCACAAGCCGCCTCGTAGGAGATCGTGCGATACCCCCTGAAACCTAACCTAACCATTGTAACTTTGCATCTCGATGACGGTAGTCACCCTCTTTCTAGCCATATCATTTTTCATGCAGTCCATCCATCGTTTCATTAGTCTTACCCAAGTAGACAATAAAAAAAAAATAGTAAGTAGGTACCTACATATTCTACGTAATTATGTAGGTACCTACAATAAAATAATGGTGCTTAAAGAAATATCTGAGAAGTTAAGTAAGGTAGGACCTATAGTCCTCCGGCAGTTGTTTTACCTCTCATTTTGCATCACAAACCATTAATAGAAATAGAAATGAAACATAGTTTATTATCCAAATGTGTACCTACCTAAATAACTACAGTAAGGAGTGATCTGTTGCTGATGGATTCTTGACAGAGGTTATAATAACTGTCAAAGGACTACAATAAACTTAAAAATCATCATGTTGTTTTCATCTCTTCAATCCGCACCCGCAGGGATAAAATGAGGAGTAAGTTTGCACCTCCCCCACCACAAGTCAGCTACTTTCACAAAAAATAACTAAGTAGGCAGGTACTTGAGACAGATTTGAGTTACTTTTTCTTTTATTATATGGTCAGGATTCTTGAAACTATGTCTGGGATTAGAACGAAATAGTGATAAGTATTAAATTTTTAACGCAACCCTATTTTCAACTTTACCGCCTTTCCTTAAAAGGTGACATAATTATTTTCGTATAGAAATGTAAAAAATGTTACGACATTAAAAAAAATCATTTTCTATTTCTAAATTTTAAAAGATAAATATAGGTAATTGTTTACATATAATTTTTTAATCCTCAGTTATTTGTCTCATTATTCTGTACAAGCAATGTACCTACAATGTGTGAAATATTTTATCGATCTGTAAGTTTTTTCTTCCAACAAAAAAAATCCGAACGAACAACAAAACTTCGTATGAACAATTGACTGTTTGAGGTTATTTTGTGTTATTGTGTTGAAGTTAAAAAAAAATTACATAAACCTGAGAGATGTTGTTGCCTCCAGCGAGTGGTACCGGCAGATATTTCGCGAGAGCAGCCAAATCTATTCGTTTGATACGTCAGGGATGTACAAACAGACCATTCTTTCACATTTCTGTAACTCATGTAAGTGGTCCTTATTTCGTGATTATTGACTACAAATCACTGAAACAATATCGATATTAGCGAATATTTACCCGGTTATCTTCATTCACTCTCTACAACACGTTATTTTAACATAATTTTGATATTTCTTCTTAGGTTATTTATCTACTTAGGTACTATTTCTTTTTTTTTTTACTGTAGCGCAAGAGACTGAATAGTCAGCCAGTAATTGAACAGCTTGGTTCTTATGATCCCATGCCGAATACAAACAATGAGAAGCTAGTGGCCCTGAATTTAGAAAGAATAAAGTTCTGGCTAGGCAAAGGTGCTCATGTTACTGATCCTGTTGCTGAACTGCTTGGTGAGTTTATTTTTTTAATTCCAAATGCCTAAACTAACCCTGCTGTTGATTGCCAAGCCAGATGATTTGATGCCACCATCGCGAAATAGGATAAGCTTCAGTTAACTTGATTGGCAAAGAAATTGGTGACAACGGAAGGCCCACTCCACTGCTCCAGATAAAGCAGCATTGTAGTGACAGATTCATCTGTTTTCCTCTATCCAATGAAATGCTTCTTTTTCATTGCAGCTTATTGCATTCCACAGCTAGATATATTGTGACCTACTCCCTTTTAAACAATAAATAATTGAATTTGTAGTTTCTCACAACCATAATATCTTTTTCAGATTTTATGATCTATTCATTAATTTCACCTTTTTCACAATTACAGGTCTATCCGGTTTCTTCCCCATCCACCCTCGATCATACATGACAGCTTGGAGAAACAGAAGATCAGAGAGAGAGAACCTTGCCAAGTTGGAGGCTGAACAGGCCCAGGCTAAACAAACTGCCTCATAATAGTCCTTAGTTTTATTGTTTTAGTTGTATGTGTAGTGTATAGGAAAATAAATGTAATAAAATTATGGTGGATTTCTTTCATTAAAAAATTATTAAGATGGTGTTGCCTGCGGTTTCGCCTATGTGGTCAGAAACTATATATATATATATATAAATATAGTCCTCCAGACCGTATTTTCGGCCACGGCGGCCAATCTCAACGGAGATATTATAGTGCACAAGTGTTTGCGCAGACACAAGTGCACTCTCTCTTCCCTCACTCTCATAGTTCGATGGAACGGCAATCCGTCACGACCGGAGAGATCAGGCGTAGGACCAACGGCTTAATGCACGCTCACAAATCAGTGTCAATAATTAGCTACGTATAGACACGACTCGGAAAGCGATTTGTGGTAGGTACACCAAGAACGAATATTATTCTACCTTGACACTCGTAACATATTACTTATGTAACAACCGAACATCGTATGTAACAATCGAAATAACTTGTGTGTAGAGACCCTTACCGACCCTTATTTTACGATGTTTTCGAAACAATAGAAATGCACAATGAACGCACAGGTGCGGCGCGCCGCACTCGAAAAAAGATATGTAAATTGAATGGACGCGCCGATGCGTCGTAAGCACATGGGAAAAGTTCGAAAAACGCGCAGGCGCGTTGGCCGCGCTGAATGCGTTTAACGTGCTTTCCGAGCCACGGGGGTATCACACTGCCAACTTCCAAACTCCGGGCTGTTACTACGAAATCCCTAATGGAACACTTTGCCCGACCCGGGAATCGAACCCAGGACCCCACGCTCTGCAGTCGCGCTTGCGACCACGAGACCAACGGGGCAGTCAGAAACTATACCACGGGACCGTACTATCGGGATACAAAGTATCCTATGGCCTTACCCAAGGTCATGGTCTACCTGTGTGCCAAATTTCATCATAGATGAAGCCGTTTAGGGTGAAAAGGACAAATAGGCCCTTTCGCATTTTTATAATATTTAAGTATGAATAACCATCTGATGATCCACCAGCAGAATCTTCCACTTGTCTATTGAAGGCCAGCTCCTATGCGTGGCATACCACAAATGCTAATTGACATCTGTGATTTCTCCAAGAAGCAGTTAAACTAAACTAACAACATCCCCGTAGAACCACAAAAAATATTTTACAGACCTTGATATTTGACCTGTGACTTTAATCATCATTTTAGCCGAAAGACGTCCACGGCTGGACATAGGCCTTCGACCGATTCTGTGCTCGTCTCCAGCGCATTCCCGAGGCCTTCACCAGGGGGCCAAGTCTACTAATTTACAAACGTGTCCGTGGTCTCACAATGATCAGTTTTTGACAGATTTTGTATGGCATAAGTGTCAAAAACTGATCATTGTGAGACCACTGACACGTTTTCGAGTTGCTGTAAGACGTAAAATAACTGAAAGAGCTGTATAAAATCAAAATATTGAAAAATGAAGTTAATGATCATGGATAGTAGGTATAACATTTTACCTTTAGACCCATGAAAGTACCAAGCCAATTATAATGTTTGTTAAATACACATTTTTGAGTAAAAAGGACCATTACCCTGGAGAAGCTGAACTCCAAAACCATTAGGATGTTCTCAATAAATTAAAGAGAGAAAAAAACAAACAATACAATGAATTCCTTTTTATTTATGTACGTGAAAATGACAAGTATAACAATTCCTTGAGTGAATACAATAATGTTGGCAGCCAAACGTCAAAGGCACATAACATGGATTTTAACATCTCAAGCATAAACACGAAACACTTAAAAACATGATTACACTATGAAAACTTTGGGGTTTCATTTTCTGGTTCATAGCGACGTGTACAAGCTAGCTATTATATTCATAAAATTGTACAAAAATACATCTAAATAATTATCTCATACTTGGTTTTGGAAGAGGTACAGGTAATTTTCTTGACAATGGCAACACAATGCAGTATTTAGAAGCTGGCAACACTAACAAAATATTCAACCTTAAAAAGACAAACTTAAACATGACAATTACTAACAATCCTTGAGCAAATCTTAACTGCAAAAATACATAAAACCATTAAGAAATTCATTGTTCCACAAAAGAGATCTTAACATAGGGAAACTAGAATGCTATGAGGGCTTTACTTACGCTTCTAAGGATTCGAATCCTTCAAGAACATACAAGCCAAGAAAAGATAGATTCAACTAATAATTTTATAACTAGAAGTATAAAAATGTGTCACGATTATAAACAACTTAGCTAATAATACAAGGTCTTTACAAAATAACATTTAAACCAACACGCCCTTTAACCGCGTCAGTAAGTTTACATAATAGTCAAAATAGTCATAATATTGTTGTCTGCAATGGCTAAAAAAGATTAGTGGCCAGTTTTCAGGTCGTAGTGGCGAGAGAACTCGAATATTGCAGTGTGATTATCTAAGGTTTAACATTGTACAACTCAACCATTATTTCTAATCAACACCCAATGTTGAGACTCAAAAACACGTCAGCACATTTATTCCAATACCACAAAATTGCAAAGAATCAAATGATTAATTGACATTCAAATGAACAGGGGACCATCAATAATTTTCTCCGCCCTGCTGAAACGTTTGAAATACTAGTGCTGTAATCGATATAAATATTTAATTCATTCGGCCTATGATTGTGCTGCAAAGCTGGTGAAAGAAGCGGGTGCAGAAATAAATTTGTACTTTCGCTCCTCACAAAATTTTATTTCAAATTTATAGGTTTAGTTGGTCTTCCTAATGTCTGCTACCAAGCGGCTGGCTGTAAAAAAAAAAAGACAATATTAAGAAAAATACACTATTATTTATATTTTTTGGTGCAAGAGGGTCTTGCACCACAAATAATTTGCACATAGTTAGCACTAAGCATAGTTAAAACATCACTCTGTCTATGTCAACTTCAAACAATTGACCGAAATGGTACTATGCTTAAGTGTATATTTAGTGATTTCTGGTGCAACCGGCCTTTATCGGTGACGCAATATATTGTCTAAGTATTTAGTAACTAACTAATAACAAGATGCCTTTTAGTTAGACTTTTTTAATAACAATACATTTATATAATGATTGTCATAAGTATACTCAAAAAAATAAAATCGACTTGAGGCAGGCCACACACGTTACACTTGCGCAAAATTGGACTTGCACAAGTATAAAACGTTTATGGGGATTAATTAGCACAAGTATCCGAGCCATTCGGTGTCACGCAGACTTGTGCAAGTATATCGTAACGTGTATGGCTACTATAATGAGACTACTGATAAGTCTTTAATACTAGATGCATGTTAAATGGGTACATTTGGTTAATGAGTTGCAGTTAGAAGCGCAGTTGCAGTGTTAAGAGCGGTTTTAGGTGACCTTCCTTAAGAGGAAATTAATTTAGTTACGACATCCAAACAGTCCGCGATTTTATCTGGCAAAAAATATACCTATCGATGTCATAAGATGTCCAAAAATAAGTGTATTTTTTGTGAAAAGCTGTCCTTGTTATAGAACATAGATTCACCATTTCAGTTCTTTGGGCATCCACTGAAAACAGATTCCCTCAGAATAGGTACTATTAGATCAAGCGATAAATAAATATCCCTTTTTTATAATTTGGAACACATCACACATAAAAAAAACACATCACAAAAAACGCTTTTTTTCCAAGACTCAAAGACCCCTCACCAGAAAAAGCGAATTTGTTCTTACTTAGGATTTATCAAATCAAAATGACATCCACCAACCCGCACTGGGCCCGCATGGTGGATTACGGTCCACAGTGTCCCAGCAGTGGGAACATAAAAGCTGATTATGTTATGTATCTTATGTAAATCAAAATGCCTATAAATATGAATGATGTAAAAACTGAACTAGAATATTTCCTGCCAGATATGCATGAGGTTACATGAAGCGGTTTCTTTTTATCATTCACTTACCAAAATTGAATTTTGATTGCTATTTCAGCTTTATTCTTGTTTACCTATAAATGAGTGACTTTAGTTAGAGACAGGAGAAAGAGTACAATCTAAAGAATGGATACTATACTATGTCTACAGTGTTTCTGATGATGAGTGCAAAATTGATCATTATTTTAATTAGTAGTAAAGAATACTGTTCTTTGCTCCTTTATTGAAATGAAATACGGGTAAGTTAATTATCTGATAGGCACCTACTCAAAAGAAAAATATTTTTATCTCTTACTATTATGCAAAACCAGAAAGAGATGGAAAAATAACTGCTGCTTAGCATTTTAATCATTCTGAATCGTATTATTTTATACCTACTGACTTTAGTAGTTCTGATTTGTAGTCTTATTTTCTTGCATTTCTTTCTTATTTTACTATGCAGTAAAAGATAGCAATATTTTAGTGAGATGCTTGTGCAGCAGTTGCAGGACCCATCGTTATATTTAGAGTACATATTAGGATGCTAAGTTCTATAAGGATAGGATTATTATTTCCGCAAGTAACGTGATAATGCGCCTAATAATGTGCATAACTATTCTAACGCAAAAATAATAAAAGCAATCATAAAAAATCTTTCTAATATTTTCTGCTGCAAAATGAAAGTACACGATGAAATCCGAAATACGACAAAAAAATAATAATAAAGAATAAAACATACGACAAGCAGTATTTATATCTTGGCGCATTCAACCTTCTTACTGGTTCGCTCTTCGGATTGAATGATCTATTTTTTTACTTGCGGATGTTGGCTGAGCAAAGACAAACCTAACTTTAAAGTCTATAAAAAAATTGAATTTGATCTCTTACCTATGAAATTGCCTTACCTTGTAATTGGCACTAACTTGATAACTTTATTAATTAATGTACGGTCTACTATATGCTCTTGGCGTACTTGGCGTTATTGGCGTACCTATTTTAAAAGAAATTAAATTAAATTCAGCTGATTTACTTAAAAAATACAAACAAATTTTAGAAGAAAAGTTAGTATTATTGTTGAAGCACTTTTGATAATTTTATCGGCAAGTGCATTGATGCCTGCAGGCGTAGCATGGCGCTTTCTATCTCTACGAAGAATAGACATAGCTTTTTCTATACAAAGGGACAGTTCGTTTCTTCATTTTTGACATCCACCGTAGAAATCTTTCTACAATCTGTCATTTTCTCTTTCATTTCTAACGATCTTTGTCTAGGTCATTTTGTAGGTAGACTATTTCGGAAGAAAGTTTTCTATCCTTACTGTCAAAATCACACTGACAACCGATAAATCCTATGACAAAACAAAGAATTCTGAGTCGAATTATGTAAGAGTGAATTTCGTAAAAAGTGCAGTTGACTCTTTCTACTTTGCTGCCGTCTCGTACTATCTACTGTCTACAGGAAACGTAATTTTTGTCTACTCTTCCGTCGACGAAACGGTGCTCATGCTACGCCTGCTGTTGCTGTCTGCGCTATCTCATAAAAATATAAACTTTATTTTAAACAAAATTGTTTGATATTTATACTTCTTAAATACTTAAGTATACTTTTCGAAAAATTGGCAATTTCATAGGTAAGCGGCGGATATGTAATCAGCTCTTGGGACATAACCTAAGTATGTACAGACTTTTTGGAATGAAACATGGGCGAAAAGGGTCGTCGAAATTGGCAACGTCACAAATAGCTGTCAAAATTTACCTGTTTTGATTAATTTGGCAATATTACAGTATGGAAATAGGTATGAAATATTGCTAACTAGTGCCCTAAAATATTAATAATGAATTGCAATTATAACACTGAATTTGATGTTGTAACCATTTTGGGTGTAATAAAACCGGCCAAGTGCGTGTCCAACCACGCACAATGAAGGGTTCCGTAGTAGGGATGAATTTAAACCAAGCAGAAACTTAACACTGTAGCTGAAAAACTTTTTCTCCCATACGGAAAAGTAACATGTAGAGTCTATTTAGCTGTGATAGTTTTCCTTTTGATTTCGTTATATACTACTGCCGAGATTTTTTTCACATATCCAAAACTAACCATTTAGCTGGCAGGGGGGAAACTTGACTCTCAATATAAATTAGCACTTTAAAGCTTAATATTTTGCAAACGGATCCCTGAATCCAAAAATGATTTTCACAAACTCACTACTCAATATTTTTGAACGACCTTCCCAACGACACCCCCCACCATGGGTAGGCGAGAAAAAAAAATCCCAATTTAGGTTTAGGGGAGAGGAACCCTAAAAAAATATTTTTTTATGATTTCTTTTTACCACTTTGTTGGCGTGATTTAGGTATACGTAAGTATATCCATACCAAATTACAGCTTTCTAGTACTAAGTCTCTGAGGTAAGCCGAAGACAGACAGACATGGCGAAACTATAAGGGTTCCTTGTTGACAACGAACCCTTATAGTTTCTTTTTTTTTTTTAGGGTGGGAAATCATCAAATGACTTCTCCCGCTCTGGGCGAACAATGGAACCCTAAAAAGGGCATTTGTAATGTTTCCAAATACTTATTTTACATCTTATTTAGATGTAAAAAAAAAGTATTTGAAAACTTTTCGGTGTTATTATATTAATTATTGCACTTTATAATCATTATTTTTTATTTCCATACAGTAATATTACCAAATTAATCAAAACAGCGAATCATTTGACAGCTATTTGCGACGTTGCCCACTTTCAAAATGCACGCTCTTAAGTGCGGGTTTCACCAATGAAACTGAACGTGTTCAGCACATCTAAACCGAGTTCAAGAGCTGCCAGTGTCAAAATTGTTATGGAATAATGACACTGACAGCTCTTGAGCGCGAAATTTATGTGTTGAACGCGCGAAAAAGGTAAAAAGAAGACATACAGACAGACAAATTAAACATCCGCAGTCGTACGTACGTAATCTGTTCCAACTTATAATATTTATAATACATCTATAACACGCAGAGTGACTCTGGATTTTTAATCTATCTGCTGTCTGTGATGTCTTGTTTATACCTTTTGAGTTGGCGTTTGTGTCGTAGTTGGGTTTTAGTTTTTTTTTTTATTCAGTACGAATGTCACCGCAGCCATATACTAGTACCAATACAATAGACAATGCATTAAGTACCTACGATAAACTCTATTAAAAAGGTGTTTTGAATGTCAACATCTAATAAAAGAATATTGTGTGAAGGACAATAGTATTTAGTGAAACCCTGCTTAAATTAAAACAAGCCCGTATTACGTCACAAATGAGCAACATATAGCATTTTTTGCGTGTATACCCCTTCGTCATGCAAAGCTTGCTGTACGAAAATGTACTTTGTGTACCTGTATTAGAGGTCCTTCAATGCTTTGTTAAATGCCTTAACAGTTTTATCAAAATGTTTGTCGGCAGACTTCATAATTTTCTCCAGACCTAAAATTAGGAATTTTTATTTTCATTTCAATTTTAAAATAACTATGGCTGAAGTTTCGCGAGGTTATCTCTCTAAATTCTCCCTAATAAATAGTCCACAAAAGAGTAAATAAAATAGATCCGTATCATAAACACATTTGATACTAAATCAATTTCCAAACATAATTGTACCTACTACAAGCTAGAACATCATAGCATTTTTCTATTATTAACAGTTATTGTACATCTTATATTTCGTACACATAAATGTTCATTTTACCGCATGTAGGTTAAAACATGTGCTAATTAAAACATTCTAACCGTAGTCAATAAATATGTTAATGACTAAATTGTTTTACCAATGATTACTATAATTAGAGCTGTTTTAAATATTTCAGATACGTAACTACCGAGTTAAATCACGCCCTTCTAGAAATAAACGAACCTTAGTGCTTATTAAGAATTCTCATGTGGATTTTGGTAAACTATTCAAAAGTAAATTGAAGGCTATTTAGGGTTACGGACCCAAAGGGTGCCAACGAGACTATTACTAAAGCTCTGCTGTCCGTCTGTCACAGGGCTATATCTTTTGAACTGTAAAATACTTTAAATTTTCACTATACTACTAAGGCCGCTACAACAACAAATAATAAAATAAAATTTAACCCCCCCATACTTACAGGAGATGTGTTTATTTTTAATACATTTTTGAAGTGAAAACTTCTTTAGGCGCGCTGAGCACTTTTTGGGTGAACAAAAATCATTGAACTCGTGTCATCGTCACGCTTGAAGTGATTTGTTTTTTAAGCGCCATCTACCGTCTACCGTTTGAATTACGTTGAGGTTACGCATTGTTGCTTAGTTTTCACTATATTCTATCTGCTAGTTTCTATCGGCAGTACCCAAAGACTACCCCGCATGTTTTTTTTTAACCGACTTCAAAAAAAGGAGGAGGTCATCCATTCGTCTGTATTTTTTTTTTATGTTTGTTACTTCAGAGCTTTCGACTGGGCGATTTTGATGATTCTTTTTTTATTTGAAAGCTGGTGCTTCCCGTGTGGTCCCATATAAATTATTAACTTTGCTTGCGTAGTTTTTGAGATAGCTTCAATATTACGTATTTTTTTCCCACTTAGTTTATCTAGACGATATCTTAATTTTGTCCTTCACTGTTATTTACGTAACCACAACTAAAAAGTGAAAAATAAGTTTAATTTCGGAAGTCGGTGTCTTTGCTTTTTCAATTTTCGTTTTTTTTTTTGTAAAAAGTTTTTTTAGTTTAGTGTTAAATATTTATGTTGGTACGGAACTCTAGCGAGTCCGACTCGCACTTGGCCGCTTTTTCTTCTAGAGGTTTTAATTACGTGTAATCTTTCAGAAATGTTTGAAAACTTGGACAAATACCCAGCATAATGCTGAGACATAACCTAGTCCAGTCTGCCGGTGGGTCAGAAAATATATAAAAACCCAAAACAGAGCGCTAACAACAGTGACGTGAGGCCGGTTTCGTAAATATGTGTTCACTTTGTGAGGTGTAGTTTGATTATAGTCTCCTGATTGCAAATGTGTGGGTGTGAGTGTGTATGCACGCGTATGTATGAGCGTGTATAAGCGGAGGTGTAGTTTTGGCATGCTTCACTGTATCGTTCGCAGTGCTGTCTTGGTTTTTTATTTGGTCTAAGGTCGGTGGGTTTACTGCCGTTGCCTATAACGGGTGTAAAAGACGAAAGCCACGTGTACTTCATCATTGTGGTCATTTGTTTGTACTGGACCATAGCTAGGAACATTCTGTTTACGGAGATATTGAAGGTCAAAGTTCCAACTTTTATCACAAAAAAAACACATGTTATAGCTTAATTTAAATATCACGCACGTCTGACATTTCAGATTCATTGTATACCTAATTATCACTAAGAACGCCGCATGCCTGAGAGATATTTCTCGACGGCATTTGAAGACTTGGCTTCACATGCCGTCGAGAAATATCTGGGCCCAAAAGCACAATGTTTTGCGTGCGTTACATTGCGTGCTGCCGTAAACAGATATTTTTTTCAGAATTTTACTTAGTGTACAGAATGCGTAGACTACGGGGTATATATATTTTTTTTAATGATTATGGTGTGTCTTTTTACACCCTTTAAGTATAGTAAGTTTCTGGCACTACCTTTGGTACTGACTGTAAAACACGTTTTATTGTATGGTAACATTGCACTCTCAGCTGTATATGACAGAGGTCAATACTGCGCACAATATAAGTCTGCGCGCGGCTGAAATAGGAACTAATCGGTTGCCGCCGACTTATCGCTTATACATAAATGTGTAAGGTCAAAATAAGTATAGAATTATTTAATTAAGTAGGTATTTAATATAAGATTAAATTATTGATATACTTATATTTAATATTTTAAATATTACAATATAGAGTACGCCAGCACCATACGCACGCAAACTTATCTTGGGCGCACTCTAGTTTACTGATTAGTCAGTACGACAGCTAAAGTCTATTCAAATCCTTATTTCCAATTGACGTTACATTCACACTTAAACGAATATCAACTTCATGCTTATGTAAATTAAGTTGATTTCAGTATAGCTAGTACTACTGAAAAAATCATAAAACTACTTGTACTACATAAAACTTAATGTATTAAGGTTATTTTTCAAAAAACACATTGTTGTTCGCATGAATGTAAACTAAAACGTGAACGTAGTTTAGTTTCCTGATTTGTCAGTATGACAGCTATGAAATAATTGTTTGATACACTCGAGCAGCCACCATAGGTACTTCTTCATTCTAAGACGCGATAGACCGCTAATCCCTGCAAAGACCGGGTTTTCCGGTACAGATCACTCCAGGTTGATCTACGGAAAGAAACGGTTACAATGTTTTACCTATTTCTTTGAGTGTATAAGTTAACTGGAGACTATTTTACCCGTACAATTCGGTACCAACTTAAGGCGGATTCCACCACAGAAACTGAACGCGATATACCGCGACCAAGAGCTTTCAGTGTCAATATTCTTCGACAAGGATGGCACTTAGGGGTGAGGCGTATTTATCGTAACAGATATGAATAAATAACAAATAACAATTGTGCCTAACGACAAAACATACTTATCTGTTACTTAAAATAACAGATCCTCAAGACTGTTACCACGGCTGCTACTGTTAAAACTTCGGATACGATTTTCGACTTTAAACGAAAACAAATAAAGAAGATATTAAATTGAGATTTAAATACGTAATTATCGTCCGTATAAAATTAACAGGCTGTTATTTAATAACGGATATATACGATTTTCGACTTTAAACCAAAAGAAATAAAGAAGATATTCAATTGAATACGTATTTATCGTCCTTACAAAAATAACAGGCTGTTATTTAATATCAGATATTTGGATCTGTTATTTTTTTGTAACAGTAACAGTGATAACAGATATCGTGTTTAACCTGTAACAACCCATCTCTAATGGCACTGACAGCTCTTGAACTCAGTTTAGATGTGCTGATCGGTAAAATTGGCACTTACTCTTTTCAGGGAACCCCTTTTGTATGCAAGCACTATTATTCTGGAGACCTGCATCTATCGTCACGAAAGTTCGCGACATGATACACGTAGATGTGACTAACTACTATCGGGTATCGTAACGAAAGGTCGGACTGCGTCTAAGATGTTGCTTGTACACCTTAGGGTCAGTACAGACCGCGACTCGATCCTGCGCGCAAATATCGAACATAATATTTTCTTCACGAAAAGGTATAATTACAGTGCGAGTGTGAACGCGTGTCGATGTACAATGAGATGCGCGGTGCTACGCAGCGCGTGTACGGTATTGTGTATTAAATAAATTCGATATTGTATCGGATCTTAACCCTTTCAGACCTGAATTTTTACGTTTTTCTCGTACGAATTTAAATAAATTTTCAGTGTTATAATGGGCATTCAATAAAAAAAAAATATTTAAAAAAAACCTGTAAGTCAAATCGTGTTTTTTTTTCACTTTTTAAGTGAACAAATGAATACAAACCCTTTTTCTCTGTACTTACAAATTAACGAAATTAATACTTTTTAATAAATCATATTTTATGGCCTCAATATGCATGTATTTTTTTACTTTTTTATTCGATAGTTTACATCGTCAAATAATAGTAAAAAAAATCGACGGCAAAAAAGCAATTAACTGTACTTAAAAAAAATGTTAAAAATATCCACGCGATCCGGGCTATTTAAACGCCCTCCATTTGGCGCGCTTGGTGTGGTGACGTCGCATTCCATGAAAACAAACAAGCAAGTGTCAAGTTAATGTCAAACACTCCTTTTTGTAGGAGTGTTTGACATTTGACTTGACACTTGTTGGTTGACTTGACATTGACATTTTGTTTGTAGTCCTGAATTGTTACGTCACATCCGCTCTTAGTTTTTCAAGTATTTGAATTACCAACCGTTTTTTGGAACATTTTAAAATTAATTTCTCGCTGAAAAAGAAATTTTATTCAAAAATATTGATGGAGGCATAATTCTGAAGTAATATAGTTTATAAAAAAAAATACTTGACCCTTATTTAAATCACATGCATATTCCCTATTGTGCACGCCAGATCTGAAAGGATTAAAAACGTATGCGTCGCGTCACGTCTTTATGAACTGATCCTAAGAATTTCGATGACGCTGGGACCACAGAATTAGCACAATAAGTTATAAGCTAGAAATACTGTCTGTCAGCACGTACTCCTGTGACGATATACGCAGGTGTGGCCAAGCATTCAGGTCATTACTTCTATAGTTTTCGTACCGACAAATCACGAAACGGTGTCAAAGGGACGGCCTCATCATCATCTGCCTAGTCTGTTCCCGACCATGTTGGAGTCGGCTTCCAATCCAACTGACCGCCTATCTGACGTCCACAACCCGGTTATTTGGTAACACGATACCCCTTGGTAAGACGGTGTGAAAGGCACATAAATACCTTACTTAGCCTGTTCCTAACCATGTTTGGGTTAGTTTTCTAACCTGATGCAGCTGAATACCGTTATTTTACCTCGACCGACTGTCTATCTGACCCCCACAACCCAGCTACTGGGTAAGACGATATACCCAGTAGCTGGGTTGTGGGAGTCATGGTCGTATAGACAGTCGGTCCCCTTGGTTTGGTATTATGGTGTCATGGGTTTATGGTATGTGGTATTAAGGGACATGATCATCTGCCTAGCCTGTTCCCACCAATGTTGGGGTCGGCTTCCAGTCTAACCTGATTAATCTGAACACCAGTATTGTACATGGACGGACTGTCTATCTGACCTCCACAAACCAGTAACTGGGTAACACGATACCCGTTCCGAAGTCACGGTCAAAGGGACATCATTGTTTGCCTAACCTGATCCCAACCATGATGGGGTCGTCTTCCAATCTAACTGGATGCTGCCGTCTACCGCTTTCTAGGGGTATAGTGTTACCAGTGATCGGGTAACGCGATACCCCTAAGTATGGGCTTGTACACAAAACTGCGAATCGGCGCGATGCGAATTCGCAACGCAGAAGCTTTTCTAAGAAAATCTTAGGCTACCGCCGCTGATCTCCGGCCACCATAAGGACAACAGGCCCCCGATTTCGCCGCCCGCAGGCAGGGGCCTGCGGGCGGCGAAATTGGGGGTTCTGTGTCGTCGCCCGAACAGTCGGTGTGCGGAGTCGGGGGTGCGGTTAATGTACAAGTATCTCCCGGGCCCCCGACTCATGGTAGAAGTAGGAACAGTGTGGTTTTATTCGGTAGGAGTCCGACATAACCCTTCGTTCTGCCAAGACGGAGGGTAGCCATGAGGAGTTGCTGATTTTTGCGGTGCAACGCAGTTTTGTGTACAAGCCTTATGACGATGTGGAAGGGACATGACAGTACAAGATAGGCGGAGTACATACCAGAGTTAGCCATATTATCGATGCAGCCGTGGTGTTTCTGGTAGTAGGGGCGGATGATGCGGTGGTAGATGATCAGCGAGCCGTTGTACTCAGTCGGCATGTAGCACCATATGATGAAGATGCACTGTGGAATGAGAAGTTGAGTATTAGAAATAGATGTTTCACATATTTTATTTGGTATCCGTTTATTATAATATTATCAGTATCGGCTTCAGAACTGTAACCATATCCGCTGAAACGGTAGTGAAAGTTGTCAAAAGCAGATTTTTTTTATAGGGTCGCAGCATAATGCTGAGCAATAGCCGTTTAGTGTGGAGGTGACGCATGTATCCCCCAACCTTTTCTTATTTTTATCTTTTTGTGTTTATTTTCTTTTATGCTTCGGCTTCTTATGTTTATCGACTCAACATCGCATCGCCTGCCTGCGCTATTACTTCGTTTTCGCTTAGGGTTCCTTCTGGCTTTTTTTTTATCGACTCCTAAGGTTCTAGCGTGATGTTAACCTATAGCCTTTCTCAAGAATTGGGCTGTCAAATGCAAAAAGAATTTGTCAAATCCGACCAGAGACAAGCGCGTTCAAACATACAAACAAAAAAACAAACTTCAGCTTTTTATTAGTATAGTCAGAAATAAACCTGCTCACATGTAAATATATGGGCGTTTCCTTCTATTGTTTGCGACACCACACTACTTGAAACCAATGACAATGACACCACAAGGTCAAAATCTGTACCAGATTTGCTTCACATGTCACCGTAATAGACAGCTGTTAATACAAGACGTTGATAGCGATAATGCGTGACTAAGTAAGTACAGGTAAACCAGAAAAAGTATGCGCTTCGGTAATGTTCGTTTCCGAATTAGCACGAACGCCGCGCTACAGAGTGAGCTAATTGTAGAATGTAGATGGCGTGAGTCGTGACCATAGCGAGGCCCCTACGGCCTACGGTAAATTTTACATTTCTTTAATTCATTCCATTTCGTGTTTATTCATGAGTTTGGTTATTGCAATCAACCTCACGCCTTGTATTATTAGCTTGTTACGGCAGCGCCATTTTGACAGTTGCTTTCCCCATGCTTCTTAGTTTTGTACAACTGTGATTTGTAGTAACTACAATTTGTGGATTTGTGGTAACATACAAACGCACAATGGTTCCTCCCCTTGCGTGTTTGTATGAAGTTTTCCCTTTGTCGGGTTACCTACTCCGATCGCAGATTGTCATATTGTACCTGATTTGCTTCACATGGCACCCCAATAGGCAGGTGTTAATACAAGAAGCTGATACCAATAATGCGTGACTAAGCACAGGTAAACCGGTAAAAGTATGCGTTTCGGTAATATTCGTGTTTCCGGATTACAACGAACGGCACGCCACAGAGTAACCCCCGACATAGGCAATGCTTCTAAGACTTGTACAGCTGCGATTTGTGGTAGGCACCATTGCGCGTTTGTACGAAGTTTTCTCTCTGTCAGGATGCCTACTCCGGTCGCAGATTTACATTTTGTACCAGATTTGCTTCACATAGCACCCTAATAGACAGGTGTTAATACAAGACGATGATAGCGATAATTCGATACTAAGTACGTGCACTTTATGACCGTGAACTAAAATGACTGCGAACAATGAGTGGTCTGCGTACTCTTTGTTTTACGTTCTGTTAATTATAACGTTCTTGCTTTGTACACACGGAACGCAATGTGTGCTGAAATATATTATGGTAGACAGGCTTTTGCCAGCGGTTACGCCCGTGTGGTGGTCGGAAATTATCCTATTGGGACGTACTACCGGGATCGGGACCGGGCACCGGTGACTGAAAACTTGTGCGGAAATCGGTTGTCATGGTATGGGCAATTGGGCATGTGAGTTTTGAGTATGAATGTCGCTGGCTATATGAGTAAAGGAAGACCAAAGATACGATGGATGAACTGTGTGAAAGACATGGCTAGAAAGGGGCTGACAACCGAGATAATAAGAAGTATGGAAGTAAAAGACTGTTGCACTGACCACAAATAAAATGTGATAAGGACAGGAGAATGACGATGATGGAACATCAATGCAATACCTCAGGGGGCCTACCAACACCGCTTACAGCAGTATTATTTTAATATTACTTCAGTGTAGGAAAGAGATGAAGTTCTACAGGACGTATAGCTCCATCTCTTTCTCCCACGAAGTAAGATTAAAATATTACTGCAGTAAGCGGTGGTGGTAGGCCCCCTAGTCAATATTCTACCTCATAGCTCAGTCACAAAGTTGGAAATCTCATGCGCCTGTCACCGAAACGCCGTTCAAAATGGACCACAACAAAGGTGCATGGCGGCAGAAATACGTGTCCGGTGTCAGTCAACAAAAACTTTTGTAGGTCATCAAACTATTACATACAATTCTGGCTAAATGTTCGTGTTTAGATACTTGGCACGGACACCTACGAAGGTTAGTTCAATCAAATGCTTCTTGTAAATTTAGTTGTAGTTTAAACTTACAGGTATGAACACTTTATGAATGTAGGTGTGCTAGAACTACTCTATACGAGTTTTTTTTTCAGAGTTGCTCCTCTTAGTTTCCCTTCATTGCCAATAATATTTTGAGTTCTAATTTTCAGATTTCTGGCATAGACATATATCTTCCTCGGCAGTACTATGCGATAAAGATACGAACAGGACTACCTAAGCCTTGACTCATCCTAACTAATATTATAAATGCGAAAGTGAGTTTGTTTGTTACGCTTTGACGCTAAAACGGCTGAACGGATTTGGATGAAATTTGGCACATGGGTTGACCATGACCCGGAAAACCATAGGCTACTTTTCATCCTGGATCGCAGACGAAGTCGCGAGCAACAGCTAGTTGATTATAATATCTTCACTTAGGTATATGAGTCAGCAGATTCTGAATGAATCTTTTCCAAAATGGATCAAATGAAGTTCATTTTACACCGGCTAGTCGGTCACAAAAATGGTGGAAGGGCGTAAGTACGAAAAGGATTGTAGCAATTGACGTTTGTTAGTTTCTGCCTACCCCCATGCGACTACGGCGTGAGTTTATGTATGTGTCTGTATAATATCAATATTAGAGTTTATCTCAACACTACAGCACTGAATCAATGTAGATACAGAGGTATGTCTGTAAAGCATTGTTTTTCAAATAACTCTCATGCCAGTCATTATCTCAATGTTTATAGCTAAATGTAAAAAGTTCAATAATCTCTGACAATGACTATCTAGTAATGACAATGCTTATCAGAAAATGATGTAATCAATTTCATTGTAAGTTTTATTATCAACTAGCTGCGCCCCGCGGTTTCACCCGCGTAAGATTCAATCCCGCGGGAATATCGGGATAAAAAGTATCCTATGTCCTAGTCCAGGTCATAGTCTACCCCTGTGCCAAATTTAATCCAAATCCGTTCAGCCGTTTTAACCTGAAAGCGTAACAAACAAACTCACTTTCGCATTTATAATATTAGTTACGATTTTAATTTTTAAGTTCGCCATGTCGGGGACATTTTCTTTATCTCGTGTCTAATATATTTTGCTGTCTAATGATTGTAGGTTTAGTCATTATCAAGATGTCAGACTTTAGATAAGGTTAAAGATTAAATCATTAATAGATTGTTGCTTTGCAAATTTCATAATATCATGTAACATAAAGGATATTTTAGGAATATACATGTGATTGAAATCACGGTACACGGGTATAAATATGACACATATAACTTGAGAAAAAAAGACAGGGGGGTTAGGGGTTTATTAACTTGCGTTGAACGTCAAAAATGTATGGTTAAATAGTCGCTAATCATTATTTAACTTCAAGCGACATCCATACTTCCATACTAATATTATAAATTCGAAAGTAACTCTGTCTGTCTGTCTGTCTGTATGTTACCTTTTCACGCCTAAACCACTAAACGGATTTCGATAAAATTTGGCAAGGAGATAGATGACATCTCGGGGAAGGACATAGGCTACTTTTTATCGACATACCACGCGGGCGAAGCCGCGGGCGGAAGCTAGTTTATCAATATGCGCCAATAATGTTAGTGACCAAGTCAATACTGTACAGTGTTGTACAGATGGTGTTGTGTTATCGTCTGTATACTACATCAATAACAATACATACAATAACTCATCATACAATACAATGCACAGAGGAAGTCGTGAGGAGGAGCGTGGAGGAGCTCGTGGCTAAGTAGTAATAGCCGCACAGGTCGAGCTAAGCTACGCTTGCCGGGGTTGGTCCGTGGATGGGTGACCATCTACATACCGAGATTCCTCCGTGCCTCGGAAAGCACGTTAAACCGTTGGTCTGAGCTGTCATACGTGGATCTTTGACAGTCGTTATGGGTCGTCAGAAGCCTGAAAGACTGACAACCAGATAACCTTAGGGTATCGAATTACCCAGTTACTGAGGTGTGGAGGTCAGATGGGCAGTCGCTCCATGTAAAATACTGGTATTCAGCTGCATCCGGTTAGACTGGAAGCCCACCCCAATATAGTTGGGAAAAGGCTACGCAGATTGATTGATTGCATTGTATTATATTTCTAGAACCTACTTGAGATAAATAAGAATGATCTATGTTATTAAAAAATACCTGCTAGTTACAATTTTATAAAGCAGCAATAGCTAGTAATGTAACATTGAACTTTGTACCGTGGTCTGTGATTGATGATTCAGAAATTATCTACCTCATTGCAAGTTTTTACAAACATTGCACTGTCATGCATGACTGTATAGTAAGTATTAAAGTACATACTGACAGCCCACATCCTAATATTACAGTTTGTTTCCTTGTTTTTTAAGCTTTCACACTAAACTGGCTGAACGGATTTAGATGAAATTTGGCACATGGCTAGACCATGACCTGGAATAGGACATAGGATACTTTTTATCCCCATATTCTCATGGGATCGAGACTTACGCGGGTGAATACGAGGGGCGCAGCTAGTAGGTTATAATTTATCAGTGTCTGTGGTGTGGTTAAGAGTTTTGTTAACAAACACTGATAGTGTTTGTTAACAAAACTCTTAAAAATAGAATTTACTGTTGCTATTTAAATGATAAAAAAAAAGTCTTTGATATATCTCGGGACCCTTGGGTCTTCAGACCTTTGGAAGGTGTACGAGGGGCCAAAGCCAACTCGCAAAGGCCCCTTACACATTTTTAATATTATCATTCTACGTCTGTGTTGTCCCACTACAGGGCAAGACCATTCCACTTTTCCTGGTCTACTGCGATTCAGAGCCTATCCTTTCAGAAGTCCAGCTCATACCACCATCTCTTTTTTTTATTTCAAATCAAATCAAACTCATTATTTGCATAAAATGTGGTAGATAAGACATTCATTTGAATTTAAAAAAAAAAATTAAATAGCCTAATGTGACTTTGCACTGGTAAAGACAAATTCGGCCACTTCAAATCAATCATGATAGAACTATATGAATAAATAATGATCATAATTGATGTATTTTGCAAGACTTTAGAATTTAGCTCCTGTGAGGCCAATGGTATCACCTTATAAAATCTTAAAAGGTGTGGTGCATCTTGAGAGGCCATTTTAAGACATGAATATTTCGAATAACACCTATAAATTGCAATCCCAAGATGAATCTATTTGGACTAACTCTCACAGCGCATCATGGTATTTAGAATTTTAACTTTAGAATGATATACCAAACAGCAGACACATAAAAAAATCGATTTTTTTGCTGGTAAAGTGACTCACATGACATTCAAATTAAGTAGGTACTGGTCGAAAACTGGTTCAACATTAAACATAATTAAACCTAACGAGTTTTCATTATAACATAATTAGTCCAGCCATTAATAATGCTACCACAGATAACATTTATTTTATTTTAAAAAGCATTTTTAAAGTTATTTAAAGACTGGCTTTGACTTTGAACTATAGAAACCTAATCTAAGACTATAATCTTCTGATATATGATACCTACTTACCGCTATCTTGTTAAGATAATAAATGTCTGGAAATTAAACTAAGATGCATTTTATTTAAGTAGTTTGTTGCCATGTTTCAAAGATAAGAAACGCATATTTAACTCTCTCTCCAGAATTGAAGTGATAACGACTACATTGTTTTCTTTTGTTCATCTTAAAGTAATAATGAGTACTTGTTGAGGCATCACAAGCAGATAAGAGCAAAAAAGATAATTTATCTCAACTGGCCAGTTATTGAGTCATGACTACTCTAAGGCCCATATTACAAAACCTCACTCAAAACTCAAGCATTATTAAAAACTCCTTTTGATTAGTTGAAACTAGTTTTAAGTAATATTTGACTCTTGTTCTGTGATATGGGCCTAAATAGTGAAAGGCACTTATTTTACAATAATGAAAGTTCTGACACGCTTTTTTTGCAGTTTGTAAGTATCTACATAAAATCAGCTGATTATTTTCACTAATGAGCAGAATATTCATGGCAATGAAAAGAATAATGGTCATGAATATTCCGTATTATTACCTACGATTTCGTAACTACAGCACTCGTGGTAAAGCATGCTTCGTAACATATGGAGGTACCAACTAACCTTTAATAGCCAATACAGCGGGAACCAGCCGACGATGAAGTCCGAGAAGTACTCGACCACAGAGAAGCATGCGTACACCACCCAGTAAGTCAACCATTTAGTATCGTCGTCTTTCGTTGGCGATTCCAGTGCCCTCATAGACATATACGCCGGGTACACGAAACCAATCGAGTTGCAAATCAATTCAGCTCCAAATCCGAACACTAAATATAAACCGGTGAACGCGACCATACCTGCACATCACAAAATAAAACGTCAAAACTACTGCTAAAGATATAAATAAACGTGAAATAAAAAACGAACGTACCAGCAAAGAGATAGACTCGGTTGACGCCGGTTTTTAGTTCAGCCTTGTCGAGGTATTTTGACCATGGCTTGGTTTTGTCGTTTAGAGCGCGTTCCAAATGATCCTTATAATCTTGCAATTTGGCTGCCATTGTGCTTGTGGAACTTATATTTTATTGGAATTATAAATTGGCACTGTGGCAATGTACAACTACGGCTCGTTGACAAGATAATGACAGAAAATAAATGGCGGCTCCTTTTTTTTTAAATAGTGTTACCAGGTAAAAGTTTTATTTACCCTGATAGGCCCAATAACTTGTGTTCATTATATTTCGTATTATAATCGATCTGTTTATATTATTACAATTTATCAATTATATCTTGAATTTAAAGAGCTAAATAAAACATCGGCCAATGACTATTGCAGTATTTTGAAAATGCTTTCTGCTTGCTTGATTACCTACAGTTTTACCAATTGCATACACTTGTATAGGTAAATATTTAGAGCATAACGCAGAACGTTTTGTTTGAACTGTTTATTATTTATTTTAGTACCCTTGAAAACGGGAATCCATTTCTGTTTGATACCATATTGTAGCCAGATCAAAATAATATTTGAAAATATTGCCACGATTTAATTAGCTTGTGTTACCAAGTAAAAAATTGTTAGATGTTGATTGAAAGGTTTGTGTTGTTCTAGTTCTAGAGGTTTAAAAGTGAGCACGGTGCGTTTCCACTGAAGCGGAGTTGAGCGATGCGGGGCGGAGAAGAGCAGTGTCACTGTTTCCACTCGTGTCACTGTTTCTGAGGTCAGCTTGAACTGGAAATGTATAGCCTGTATAGCCATGTATGTATAGCCATGTGGGTGTGTGTACACTTGTCAAAGCGGAGTTGAGCGATGCGGGGCGGAGAAGAGCAGTGTCACTGTTTCCACTCGTGTCACTGTTTCTGAGGTCAGCTTGAACTGGAAATGTATAGCCTGTATAGCCATGTATGTATAGCCATGTGGGTGTGTGTACACTTGTCAAAGTTTGTTCTTTCTTTCTTTTTTCTTTTACTTGTGATACGACATAGTTAAAGTAGTACTTACGGTAAACCATAGAGTACCTAGGTATCCCTTTAGAGAATAATTTTATTCCTTTCGAGAATGGCACCCGCACTCAGTAGTGCCGAAACATAAATGTCGCTTATCCGTAGTCCGTAGTTGACACAATAATAGGGAATATGCATGTGATTCAAATATGGGTCAAATATTTTTTTCTATAAACTATGTTACTTCAGAATTAAGCCTCCATCAATATTTTTGAATAAAATTTCTTTTTGAGCGAGAAATTATTTTTTTTAAAGTCCCAAAAAACTGTGGGTAATTCAAATACTTGAAAAGGCTAAGAGCGGATGTGACGTAACAATCCGGGCTAACAATCAAAATGTCAATGTCAAGTCAATCAACAAGTGTCAAGTCAATGTCAAACGCTCATAGAAAAAGGAGTGTTTGACGTTGACTTGACAGTTGCTTGTCTGTTTTCACGAACTGTGACGTCACCACACCAAGCGCGCCAAATGGAGGGCGTTTAAATAGCCCGGATCGGTTGAATATTTTTAAACATTTTTTTAACTACTTTAAATTGCTTTTTTGCCGTCGAATTTTTTTAAACTATTATTTGACGATGTAAACTATCGAATAAAAATATTAAAAAAATACATGCATATTCCCTATTATTACAAAGTAAGTATATAATTTAGGAAAAATGTAATAAAAGGCACAAAAAGTCTTCTCATTATTTTTTTAATTCTTTAAAATATGAAAGCGTTAACATTATTATCTTTGTGCTTCATAAAAATAATAATATATTTATTCAATCCGTTGAAATGGACTGGAGGTAATATTTTGATAAGTAAGTTTCAGCAAAATTTTTTTTTGACTTTTCTGTCATAGAAATGAATAAAGTCGGCTAAGGACTAGTTAAAATTTTCCTTTTAATTTTGTAGTAGGTAAGGTAAGTACAGTCCACGAAAGAGATAAGTATGCAGCAAGGTTACTGCACTGCTTTCCCACCCTTATTTTGCATAACTGAAACATATTTTTTGTGACAAACTAGCTGACCCGGCAGACGTTGTCCTGTCCAAACAATAGTTCAAACGAAATTCCCATTGTCAGTTTTCCCGAATGGTCCCATTTTTCCCGGTAACTTTATTTTTTTTTCTGTAAGTCATCAGTAAGAACCTGGTTCTGACTAATACGAACATGCCAAATCGGTCAAGCCGTTCTGAAGTGATGCGCTTAGGTACTAACGAACAGCATTTAATTTTTATTCTATACATATAGATCGATTACCTGTGTAGGTCACAGATGTCTATTACTTGTCTGCTCATTACACTCATTTGTTGACTGTACAAAACCGATACTTAATACGTAAGAAGGTTCATCTACTACAATTTAAGTTTCGGTAGCTTGGCCACCCCCTAAAGTAAATAGGACAAACAAGCAACAACATAATAATTATTATTTTATTCATAACAAGAATAATTATTGTTTATTATCACAAAATACACTGGTATACAAAATATATTTAGGTAAGTAATTAAATGTGCTAAGTGCATTGTATCTTAGAGAGCTGTGCAGGCCGTGCATTACACTAGAAATTACAAAGAAATCTTAACAACTATTTATAGCCTTTTGCAAACAAGGCTAGATAATATATAAAGATATTACAGTGGTAGCGCCACCTAGGCAACTTCATTAGAACTGCATAGATAGCCATCAGCTAGCGAACCGTAGGTTTTAGATGGAGCCACTTTCGCTGATGACGTCACAGAATCCTGCATCGCGCAAGCAATATTTCACTGCGAAGTTGAAGTTACGTTCGTCGGGCTGTCTCGTTTTGAACTTTAAAGTGACTATTATCTTTTTTAGCTTGCTTACTATCCTCGTTTAAAAAAGGCAAATTTAGGTAAATAAAGGCAATTTAGTCTTGAAAAGCGAATGACTAGTTTAAGTAAGTAAGTAATAAATTTATTTGTTAGAATATTATTGTTACATAGGTGTTACACATAATATGATGTCCATAATATTCTGCTGTTTCCAGCGTACAAATATTTCAAAGAATTAAAATTAAAAACAAACGAAATAAAACAAAATAATTATTTTTTAATTAGCAGTTGGCATAAGTCCAAGTAGACCTGTATTCAAATAGCACGTCTGTGCGTTGAAGTAATTAACAAAATTAACTAATGCAAAATTAAATAATGTCATGGCTATTTAGTTGGGGTCTATTCATTTGATTAAAACAGTTTGTAACTGCCTGCAGTTGTTTTTCTTAAATTTTATTATTATTGTGATTATGTTAGGTAGTAATAAAGGCTTCAGCGATAGCTTGTTTTTCGTAGTAGAAGGTGGGTATATTTTTAAAGAAATTTATTTGTACGCTAAGACAGCTGATTGGTAGCATGACAATAATATAGCATTTTGAAGCATTAAGCTTCAAACAAACAATAACGTAGCCCACGTAGGATTCACCCGCACTCATACAACTGCTAAGAGCAAAATGTATAATGGACGCGAGCGAATCCCGTAGGGGATTCGCCTTTGTGAGTCCAGCTTTAGAGTTTAATAATTGGCCAATTCTCTCTCAAATTTATAGATATATTTTTACACATTTAGTACTTACATAACTTTACCCAAGTATTTGTAACAAAGGTTTTATAAATAATGTTGGCAAGTTTTGAAAACTAACTATAATAGGAGTGAAGACATCACAGATTTTTATTTGAAAGAGACATTTTTGTGCATGACATTGTGCGACAATTTTGAGACAAGAGATTGTTTATTGTATCACGGATTAAAATAGAGATTGAATATAGAAACAACAGTTATTAGTGATAATCTAACGGTTTCTCAAACGTCACCAGTCTTCAGGATAGATAGTAAACAGTCTATGGTCACTAAAATTTAGTAACTCGAACGAAGTAAATACCTCGAATTAGGTAGGTAAAGAAATTTACAAAATAAGATTCGCGACCATATAGGAATCATTAATACGTCTATCTAAGTTAGATTTGTTCCATTGAATGACTTTTTCATAAAATCATGACATTTGAGAACAAATCTAACATAAGGAGATGTATTATTCATTCTAATTTTAATGATCTATGAATTAATTACGCGTGCTACCTTTTGGGGATCCACCTTAACTACTAAAGGCTCGCACTTCTCTACTAAAGACTCGATGCGTTTGAACCGGACTTAACACTAAACTAGATTTAGATTATAAATTGGAATGGGAAACCAGCTAAAGAAAAGCTGAAATATAGATTTATTTTCGTATAGTTATAAAGGTACGCTACTAGAATAAAAGTACAAACATGATTTTCTATCTATCCTCTTCAAGTAATTAATGAGATTGGTCTCAGTCTTATGCTATAAATATAATGGTGTAGTGTAGAGGAATGAGCTATCTATGATGGTTTTTTGTCTCGTAAATACTCATGTTTTAAAATTTATGTAATAACATCAACACAACAATAACATTTCATACAAAAATGGCGTCATTAAAAATCCTATCTACGAGTTATTTATAATCTATTGGATTTTATACAATTTGGGACTTAAATGCAACATCTAACGAGGAATTTGGAGCTCTGTTTTATTAAAAATTCTAAACTTTAATCCGATTACTCCAGTTATTTACACACATAACTATTATCATTTCGCAAATTCTGTTAGCATACCGCCAATCTACCTGCTTTGATTAATTTGCGTTAAGTAGATTGGCAGTTTGTGAACAAATACCATTACTAACTAGTGCCACTGGTGTAGTTGGGCAAAAAAGAGTAGAAATGATTAGCAGCGCCGTAATCGTTGCGAACTTGCGATTGTGGCACCGCTACCTCTTACTTGACAGCTACATTAGTGTTGCCAGGAAAAAAAACTGTTTCTAGAGATTTTGCCAAACCTTATGCTACCTTTTGTCAAGTAGCGAGGTGTGCAATTTAAGATGAAAAAATACCTTACTTTGCACTTTTATACACAAGAAACATTTAAATAGATATTCAACTAGCATGTTCTAGCCAGTAATAAATCTATGGAAAATAATGGAAGAAATATTTACCTAAATCGATATTATTATTGCAGTACTCATTGTTTATGAACATTGCTTAAATATTTGGTGTCATACTTATTTTATTTCATAGAAAACAACATTACTAAAAAATGCCGTTAACAGATCTTTCAAAATCACAGATTTTTCCTAAAATAAGATGGTGTTTAGAGAATAAAGTAGTAATTAGAAATTGGAGTAACAAAACTTAGAACCTATAAAATAATAAGCCAATCAGATTTATTAAGATTCGACAAAGCCTAACTATACAGTATGTAAGGGTAAACACTCTTGTCACTCAAACCATGGGTACTTGACTTAAATATAAAAATAAATGACCCAGAAACAACAAAAAAAAAACCTTATTTTCATTAAAAGATTTTAAAAAGTTCCTATCCGACATCGTCCGCTAATTCATGGATTATGCGTCCGGTCGCCGCCCGTTACCTACCTACACAACACTACACATACTCGTACATAACCTGTGATGCAACTTTCCCTTCATACTTCTGGCTTAGGAAAGGCAAAAATACCTACCTTAGGTGTTGCGTGACGAGTCTAAATGTTAATGTAAATTTGATTCGACAACAAACAACAACTCCGCGAAGAAATTCAGGATACGTTCTTGCAGATCAACCGGCAGCTGGTGGTTGCCACAACCCTGAGCGTGGGCACGGTGAACTGTCCGTAGGTACGCATTCTCTGTGTAGCCGCCAACATTGTTTCACGGCTTGGTATACGTTGTCTAGGGAATAGTTCGGCGTACATCATACGCGCCTCGTTCAGGTTATCACCCGCGATGGCGTAAAGCCGCACCATTTCGGTAAACTGTTCATTCGTGTTAGACATCCCTACGTGTAACTACCTATAACTCACAAACCACAATTATTATTGTTTACGCGAGAAATGAGCGGTGGCGCTACGACGCGGCGTTACGTGCGCACGCTAGCGAGACAGCTGACTGACTGGAGTAGTGTTGGGTGACTCGGCACACGTGCTAGCACAGTTGTAGCTACTCACTTGGTTGAAAAGAGTCACTCACTCATTTTGTTTTGATGTGCTAGCACACACCACTCTGGCACAGATTAGCTACACACAGAACATTTGTACTGTTTTGAACGAAATGAGTCAGTCGATCCAGTCACTCACTTTTTTTTTGTATTTTGATCAGTGATATCTTCGTTCACGGTTGCTAGCACAAACATACACCACAGAACTCACCACGCGTGTGCCTACTCTACTACGTATGTGTGCCGTGTCGCGTTGTTGTCACTACTGGTCACTACTCACTATACACACTACGCACGCGACTCGCGTGGCGACTCGGTGAGTCGGCGAGTCACGCGACTCACTGACTCACTCACAGCACGTTCGTGCTCACAAGCCACCGCAGCCTCGCCTCAATCGTGGTAGCACAGTGTGCTACCACACTTTGAGTGAGTGCCTCGCACGATCCTCATTTTAAAAAGGTGAGCTACCCATCTCTAGACTGGAGTGAGCCGAGTGAGGTAAGAGTGGGGAAGGGGACCGCGGACGTGGCGTGTCCTTCGCGCCCGCGCCGCGCCCCCGTGTTGAGAAGCAAGTTCGTTGCCCTAGCCGCTAGCGCATAGGGTGAAATATTCTTGTGTTGTAATGTAGATATTACAAAAAAAAAATGTTGTAATTTTCCATTGATTTTACGTTCTATAAATGAAACCAAACCACTGGTTTCAAGGTTAAAGGTGTTTCTCTAACACCCTGTATAATTGGCAACACAAATATTTTCAAAACAAAAGTACAGCTTGATAGGTAATAGACTGTTGCCAGTAAAGAAAAAAAAAAGTTCCATTTCTAGATATTTTTGCCAAGCTGTATAGCTTCAACAACAATCAATAAAACCTTCTACACATTTTCGATACCTCGACAATATTTCGACAAGACGCATCATTGCTTGTTCCTAAAGATTAAGCGTGATGCTTTTATTTTACTATAAAATTATCTACGATATTTTTTCTGTCTAATACAGTCATTTAAGGTGCTCTTACGACGTGTATATCTTAACTAAGTGGCTATAATATTTATCTCGTGATGCCACTTTCGGCCTATGAGGTGTTCAAGACAGTGTGCATCAATCAACGAGGATTCTAGCACTTTGAAGCAATAGACACAGAAAATACCGTAGTACCTATGGTAATTTTTAGCCAGTTTATTCGCCCGTGTAAGAGCACCTTCTTTCTTGCGAACTGTAAATTCCGGGCGCTTGGTAGTGTCACCAAGTTCACGTCAGTATCCTAGATGTCCTTATTGCCGAGATTTCTTACGTAGTGTCGGACCCTTTTTCGGATCGCGATTGGAGAATGTTACGAAGGTTTGTGCTTCTTCCTAGGGTCCCGTCGGTGTTCGTTCGGTGGGTGAGGCTTAAGTTCTCTGCAGTCCAGCTGGAAAATCAAATTATATCATTTAGTGTGGGAGAGTGGGAATTTTTACTGGCAACATTTTTTGCGATAGGTACACCGTTATGTTTTGGCCGGTTCGAGATACCAAAATACAAAAGTACCTAATGTACTTTTAGTGAAAAAGATTCTACGAAGCTACTTACCAACGTTTCATCGTCCGGAACCCTCGATAATAAGTCTAGGACTTCATTATTAGGTATCGTGTGCGGCCGAAGAATCTTTCTTGTGAACTTATTTATACCTAGAACGAAAGAATTTGTTTAGAATAGGTACTTAACGGAACCCTAATTATTGTGTAGGTAACACACTTTCACAATCACAATCCCGAGTTTTGAAGGATATTGCTAATCCATTGCTTCATAGGTTTGAATTTTTTTTTTTGTACTTATTTAAATAATTTAATGAACATAAGTGAACTGTCAAAATGAAAAACAATGCGTTTTTTTTTTGTGATAATTTGAAATCATCTAATGCTTCTCCCGCTCTGGGCGGAGCGGGAGGGCGTGTCAGACTTTTACTGATTAAAACCCACCCGTGTTCCCTCAGTTGCCTGTTGCCAAGGGCCCCGGTATCCCTTTCGGACTTTCCCGCAACCCTGGTAGGCACCCGTCCTAGCGGACCCCGCCAATTGTGCTGACATCTCTTTGAGGCGCGCGTGGGATACAACGCGCCGTCGAACCGGGCCATTTTTTTTTTTTATGCTGATAAATCCTCAAATGACTTCAACCGCTCTGGGCGGAGCGGAAGGGCGTGTCAGAGTTTTACTGACTAAAACCCACCCGTGTTCCTTCAGTTGCCTGTTGCCAAGGGCCCCGGTATCCCTTTCGGACTTTTCCGCAACCCTGGCAGCACTCACACTCGCCTAATATCACCATTTGGTTATGTTGTTAAATATCTAAGTAGTTCAAATTATATAGGTCAACTTACCCCACGCCATAAGCAGGTACCTCAAAGGAATGACGTATAACACCATCATGGCTCCAAATAACATTAAAATAGCTAAATAACTTAGATATGGCACTGTGAAGTTTGTCAGGCTGAAAACAAACAAATTACCTATTAGTAAAATAGTTAAATAGAGAAGCTCGTGAAGCTAAGTAATAACAGCCGCGCGGGTCGATCCATCAGGTTAAGCTACGCTTGCTGCGGTTGGTCCGTGGATGGGTAACCATCTTTACATACCGCGACTCCTCCGTGCCTTGGAAAGCACTTTAAGCCGTTGCTGGTCCCGGCTGTCATTCGTAGATCTTTGACAGTCGTTACGGTTCGTCAGAAGCCCGAAAGTCTGACAACCAGTCTTACCAAGGGTATCGTATTGCCCAGTTACTGGGCTGGGCTGGCTGGGTTGTGGAGGTCGCTCCATGTAAAATACTGTTATTTAGCTGCATCCAGTTAGACTGGAAGCCGACTCCAACATAGTAATGATTAGAATGATTAGAAACATAGATTGACATTGACTGCCTCGTTGGTCTAGTGGTCGCAAGCGCTACTACTGAGCATGAGGTCCTCGGTTCGATTTCCAGGTCGGGCAAAGTGTTATTAGGCTTTTCCATTTGGAATTTCTCAGTAGCAGCTCTGGAACTTGAGCCCAATGATGGCAATAGGCTCGCGCCCTATTACATGGGACTCAAACATGACGTGCGGAATGTGGTTATACTATTGGCACACCTCTGGCAACCACCAATGGCGTGATGGTATGTTATCTTAAATAATACAATTTTACTCAAGAGATGAATGCCTATCGCTATTGGTGATTGATTTACAAAATTCGTCCATAAGGTTTCACTTAAGATTTTTCTTATACAACGAAGGTTATAGGTCCCTGCGGTCATAAAACGGATCGTTTATCTTACCAATCGTAACTTTTGATGTGCCTTTTATGAGATTGAGGGCATTATATGGGTAGGTAGTAAAAAATCGTAGACCAGATAAAGCAAAATAATTAGCTATCTACTATTAGCTTCTGTCCGCGACTTAGTCCGCGTGATCATGATTTCTTCAATAAAATGTATCATATGCTAATCGGCAATACTGTAGCTTAAATTAGTGGAAGAATTTTCGGAATCGTAAAGAAGGAAAGAAAGAATCCAATAAATAAATAAAGAAAGAAAGAAAGAATAACGAATTAGTCACACACATATCACAGTAGTTCCGAAGATTACCCCCAACATACATAGTCACAAATGTTATCTCTTTATAATTTATAATACCTTTTAATTTTTTAAATGTCTTAACATATCTCGGGACCTTGGGGTCCCGGACCTTTGGAAGGCGTGTGAGGGGCCGAAGCTAACTCGCAGAGGCCCCTTAGACAATTTTAAATCGAATGAGGCACCAACGGACGAAGTGCAGACAAGGACAACCCCCGGTTGGTGTAGGACTATTGCAAAACATGGAAACAAAGAGATTGGGCTATGGGTTTGGGTGGCTTAGTGAACTGGTAATATTGAACTATGGAAAGATATAAAACTATTGGTGAAGATACGAGTATTATGATAGCATACCATCATACCTTAACAACGGTTGCTTACTGAGAGTGAGCAATTGCCCTGTTTAATTTATCTCCTGATTTTGATTATGTAAATAAAAACTTTTCCCACATGATCTCTTAAAACAGGGCTTCGTCGCTTCTACCCTTTTGCTGTGCCCTACAGGGTCCATAATGATCTAAATTATACATATTATATGTAGTTACCACTTAAGTAGGTACACATTATGGTAAAGCAATAAAGATATTGAGTATTGAGTATTAAATAAAGGCGGTATTTGAAATTATTGTTTATCCTTTTGATATATCCTTAACTTTACCCAAGGTTTAGCTTTCAGCTTTCTTTCTTTCTTTCTATGTTATGTGGATTCAGGTAACGGTTGGTTTAAGGTACTTACTTTTTAACCGACTCTCCTAAAGTGGCGACGTAACCGATGGCGTTCTGTACAGTTTGTGTCACTTCTTGTATCGCTTGCAACCTCTCCTTTAGAGATTTCTTCTCCTCCTGTAATAACGAATATGTTATTAGTAACAGTGCTAGATGTTTAGTGCAGCAAGCTTATCTACATTTGGTGCAGCTAAGCATCTGCCCGGTGGCTTTAACCTAACAAAATCACTATAAAAGTTGACTATGGGCATTTTTAAGGTAACGAACTAAAAAAAAAAACGGTGCTTCTATCTTAACATCAGTTTTTTGTCCGTCTGTCACAGAGGTTTTACTCGAAATCTATGCATCGTATGAACTTGAATTTTGGCATAATGTTCAGGTACAGTCCGGCTTTTGAGAAAATGCCTTCTTGACACCAACTGTCAGTTTCATACTCACGAATATGACATGTGTTTTGCAAATTTGTATTACTACTAGCAATTGTCCAACCGACAGGTGTCAGGAACAGAAACACGTTCTCTTGACGACGGCTGGACTGTGGGTTGGGGTGTTACTATGCAAGAGGAAAATTTTCAATTTTTTAAAACAGAGCAGATGATCAATCAAGGTTTAGATTCGATTTTTTTAATATCCATAGATTCCACATTGCCACAAATTTAATCAGTTCCATGGCCATTCTTAGAACGTCATCTTTAAACGCTTCTTTCTTTACAAAGCAAGCATTTTTGTAGCTATATATGTATGCTATTTAAAATGACGTAATTACTAACATATTTATCTACCTTATCAGCTTCGTCTTCATCATCTTCTTCAGCTAACAGATCTTCATCGTCAACGGGTACTAATAGAGGATTGCCTCCTGTAATGAGCGGAATACCTATCTTGTATTTTATTATGTCATAGGTAATATGCCTGGGTCATAATCAATGATATTATAATTATAATATAATATCATTGGTCATAATTATGTCATCAGACAGACAGCTAAAGCGACACATGGTTAGAACAGAAAAGTTTTTTGTGTGGTAAGTACATACACGCGGAAAAAAAAGTGATGTGTGCAGGTAAACAGTAGTAGCAGGTACATAATCATCTCATCATCTGCCTAGCCTTATGCTGCAACAACTATTTTGAGGTCGGCTTCAGGTTGCAGCTGTACCAGTATTTTACATGGAGCGATTGCCTATCAGACCTCCATAACCCGGTAATACGATACCCGATAGTGAGAAGTTTTCGGTCTTTATGTCAATGTTTGGTAATATAACTAAGTCTGATGTCATTTGAATCTACATTTATGGGCATACGACCATTTTTAGAAATTAAACGAAATTACCAGCAGGATGAAATTATACTTAATAGCAGATTTGGAGTTTGTTAGTTGGCCCACCTACCTAAATGATTGTGCTGCCTTTAATTAGGTAGCTGTGGTTGGTATTATTATTACTAACACATTGTTACTAACTACGTATTATTTTAAACAGTGCTTTACCACGTTTGATACACACACTATACTAACACTTAACTTCTTACATATCTTCTTTGGTGTATAACTAGTAACGTGGTTGAAGACATATTAATGGTTAATGATACGCCTAACGTCTAAGTCGTCCACATAAAATCACAATACAATACAAAACAAAAACAACACTTCACATAAAGCATGTAATGACACAATATCCATAGACTTACTAAGAAATAAATATGAAAAATAAGCCTTCGGGTCACTTCTGATAGATCTCACGAAAGTTTTGAATTTTACTAAAAAATAAAATAAAAGAAAGGAAAAACGATAAAAACTGAAAATAAACATATTGAAGCATAAACTACGAAAAGTACAGGCCAAGGAATCTGACAATGAGACACCAAGCTTTGGATATAGAAGTGAATACTTGCTAACGACAACAGCTATCAAAAGGCTGTTAGCCGTGGTGTTACTGTATATCATCATTTTGCACAGCAAACCCCTTCAACCATAGATCAAAATGCATGACAACAAATTCAAATAAAGAAGGGAACTTATTATATCCAAACCGAAAAACCATATGTCACTTTGCAAAGACCTGAATAAGGATGACTAAATAACTTCTAATGACAAAAGATGGCAATAGTGTCGACTTACCAGTAAGTCTATAAATAAGCCAGGCTCTACCGAAGAACATTAGAATAAGGAATGGCAGCATCCACATCTCGTAGTAGTAGCAGAACGCGAGCCACACCAACAGGCCTAGGAATGAAAGTATCCTTGATTCCCATTCGAAACAGTCTCTGGAAAGAAAATTGTATAGTGTTATACAAAGGTACTACATACTAAGTAGGTAAGGATCCTACAAAATTAATACATCCTAACTTATTATATGTAAATGCGAAAGTGAGCTTGTTTGTTAAGCTTTCACGCTAAAACAGCTGAACGGATTTAGATGAAATTTATGTATATCGATATTACCACGGGGTCGAGACTTTTGTGGGTGAAACCGCGTGGCGCAGCTAGTTATTAATACTATCGACTTTTGTGGGGGGGGTTAAACTAGTACTTTAGTTATTAATATTATAATTCTTTTTGTCGTGTGTTTCAAACAAGCAGCAACTTTTATAATTATATTTTAATGATTTAGAATATAATTTGTATACACTATGTGGTCATCTTTCAGTATTTACCAGATGCGACTTATTAAATCTTCCAAATTTAGAATAGAGGTAGACGTGACTATGCTACGTGTGCGCCCATATCTGCCAGCTACTATAACTATATACACTACTATGTACACTATGTACAGCTACTATACTTACTGTAAAATCTTTCCAACTTCTATAAACCACATGATGATCGCCTTCAGCCTCATCACGTTTCGTATGAACAGCTGTCTCTTGAACTTGGCTTCTTGATGCATGTACTTCGGTTCCCTCGGATTCACTGCTCTTATGGCTGCTTTTAGCTGTAATTTAATTATTAATTTTCAATACGTCATAATCATTGCTTTGATTTTTAGGGGGACTTAGCGAGCTTATGAGAAAAGTATGGGGTATTGGACCAACATGAATGCTTAACCATATCTTTCTTTAAGGCAATTACGGGATTAGATCCTTATGGTGTTTGGTTGTTGTGCGCTTTTATAATTTCTAACGTGACGATATTATACGATAATACATATTATATCTATGGAAATACGTGCACGTTGTAACGTTATCGTGGACAGAAATTTAAAAGCCTCTTCATATATTTCCATACATTTTACTTCCCTGTGTTGTCGTGATTCCGTATCGAGGACGTCCCCAATACTATCATCACGTTTGAAATGATAAAAGTGCACATTAGTTGGACAGGTCATTCCAAGTTTGATTATTTCTACCAGTATTATATTGGGTACCTATGAAATTTGCGTTTTTTTTCTCACAAATAGAGAATCTCGTCACTTCTATGATTTAAAATATTCATCAATTGCTTGATATTATACCTACCTATCGAATAATGACCATCATAGACAACTACCAATAGTAAAAAACCTTATTACCTATAATAGTTTTCTAAACATAAAAATTGCCTTAAAAACAATGATATTAAATTAACCGATATGTTATAAGCGCGCAATCGTGAAGACTCGAAAACATTCCAATTGTAACGTTTTTACTTGTAGTGAAATGTAAAAATGAATGAAACGTGGGTATTTGTGCCGCTGCTGCGCGGAACACTTTTTTCGGTTGTTTTGTGAGTGTATAACATATCTGTTAATATAATATCATTGCTTAAAAATTACTCATTTTGTTAGCAGAATTTTTTTTTACTTAGCCAAAAATTATTTTTGTCGCTTAATCCAAGTGGCCATAAGTTATCTTAGTTTTTAAACATTAGTGTTCATGTTTGTTATATGAATTAAGAAAATGTAAGTATGAAAAATGCAACTTCTTTAAAATTCCCCATACAAAAGGCTGATTTCATAGGTGGGAACCTAATATTTAGTACCGCTGATATATACGTAATTTAAGATAAACTTACCGGGTTCCATATGACCAGTATCTCCAAAAGTATCTGTGGGTAGTTTCCTTTCGCTCGTGCCCTCATTTTTTTGTCCTTGAGAGCGTACCATCGTTTCTCACTATTTCTAACACTAAGTAGTGGGATAGCCAGTTTACCCAGGAACTCCACTTTATGGTCGTGATCTTCATCGTATACAGTTAGCTCTAGTATTGATGTGATATCCTTTACTGTGCTGAAAGATAAAAACAAAATGTACTTAATTTAGTTTCAAGAATTTCATGAAACTCTAGGGCTTGGTTGTTTTTTGGGCAAAGTATCAGTATCGCCATACAACGTGGCAATGCTGCCAACCTTTTGGGCACTTTTCCTGTTGACAGCAATGCGGACGAATTTTTTGATGTTCTATGTGATTCTTTTCCCTCCCTTTTTCAAACACATGTACATATTATTATTTTAAATCTGTTAGAGCATATAATATGTAAATAATATGATTAAATAAAAGCAATTTCAAGTAGGTATAGGCTACTTGTATGTATATGATGCAAACGTTGTGATAAATCTTGGCGTTCATTACTATTTTGTAACATCTTTCACTATAAAAATGTAATCATTATGAGATACATTGTTCCTTATCTATATTGTTCTTATTCTGAAATGCGTACATTCAAAGTCGTCCCAAATCTACAATTACATACAGTAAAGGAAATTAATCTTCGTATCAGTAGACCAGCGTGTAAAGGCATGAAGATGAATTCCTCTACAAAACTTATTAGAGTTCCATATATTGAAATGCCAACTTTCGCAATTTACCATTCAACAGAAGTTACAACCTATATATGTAATCCCACTATAATACACTATGCAGCTCATTTCTCAAGTTCACATAGACTTGTACAGAACTGTCTCAGGCAGTAGTTGATAAACTTTCCTCTGAAATACATTTAACCCCATTTGAAGCTTTACTTACAAAGTGAATATCTTCATCCAGTTCGGTGTTAACGTTTTGTATTCCGTATGTGTTTGTAGTCTTGCGTTTCCAAGTTCGAGGACGCAGAATGGGTCGGACTTGCCTCCTAAGTCGGCGGCTGCAAGACCTTTAGCACCGTATACTTTGACGCACAGCCATCCGATTCCACTTGACTGTTCGTTCATGTTATACCAATTCTAAAAGAAAAGATTATTATTATCTCTTTAATTATCAGCAGCATATTATATTATGTATTGTCGTCTCAAATTAATTTGCTTATTTTTTACTAAAAAATCATTTTAATTTGTTCAAATTAGTCATTAAAATTTTCAGTTCATTTATTTCCTTCTCATTCTCTACATTCACTTCGTCTTTTAATACTCGAGATTCAGTAGTTTCATTGGCATTTCTTTTTACACTATCTTTAGGTTCTATTTCGTTTGGCATTTGAAAATCATAATACTTACATATCGCCTTTCAATAATCTCGCGGTCTCTAGGATTTTCTTTATAACTGCTGAGGTCCGTAATGGTTTCCGACTGAGTCGTCCCACTGATGGTTAGTAATAAAAATATCTGTCCATTCCCATCCTCTAGGTCCTTCCAAATATTATGTGTTTTCTCTCTTTCTAATCTTGATAAATCTATTGCACATCTGTAAAGTTATGGTAGTATCATTGTGGCGAAAATTACCATAAACATATCATAAACGATAAAATTACCATCGTTACTTAATAGTAACAACATCCTATTTAGGAAGAAGGCCAAAGGACATTGACCTCAACTCTGAAAATTAGACCCATGTAAATAAATTGGTCGTAGAATAAATTAACTATGTTATCAAAATACAAATTAGCGGTTAATCTCCCCTCATTATCCAGTACGGCTATTATTATCGTGGTGCTTGCAAAATCTAATAATGCAGCTTATTTAGCTTTTATTGTTCCCACTGCAGAAAGGAGGCTGGGTACAAGCCTCCTCTCTTCGACAGGGAGTTGGCTGTATTTACCGCGAGGGCCTAATGCGGGTTGGTAGATGTCACATGTCTTCGATTTTTTGGTTCTAGGACATACCGGTTTTCTCACGATGTTTTCCTTCATATTATAGTATGCGGTCGTCAATATGGACATCCAGTGTAAGAAAACATTCGCAAATGTATTGTACCGTCTCTGTTACTCTTGATAAGATCTGTATGACAGTCTCCTTTTAAATATCGAAGTTCACTATACCATCATACCTTCATTATCAGTCACTAGGTTTTGCCCGCGGTTTCGCTCGCTTGGGTGTCGGAAAATATCCCACGGGAACGTACTACATGTGTTAATCCAGGCTATAAACTATCTGTGTGCCATATTTCATCCAAATCCGTTCAGCCGTTTTTGCGCCAATTCGGAATATACATCCAGACAAACAGACACAGGGATAAAAATTTCTTTGTTACTATTTTATTATAAAGGTGTATAGATTTCATGCATTATTATGTATGCATGAATTGTTTCACCAGACTATCCTAAACTTTAGCACTCATAAAAACATTTTACTGAACAGGGCGCTGCGCTTATCATGTCACGCCCATTAGATTCCCTCCTGAGTGCCATAATGGTTATAGCCCTAATTGCTAAGCGTGATAAAATATTAAGTACCCCAATTTAGGTTACTGCTGTAGATACAGGCGATTGAGGCCCTTCTGTGGCCTAGGAAACTTTTTTACATAGGTTCCGATTTTCAATGAAGTATTAATGGCAGTCGGTCATAAGCTAAAGTCTATCAATTATTGGTAATCGTCTAGTACCTAGTAGTATCAATTTATATTTATGGCACGATCTCTTTTTATCTTAAACCACGTACTGCACCCTAATTCCGTAAAAAACGATCAATCACAATTTGCACAATATTGCGTAATACACGATCAATCAGAATTGGAATCAGTTCGAAACAAATGTCTAATCCATTGCTTCATAACTTCGTAAGTTACGTTGTGGAGCAGAATTTTTTTCGAACTTATGAAGCAATGGATTAGACATTTGTTTCAAACCGATTCCAATTCTAACCGACGATCGTGCATTACGCAATTAGGATGCTGTTTCATTTTGACAGTTCAACAACATTCATCGCGGTATTTACGTTGTTGAGCTGACAAGTTTTTCGAACATGTGAAGCAATGGTGTAGCAATATCTTTCAAAATGATTCAAATTATGATTTACCGTGTGTTAAGCAGATAGGGTGCTGGTTAGACTAAAGAAACAACACCCTTCTTCACCCACAAGATTGACGTTAAATCGTTGATCATCCTGCGCTATTGGGACACCTCACAATCAAAGTTAATTATTACAATATTTGACACTGCCACTGTTACCCTTTTTTTTCCGTGGGGAAATTGTCATGTATACCCTCCGTTTTGGATGAATGGACGGTTATATCGGACATGGTTCCTACTACTACCTTGATTCGGGAGTCCGGGAGATACACACGGGTACACATCAAGCTATACATTTCCAGTTTTTGCTGATCTCGCATTGTATAGGATTTCCGTACAATGCGAGGTCAGCTTATACTGGAGATGTATAGCTTGATGTATAGCCGTGTATACATTCGCCGCATTACCCTGAAAGCTTACCTTAAATATTTTGGGAAAAAAAATGATTTTCTTTTCATGCAACTCACCTTCCTATAAAGTCATCCTTGCTTTGTTTGTCCTTGTCCCACACGGTGACTTCTAGTATTTGTTCCTGGTCATCGTAAAGGTGCAAGTCGAACTGCTCCAACCACGATGGGTGTAAAGACTTCCATACTACCTTACTCTTAAACTTTTCGTTACCTAACCTGTGGTATAAAAATCACAAATTAATTTAGATGGAAGACTGACTACATAAACACGCTGCTTAGCACGTTAAGCCGTTAGTCCCGGCTGTGATTTGTGGATCTTTGACAGTCGTTACAGGTCATCAGAAGCCCGAGAGTCTGACAACCAGTCTTGCCAAGGGGTATCGTATTACCCAGTTACAGGGTTGTGGAGGTCAGACAGGCAGTAGCTCCATGTAAAATACTGGTATTCAGCTGCATCCGGTTAGATTGGAAGCCAACCCCAACTTGGTTGGAAAAAGGCGAGGCAGATGATGACTGACTGCTGAATATCAACAATTAAACACGTAAACTTCTTGTACTGATAAACTTTGAAGGCCTAAGAATCTAACTTGCTAATATGGAATAATCACCACACTTGGCAAATGGATTGTTGATCATAGTGCTCATGAAGATGCTACAGTCAGTCCTTTTGTTGTCATTGCATGCGTTGTTTCATTAAAAGAACAAATAGTATTACTGGCTTCAAATAATATTAATGCTTCAAAGTAATTTGGAAACATTAGTTACCGCGAGAGTGAAATTTCAAAGTCATGCTTACTGGAAATCAGTTTGGTGTCTGCGAAATTTCTCATTTGAACTCTCTGTGAAAACAAGCAGTGTGTATCCAAAGTTTCTTAGTAATCATTTTGTTACATTGAAATGAAGTAAATACTTAGATTTTTCGAATTAATTTCGAAAATAGCTGTTTTGTTGGAATTAATATCCTGCCAACTCTGGAGGCGTCCCAAAAAACAGAATAAAATAAAAATATCCACTTTCCAGAAGGGCCATCTAGTCTCAAATGAAGCATTTTCTAAAAGGACTACTTTTAAGAATTGGCAATGAAAGCGAAGCAGGACGAACTAAATATTTAATAAGAAATATTTCCTAAGTCTGATGCTGCCACAATCCTTGCTCAAAATAGATACAAGTACAGACCTGAAGTAATATATTCAGAATTATAGATGCATTACCTTTCAGGCATGTACTAAGAAATGCATAGGTGTAGACTAGCGAGGTGTTTACATAAAGATGTAGAAGCCAACGACCCACAAGAATGATGAAAAATTTCACTTTTCCATCTCAGGCTCAGACCACAGATATCTTGATCGTTCAAAAGTAGTCCTAAAGTGGGTGATAGTCGTGCCTACTTAAATTACGCGGTTTTTAAGTTCGCCACCTTACTCGGCTCGCCGTCGTCGGTGACAGACGTGCGTCGTGCGTACCTACTTAAAGTACGTGGTTTTTAAGTTCGCGACCTTGCTCGGCTCGCCGTTAGTGACACACGTGAAGCTTGCTCAAAATTTCATTGCCAAGGCGAGCTACGAACAAAATTTCAAACCTGTTGGATCGCCGACGAACTTACTCAGCGGTTTTAAAGTCCGCGAACTTAGCATGACACACGGTCGAGTAAGCTCGCCGAGCCATAAGTACGCGTACTTGCTCGCACGTCTATCACCTCTTTTAAAGCTCTCTCCTAAAAGGATTAAAGATCATACTGCGCTGCATCATACATTTTATAGGCAGTCTCAACAAGGTGCCCTACGTGTTTAATTCTACAGAGGTATCATCAAGCCAAAGACATAATGTTCAACCAGACTGTACCACAGTCATACAATCCTGCTTTTATCTTTAGTACTCACCTAAACTTACAATAAGGATCACTGGACCTGGTGTCCAGGTCCATCGCAGGAAGATTCTTAGCCTCCACTAACACGATGGTGACGACTGAGCTCCATATCTGTGCCTTTAAGCGTTTGTTCACATCACTCAGCCTTGTGTTCTTCAGTAAATACTGTAAATAAAACGGGAATGTTAATATCTTTCTAAATGCTGTTGCTTTTTGCCATATAAGCTGGAGATTGACAACAGTCGACTTTTGAAACAGTCAAGAATTTTGGGTGGCTGATTTATTCAACCTAACCGTGCGTTTGCACTGGCGAAAAATTCAAGACAAAACATGTTGAAATCTCTAGTTCCTGTCAAAAATTGTGTGGAACATTGACAGAAAATAGAGATTGCAACATGTTTTGTCGTAAATGTTTCACCAGTGCAAACGCACGGTAACGGTTGAATAAGTCAGTCAGGCATTGTAATCCGGACTTTTACACAAAATTGCGAATCGGAGCGATGCGAATTCGCAACGAAGAAGCTTTCTTAAGAAAATCCGTTGCTGATTTTTGCGATGCGACGTCGCAACGCAGTTTTGTGTACAAGCCCTCAGTAAGAAACCATAGGATAGTAAGATGCTGGTTCAGGCTCTAAGGAATCCTGTAGGATTCTAATTTTAAAATTATAGTTCAGAACCGTCTGAACCAGTCTTTGTATTTTCCTAGTTTGAGAGTCTTTAAATCAAGACTTTTCAAAGGGGATTTTTTTTTGTTGGTATGGAAGTGAAAACTGCTAATTAAGTCTTCTATTAAGTATTATTTCTCCTTTATTTAATTTTCAATACATACATTTTTAAATATTTTTATAAAAACATTTAAAAATATAAAAAATAGTAGCCCATCAGCATCAGGATCAGGGTCCAAGCTGCCGGTGGTCAGGGCTCTAGAGAGAGGAACCTCCTCACTATGCGTGTCGTGTATATTAAGTATATTATTATAGTTGCTGCATTTTCATCATCATTACCCACAACCCGGCTTCACCCACTGCTGGGCTGGGCATGTGCCACCCTCATCCAGGTTTTGCCCGCGATCACAACAATGTCTTCCGCCCATCTCATCACCGGACGACTGACATCTCGTCTTCCAGTCCTTGGACGCCAGTCTGTCACAGCCTTACTCCACTGTCATCACTGCACCTTGCCAGGTGTCTTCCCCATTTGAGTTCCATAATACACTTTCCAATTTTTTTTAAATACTATTTGGTGTTTACTAACAATAGTTGTTTGAGTTCATGTGTGTGCCAATGTAAATACAATTGATTGATTTTGTTTATGATGTTTGTGTTACTATTTTGTCTAAATCTAAATGTTTCTCTAACTGAGATGTAAGCATGTCTTTCAGCCAAAACATTAGTACACAATCTTAAATGGTTTCCTAAAAGCAATGTGGGTGTTTTGTCTTACTTATATTCTAGCACTTTGTTCAATGAGTCAAGGTGTTGAAAAGAAATTAAAACAAGGTAGGCAGAACGAAATACAGAGTCAACGAAATGCCATCATTATTCCACTGCGAAAAAAGGATGGTGCTAGCGGCCTTGTATAGCTCCGTCTCTCATTAACACTGGAAAAATTGTGGTAGGTATTAATACGTCGTGGTATAGGTCGCGCGCGAGTTCGCGAGAGAGTCCGCTCATAGTCCGTAGTAGGGCATGTAATATCGGAAGGTTTTCAATTCCGATATTGATTTCCGATATTAGATCTCAATATCGGAATTCCGATATTAATATCGGAATTTCGTTATTTCTTTAAAAATTGCACAAATTCGGTATGAGGTTGGATTGAGAGCAATAAAAACATTTTTAAATCGTATTCTTTAATTTAGTTCAAACATTAATTGTTTTGTTATAAGTATGCCCACTGTAATTACTGTATTTACTATTTTTAACCGAATCCTTCAAAAAGGAGGAGGTTCTCAATTCGTCTGTATGTTTTTTTTATTATTTTTGTTTGTATTTTACCCGATTACTCCGTCAATTATGAATCGATTTTGATTTTATTAATCTTGCTTGCGTAGTTTTTGAGTTAGCTTCAATAATTACGTATTTTTCCCACTTTGCGTATGTTGATGACATGTTAATTGACTCCTCCAAAAGTTACAAATTAAGTGCATGATAAAATGGGCAGTATATTTATAATATTGAAAGGTTATCATAAAAAACTTTTTACAAAAAAAAAACAACCGACTTCCAAAAAAAACACAAAAAAAGTGAAAAATAACTTTAATTTCGGAAGTCGGTGGCAAAAAAAGGAAATTGATTACAAAAAAAAAAACAACCGACTTCCAAAAAAAACAAAAAAAGTGCAAAAATAACTTTCATTTCGGAAGTCAGTGTCTTTGCTTTTCAATTTTCGTTTTATGCCACCGACTTCCGAAATTAAAGTTATTTTTCACTTTTTTTGTGTTTTTTTTGGAAGTTGGTTGTTTTTTTTTTGTAAAAAGTTTTTTATGATAACCTTTCAATATTATAAATATACTGCCCATTTTATCATGCACTTAATTTGTAACTTCTGTTATTTCAATCAATCTAGCTTTTTCACTACTATGTAGAGGTCGGTTTTCAGTCTAACCAGATACAACTGAATACCAGTATTACATTTAATTACATATAGCGACTGCATAGCTGATTTCCACAACCAAGGAACTTGCAAGGACTGGTTGAGACTTCTGGACTTCTGACTACCCGTAACGACTGGCAAAGATCTATGAATAGGAGTGAGGCGTATTTATCGTAACAGATAGAAATAACGGATATTAAAAAATAAAAGATAAAATTGTTCCTAACAATAAAACATATCTGTTACTTAAAATAACAGATCCTCAAGACTGTTACCGCGGCTGTTACTGTTAAAACTTCCGATACGATTTTCGACTTTAAACCAAAAAAAATAAAGAAGATATTTAATTGAGATTTCAATACGTATTTATCGTCCTTACAAAAATAACAGGCTGTTATTTAATAACAGATATTTGGATGTGTTTAACCTGTTAAAACCCATCTCTACTATGAATGACAACCGGTACCAACTGCTTAACGTGCCATTTTATGATCATTCTGCAATATTATTGCCTATTCTCATATTTAGTTCTTTTTGGTACGTAACATAACATCATGTGTATATTCTTCGAAGTGTTAGGCTATAGTACACCCACATTTCACCAGTTTTAAAATATAGAAAAAAAAACCGATATTGATATTCCGATATTGGATCACTCAGTATCGGAATTGCAATATCGGAACTTACGTTCCGAGATTCCGATATTACGATATTCCGAGATTCATGCCCTAGCTAGTCCGTAGCCTTAGCCAGACCAAATAAGTCTTATTTAGTGATACTGGAGATAAAATTACGGTATAAATGGTGGCAATTTCCGTAATTTAGTTCGGTATTCCTAAATTGCGTTCATTATTCTTATTAAGCTTCAACAAAGAAGAATAATAAGGAAATGAGGGCAAATGGAATACAAATTGTTATAAAATACAAAACTGTGCAATCTGTTAGTTTGGCCGCTCAACTTTCTGCCACCGCACAAAGTTGTTACAACTAGCCCAGTTTCTAAAAGTCTTTCCTATGTAGGTAAGTTGCATAGATTTATAGAGAATTGGTCTGTTAGCCTCACAAAAATGATCACTCTCTAGAAAGGGACAAAGCGACTATGTGGCTACTATCTGTTGTAGTACTAAAGAGACAATAAATTGCTGGCCGCGAATTCGCTTGAAACGAGTATTTTCAATTTCAATATCGTTCGAAATTACATAAAGGTGTCCAAATCAAAGAGTCATTGGTCCAAACATTGACCGGCAAGAGCGCGGCAGCAACACGCGGCGTTTGCAGGACACATTTCTGCCGCGCTCTAGTAGAGATGGGTTGTAACAGGTGAAACACGATATCTGTTATCACTGTGACTGTGACAAAAAAATAACAGATCCAAATATCTGTTATTAAATCGCAGCCTGTTATTTTTGTACGGACGATAAATACGTACCTATCCCAATCGAATATCTTCTTTATTTATTTTGGTTTAAAGTCGAAAAGCGTATCTATCTGTTATAAAATAACAGCCTGTTATTTTTGTGCGGATGATAAATACGTATAACTCAATTGAATATCTTCTTTATTTATTTTCGTTAAAGTCGAAAATCGTATCCGAAGTTTTAAACTGTTAAAACTTCGGATTCTTAAACAGCCGCAGTAACAGTCTTGAGGATCTGTGATTTTAAGTAACAGATATTTTTTTTATCAATTAGGGGATTTTATCAGTTAGGAGCAATTGCTATCTGCTATTTTTTAATATCTGTTATTCGTATCTGTGACGATAAATACGCCTCACTCCTTTTTTTTTTCTTTGAGGCGCGCGTGGAACACGACGCGCCATCGACCCGGGCCTGGTCCTGATCGGACGGCGAGCTACCCATTGCTCGCCGTCCGCAAGCCCGCGCCTATGGTGGCCGGGAATCCGCCTGGGATTCCCGACGCCCAGGGCGTCTCCAGCGGTGGCGGCGGTTAGGGGCGTGAGGGCGCAAACTTTGCCTCTCCCTCACGCGTTCCGCCTCCTCCTTCGCGAGCATTACTGCTTCGCAGAAGGAGGTGACTGCTTCCCATGCCCTCTCGCTCCGTACCATGGCCTGGACCAGAGCCGGACGCGAGAGGTCACCGCCGCCAATCGCCTCCAAGAGGACACGGCGGGGCTCCGCCCAAGCGGGGCAGACCTCCACCGTATGCTCCACCGTGTCCTCCGGGCGATCCACACAGTGGTGACACCCGGGCGTTTCCTCCCGCCTTATACGAAACAGGAACCTCCCGAAGCAACCGTGTCCGGTGAGGACCTGCGTCAGGCGGAAGGTGAGGACGCCGTGGCGCCTCTCTAGCCACTCCTCAAAGAGGGGACTTATCGCCGCAATTGTGGCGTGCCCAACGCCTCACTCCTACGCTCTAGTTAAGAAAAAGCTTTCGCGCGCGGCAGTCCTCCAATTACAGCGGCAGCCGCACACGATTTCCGATTTCCGCTTTACTCCACTTGTTTGCGCTAGGTCCACAGAACACGAGTGTTACAACTTCTTCCAATAATATAACAACAAAAGCTCTTGTGTAATAATTAAATCCAAGTGAGTCAGTAAATTACTACCTATTGTTAAAGATACGATCTTTCACAATGCACAATATACCACAGTGGACATTATTGTCAACGGATGGCAGCGTGATTGATGAATGCAGTTGTGTTGATGCAGTTTGACTAAATTGTTCCGTGAATCGTTGGCATAGAGTGGTATGTTCTATGCCAGCGATTCAATTGAATTGACAACAATCATCTAGGCTGTTTGATTAAAATATTAATTTTTGGCAAAGTAACAATCCCCGTTGAAAAGTGTTGAAAATCCTGGAGGTTTTGAACCCACATATGAACTTGATTTCATGGCTATTCTTGGTTTCAGAGTATTTTGCCGTCGAACATTAATGAAAATACATACTGTAAACTCGTTGGAGTGAACTAACTCCTGAATAATTATCTTTTTCGGACGGCAATAAACACATCGGGAGTAAGGACAGCTGTCAAATCGTGTTGTCATAAATTCTTAGTTTGGGCCCCAAACTTATGTTCGATACGGAGTAAAAATCGCCCGTAACTTCGGGAAAAACGGGAACTCAATGAGATACGTAGGTACTACCCTATAACGATATACTGGCCATAACCTAAATTATCATTTTATTTATGCGGTTATTATTTCGGTCATTAAATCGAATTATGAGCCATATTTTTGATGACGTTATGACAAATCGATATGGCTAATGCCTGGCGACGAAGAGTCATCAATCAGCCGTTGTGAAAACTGTTAATGATTTTGATAATAACGCGATATTCTTTTTCGGGTGACCACTGAACAGCGCTGTGCTGTGAGTCCCCATAGCGCAGCATCATGCTGAATGGAAGCCTTCTTGTCATGACGTGCAGCTGCCGATTATTTAACTGTATACTCGTGATCTCTTATTGTTTTTTTTTTTTAATTGTGTTTAGGTCTATTTTGGTGATTACTGTTATCTTTTTGTATGCACGTGTTTCTGTGACAAATAAACCTATTTTTCTTTCTTTCTTTTATATAGATTTTGATAATTACTATGTTAATAACTATAACATAACCAAAAAAGTATGAATTAAAAAAATGATTGTATTGAGGCTTACACTATTTAGATTATGATGATACTGAGTTACTTTTGAAAATGATTTTATGTCATTTGACGATTATGGCAACTGAAGCGTTATTTCTAATAAAATTATGGCATATGAAGTTATGGTATATAAAATTATGGCATATGAAATTATGGCAAACATTAGTAAACCGACTTAATCCTTTCTTCCTTACTAATATTATAAATGCGAAAGTAACTCTGTCTGTCTGTATATCGCGCTTTCGCGCCAAAACGACTGAACCGATTGGTACACAGATAGTCTAGAGCCTGCGAAAGGACATAGGCTACTTTTTATCGACATACCACGCGGGCGAAGCCGCGGGCGGTAGCAAGTAATAAATAATATACGGTAATGTTATTTGGTTTTTTACTTGGCTGACAGTACCACCTTCTCGCAAAATGGGTTGGTACTACCTAACGGCCAACACAAGCACCGGGCGCGCTTCCCCGGCTTCCTGTTACACACTTCCGTCCCTTTTCACGAAATCACGCCCACAGATTGCAGAAAAGCGAGAGGAAAGATGTTACACATTATTATTAAAATTAATTGTACTGTAACGTCCACAAATCCCTTAAAAAGTCAATTCATGTGTTTTACTATCTATATACTTAACTGAAGATGGCACTTGGACTTAATTGCAAAGTATATATTATTATGTACTGAAGATATTAGATACCTTAGCTGCAAACTATGTAAGAATTAAGAAGTTCCGGAAGATTAATTACAGTATTAAGACTTACAACGCGAGTTTAAACTGGCTGCCATAAACAATGTTAAAAGTTCTTGCTGTTATTTTATTTATATAAAGGTTTACCACAGCTTCTGTATACAATATATTATTTTATTTTTTGGTAACAATTAGCCTTAGACTTACACAGTCGCCAATATCCAGCATTCTCAAACATAGTGTACAAAAAAACTTTATTAATATTTTAATCCCCGCCTTTTTTATATATTTTTATATAATATTATTATTTTAAGTCTTTATGCTTTTAAATAAGTTATAATCCTTACTTCCTTACTAATCTTATAAATGTGAAAGTAACTCTGTCTGTCTGTCTGTCGCGCTTTCACGCCAAAACTACTGAACCAATTTAAATGAAATTTGGTACACATAGTACAGATAGTCTTAGAGCCTGAGAAAGGACATAAGCTACTTTTTATCGACATACCCAATACTCAATACTCAATACTTTATTGCAATCCATAATGTGTACATAATAAGTTGGTATGTTAAGACATCGAATCAATTATGGACCCTGTCGGGCACAGCAAAAGTTAATTTTTAACAGGAGAGAGGATGAAGGGGCGTTTTTATAATTCATAGTGAAATGTAGGTATTAGGTAACAGTGATTTTTATTGTTTTTGAAATTTATCGCTAAAGTATTCATCAATAGTGTTTGAATAATAGAAATTGTTTCAATTTATTAATAAAGATATTATTTTTATTTATGTCTTTGATGTAATCTGGTAACTTATTGTAAACTTTAATGGACATTACAAATGCACCAGAAGAGTGCATTTTTAATCGTGAAGTGGGTATGTTTATCCTGTTTTCATTTCTGAGTGCAATTTTAGTTTGGATATCTCCCCTTTTAGTAAAGAATTGCGGATATTTTCGCCCTACTTTCAAGTATATAGAGGCAGGGCAGGGTTAATATTTTTAGGTCTTTAAAGTGTACCACGCGGGCAAAGCCGCGGACGGAAGCTAGTTAGTTATAAGTTCATAAGGAAAGTTAACAATCTCCTGCGTAAGACATCACTCGTAAGATTCGAAAAGAAAAATTCAAATCGCAATTCCGTCGAATCGATTATTCGAATCGTGAACACTTCCACAGTGCATACAGTGAGGCTAGTCGGTTACGTTCCTAGATAGATTCCAATCTATGGAGTGACATTTTCATTTCAGTTCTTTGCTTTTGCAGAAAATGTATTCCACTGTGGTCTTTGGGGAAAATGAAGTCCTGTTTGAATTTAGCTGGTGATTATAAACTAGAAGAATTATACCATTAGGTATGTCACTAGGTATCTATTGTCTGTTTTTTAATCTCGTGGACTAATTTGACAGATGCAAACGTCAAACTTCAAATTAAAAAAAACAAGGAACAATCACTTGAAATTTTAAATTAGTCTACGAGTTTAAAAAGCAAATGCTGGAGTTTTATTGAGGTCATAATGATTGATGAAAAATGGAAAACGGACATGCTATTCCCCAATTTCTAAAAGTTTATTAGATAATTTCCACTCTGAAATCGGCATTTTGTTTTGTTCGTTTATTGCCATTTTCCAGTGTCGCAAGACAGAGTACGCAATTTGTATTGTCTTTGGTCTTGGTGTTATCATTAAAATTGTGAGCTGCCCTGACATCAAGCAATGGACAACTTTTTCATACTTTATACTGTGCGTTTGCACTGGCGTAACATTCACAACAAAACATGTTGAAATATCTTTTTTCTGTCAATGTTCCATACAATTTTTGACAGGAACTAGAGATTTCAACATGTTTTGTTGTGTATGTTTCGCCAGTGTAAACGCACAGTAACCTTTATGTGTTGAGTACGAGGCTTTTGGATACTTTGTAACAGTGTGTGTCTTTTCTGTATTTTTTCTTTTTTTTTCTTTTTTATTATTTACTCTTTATTCAAATCGTTAGTCAGGTGATTTATGGAATGACAGCTGTACTTACGTCGAAATAATATTATGTCCCCACCTATGAAATCAGCGTTTTGTATGGGGAATTTTAAAGAAGTTGCATTTTTCATACTAACATTTTCTTAATTTAGTTAGGTATATAACAACCTTGACCACTAATGTTTTAAAACTTTTATGCGCTAATGTTTAAATACTAAGATAACGTATGCTAGTTAGATTAAGCGACAAAAATAAGTTTTGGCTAAGATAAAAAAAATAGTGGTCATTTCTGCTAACAAAATGAGGAGTCATTTTTAAGGTATTTTTTATGTTTAAAACACCTATAAGTAATAAGGTTTATTATTACCCAATATTATAGCAGCAGGATTAATGTAAACCAGTACGACTAGAAACCATGCTATAATTTCCGTTGTGGTCAACATATACCTATTATTAAAATTAATTTCCCTTTGATTTTAGATTGTTAAAGGCAATATTTAACTGTTGTTCGTCATTAAAACGTCATTGGGTGTATATGTGTGTGTTATATTATTATTATATTTTCCTATTGCTATATTATTTACAGAACAATTGACAAAACTGTATAAAACAATGGCATATGTACTAAAGCTTATCAAACTTATCAATAAAATGTGGGCTTTAGATGTTCAAGTAATTTGATCAAACAGAAATTGGCATGAATGTGTGTGGAATTTGATCAAAATTAGTTGTCAAATGGCACGAAGAAGTATGAATACTTGTATTTCTATTTGATCAAACTGTTTGAACGAGCCCTTTGATCAAATTACTTGAACGTCTATGGCCCGCATAACAAACATCACGCCTGAATGTATGTGAGTGTGAATGTATGTGATGTGTGTGAATGTGTGTGGCTTTCGCCGGCGGCTTCCCCCGCGTGTTATGTCGATAAAAAGTAGGTACTCTTTGTCTTTCCCCAGGATGATGGCATCCAGCAGGCGTAGCATGAGCACCGTTTTGTCGACGGAAGAGAAGACAAAAATGACGTTTCGTGTAGACAGTACGACGGCAGCAAAGTAGAAACAGTCAACTGCACTTTTTACGAAATTCACTCTTTTACATAATTCGACTCAGAATTCTTTGTTTTGTCTTCACTACCTTAGACAAATGTCAGTTGTTAGTGTGATTTTGACAGTAAGGATAGAAAACTTTCTTCCGAAATACATTCTACATATAAAAAGACCTAGACAAAGATCATTAGAAATGAAAGATAAAATGACAGATTGTAGAAAGATTTCTACAATGCGATGTCAAAAATGAAGAAACGAAAATGTCACTTTGTATAGAAAAAGCTATGTCTATTCTTCGTAGAGATAGAAAGCGCCAAGCTACGCTTGCAGGGGAAGGACATAAGGTACTTCCCATCCCTATCTCCTTGCCCAAGTTTTATCGAAATCCGTTCAGTGCTTAAGGCGTGAAAAGGTAACGTACAGACAGATGGACAGACAGGCAGACTTACTTTCGAATTTATAATATTAGTATAAATACTTTAGTAAATGTGGAAGTCTCTGCCAGTGTCTGCGGTCCCTTTCCACCTATAAACCCGTCAGCTTTCAAAACAAGAGTGAACAGGCATCTTCTGGGCACGCTCGCTCCACCATAGACCTCATCTGTCCTTTCCATCAGGCAAGATCAAAAACCCGAAGAGTGGGGCAGAGGTATATAACAAATCCAGATTTTACCAGTTATGTTTAAGTCCCATGTAATACGGACCATGCTAAATATATACAGGGTGTAAGTTATACTCAATTATTAACAAAAAAGCTGCTGTTTCATATATAAGTGCGAGAGCTCAAAGTGTATGGAACAGCAGATTTTTTTTTATAACTTTCGGAAAATTTCAACGCTATTCTGGGTATTCTGGTTTCATGTGCTGAATTCATGGTAACAGTTTGCTCGTCGATGTCTATTATACTTATCTTTTTTAAACACCATTGTTATCTCGACAAGTACCTAAGTACATACTGTTAACACCAATCACCTCATTAGTAAGTACATAATGTTAGCAAAGCAATCCACATGCTCCCATGACGACACTTCTAAATATGACATTATCCATCAAGTGCTTACTGCCGGACTCAGAGACGATACTTATTAATAAATAATAATCAATCAAAGTCAAAGTCAAATAATTTATTTCAAGTAGGCACATTAAAGGCACTTTTGAACGTCAAATACATAGAAATAGAAATAGAACTGATTCTAGTTGTTAATCATTAACTTTAATCCTCCAGTACCCTATCTTAACACATCAGAATGATCTATAGGTACTAAACTATACTAAATTAAAATGTTCTTAATTTGTCATATGTTTTGATTGACAGCGTTCCAGTATACAAAGTCATATTTAATTGATATCTAACTATTTAATGTTAATTAAAAAAAGAAAAGATTTTCTTAACAGTGTTATTAGCTGTTGAAATTTTGAGTTTAGTATTTTTGTTAGATTCTCATCCGTAAAAACGCCAGATAATTTAATTGGACCTTACTGGGTGGCTATTTGAGTTAATGAAGGATTATTTTCAAGCATCGTCTCTGGGTGTGGCAGTAAACCCAACAAACGAGTAACAAAAGCAACAAAAAAAAACACGCATGCTGTTAACACCATCGCTAATATATTTGAATACCCTATGGATTCTATCGCCTTGGCTTCTGAACTTCGGAAATCGATTGCTGAATTTCTCGATCAAATCCAATGCAAGAAATGGTGTAGGCTGATCCAAGGTAGTTGTTCCAGGTGGAAGACTGCCAGATCTTGGGCGAGGTTCTGAAGCTCTGTGGTCATAATTCAAAGATATTTTTGAGCTGTGGAAGGAAATTTATTTGAAGCCGACAACACGGTTAGAAGAGGCTTTTAAATTAAAAATTCTGGATGAAAATGAACGAATAAAATTGGAAGTAAAAAAGGAAATTGGAATTTTAACTGAGCTACTTTCAAAGGACAAAGACTAATGGGAATCAAATAAAACAGTGAAAATGAGAAATGTCTTAAATTCTTCTTTAAAAAGTTATTGTGATAATAAACAAATTAAGGTCAAGCAAAACAAAGTGAGGTAGGTAAAAAGGACGAAGTTTCAAAAGTTCCACGAAAAACGTTACCTTTCTCTCTCATCGCTGGACGAAAGACACGAGAAGCAAGATTCACTGGAGCTATCATTATTCATATCATCATCGTACGCGAGGTTGCACGCCGAGCGACTTTTGTACAGCACAGTTCCTTGTTCAATATTAATAAAGTGCTTGCAGATATCCTTAGTGTCTTGGCTCTCAGACGGCTCATCAATAACAAATGAAGGTATGCTCGAAATTTCTCCACCATCACTAGAACTTTTATCTCCACTTTCGACGGAATTATCTTCTATAGAACTCCTCTTTTCTTCCGATAAGTGGGATATGAACTTCGATACCTTTGACTTTTCTATTTTGTTCTGCACTTGATCCTGAAACTCGTCCATGCGGTCTTGAAACTTCCCTTGTAACGTTATGAACCGATTTTTCAACCGGTCCATTTTATTGTCCGTCATGTTTATTTAGTATTTATTTCACCACAGTTCTATTAAACTCATCACGTGTTTCCTGCTTCGCAGTAACAGAACAACTGTTTACGATAAACGAAATTCTATTAAGGAAAGCTAAAACTAAAGTTTTAATCAAAATGTTGAGTGAGTGCTAACATAATGTAAGTTCTTAGTACCGGCAGTAAGTTTAATTTGAAGTTTTTGAGAACTGTTTTCATTCGCGGTAAAGGTTAAGAAAATTTAAGACCAGAGACATCAAATTTGTTTGAATTGCCGTGAAATACTGAAGAACTAACATTTTTATAAGGCGGACAACTATACACAACTTCAGAAGTATGTATTTTTGGATGTAAACAACAGATGTGGGCTAAAGCCATCGCTGTATGTTACGAGAAACATTACTGGACTGGCGCCGAATAATAAACATTTAGTTTTTGTTCGCATGATAAAAAACATAATCGTGTAATGGCAGGCCAAAATCAATAATGAAAGGTCACGATAACAATGACAATGGATATATTTATGAATCTAAATTTTCATATGTTAATACGAATATTATTGGAAAAATATTTTATTGATTAGATCCACTTTTGTTGAGTAATTAATGCAACACTATCCTGAATTGATTTACTGGCAACATTCTACACTAATCTCTTTTTAAATGTCAAATGCGTTGTGTCAAACTCTCTGCTTTCCCGCGTTAAAATATAGTCGTTGTAATTCTTCACTTCGTTGATAAATTATAATAATAAAATAATCACACGTAACCCTAAATCTTCAACTTGTTATATTTATATAATTTTATTTAAATTCATTTAAAAATACGCAACGCAATCCTGGGCAATCCTGGATTCATACTATTTTTATAACCCACGCCGGTAAAGACTATAAAACGGCTTCAAGATTACAAAACAAAACTATCAAAATAAAATCAAACCACCAGACGAACTGGAAATAATCGATCACGCTTCGAATGAGACCCAAACAAAAACTGCAACACGAGTAAAGTTCTTAGTGAAACCGGTTTTGATATCTAAAAATATACATAAGTAACGAACAACGAATGGTAGTAGGTAAAGAATTTACAATGTTACTAGCCAACAATGTGCCATGCGCAGTATTGCGCAGGCGTTACAGCTAGTAAACAGCAACTATGACTCATAGCACTAATAGACGCAAGATTGCCGGCCGTTCATTGTGTCATAGCGTAGACTTTATAACAGAAGCGAGACTCCCATGTGATGATGTCGACGGATGAAGCGCATGTGACTAAAAAAAAGATGAATAAAAATGTTGATGGATGGAAAGGGAGAGTCCAAGTGGTTCCTTGATAAGGACAAAGAAGAGAGCAGTCCGAAGAAAAATAAATGTATCGCCCAAATAGATCTATCTACTTAATAAAAATCATAAATTCAAACAAACAATGCAGAGCCAAAACCGCTGGATCTAGAAACATGCAATTTTGAATACTGATTACGCTCCTTTTATAACGAAAGTAAGCAATAAGGAAAGATTTTTGAAAATCAATCTCCTAAATATATTATAATTTTGTAATTTTTGCAGATTGGAAATTCCATCGGGCTTGCACACAGCTTTTCGCATCCTAAATGCCTAAAAATTTTGGGCGAAAGATGTTTGTTCATGTGTTTTGTTTTTCAAGGTACAGTCCTACCAACTTATCTGTGAACTGAAAGAGGACGGCACCGTCGATTCAGTGTTGCTAATTGATTGATTATACAAATTAATTCTAACATTCTAACATCAGAATGAATGAATTCATCTACATTCTAATAATGATAATAATTTTACTGTGCACTGAATGTAGTAGACACTGACAATCGAATGACTTTCAACATGACGGCCGTAGTTCCAATTTTCGCCATTTCACAGATAAGTTCGTAGGAGTGTAGACAGGATTGTGCACTTGATCATTGTTAAAACTGACAACCCTATTTTAATTTGAACAAGAATGGGACGGCATAACCTGAAAAGTGTTACATGATTTTTTCGGCAGGATCGCTAGCACGTAAATAAGACTCGTATCTATACGAATATATTATTCTGTGGTAATTATTATAGTAACTATCCTTGACCAATGATATTGTGAGTTACTAGAGTACGTCGAACATGATTTGCAATACGCTCAGACAGATTGGCGCTTGATGTTATAGGAGATTATTCACCATCCATAAATTTTTGAGCTAAATGTGAAAGTCCAAACAAAAATAAATCTATATTCCGAAAGACTACGTTTTTTCTTCATTTTTCATTGCTTCACGCTATTACTTTAATTAGATTCATCATCTGCCTAGCCTTTTCCCAACTATGTTGGGGTCGGCTTCCAGTCTAACTGGATGCAGCTGAATACCAGTAACCAGTATACTATACTAACCCACCTACTACTATACTGCTATTATTTTAATTAGATTATTATTATTATTAATTATTATAAATAAAACATACTGAAACAGTATTTTTCAATATCGTATAACAGCGCAAGGAATTGCCTTACAGGTTTGGTCCAATAGTGAAAAATGAATAAAATAACATGTTCTAACGGAATATACATTTTTTTTATTTGGCCGGCACTTTCATAATTTAGCCCAAATGCTTAATGATGTCCTTTGCACTTGTTATCAATATTATAAAGTCTATCGGATTTAAGACAGTCATTGGTTACATATGGAATTTTTTCTGTAAGTAAGTCGATTTTGAAGTCCTACTTCACGGTTTTTTAAACCAATTTTTTTCCAAATTAATTTGTTTATTTCAGGAAGATGAATTGATTAATTTTCATTGCCATGAAAATATAATTGGGTTCATTCAAAACTGACGTAGGTACTTCTGAATCCATTGATTCAAATTACAATCTAACTTTTTGATTAAATCCTGCTTTAGAGTTTCTGCAATATTCACGATTCGGCTTCGTTTTCAATCTTAATTAAACTTTGTGATAGATTTTCATTTAGTTCCCACTTCAATGAAAGGATTTTATTTTTTTAAATGACCTTCGTTCTGCCTTATACGTTTTAGCCATTATTCTTTAGTTACATTAAGAATAGAATACAACAAAAAAATATTATTGTAAAAAAAAAAGTTGTAATACAAATATGCTACCGATACCAGTCTGTATATTGTTATAACGAAAAATATGTGTTGTATACTATTGAAGTCTATTCCATCCCGTTCGTCCTTGATAGTAAGTGTTAGCTTACAATAACCATATTGTGTAAGCAATAGTACTGTAAGAAATAAAAATGTGTAACAAATATTTTACTAGAATTGGAGCAAATTCGTTTACTTGGAACATGTTTTATGTAAAGGTTTATCCCATATTTCATGAATTTTGAGAATTCGAAAAATATTTTATTTCGGAGAAGATTAGTTGATTTAGGGCCAGTACACGACGCGCTACACAAAAGTAACCAGCTCGCGTCTCATGATCATCGTACGCTTTTTGCCGACGGAAGAATCAGGTTTATTAGATTCCCGTAACGTTCCTGAAATAATTTCATGTACCGGCCGTCTTAGTATGATCTACTGCATTCATCCCATCAGTCTGCGGAGGGCTATCCTTTACACCCTGTACCTAAATAAAATGACAGATAAACAATCAAAATCCGTCATTTTGTCTATTCTTCCGTCGACAAAAAGACAAAATGATTCTGGCTACTATACTCATTGCTGATGCATTGAGTAGCCAGAATTAGACATGGGTCGTACTTGCAAAATCGAGTACCAGGGCTTCCAAGTACGTCCACCTTTAGACACCAGCGCCAAAAACCAGGGCTTGAAATACTTTCAAGTATTTTCTTTCTGCATGGAAAATAGATCCGTAAGGTCATACAAATAAGGAGTACAATCGCGTATGCAAAAAAATATACGTCCAACTTCCAACCAAGGCCTTGGTGGAAGTAAATACTTGCATAGAACATTGATCCGTAACATTATATAAATAAAGAGCACAATCGTGTTTACAAAACAAAATACTTCCAAAACCTTAAAGGAAAAATACTTGCATAGGATCCAAGCCTTGTTGGTAGAAAAATACTTGCATAGAACATTGAGTCGTAATTTAATATAAATAAGGAGCAGAATTGCGTCTACAAAAAAAATACTTCCAAACCTTTAAAGTAAAAATACTTTCACAGAACATTAATCCGTAACCAAATATAAATAAGGAGCAGAATCGCGTCGAGTGTTGACGGAGCAAAATACTTTGAAGTATTTCGGGTTGGCACTTGATCGGACTTCCTTAAGATCCAAGCCTTGTTGGTAGAAAAATACTTGCATAGAACATTAAGTCGTAATGTAATATAAATAAGGAGCAGAATTGCGTCTTCAAGAAAAATACTTCCAAACCTTTAATAAAAAATACTTTCACAGAACATTGATCCGTAACTAGATATAAATAAAGAGCAGAATCGCGTCGAGTGTCAACGGAGCAAAATACTATGAAGTATTTCGGGTCGGTACTTGGTCGGCGTACTTGTTAGTAAATACTTGGTGTAAAAACCTGGTCGCGTAAATACGCACCTTCTCTAGCCAGAATGTCGCAGCATTTCAATGGTTGTCCGGAACTCCGGACGACGATCCTTTGTGTTCATAAAATTTAAAAGTGTCTCCGTAACGATCAATAGCAATTGTAATACATTGCCAATCGCCTCAATTGCATTCGGTAAACGATCAATTTGCGCATCAATGTTTAACAATCACGTAAAAATGTACAATTGCAATTGATCGGACTCTTTAGGTTCATTATAGTTCATCAAATTAATCCTAGCCTTGAAATATGGACAGTCATACTACAAATAGATAAATCTCCCTGCCAATCAAAATACAGCCTCTCTGGAGAATACAAAGCTGTGCTTAAAATATAATTTACGTCAATCCTATCAATAATTGCAGAGTCATATTAATAAAATCCGTATTACCCATATAAACTAACTTTTCCTCAAGGGAGTAAGACCTAGTTGGGACAAATTGATTAAATCCATAGTAATTTACGACTACTATGTTCAGTCGTCCGTAGGGAGGAGCCCATGAGTCTGCAATTAAATGGAGTCAGAACAGTGAGCGAAGGTCAGTGATAATCGCTTATAAAATTCTAATTTAAAGCTACATTTGGTTAGACTGGAAGGCTATCCCAACTGTTATGCGCAAAAACAACGACCTTTCAGAAAAGATTTGGGTGATGAGTACTGCATGCCAAACAAATTAGTATGCATGCTGATTTGACAGTGAGGCTTCGTTGACACTTATGCAACATTATTTTTTGTTCATACTAAACCCGAAAAGGGGTCATTGTACTAATAATTTTAAACAACTTTTTCTCAATACTCAATACTTTATTGCAATCCACAATGTGTACATAATAAGTTGGTATGTTAAGACATCGAATCAATTATGGACCCTGTCGGGCACAGCAAAAGTTAATTTTTAACAGGAGAGAGGACCAACGTTGTTATTGCAACGTTGATATTTCTATGGGACCAACGTTGATATCGCGAAAAAAATCAGCTGTTCCATACATTTGTGTTCACATACATAATCAGCCTATAATGTTCCCATTGCTGGGATACAGGCCTCCTCTCTCTGAGAGGGAGTTGTGTTCACATAAATCGACAAAATGTATGGAACAGCTGATTTTTTTTCGCGATTTCAAGTTTGGTCCCATAGAAAAAGTTGTTCAAAATGATGAGTACAATGACCCCTTTTCGGGTTTAGTATAAACAAAAAATAATTTTGTATAATGTGCATTCACGGTTTTTTTCATTCATGTGCATGTTTCGGGTTTGTCCGCCTAATTTGACTGACGGCTTTGCTATGTGAATCCAATCTACATACACACATACAGTCACGCTTTCTTCCCATGGGGGTAGACAGAAACTACAGAACGCCACCTGCTACGATCCCTACATACATAGAATCCAATCATATGCTACATGATTCCATTTGCATCCAAAACTAGCCGCGAAAGCATAGAGATATTTGATATGAAAAAATATCACGCTTTGCAATTTGTAAGGCTGTTCCTACAGTTACGGCAGAGAAGGTTAGCGAGTTTTTGATAGAGGAGGTTTTCTGTCGATTAGGAGGAGTTAGGGGCGTAGCTGATGTAGAGGTTTTATGCGATATGCAACCTCACGTTGGGCTGGCTGGTAGGACCGCAGCCTTGACTTCCGAACGCTCCAGCGGTCGTTGTTTAAATATTGACAGGTGTGTATTTTTGTTTGGTGAGGGTCAGATCAAGCTGGACCCTTTATATGCATAAACGTGCCTTCTAATTAATAAACCCTTGGAAAACCTCCTCCTCTTTGAAATGACCTCCACCAAACATCCTCACATGTCCAGGTAACGCCCCTCAGGCGTTACATATTTAACATTAAGTACGATAGCATTAATTGCAAAAGGAAAACCGTTCACGAACATGAACGTTTCTTAAAAGGTACTTCAGATGTGGTCAGTTAAAGTGTCTGTAATAAACATCACGCCTGTTTCCCCGAAGGGTAAGTCAGTAGGTGTACTTCTACTTATCTATAGTACAGTCACATTGCGCCAGTTATGTTTAAGACCCTATTACATAATAGGGGGCGAGCCTATTGCCATCAAACGGGGACAAATCCAGACTGCTACTGATAAATACCTGACTGAAACACTCAATGTTAGTTTGCCCGCTCTGGGATTCGAAGCTAAGATATAGACCGACGAGGCAGTCAATGAATGAAGTGTCTTGTTCTTCTGACCAAACCAATAACAACCTTAGTAACAACAGTTGTGTGCGTGCGTATTGTTCATTGTTTACTTATATACTTAACAATTCCACCATGTTTACTTGGATGTTTGTTTAGTTACGGACTAGTACAGATAAACCGCTGTTAGCCGCTATTTGCTAATCTAGTCGGCCTTTAGGCTAATGCTATATTATATCTACTGCTCCGTTGGTCTCGTGGTCGCAAGCGTGACTGATGAGGTCCTGATGGGTTCGATTCCCGGGTCGGGCAAAGTGGAACACGGGTGGGCTTTAGTTACCTAGCAAAAGTCCGACACGCCCTCCGTCCAGAGCGGGAGAAGTCATTTGATGATTTCCCAAATACAAAAATGGCCTACAGATGTGTTCTGTAAAAGTGGCACCAGGACCGCTGAAGTGAGATTGAAGTTAGTTGCCATTCCACCTGATTCTGATTGGTTGAGGTTTTACGGTGAGATATTTACAGAATGAGTCGTGCGTTCTTAGTTTGTACTGAAGTATGAGATTAGTATATTTTAAAGAGTGAGAGAGCACGACATTGCTTTCCACTCATTCATTTCTAGGTCTTCTTTTTAGAAGTGTAAGGTGAGTCACATAATTACGCCAGTGAATTCGAGCTTCTAGCAGGATGAAACATCGTGAAATTTTATCCGGTAAAAGTCCGACATAAGCCTCGAATCTTCCAAATCCCAATTTCCATGAGAAAAAAAAGTTCCCAAGAAGAAAAAATACGTATAAACCCCAAGAGGGACTTGTGGTGCAGTTTAATTTTATCCCAGCGCGCAGATCTATTGATTCGCTCGCGGGGTCAGGCCAAGCATGGCTGACCGTTTTTTGTGTAGTTACATTGGAATCCCTCTGGACCTCGGAGAGCACGTTAAACCTGCAGTCTTTTTTGTTATACTGCATATGGTACTTGTTATAGGTGACGCAAAAGCGTGGCTTGAAAAGTCTGCAAGATTGTGAAAACAAAACTAGACGTTGTGGCGGCATCTACATCGCCACATGTAAACTACGCATCAAAGACCTGACGTCACACAAAAATCCTGACATAAATCCTGCATCGCGCAATTAGAGTTTACCGATCTATGGACATATACACAAGATTCCGATATCAATCGTTGGGCAGTTGCCCGCCAGACACCACCCGTCTGGTCGGAGGATCCTCCCTTTTCTCCTTTCCTTTCCTTTCATAGAGGATGAGAGAACTTTACACCCTGTTCCTCATACCTCTAAAACTTTATTGAAGAAGTTTGACAACTTGATCTGACATTAGAAATTAGAAAAAATAATTTTGAATAATTAACAACGATGAATTTGTGAAGTTACAATATTGGTTCCTCAAATATAAGGGCAGGAAGGAGGATGCGAATGACAAGCTCATTCGCATCCTCCTTCCTGCCCTTATCCCAATTTATACGAGCTTAAATAAAAGGTTTATTGCAGAAAGAGGAGGGAATGTTTTAAATCTAAATCTAACATTTTCGCCTGTAGCACACCTCCGCCGCGAAACCATAGCAGCGAATCCCCAGTAGTTCAATTCAACTGGTTCGCGTCATCTTCCACTAATCGGATGCGAGTAGCGGAACATGACGCGAGTCACTTCAATTGAACTACTGCGGATTCGCTGCTATGGTTTCGCGGTGGAGTCGGAGGTGTGCTAAGGTGCCTTTATTGTTTAAGGTGCAGCGAAACCGCACCTGTTATAGTAGTGGCAGCGGGATTGTTGGGAAACCATTTCTAGAGAGGTATTTTATTACAAAGTCGTTACGGGTTGTGAGGATACACTAGCGAACAATGGAATGAAGGCCGTGTGAGATGCAAGATATTACGATGAAAAGTGTTCTCAGTATAGCAATGCTTTGCAGAAATGATTGCCTTTAATTCCAGATTACGAAAGAAAGTCTTGGATGTTTAAAAAAAATTCGGTAGATACCTACATTAACCCACACCTTTTTCCCATGACTTTTTCCCGTGACTTTCCGTATCATCTTTATATTATACTATTTTTTGCTTTGTCCATTACTAGTACTACGGTTCTGATATTTTCAAAGGGCATCAATAAGGTAAGTCCTTCTAGAGTAACTCCAGTACCCATCTGATAAATTCCTAATAACGATAATTAATGATTGTTTCCTTTATTGACTAGAATGAAATCCTTCGTATAAATAGCTTTATCGATCGTTTTACCTACTGTTTGGATTTGTGCCCGGTTTATGACAAGAAAGGGTCCTAAAAAAGTCCTAAAAATGGCACCTACGGATCAGTACGTATGTACTGATCCGTAGGTGCCATTTGTGCAATAAAATTTTAAATAACAGATTATTCTACTAATGGTAGCTGCGAAAAATATCGATAGGTGCCGTATGTGGAAAACCTCAGGTGCCATGTAAGCGGGTGCCCAATGTGGAATACGTCTATGACAATAGGGTCGCCTCCTATTCACCGTTGGTAAGAATGGCTGTCAGACTTTCAGACTTCTAACTACCCGTAAAGACAGTCAAAGATCTTCGAAATACAGCTGGGACCGTCGCCTGGGACTTAAAAATCACTGGCAATTGGTATAATGTGAGTTTTCTACCAACCTTTACACTTTTATCAACCCCATTTGGGAGTAAAGGCGTGATATTTTCAGATATACTGTGACCTTGATAGGCTTTTTTCAGCGTTTTTCAGAAGTTGTAAAGCCGACATGGCGCCACTTATGACCCGTTTTCGAGAGCTTAGTCAGCAAGTTTGGAGTGCCCATTTAGGATGAGGGGTTTGCACTAAAAGAACAGAGATATTCCACTCTTTACTATCTATATTATTTTGACATGAGAATAGAATAGGTACGGTATTATTTTCTTTGTTTGTTTCTTGCAAAATCACACCAAAATTGGCTGAACGGATTTAGATGTGACGCCAATGTGTTCTGTCCTGCTATCTCCACTCAACTGCGCTATGTGACTTAGAAAAGTGTAACACCGAATAACACGTCCCCGTAAGTATACTAATACGAAACACTTAACAACGAATGCACGCTACCACGAAAAATTTAACACCGTAACTATGCAATCTTGAATAACTAAATGTCTAATTCACTAATTCGAAATACTTACCAACGAATGTAAGCTACCACGAAAAACTTATCTACTATTGCTACTATCTTTATACTGTAATTACTTTTGCTTTAATCAGTTATAAACTAATATGCTTTAGCTTTACGGTAAGCCTCTAAGGTCCATCGTTAACCTAACCAATCATAAACTAGTTAACTAGTTTGTAATTGGTTGGACCGCCATTGAAATACTAGTGCTATGATTTTCTGGCTGATGGCGTCGTGAACGACGCGTCTTAGCCTTTAACTTCAATCATAAACAGATCTAGTTCCAGTAGTTGTCGAATTCTTTTACAATGCAAAGACTTTCCTGAAAACAGAATTCTCACAGGTTGACCATGATTTTTTCCTAAATGTACGGTCAGGGAAAAAAATTGCCAGCGTATGTCAATGTGCGGTGTTATAGACATTTCGTACAACTATCTAAGAATGACAGTTGTGATTTGAATATGCGGACAATTTAATTTGATAGTCAATTAATTTCTGACTTTACATAATGGGAATGCAGAGTAAATTCAAACATAAGGGTCAGTACAGACCGCGACGTGAAGCGACGCGACGCTGCGCGCACTTTTTAACAATTATCGAACTTATTTTCTTCACGAAAAGCTATAATTTCAGTGCGAGGGTTGACAAGTGTCAAAGTACGGTGAGATGCGCAGTGCTGCGCAGTGTACCTTATTGTGTAGTAAATAAATTCGATATTGTATCGGATCATAAAAAAGTGCGCGTCGCGTCGCGTCTCGGTGTGAACTGATCCTAAGTTTCAGCTACCCTATTATTTTCTATACCTTGTGTTTTATTATTAACCATTTTGCTGTGGTGAATGGATTGTCATTTCAACTGATTTCCAATCCAACTTTCTAATATTCAGTAGATATAATTACGAGTTAATAATGGTTTGTTGTCAATACATCCTATAAATAACGTAACTTAAGTATTTATAAGGCGCAGGACACATACAAGAGGCGAGTGGCGCGGGCCAAAATGTATAGATACGACGCGCCTCGCCTGCTCCCCACCGCCTGTGTATGTCCCGCGCCTCTTAGCTCCAATACATTTTATATGAAATATGAAAGGAGCGGCGCAACGCCCTCGCTACACCGTCTCGCCTAAGGTGTAAACGCGACTCGTCTTCGTGGAACATTTCAATAGTAAGGTTTTTCCACTCCATTTAAATCCAGTAGGCAGTAGTTTGAAAAGTATACTAAGGGGTGTCGTGTTACCTACTAACTGGGTTGTGGAGGTCAGATAGGCAGTAGCTTCATTTACAATACTGGTATTCAGCTGCATTCGGTTAGACTAGAAGCCGACATCAACATAATTGGGAAAAGGCAAGACAGATTGATTGAGTTTGAGAAGCATTTTAGTCTGTGATAAATAAAAAATGCATTTTCTTTCTGTCTTTTTTCATTAAAAACTTGTTTGTGTTATTGAACTTTTATTTAAAGCACTAACAACTCCTTATAGGTACTAAAGAATAGCGGCGAGCGGTCTATAATTAGACCAATAGGTAGTAATTTGCTCTAAACATAACGCGGTAATTTTATGAAAATGTGAGAATTCCGTTAGCATCCCACTGAGGTAAACAATAATAAAACAGTATTTCCCGGTAATTATGGTTATTTAAATACCTGCTTATAGGAATTAAATAAAAATATAGCATTTAGTGCGGTTAAATGAGGAAATTCCGTGAGGAAAAATTTACAGCTATTTGCACATTTTGCAAATATGATCAGATTTAGATATTTTATTCGACTCAATCATAACATGTAAGCAAACTGAAGTGGCAGTGGGCTGGCCATGTTTGTCGAATGACCGATGGCAGGTGGAGAAGCGTAGTGTGGGACGCCCCCAAGCTTGTCAAACATTTTTTATGTTTTTATTAATGAATACGAGGCTTTTGGCTGATTTAAATTTGGAATAGAATGCCATAATTTTTTTGTAATGTGCGTTTAGTTTGTGCAGTATAAACACTTAAACAGTTTTTTTCGTTCTTTCTTCTTGCAGCTAGATGTACTGACGACCTTAAGAATGTGGCTGGGACAGACTGGATGCGGAAGGCGGAGGACAGGGTTTTGTGGTGCAGCCTGGGAGAGGCATATATATCCAACAGTGGACTGCGATAGGCTGAGTTGATAGAATGCTGGAGCTGTATCTTTACAGAAGTATTTCATCATTATCATCATCAGCCTATAGCAGTCCACTGCTGGACATAGGCCTCTCCAATTGCACGCCATTCAGCTCAATTCACGTCTACCCCAACGGTCGTTAAGAAGTATTTAATATTTCTTTAAAGACTTCATTATTATGAATTATGATACTGCAATATTTATAGTCGATTCACAATAGATGCTAATAATGATTGATGATAATAGATGTCGTATACCTATACCGTAGAACATTATAGTCACGCCTTATATGTCGCGCAAAAAACATTGTGTGCAAATAATATGATGTGTTGCGAGCAGGTGAAACGTTTGTTTTGGTTTATGTTAGTATTTTGTTGTACCTACCTACAACAAAGTATTATTCTTAATAACTGCGCCCCGCGGTCTCACCCACGTAAGTCTCGATCCCGTGGGAATATCGGTATAAAAAGTATCCTATGTGTTAATCCAGGTTATAAACTATCTGTTTGCCAAATCTCATCCAAATCCATTCAGTAGTTTTTACGTGAAAGAGTAACAAACATCCATCCATCCATACTTACAAACTTTCGCGTTTATAATACATATTAGTTAGAAGTCAGATATTCTATCTACAGGGTCAAATAAAATTAGTTAGAGAAACTCCAGAGACTTGATGGATGGCAATATCGAAACAAGATAAAACATTAAAAAACAATGCGTTGATGATGTTTTTATTTGGGGTCAACAACCGCTCGTGTGTTTACTAGGTACCTAACTGTTACTGTTGTAGTTAGTAACTTGAAGTAGGTCACACAGATCACACACACACACACAGATCACACGGATCGAAAATCTGGTTTTTCTGTGTGTGTTTTTAAATAGATAATTTCAGGTTGACGAACGAGTGTGAACCTGGGTCTCTGATTGTCATGTATTCAGAAATCCATCTGGAATTTCTCAGTATTCGTCTGGATTTGCGCCCAGTTGATGGCAATAGGCTCACCCCCTATGACATGATGGCAAAATGTTGGTGTGGGAAGGTACTCTAGGTACTTAAACCTTCGCCGAAAATTTCATGAAATACGGGCGTGATGTTATGTTATTTTTAAGGCTCTCACAAACAGGCGCGATATCGCGGACGTGATAAGAGTCACGCTTCCTGTCGCGACCACGATATCGCGGTTCCACGAGGCTTTAGTTGTATCGGGAAATATCGAATTCAGAAGTACCAAACTTTATTTCTGGAGTTCTCTTTGTATAGATACCGCAAAGTAGTAGTTTTACGGTTGCCAGTTGCAGTTGATTACTCAGTTTGATATTGATAACCTTTTGAGTTGACTTTTGGATATTATAATATTTAATTAATATACCTACGTGATACTAACTACGCATCTGAACTAAGTACATCATAACCAGCTTAATACTGCCTGTTTTTCCCAACACCTGCAGAGGCAAGTCAAAAGGCTCGGGGTTTTCCAGGTAACTGACCGCAGGGCAAATGGGTCATAGGTACTTGGTCATAATGAACAAATTCGGAAAAAATCGTAACTAAAATAAAAACTTTTTACAACAACCGACTTCCAAAAAAACACTAATAAGTTTAATTTCGGAAGTCGGTGTCTTTGGTTTTAAATTTTTGGTTTTTTGCCACCGACTTCTGAAATTAAACATATTTTTCACAAGGTTTTTACTTATTATTTATCTAAGTAGTTATGGCCGCTCCAAACTTGTATATGAATTAAATTATTTAGCCCACAATCCACACTTATTTTTAGTTCGTAAAACAGCTAACTATTTGCAGTCAGTTTCATCCTTCATCCAGCATCTACATCTTCATCTAGCAGGCTGTGTTGTGTGTGCTGACATATTATTTATTGCCGAACTACAATAAAATAAATAAATATTAACTCGAAAACTGACCCGAATGAGTCCTTAGTTATCATTCGACAATCATTTATTACTGACGATTTCATACACTTCGAGAGTAAAAATATACATACAGTGCAAAAATTCATTCATTGTCACGTAGGCAAATAGCCGTGAATGATGTCATTGATAGATAATAGGCACTAATGGAATTTAACACTAGAGAACTTTATGCAAAGATGGTCCGCTCACTTTCACAGAGAAACGGCCAAAAATCCAAATCCAAAGTCATTCATTCATACTAGGCTGAGAATCAGCACTTTTCGAACGTCAAAATTTTATGACAGTCCCCCAAAACGCCCACCCTTCACTACTTTATAGTGCTTTAGCTGGGAAGAAGAAGTGGCGCAACAAACTCCCCAGCAGGCCTGTGTCCCAGCAGTGGAACGTTAGGTTATGATGTTTATGTTGATGCAATGCAAAGGTCTCTGAACATGTTAATACTAGCTGTCAGTAGTTGTGCCCATGGTGGACTAAGATTACACTAATCTACCCAGAGAACATGATATCTAGGAATAATAAAATACGTTAATCTCTTAAGTGGTTCTCGAGTTAGCTTCCACAGACAGACACGATGCGACAGACGCGACGCAGTTCTAGTAGAACAATTTCTATGAAAACTATACAAAAATTGATCTACTAGAATCACGTCGCACCTCGTCTACGGGAGCCTTTAGGTATAAGGGCACTAATGGATACACGGATGATGCATTATTTAAGAATGATATCACTTCGGGATAAGTTACATACCTAACTCCCATTAATCTTCTCGTGTTTTTCATCACGGGTTTTTGCATAACCATAAATATCCACTTTAAGAACGGTAGTTTGACAGGACTACTTAAATAAGTATAAATAGTCAATGCAGTTTACAGTAAATAGAAAAGTTGACTCCGTAACCCGTGTCGTGATATTAGCAATCATCGCGTGAACACGTGATCGTCGCGAGGTCGCGATAGGGTTCGTTAGGGTTTTCCAAACAAATGAGTGACCCCGCGTCCTATTTAGAAGCGATCGCTTTTTCCAATTAAAAGAAACACCGACCATGGGCGATTGGTCAATGATGAGAATTTCCGAATTGAATGCAACAAGTTCCAACACCGACAACCCTCGGAAGCCCGCTGTTCTTTTAATAAAGTAAATAGAGCTAATTGAATGAAAATAATTGTTTTTGAAAAGCAATTCATGTTTAACACGGGACACAAAAAGATTTAGAAGACACTTATCTCCAGAAAAAATACTCTTCTTCTTTTCGTGTAGGAGGCCAAGTCTACTAATTTACAAACGTGATAGTGGTCTCGCCATGATGAGTTTTTGACAGATTTTGTATGGCATATCTGTCAAAAACTGATCATTGTATAAATTAGTAGACTTGGCCCCCTTTTTTTTTTTTTCGGGGGTGGGAAATCATCCAATGACTTCTCCCGCTCTGGGTGGAGCGGAAGGGCGTGTCAGACTTTTACTGACTAAAACCCACCCGTGTTCCTTCAGTTGCCTGTTGCCAAGGTCCCGGTATCCCTTTCGGACTAACCCGCAACCCTGGCAGGACCCGCAACCCTGGCAGGAGACTTGGCCCCCTGGTGTCAGAGTTTTAAGCCGCCTATGGGCCTCTGACTTGGTTTCAAATGCCGTCGAGAAATATGTCTCAGGCGTCACGATGTTTTCCTTCACCGTTAAAATACTGCAAAGACTTCAAATGTCGGTAGCAGGTCTTTATAAAAACAATACCATCATCTTCCTACCCTTGTCCCATGTTACTTGGGGTCGGCGTAACCCGTTTTCTTCTTCCATTCTCCCTGTCAACCGTCACGCTATCATTCACTCCCTTTTCTTTCACATCATTTCTCACACAATCCATCCATGTTGTCGTCCTATAAATAACAATATGATGATAAAAAAATACCAGTAATTACACAATTAGAATGTGTATGTTTTCTTATGAAATTAATAAGATAAAATATCAGCTGTGTTTCACTGATAATGGTATGTTTATAGTAGTCAATATTTACAATGAAATGCAAGATTTTAATAGTATAAGATTATGTAATATAGAGATTGATATACTGTATTATACAATACAAGAAACAACATTGGGAAATAATAAACATAAGACAGTAGTATCGGTGTTCTAAATTATAAGAGCAACTTCATCTAGACATCAATACGATGGTAAGAACTATAAAGATAGTTATGACAAGGGAGATCAATTTTTTATGCAGGGTATGGATTGTTAAGGATAACTGCAAGACTGGTTGGGTGACCTACGTGAATGCCCTCGGAAAGTTGGAACCTGCTTTTGAACGCCAAAACTGGCAGTTACATTGTTTTATGTTTTTCTTTACAGTTTGTTTTAGTTATATATTTGGTATAACTTTTTATTTAACTTCACCGTTACTTTTATCGTATATGCTAAAGTCATGTTTTATTTCATAACGTTTTAGCTATTATTGTTTATAATAAATTCTTCATTCCGTTCTTTGTAGTTCGCAAAACATTTAAAACTTTATTTTTAGCTTCATCATAGTTTACAACGTTGATGTTTCAAACTTTGCTTGTAGTGTACCATTAAATGTGTAATGAACAGCATAAAATTCATCAATTAAAACAATTCACACGTAAAACTGTTTTAGATAGCGTCCCAAAATAGCAAGCTATCGTTCACTCTCACGGGTCACTAAACTAAACTTTTGCAATTTATATTTAGAACAGCATAACTGGCACTGAAAAAAACCACACCTTTGAAGAAAAAAAGTAACAAAACACTACATTTTTAAACTCCGAACGCGTTGAAAGCGAAAAATATCAAATTCATACTCGCGAAGTTTATTTTGTTTTCGCAATTTTGTTTACTAATACAATTTCGCACGCGCGTACGCTACGGCGTCGGACGGCTGACTAAAAAACGAGGTTAGCACATGTATTGGTACACCAGTCGGGGGTAATAGTAATTTATTTTATGTATCTTGATCGTTGGTGCCGACTCAAGGACATTTGTCAATTGCTGCAGTACAAAATGTGCATGCAGTGAGTTATAGTCAACTGTTTTCCGTCAGAAATGTTCACAGCCATTAGAAATTGCTACGTGAAAGCGGAAAATGATGTCAACTTTATGGTGTCGTTAATTTTAAGTAGGATTTTAATGGAGCGTATCTTTAAGAACATACTTTGTGGAATAGTTCCTTGGGAAATTGAAAATAGAGTTGTTAGTTTACTAGTTCTAACAATTCTTAGTAAGGTCTGACTATATTGGTTTGTATTGAGCTCAAGGCTTTAGTCACATATTCCTTACTGAGGACAAGGTCAAAGCTTGTAATAAGTTTAAGGAACTTATTGTTCACTACCTCATTAGTATCATATACTTCTACATCTTGTGTCTCTCCAAGTTTGAATGTGTGACACACAACCTCGTCAAAATGCCTTTTGTCACCATTATGACGGATTATAATTCCACCTATTATGTCCAGCCCTTACCAATTTATCAGCCCATATACTTATACTTATTAACTCTGACGCCATATTATCGTTAGAAGGATATACCTATATCATACTAGCTGCGCCTCACGGTTTCACCTGCATAAGTCTCGATCCCGTGGGAATATCGGGATAACAAGTATCCTATGTCCTATTCCAGGTCATGGTCTACCCCTGTGCCAAATGTCATCCAAATCCGTTCAGGCGTTTTGGCGTGAAAGCTTAACAAATAAACAAACTCACTTTTCGCATTTATAATATTAGTAAGGATACATTAAATTGCATTTAAACAATATTTATATCACCGAACTATTTACACTAGCTATTAAATTAAATGACTAACAACTAAATAGAAACAACCTCACATGAACCTCCAACAATTAACGCTGATGTGATACATTTGCTAAAGGTTCAAAGATTACCAGGCCTGGCAGAATATCTATAGGTGATATATATGATAATAGGTCTTTACCTATGAAATTGCCGTTCTGCAGTACTGGCCATTTCAAATCAAAATAATTTTTGTTTGGCTAAGAATTCTAATTTCAAATTAATTTTATTTAAAAAACATGGAATTATTTTTTCAAAAGAAGTCATTTGTTTAATGATTAGTGTTACATTTTCAACGCATTTCAATCTTTTTCTTCATCATGGATACGTTAAAAATTCGAGTAATTATGGAATATGAGTACCGTCGTGGCAGCAACGCGGCACAAGCGGCACGCAACATCACTGTTTGGTGGTCTAGCGCCGGTGTGATTCATCACAGCTTCTTACCAAACGGGGTGAGCATTACTGCAGATGTGTACTGTGAAGAACTGAACACAATGATGGAGAAGCTGGCACATCTCCAACCAGCATTGGTCAATCGCTCGTCTCCGCTGCTCCTGCACGACAACGCGCGACCTCATACTGCACAGCAGACGGTCTCCAAGTTGCAAGAACTGGGGTTGGAAGCTCTCCGTCATCCGCCCTACTCACCAGACCTTGCGCCTACAGGCTACTACTTTTTCCAGAATTTGGATAACTTCTTGGCGGGAAAAAAATTCAATACCCGAGAGGCAGTACAAAATGCCTTTGAAGAATTTGTTGCCTCCCGTCCAGCTGATTTCTTTAAGAAGGGCATCAATAAACTGCCACTGCGTTGGCAAAGATGCATTGATTGCATGGGTGATTACTTCGATTAATACAAATAAAAAATACATGAAAAAAATTCGTTTAAATTTTTTCATACAAAACGGCAATTTCATAGGTAAAGACCTAATTTATAATATGGAAAAATATGGTTGTTGCAACTTCACAGTTGACCCTAAGTTATTTTATCTACACCCATGCTATAAATCCTCTCTAAAAGTTTCTTAAACAGTTAGCTTATAACCAACATTAAAACATCCTGTGTCATAGTAACCATAATATCATCCAAACGGGTGTTATAATGTTGTACAGAATTTCATAATGCAACTCATTTCAAAAAAAGAACATTGTCATTCACGAGCGTTTCACTAACAAAGCACCGTAATTTAAAAACAAAACACATTCGAATTCGAAAAATTCGAATTCACTTCGTATCGCGCCATTTTTGTTCGATATTGGTATTGCAAATAAACTTTTATAGAAGATTCATATCATGAGTGTAGATAAAATCTTGTATGCAACTGTATATAATTAGGTATTAAAACACTCATGTGATACTATTATCTTACTCACATTCGTGTTTTAATACCCTTTATTATATAACAGTTGTATAAATAACTATAAGCTTCAGATAGTCCAGCAAATCCGGGGCGCATAAGGGGCAACGAACTATTAACCTTAAAATTGATCAATTTTCCTGAATCAATAGGCAATGTTATTCAAAGCAATTTATTATAATAATAATATCTATTTTCCTGTATACATTTCTCATCTTTGACGTTAACTTGTTTGTTAGTATAATTATTGAAATTGTCGTAAGTAAACCACGGTTCTAAGTAAACAATATGTCGTGACGGACGTAAAGGTTCGTCTCCAGTATCTATTATGTATGGCATGTGCTGATTGTCTATGTAACGAAGTTTAATAGCCTTTAATAGTGCAAGATAATGCTCTGCGAGAATTTGTTTTCTATTTTTTCTGTTAAATGACATGTTTACCATGATGAGTCATAATGACATGACATCATATTGTAATTCTGCTGAACTTGGGCTTCCTAATGAATAGTTTCCATAGTCTCACACAAAAGATATGATATTGTGCATATGTGTACTATATGGAGCTATTGTGTTATAGTTGTAATTTTTATGTTTATGTTAAGAACCATCATATCGCCTTGGGATATCCTGAAATGATAGTTTGTGTTGTTCACTGCCTCAACCGCTGGGTCTAGGAGAATGCTATACACAAAGGTTCCATAAACAATAAATAGGTAGGTATTCAGTAAGGAGACTTTTGAAAATTCATCCCCTAAACGGGTTAATATTATATATATGGGATGAAGGTTTGTGTGGAAGTTCGTCATTTTGGCAGAACGTAAATACCTTCGGGCACATGGCATATTATTTTATAATTATTAATTTTTATATGTAGGTAGGTACATTCAATGATAAGAACAACCCTATCGCTTTGGGATATTGTATAAATAAAACTAGTTTGTGCTGTTAAAATAAATATTACAGATGGTGTCTTCTTGAAAGAAGCAATAAGCCAAGAAATGGACCGTGACAAGTGCAGACGCATGAAAATTAGTATAAATAGGTAAAGAAATCACTGCAGTGATTGAAGTCGAGCTATGATATGATGATGTTCAAAATATGTATCAGTAAATGTGACGTTTTTAACAAAAGCGAACGAAGTTAGTAGTTTCAAAGTGCGAGTAAACGGTGATACACTTCGTTTTTATGGAAAATGTTGACAATACCGCCTTTAGCAGCGGCAGCTATATATAGCGGTAGCCGTATGTTTCACATATTACGTCATAACGTAATATGCGAAAAGATATATGCGTAATATGCGATTTACCCTTGCAACATGTTTGCATGTGCACTCTAATTAACTAAGTATGTAAGTTGTTGTCTTAAGTAATTATGTCAGATTCAGATTCTTACTTAATATGTTATATTTAATCCAGCTGCGCAGATCCCTCATCTGCTAATATAACAATAAAAGCATTACTAATTTCACCAAACTCTATTGTTTGGGATGTAATTTGCTTCTTAATCATTCAATTAGCAGAGTTCAATTTAATTAACTCGTGTTGTAAATTAATATGATTTCACGGTTGGATAGAAGTTTGTGCTACTTTGAAGAAAAGTTTGAGTTAGCGAAAACATGGAATTTTTGATTTGTTGTGATATAAGACAAAGGTCACCTCCACTTTGTGTTTTACACGATACTCTTTATCGCGATACGTTTCCGAGAACGTGATTACAAATATATATAGGTATATATTTGTGTATCTATAAACAAACAGGACCAACCTTCTCGCCAAAACACCATTGACCCGCGCAATTCGGGTTATTAACGATCTCCACGTGAAGATCGATGTATTTACATGCCATTTGAGTGAATTCGCAAAAATACTGTTGTTTATTTCGCTATATGTATTGTGTTTTCTCTTATTAACAAGATAAGCTAATTGAAATAAGAGAATCACACAGTCGTGACTATGCTGGCAATTTGTGAATAGATGTAAATTAAAGTACCAGGGAATGCCGTCAACACGTTTACGATATGACTCTTTTACCTAAGGATCTATTTTCGTATGACGCAGAAAAAAACGGTAGGAGGTCTGCGGCAGAACCTTGTTATTACGAGAATTATAATCAATTACGTATAGAGTTATTTTCATACTGAGCAGACAACAACGGAGCTGCCTACGGCATAACTACGTACTGCCTACGGCAGTACGTAGTTATTACGAGTACTATAATCAATTTCTAATTTTACTGAAAGGTTATAATCAAATAGAATTACTTTGTTTTATGAAATCAACCTAATGTGGTTAAGTAAATGAAGGGTAAATCAAGTTGCGTGCTTGTTTAGTAGACCTAAACGACGATTTAGGTATGGTTATGAAGTATGTCACATGTAGAAACCAAGTAAAGCCTGCATGCATGTTAAAATAAAAAAGTAAATGGAGTAAAATAGCAATAATGATATTATCTCAAGTAAGAAAAAAATACATAGTTTAAAACCCTATAATTACTTAATATTATGGAGACCTATCCTTTTCGTTCACAATGGGCCTCATTAGAAGGCTGAAAGTCAACCAAATGGCAATGGAGACGGCTATGCTCGGAGTTTCCCTATGTGATCGAATCAGAAATTAAGACATCCGTAGGAGAACCAAAGTAACCAACATGTCTGAAGAATGGCCAAAAATGGCAGTGGGCAGGGCACATTGCTCGCAGAACAGATGGCCGATGAGGTCGAAAGATTCTGGCGTGGTGAACGCATACCGAAAGACCGTTGGAAAGCCTCCTGGCCTGGTGATGGCCATAGGAATCCACCGGATGCGAGAAGCGCAGAACCGGTGGAAGTGGTGGTGCTTGGGAGAGGCCTATGTCCAGCAAAATGATGATGATTATCCTTTTGTGACAGCATGAGATGTCTCCTAACTAAACGAGATAAGCTCAAGCCAAATAACGTAGGCACCAACCAGCCACCAAAGTTGGAAGTGGGCCTTCTTGGTTCAAGTATTCAGTATCGTGGAAGCTCATTTAATGTACTCTGATACATAGTAGATATTTGTTTATTACCCACACCATTATGACGTCATTATGTACTCATATCTCAATAATCTCAGACACTATAAATGGCAGCCATGGATATGAGATACGACAGATAACCGCCCATAGCGTGACGGCTCGAAGGCGATGAAGCGCGTCGCAATAGGAGCGGGCCGGGCGTGATGCACGCCACGCGACGCAGCGACAGTGCAGGTATGTACGGTCAACAAATGAGATTAGTAACCAGGCAGCTTATTTTCTAACCAAATTGTGTGAGGATCCACTAACCAGATAATTATTATGGCATTTGTCAGCAAATGTATCATTATAGAAAAAACTGTAAGGAATTAATGCTCCGCGAACAGAGCCTATCAAGTATACTCAGACTTCAATTGCATCTCTGGATAATAAATCAACACGATTATGTCATAACCCACTCATATTAACAACATCAGCCACTATAAATGACAGCTTTTGATAAGAGATACGATCAGATAGCCAACCATAGCGTGACGGCTCGCGGGTGACGAAGCGCGACGGAATAGGAGCGGGCTGGGCGCGATGCCTTGTGGCACGCCATGCGACGCATCGACAGTGCAGGTATGTAGTACAGACAACAAAAGAGATATTTAACTAGGCAGCTAACTGCAAATCTTTTTAATATCATGTTGTTGTGTACGAATGCTAAAGTTAAATGCCATTCGATCGTTTCTAGCAATTTTTTTGTTCCAGTGAGCGAAGTTCAGAACAGTTTTCATAATTACAGTGATTGCTCTAACCACGTAGCTGCTAGTATTTTTGAAATTAATATTTTTATTTCTTTAAGTTTTCATTTCAGTATCTCAATCTGGATCGATCTGTAGTTACGTCTTGAGAAAAGTTATTAGTATAAGTCCTTTTAAAATTAAATATCATTGTTAAGCGCATCACTTGAGGACGGCTGAACCGGTTTGGCATTTTAAAATGTTCATAATATATAGTCCAAACAAGGTGTTTATGGAATTTCCCAAAAACTGAACGTCCTTTTTCCTGTGGAATGTTTGTATGAACTATTGCAAGAACCGGACAACATTGCGCGACGGTTAGTTTGCAAGAATAATGTTTTTTTTTTCTAGAGCATTATAGCATTGTGTAAATACAGGTTGAAGAAATATAGTGAGAATGCAAATTAATATGTTTATTTCTGAGCTGGTTCTGTCTTTTGCCGACTGTACCGCCATTGTCCCACTTAGGTGTGGAGGTATGAAGGCATTATGCCATTGATTAAAGCTAAGGAGCTCCACAATTTGGGCGTGGTGTAGTACAGCGCAGCAAAGTCGATGCGATTTTGTTTTGTTGCAAAATATAAAGCGTTGAGCTGCAAAAGTGACATGATTGCTTACTTTAAAACTGCCTCCGAAATAAAAGGGTGCTCTGAGCCACGTGGCTGCGCACAACAGCACCCTAATTGCACTTGCACGCGCAATCAATGATGTTGAATTGTAACAATTAAAGGCATTACTATTTTAAGTGTGTAACGCAATCACCCCGCAGGTACTGCTTAAAATAACGCTGGTTTTCTACTGCAACTCACAAACAAACATAGGTAAGTTGCAGGTATGTAGTGGTAGTTTTCTAGTGTGGTGACTCGATTTTTCGCAGCCGTCCTGCCGATTCTAACTCCCACTCAGACCACAGCATAAAAACAAAACAAAAGAAGAACGACCACGCTTCGCCACCCCGAACTGCCTTTTTGGTGTTGTGTGGGAGTTCAATAAAATAAATATTGCGCACTGTAATAAATAACGTGCTGTGTTGTGTTATTTGAAACCACTGAAACCTTACGAATCTATTCCGTGGATGCCAGTAGGATTCAATTGGAAATTTGGAACGGACGTCAGATTCTGGATGCTATTTCGATGTAGACTCACCGTGCGTTTGCACTGGCGAAACATTAAAACAAAACATGTTTAAATTTCTAGCTCCTGTCAAAAAATTGTATGGAACATTGACAGAAAATAGAGATTTCACCATGTTTCTAGCTCCGTACGGTTCGTTGGTAGAATAATGAAGTCAGGTAACGACGCAATTTTTCACAGAGACAGCCCTTTACCGCCGTCTAAGGCCGGGACTCCACCAAAGCGGAGACGAGACGAGCGGAGAGGAGATTTTTTTTAAACAACCAATAGAATTGTGTTATTGACACATCTCCTCTCCGCTCAGCTTCAGTGGAGATCGCTGTGCGGAGATGTTTAATATTTGTATGGCGCGATGGAAGCGGAGATGTGAGATGTGCGCGGAAGACGCGCAGTGGAGACGAGAGATGTGAGCGGCGTGTAGTGAGCGGTGTCACCTTCCCACCTCTCGCCCGCCAGCAAAACACAGAGCCCCGGCCGGCCGGCCATCTTGAATGCGTACTGAGCACTCAACGCCTCGCAGCACACAGCACACCGCACACATCTCTGCTTTGGTGGAGTCCCGGCCTTAGTCCAAGATTTAAGGCTATGTATCCATGGGTCAATAATCAGAGTCTTACAAAGATTTAGATTACGTACGTCTTTCAGTGAAATCATAATTTTTTTAGTGATGCAAGGACAGAAACAACAATTAATCAATTTCTCTAGACAACCAAATAACCCTCCTTATTGTTTCGCCGTAGTCGGATAATGAAGGCAGAGGAAGCAGGTGGTGGCCCAGTGGTTACAAGACTTAGGTTCGAACCCTGACAGGTGATTCACATTGTGTAAATTATGTCGTCACCACTGCTCTCAAAACAGTGAAACATCGTGAGGAAACCGGCATGTCCTAGAACCAAAAAAAATCGAAATCATTTGACATCTACCAACCCGCACTGGGGCCCGCGCGGTTGATTCCGGCCCACTCCCTTTCACAGAGTGGAGGCCTGTGTCCCAACATTGGGAACAATAAAGACTGACTGACTATGATGAACCAAATGAAGGCATGAGGAGCTTGGCAATTATTTTTGCTTAACATAGATAAGTACTACAGTTTAGAGAAACTGGTAATTTTGTTGTATATAAGTTAGTACCGGATAGTTGTTTGTAAGTTAGATTATATCGTACACATTCACAATGGACGAAACATTAAACCTTTACAACTTCAATATAGATCAAACCCTAAGCCTACTTCTAGGATCGTAATAAAATTTTATATTAGAAGATATTTGTTCAGAATTTTTCGATAAAACTTTATGACTGGGACCGTAGGTACGAAGTGTTCCGTCACACGACACACGACGACAGTAAATAGAAATTGTTTCATTTTGAAATAGCTGCCTCTGTCATGTTGGCACCATTGCTTGTCAAGCTTAGATTCAATACTACTATTGTAGAGTTCAAAATGGCGACTGACAGTACAGTGCTACCAATCGCGTCACGGATCAAGTTATAAACGCACTGTAGTCACCACGTTCGACAATTTGATTGGTGGAAGATATTTGTCCAGAATTTTTTCGATCTCCTTCTTCTGTTCGTTTCGACGGTACATCTATGTTTAATTTTTTGCTTAACTGGGAACCGTACTTACAAAGCGTACCGGATAGTGAATTTTAGAAATTGTTTCATTTTGAAATAGGAAGTCGGTCAATCGTTCGAAAAGTGGCTTTTACTTAGCTATCATGCGGTCCATGAATTTCTTGTGGAACACCTAAGGCCCATAGTCCACGACACTACTAAAAAGTAAAGTGTTAAAAACTCAAATCAACAATGCCAGAATGTCACAGCAGTAATTTGAGTGCGTAAATGTTTTTAATAACCGATAAAATATTTCACCGCCGGGGTGTCCCGAATCATGTACTAAAACTATGATAACAGGGTGCGCATCGCTGTTCCTGCCACCCTCTATTTCCATAATACACCCCTCTTGACCAATTGATTGGCAATTACAGCTAAGTAGGGCTAAGGACATTTTCCTTATCAGTGAACTTTCAGTAAACATAAAAAGACAATTGAATTGGCAATTTCATCATGATGTTAACCATGATGAATTATTATTCCTTATCATTATATTAATACTATTGCTAACCTTTGATTATTTATATGTCTAGATAGAGGAGTGTCGCGTTGCAAAAGAACTAAAACAAACAGGCCAACTTTGTTACGCTGGTGTACGTGCCAGCTACGGCTACGTCAGCTACTCTCGCGACACGTCATTGTGCTGTCATTATGCTTTTATAGTGTGCGTGCATTTAGCGGCCAATAGTTGGACGCTATTTTTTTCGACGAGTTCACATATTTATTATATACAAGATGGAGACGACAATACAACAAAAAATGAAATTCCGTATATCTAATGACGTTCTCGGTCTACATACAAAAAATTTATCAAATATTTCCAGTAGTTTAGTTACGATAGCTAGTCAAAGATCGGCAAACCCCATAGTCGGCCCAGCACTACTATTTAGTTTGTTTGAAAAAATGACTTTTTTAATTTCGATGTTAGGATTTATTTGTTAGTTCCAAAATACTCTTATGCATTAGTATTACCAGTGTTTTTATTTATTGTTGTATTGTCGTCTCCACCTTGTATAATATTAACATTTATTTCAAGTAACCAGGACTCAAAATGTTAGTAACAATTTACTTACAAGCTATGTTAGTAATATTTACAAAAACATTGCCAACTAACAAACAAACAAACACGCTCTGCTCTCATACAATTAAATTACAATTAACTGGACTATGTAGCTGGCTTAGAAAGCAAATGATAGGGCAATCCAGTTTGTTAGCAATGACAGCCAGGAGACTTGGAGCTAGCACGCACTCTGCGCAACAGGGCATATTTGACCGTCTATCTAGATGTATCTATATCTTTGTTTCTAACTTTGTTTGGTAATGTGACTGCAGGACATAGACAAGAACGAAACAGAATCTAAGAAAATCTTAGTATTCCTTTGTTTATGATTTATTTAAAAGTTTGTATTTGGAAAGGCTTAAAGTCTGAGCTTCTCGCGAAAGTCTCTGAATGAAAATATTTCGTCTGAAGTTTAACTAAATTCTTCGGGGTACATAAAAGTTGTTAAGTAGGTACCGCAGTTTTACGATAAGCGGCTTGGGAAGGAGTTATGTGTTGAACTGCTGACTAAAGCTGATTAGAAGCGTAAAAATATATTTTTGGAGTTTGCAGTTACAACCCGTGCGCAATACTCCCCCCGCTATCCGCGCCGCGCCCCGCCGTCGCCGTGCTGGGAAGCGGGGGAGCTGCAAATGTCATTGAGTCAGGTGCCATGTTAATGCGCACGGGTTGTACCAAGAAATTTAAAAACCTTATCTTTTCATAAAAGAACAATAAAATGACTTATCTTGCGCGCAGTTTTTACCTATCCGCGTTCAAGAGCTGCTGTCAGTGTCAATATTCCATACCAGTGACACTGACAGCTCTAGAACGCGGTTTAGATGTGCTGATCGTCCTTCCAGGGTTGCGGGAAAGTCCGAAAGGGATAACCGGGACCCTTGGCAACAACAGGGAACTGAAGGAACACGGGTGGGTTTTATTCAGTAAAAGTCTGACACGCCCTCCCGCTCCGCCCAGAGGGCGAGAAGTCATTTGATGATTTACAATAGACAAAAAAAAAACGATTTGCTGATCGTGTTCTGTTTCATAGGTGAAACTCACCCCTACACTTCTTATACTTTGTGAATGCATCCGACGTAGATTAGAAATTAAAATCAATCTTACCTGTTCCTTGTCCTCTTGAGACTTCGGCCACAGCGTAACATTGAGAACGATCTCTCCCATATCCTGGGTAGGCTTCCCAGGGTCTCGGAGACAGAGGACCAGGTCCTGGGTCCGACCAAGCTCTAACGCGGTCAGGTCCAGGTGGCAGGATCCCATGAAGTCGTCTTGAAGACCCCAATCATAGTCGAAGACCTGCAACGTTAGTAAAGTATGTGTAATTTGGTTTTAGAAAACTTGAGTGTATTTGAGGACAAAAACTGGTCTTCTGTAAAAATCTTACCGTGAAAACTTAGGTGAAGTTAGCTTTAAGTGAGCTGTCACTAGTGTCATAGGGGTTTGACACTAGTGACAGCTCACTTAAAGCTAACTAGAATAATAGTTCACTTGTAAATCACTTCACCTAAGTTTTCACGGTGAATTTTTTGCAGAATAGACTGGTTGTAACCTAATTGCGTCACACAATACAGAAATCGCTTTCAACTTAAGAATTCGGATTTCACCAAAGAAACTGAACGCGATCAGCACATAAACTAATAAGGGCTGTCATTATTTTCTGTGGAATATTGACACTGACAGCTCTTGAACGCAGTTAAGATCAGCTGATCGCGTTTAGTTACATTGGTGAAATTCGCCCTTAGAAGTTCAGCAAGATTTATTAACAGAATAAAAATCAGCAATGATTCCTAGCTGTTGCTTCCCTGTGCTGGACGTATATACAGGCAATAATGTTATATGCAAATGGACTGCCAACTTAAATTATCCATAATTATATTAAAATCAGAACTCACATTCTTTGACAGTGTAAAAAATGGCGCTAACACGGCAAAGTGACGTAGTGTGTCAATTTGATAAACAATCAATTACCCAGACTTTTGTACCGATTCTGTTAAAATTGGAACGTAAATGAAAATACCTTTTTATAAATAAATAAAATGTGTTCTCTTTCTACAAATTAAATACCTAATCTTTATTTCTTCTTCCAGTTTTAAAAGCCGCCCATGGGCGTTTGGCTTGGCTTGGAATACCTAATGAGTTTGTTAAATAAGTCTGAACAATATTGTTTAAACATCTAAACTCCGTTGTGACTTAATCACGCTACTAGGATTAGAAGCCTGTCTCTATCTCGTTATTCTGAAATATATTCTAAGTTATACCAAGCATATAAAATGCCCTATTTACGGTAGTGTCTCATTCTTAACATCGTATATTAATATCCAGACAACTCGTTGAACGTATTAGCATATTATTGATTTTACACAGACTGCAAACAAGAACACATCTCATTTTATGCTTGAAAACATATAGATGTTTACAACTATAGAGATGTTTTTCAGTTCCCAGCTGAAAATATCCAGCTTTTTTTCCAACCTACAGTTAATTCAATTCAGTTTTTTTCTCAAATTCTTTTTAAGCAGCTGTTGTCGGATCTTACAATTTTCTCTGCAGATTTTATTTTTATAAAAACATAGATTTTACTCCTCTAAAATGTAAAGCAACATATTATTGGTGGTTTTTACTCGACTGCCCCAGAAGGAGGGCAATGTTTTTTGTGATATTTGAACTGTATGAATTGCCAGTAATTTTGGTCCCTCAACTACGTAGGTAGTATTGTGGCGAACCAATTAATTATCTGTGGTTCCCACCGTTACATAACCTGACAACACTGGTTGGTCTAGGAAGAGTCTATGGTCCAATAAGTTCGGTGATTGGAATCTGCTAAACTAAAACTTGCTAAGTTATTATTACTTATCTAATAAATTCTGTGTACGGTGTAACTAACAATATTATCCTGTTTGTGTATATGTTGGTCCCGCTGCCGCTGTCGCTTGGACACTGTGCTGTATATTAAAATACACGACTATTACTACTGGATCGAGTTTCATTCGAAGGGCGCCCTAACGCGCCTAAAGTATTATAATATCTGTGCCTCAACACAAAAACAGATTGATGAAACTATTGTTGTGTTTGTTTTTTATGAATACGGGGCAAGGAAAATATATTATAAGTTCATGACGTACGACGTCTCCCTAAGCCATGATATAGTAACGTTATTCCACCCTTAGGACCGTTTAAGGGTTAATATTTTTTATTCACTGTCGGAAGTAAATTGTGTGTAAGTAATAAAGTATTCAAGCCGGGTTGGGTTAGCTTTTTATATGTTTTTCATTACCTTTGAAAAAGGATTGTGTTTTTATTTATTTATTACTGGATTTAAAAGTGAATTTTGTTTTATAACAGTTCCGCAACAGTTATTTAATGGTGCCAATTTATAAGTTAAGGCCCATGTAATTGAGGGCAAGCCTATTTCCATTAATTGGTCACAAATTCATCCTGCATGCTTACCATGGCTGACCTTGGGGCCTAGACAAAATCCCTTTTCTGTAAGCGTTAAAGCCAACGAAAAGATCAAATTGTATGGAGTTGACAGCAGCAGTCACGTGACAACTCTAAAGCTAATGTCAACTCTATACAATTTGATATTTCCGTTGGCGTTAAAGCTTTCAGAAAAGGGATTTTGTCTATAGCCTCTGAGTGCCTAGACAAGTGACAATCGCTTCGAAAGCATTTCGTATTTCTACAACGACTTTCAACAGCATTGACATAAGCTTTTCGATAGCTTATGACAGTCCTACATTTTTGCCTTTTCCATCATCGTTATCGCTGATATAATGCCACTTTGTCTAGGGCCTCTGGGATTCGAATCTAGAACCACATGCTCAGCTGCCGTACGACCACAACACCACCATAATTAAAAAAAACACAAATATAACGTGTATCTTTTCATATACGAAATATCTTATGGGATCATTGTACTCATAAAGAAAGAAAAGAAAGAATAATATTTATTTGGACACAGTTCAAAGTCACAGTTTGGTTCATTCAGCTCATCATTATGAACAACTTTTACTATGGGAACAACCCTGAAATCGCGAAAAAAAATCAGCTGTACCCTACATTTATGTTCGCATAGCTCGTCAATAAGTAGGGAACAACCTATTTTTTTCGCGATTACAGTTTTGGTCCCATAGTGAAAGTTATTCATAATGATGAGTACAATGACCCTTAAGAGATTTCGTGTATGAACAGATACACCTTATTCAATATGTAAATAAGAAAACCCTGTCAGATCCGAAAGGAGCACTTAAGTAGGTACTGCAATAAAATTACCAGAAAAAAAAACGTTTGTTAATAAAAAGTTAAGTACCTAATAGCAATTTGAAATTCACATTTTCAGTACCAAAATTACCCCAATTTCATTATAAATTCGCAAATTTTCTACAGAGGTCTTAAGAGTTGCTGCGCAACGTGTCGCGGGTTCGATCCCCGCACGGAACAAATATTTGTATGATCTGCAAGTAGTTGTTCCGGGTCTGGGTGTTAGTGTATGTGAGTTTCTGTGTTTGTAAACGCACCCACGATACAGGAAGAAATTCTTAGTGTGGGGCAACGTTTCAAAAAAAAAAAAAAAAATTATGGCTTGTGCTTAACGACGGCCGCCCGCACCCCATGTCGTAATAAACCAGTAAAATTCCGCATTGAAAAAAAAATAGGTGAATTAAAAAAATCACTTAAACAGACTTTCAATATGATTCTTAACACCCTCACGGATCGAACAGGGTTTATGTTATACGCTGTAATTATCTCACCTTGATCTGCACAGGCTGAAAAGGATCTTCAATCGGTACAGTGAAGCACTCGTCCCAAACTGGGTTCAGGTCTCGATACACGATCCTGGATTTGTGCAGCAGTCTCCCCCCAGACTTAAACTTGACGTACGGATCGCTCGTGCCTGACAACAAACCTGGTTTTGGACCCCACAAAACACTACAGTTAGAAGAGGAAAAAGCAAAATAAATGAAGAAAATCTAAGTAAGCTACGGGTCAATAACTACTTTATTATTACTAGGGTAAGGGTCGTGGGGAGAATTTTGAACAGTACTAAGCTTGGCTGAGAATTTATCGTATAGTTGGCGAAGCTTGTCCGGCGGCAAGAATATTACAAGGCATCTGCACTGAGCTTAATAATATAAATCAAATAAAGAATCTAATCTCTGAGGAAATGAGGAAGGACCCAATTTAGTTCTTGAGATCGTTTTTCTCCGACCAGTTCCGAAGTCTTACGATCGTAGATCGTAGCATTGATTGTTTTATCAGAAAGTTCATTAAGACTTTGTTAGGTATGAGTGTACTTCGAAGTTGTATTAACTAAGTTCGTAATCAACGTCAATTTTGTTGACTGGTATTGATTCAGTAAAGGCTCCCGAAGACAGGTGCGAAGCGAATCTAGTAGAACAATTTGTATGAAAACTTCAAGAAAATTGTTCTACTTGTGGTGTCGCGCTGTCGCGTCGCACCTTTATGTGGGAGCCAATGTTTATGGTACTTTAAGAGAGAGTAATTCTTAATTTTCTTATAAATTATAGTAGGATGCTAAGGGTGATCTATGGTACGAAAGCAAAAGCATTATCTGCATTAAAACAAAATAAAACATGCAAAATAACAATAACAGAATATTGTTGGTGTAGTGTTGTGTGGGAATAGTTACAGTTATGTAGCAATGTCAAATGTTCAGTATTGAACGTTAGACAAGGGGCTATCAATTTGGAAGATAAATTGCAGCGTTATAGTCGCGAGATCGGTGCATTTGTCTGAAATGATAACTTGATGCAGTGAATGAGCTGTTGTAACACATTAGTCGCCCAAGGGTCTTGCTCAATCTGCCGGCTAAAGCCCTGTTCATGGCCTCGAGCGAACCGACTAGCGACGCGACTTGCGTCAAGCGAAACGTGCGTGCATCTCTTGCTTTCTTTGCGTGAGTATCGTCGCTCCGCAAGTCGCGTCGCGGTAAATCGTGTCATGCTCGAAAGCTCAACACACACAAAAGGCGGGTCGACCGACCCGACCCGCTCGGCGCCCGACCCTCTCCGCGCCCGACTCACGCACGCGTTTCGTGTGCTGACATCCATATAAATACCGACAAGGAATAAGGCCCACCGTACAGCCGTCCCTATCCGCGTCCGACACGCAACCGCTCCGCGCCCCACCCTCTTCGCGCCCGGCCCGACCACGTGTTTCATGTGCTCACATCCATATAATAAATAAATAAATAAAAATATTTTATTGACATAAAAAGGCTGCACATACATTTGAAGCCAGTGTCTTCACCCGCTTTTAGAACTAACAATTTTAATACAATAGGAAAATAAGAGATACAATTTTAAAATACTTTACTTAAAATTAAACATACTTGCTCTTGTTTGTCGTGCGTGTGAGTTTGTGTGTGATGTGTGTGTGCGTGTGTGTGTGAATGAGTGTATGAGTGAATGATCGTGATTGCTGGCTGGACTTAGGGTTTTAAATAGGAGTTGATTTGCGTACATATTATCTATTTAATCATCCCGAGTACTGTTCCTTAATTAAGTTTTCTGTTTGTAGATAATCCAGTGTTTGGAGCCAGGAGTTCAGCATTGTCTTTGCTTTACTTTTTGTTAGTGGGTTAAAGTTGAGAATGGTATTTATTTTATTATATATGTGTGTAGATAGATATAGTCGTTGTCGCCGAGCGGATGCGGTCTTACATTTAATTGTGCTACATACATTACCGACAGTTCTTTTTTGTTTAATTGTGTGATTTACAGGTGTAATTTCATGTTATTTTAATATTAGATTAAAGAGGTATAGTTGTCTCACTGAGAGTACTTGACAACTTTCATATAGGGTTTTTGTAGGGAACCGGTATGGCTTGAAAGTCATGACTTTTAACAATGATCGTTGGGCTCTCTCGAGGCGTATCATATAGGTTTTACAAGCACCTCCCCAGACCGTAATACAGTAACCCAAGATTGACTGTGCCAGTGCCAAATATACAGTACGGAGAAGCTTAAAGTCGGCCACTTGTCTTAGTTTTTTAAAAGCCCATATAAGTTTTCTAACACGGGAAGAGGTTAGATCAATGTAGGGACGCCAACTGAGTCCATCATCCAGTACCTCTCCCAGGTACTTCATTGTCTTTTGTTGTGTGATTGGAGGACAAGAGCATGGCATACCAATATTGCCAACGTCATAGGTGTGTGCTTTGAGACTTATCACCGTAGGTCTGGTTTTGGCGAAAGAAAATTGCAGAAATGAGGTTTTCGAGACATTAAGGGTTAGTAGATTAGCTTCCAGCCAGTTAGCTTCCAGTGAGTTATTTTACTTAAGCCCCTCTCTGCAGCCTCTAGTGCTGCATCCCAACGCTCTCCATGAAATATCAGTACAGTGTCGTCTGCATAGCTAATAATTTTGCCGTTTGTAAGGGACTGCTGACATAGGTCATTCACATAGAGCAAGAAAAGACTGGGGGATAGGCAGCTACCCTGGGGCACACCGTAATCAACTCTGGCTTCATTGCTAATAATTTGACCAATTTTTACTTTTTGTGTCCGGTCATATAAATACATACAAGGAATTAAGCCCAGCGTATAGCCGCCCCGACCCGCACCCGATACGCACCCGCCCTATGTGTGTGTTGAGCTTAAGCAACTATGTACTTTCATTTGTTTTCTCCGCAGTCGCTAACGCAAGACGCATGTCGCTTGAGCATGTACCTCCTGGCCGCGGGGTTAAATAGAAAGCATCCCAAAAATAAAATAAAAGTGCCAATTAAGTGTAGAATTAATACACGCTTGTGTTAATTTTGTAGATGATTCGATTAAGTATCATGTTGCTTGACATTGGCTACTCTGCCAAGACTATTTTCAGTTTTGATTAGTAATCGATATTTGTGTAATATTATGCATTATCTGTGTATAATTAGGTATGCATTATTTGCTGTGCATCGCCTAGCAGTGATGTTCGTGTTCTAGTGTCGGTGACAGTGTTGCGGTGATCCAACATACCATTTTTGTCCATAGCTACTAAGTTTTGGCCTCGTTTTAAATGTACCCTCAATTGGAAGAACGAGTACGTTCGCAGTTGCTGCTCTCTTAGCCTTTGGCCTTCGTCTGGCTCCTGTACAAGAAAATACACTTTATAATAAATACCTATATTTTTTTAAATCGGGGCTGTCTTTGGGGACTGCCGATAAAAGTGAAAACTAAGTAACATTAATTCATTTCTTCAAGCGTTCGGTGACGATGACGCGAGTTCCATGATTTTTGTCCACCCAACAAGGGTTTCGGTGACGATGACGCGAGTTCCATGATTTTTGTTCAACCAAAAAAGGCTCAACGCGCCTAAAGAAGTTTTTACTTCAAAAATTACAGTCTCTGAGACTACGTTTACGTGACAACAGCGCGCAGAGTTGTGATTTTTTATAAGTAAATTCGATGCTTCGCCATTTTATTATCGATGTTGTCCCATAAACGCGGTCCTAACTACGTGTCCTCAACGAGGTAATACACATAAATAAAATTCAGGAACCGAAAGCGGTTGTAATCGTCAAAGTAATCGTATGATAATATAATTTTATTACAGTAAGCGCCTGAATAAATTTTAAGGGCAAACATACGCACATTGCTCTTCCATTTGTAGTAGGCGCCACGCCATGGTTATTCTAACACAATGGGATGCTATGCTAATCGAGATGATAAAGGTTACGTCCTGTCATATTGACGGTATTATTAAAAAAGACTTATTCAAGGCAGTGGAAGCAAAAATAGTTCCTTCAGTAACTAAACAAGATTAAGATATTATGCACTAGCTGATGCCCGCGGCTTCGCTCGCGTTGATGTCAGTAATTATATACAAAAACCTTCCTCGAGAACCATTCTATCCATTGGTGAAAACAGCATGAAAATTGGTGCAGGAGTTTTTGAGTTTATCGCGAACAGACAGACGCGGTGGAGGAATTTGTTTTTTAATGATTAACGTTGCTTAAAGTTTAGTAATAATTAGCGACTGTTTAAACATACATTTTTGACGTTTAAACGTCTCTTAACTTTAATCATCGTTTATGAATAAACCCCATGAATTAATACGTTTTCATTATAAGGCGCTGTCCCCAACGGATCTAATGCGGTAATATTCACTTAGTTAGTTTTTATGAACAAACTGGAAACTATGCAAATAGAGAAAAAGCTTACTAGAGCGTTAGCTAACTAGTCTAATTAAATTCCTTTCTACTCCAAAGGAAACCTCTTAAAATTTAAAGGAAAAACTGAACACAGATTATCTTGTTAGGCTCCATATTCTTCCCGGCTACCACCCAGGCGGATTCCCGGCCACCATAGGCACGGGCTTGCGGACGGCGAGCAATGGATAGATCGCCGTTCGATTAGGACCAGGCCCGGGTCGATGGCGCGTCGTGTTCAACGCGCGCCAAAAAAAAATGTCAGCGCAATTGGCGGGGTCCGCTAGGACCGATGCCTGCCAGGGTTGCGGGTTAGTCCGAAAGTGATACCGGGATCTTGGCAACAGGCAACTGAAGGAACACGTGTGGGTTTTAGTCAGTAAAAGTCTGACACGCCCTTCCGCTCCGCCCAGAGCGGGAGAAGTCATTAGATGATTTCCCAACCTCAAAAAAAAAAAAAAAAGGCTCCATATTCTTTGATAAAATTGGCTTTCATTTAAAGAAGAAGATTATGATTAGATCTTGTCAGATTTCATAACTATCCTTCGGTAAAATTGGTCTGCATTTGAACCAAGAAAGGGTTCAATGATAGCTCGAAAATAAATCCGAGGAATCGCGGTTTTGTTTTTGAGGTCGATTTGGATTACCGAGCCGTTAATCCAAATCGACCCTATGGATTAACGGCTCGATAATCCATAGGGAATTAAAAAAGAACATTGTAGCTTATAGTCTTGACGGCTTGCCTTTCACCTCTTATGCCGAGATCCGACGGTGCGCCATATTGCGGATGGATACAGACGAGCCCGTACGACGCACCGTGCGAAGGTGTACGTGATCTCGGCATTAGGGAAAAGACAAATTGGGTTGTCGATATCGATAAATGCTGCTATTTATCGTGATTGCTTACATCATTCCTCAAAATACAGTGAGGTTTTTATCGGAGCGAAATATACCAACCAACATCTCTTAACATGAAGATGTCTACCATGTGACTATAATTTTGTAAATGCATAATTACCAATTGCAAGAGATCAGCGGGCGGCGGTCGCGGGTAATGCGCAGGAGTGCCTGAAGTGGACGGCGCGGGATCAGTCGACACCTGACGCGTCACAGAGTCTGTAGGCAAAGGAAATAAGTTCTTTAGTAAGTGAAGAAATTAAATAGCACTTATCTACCTTACAGACACATACCTACATTATTTTTTTTTGCCGAAACCTTTTACTGTTCGTGTAGCCACTGTTATAGATGGTAGATGGTACGGAATTAAAGGGAGTAGGTATTTATAACCAGAAGGCTAATTCCCATAATTAAAAACGTACGAAATCAACCTCATCAATCATTGTCAAAAAACGCCATATTTGACGGATTGAGACTGCTAAGAGACATTAAGAAGAATCAGTTATTTGGCAGACATATCAAATGACAACAATATTGTCTTTATACTTAATTCCCGAACGATAATATTTTAGATCAGCAGATGGATATTTTGGATAAAAGTTGATCCAAAATGTTATGATGTTGTTGACCTAAGATATTATCGTATTAATATTATCGGTTACTTACTACACTTACTTATTGTAAGTCTCCCAGATGGAACTGCCCACATTATAAGAAAACAATCAATATCTAAGAATAGATGTGACGCTAACCTTTATCAGACTCACCATCTCTCTTCCGGAAGAGGCGCATTCTCCGCCACTTCCTCACAGCGGACTTAAGTTTCTTCATCAGCACACAGTTTAAAAATGCTTTGGCTATTCTTCGCCGCCATATTGTGCACATCTATCGACTATTGTCTATGGTTTATTGGCCCCATCACTAGTTACATGGTTACGTTTTTTGGATTGAGGTAAGAGCTACCATGAGTTTTTGAAGTGAAACTTCTGGCGATTCGATAATTGGACGAGAATTGTAAATTGAACCAACTGTTTACAGCGATTATATACATTTTTGTATGCAGACTAGTCAACGTCATTAGTTATACAATGTTTAAATTATTCTCGTATCGTTGTCTTCGCATTGAATGTTAAGTTACCAATTTGTAAAATGCAATAAATCTTTGAGTATTGAGAATTACATTTGTTTCTTATAAAACTAACTTCTCTTTGACAGTCGTTAGGGGTCGTCAGAAGCTCGAAAGTCTGACAACCAGTCTTACCAAGGAGTATCTAAGATAAGAAATATATTCTATTCTATTCTATTCTATATTCTCTAACGTATTACCCAGTTACTGGGTTGCGGAGGTCAGAAAGGCAGTCGCTCTATGTAAAATACTGGTATTCAGCTGCATCCGGTTACACTGGAGGCCGACCCCAACATAGTTGGGAAAAGGCTAGGTAGATGATGATTTGTTTCAGTAAGTAAATTAATAAGGATGCAGTTTAATATCAAGTGCAGTTTGATAAAAAACTCGATCAAATGAACCTAGAAAGCTGGAAGAGAAGCTAAGCTGGCAAAGTAGGTTATGGGTACTTTCAACTATACTTCCTGGAAAGTTTTATATTACTGACGTTCATTCTGAAAAGTTTAAATTTAAAAGCGCAATTTTCTTTATAGAAAATTGTTTCAAATGCTTGTTTGTTTAGATGATAGGTTTAGGTATATATTCCGATTAAATAATGGAAAAAAAATACAAGCAAAGTTTATAGGGTTACTACCAGTCTCATAAGTTTTTACAAAATTTTAATTGATCAAAGTAGGTATGTTGTTTTGATGCATCTAGAGGATGCATAAAAAAAATAACATTTGTTCCCCTTACACTTGCAGTCAATTCTTTTTTTCGTGATTAAGCACTTCCCACTTCCCAGTATTATCCTTCAGTCATGAAACCCACGAACCCTGAACCGTTACATGCACCCATAAACACAATATTTTGCAAGCGTTACGCTCTGCACTACCGTAAACGTAATCAATCAGTCTTAAAACTCGTTTCCCAGCAATTATTTATGTGCAATGTTACTAAATTTGATGTACAGAATGCGTAGTTGACGGCTATGTGATGGATCATTTTACACCCGTTACTATTACTTTCTAATAATGTAATCCATGCTTGTCTTGTGAGTAATGTGTGTTTGTTTGCTGACTTTGACGCCTCAATCGTCGTGATTTGCATACGAAAACTGTGTAACAAGTTAACGCTTAGCTATGTTAAACAAGCCACTGGCAAAATATCGTTTCTTGAAGATTGCGTCGGTACCTTGTAGAAGATTATTCATAGCTACTTTTCAATTCGGTTTAGCACTAAATAAATAAGAAGGTTCTACCTCCCGAGAGACCTAAATCTTTAGACCAAATGTGGTTTATGTAAATATCAATGATATAATGTTGGTAGATAGCACTATATATAGGTACCTACAGCACAAACCGCAGTGCTCGTGGCTAAGTAATAACAGCCGCACGGGTCGATCCATCAGGTTGAGGTACACTTGCCGGGGTTGGTCTGTGGATGGGTGACTATCTTTACATACCGAGACTCCTCCGTGCCTCGGAAAGCACGTTAAGCCGTTGGTCCCAGCTGTCATTCATGTATCTTTGACAGTCTTTACGGGTCTTCAGAAGCCCGAAAGTCTGCCAACCAGTCTTACCAAGGGGTATCGTATTGCCCAGTTACTGGGTTGTGGAGGTCAGATAGGCAGTCGCTCCATGTAAAATATTGGTATTCAGCTGCATCCGGATAGACTGGAAGCCGACTCCTACATAGTTGAAAAAAAGGCTAGGCAGATTGAATGTTGGTAGATACCAATATATATTGGTATCTACAGCACAAACCGCAGCGCTCTGACCATATCTCTGTGAGTTATCTGCATCCCGGATTTAGTTCTGCTGACCAGTCTTGATATTGGTGTAGAAATGTTATCTAGTTTATTTTGGGTTGGTAACACGACAAAACCTGTATCAGCATCAGCATTAGAACTAAATCCTTTTTTTGTTGAAATGGTATCTTGTGCATAAAAAAAAAGTTGAATTCATTCATTCATTCATTCTTTCACTGACAGACAACGCACAGCTTAGCACAGGGTCCGTCTGAAGTAAGAAATTTTGCACAATAGTTCCTTATTATACCGAAATCCCACGATCCGCGATTTTGCGGACGGACACCGACGAGGCCGGACGCGACGTCGCAACGTGGGAAGGTGTACGTGAGGGGTATCGCAGACATCGGCAGTTCCTCGGTGCGCGGTGCGTGGTGATCTGTGGTCGTCTGCCGTGCGTGTACGTCTGCAATATTCCCGATCGTCGGATTCCACCATAAGACGAGGGAAGGATTTTTGAACATTCGATTAGATGAAAGTTTTTAAAATAGGGATGAAAGTTCGTAATTTTGTCGATGAGAAATTTCATCTCCGATGAGGAGCTCGTGGCTAAGAAATAACAGCCGCACGGGTCGATCCGTCAGGTTAACGGTTACGCTTGCCCGGGGTTGGTCCGTGGATGGGTGACCAACTTTACATACCGAGACTCCTCTGTGCCTCGGAAAGCACGTCAAGCCGTTGGTCCCGGCTGTCATTCGTAGATCTTTGACAGTCGTTACGGGTCGTCAGTAGCCCGAATTTCTGCCATTATAAGGCTAACAGGAAGGAAGTTAGGAAGGTAGGAAGTTTGAATATAAAATACAAGGAAATAATACCAACTGCACAAAAAATATAAGGATATATGTCAGTTATCACCATCGGTGACATTGAGCGTGTGCCAAATACGTCAAGGTTCGAAAAATAAACTTTATTTATGAGAGTTCCCGTTCGGTGGCAGTTGGTATTCATTGCTTTACCATGATTTAACTTGGATGGGTACTTAATTGGCTATAACTCCATCACCGTTTTTGAAGCAAGTGATGATTATACAATACGGACATAGGTAAATTCGAAGACAGAGGTGCGTGGCTTGGGTTCTAGGTAATTGGCTGAAGTACCATCTAATCCATCACACACAATGAAATTGTTTATTCTGTACGCGTGCGCTCCGCACTCTCAACCTCATAGCTAATGACTCGGACCTATTCTGTTGTTCTCTGAGTGAGTTCACAAAGAATGCTTTATTTGTAATAAGTTACAAAATTTTATAGGATAAGAGTTAGACAAATACACTATCGCAATAGGTTACCCTGTAATGATAGATCTAAGTTGGAAATAAAATAAAATAAAAAGTTATCGCAAGTAAAAGTAAATAGGATATTGGAATCACTATTACACGTAATATTAAAAAAAAAAAAGCTAGATGAGGTCGGCGTTTCCTGTCTGACTACTCTGAGAAGAAAGGCCGAAACAAACTCAGAGGTCGCAGTCTCTTTTAAAGTCCAGACATAATCTTGGTCAGGCCATATGAGCACCATATAGATTAGCGTCTGAAATGATCTTTTATAGGAAAGAACCACACAGATTTGAGTGGACCTGTCCAGTCAGTGCAAGCATTTGTCAGTAATAGTGCGAGCTCAACTCAGAACTTAAGGAGCTCAACGACTCGACGAAGCGCGATGTACGAGGCTTTCATAGTCCTCAGGGGCTAACTTAAACATCTCTGACTGCCATATTACAAATTATGTTACACTTAAAACTTGTTGTTACAAACAGTTTTACGCGACGCCAAAACTTTGACAATAACACGATCTTTCTAACTTATCTGTGACTGTTCGACCCACAGTTTTATAGACAACAGACATTACGTTATATTGATCCACTATTTCGGGGCAGTTGGCCCAGTTCAAGGCCTGGTGGGACATATGAAACTGTGGTTCCCGCGCGAAATGCCTATAGTCTGTTTTAATTTAGGTATACAGTATGTTAACTCATCCTTAGTGTATAATTTACGTGTTTAAACACTAAAACGTGAAAAATAACTTTTATTTTTTTACTTTACACTTCTTAGTTGTGGTACCTACCCCACACAAATTCGAATAGCTAAAGCTAACTCAAAAACTACGCAAGCAAAGTTAATTATTTTTATGGGAGCACCTCTGAAATCATGACATACCAAACAAAAAACAAACATCTAAATCGATTCATAATTGGCGGAGTAACCGCGTATAAAACACACAAAAAAAAAAAACATACAGACGAATTGAGAAACTCCTCCTTTTTGAAGAAGCCGGTTAAAAAGTACACTTTAGGAGCAAGCTTGATGGAATTACTACACGGATTTCGGGTTACTTTTAGGAACGTAGTGTCTTTGTTACCCATCATCAAGATTTTTTTTGCCTTTTTATTTTCCTGTGAGAAGAAACACAAAGACCTAAAGAATAGCATTATTCATTGGTTGGCAAGCTGACATTTCTTTTGATAGAAAGCCGCTTCAATAGACACAAACCGAATTGCCAATCTCAGTGCTAAGGTTGAAAATCCTCTAACACCTGACGTTTCGTTTTCGGGATTAGGGCTGGCAATCAAAATGAAGGTTTGAAGGTACACACATCAAGCTATACATTTCCAGTTTATGCTGATCTCGCATTGTTTATGATTTCCGTACATTGCGAGGTCAGCTTTTACTGGAAATGTATAGCTTGATGTGTAGCCATGTGATTTCCTATTGACAAAAATGACGAACTTCTATACAAACTTCGATCCATTGAAAATTGGCAAAATGAATCAAAAATAAAACCGGCCAAGTGCGAGTCGGAGTCACTCACGAAAGTTCCGTAACCTCGTACAATATTTTAAGACTACATTAAAAAAAAAACGTATTTAAAAAAACACGTTTCTTGTAGGGGACTCCCTAACAAGCCTTGAACCTTTTTGGCGCAGCCGTGAGGCGCACACTATTGTTGTAAAAACATTATTTTTTATTCTTTATTTTGTTATTTGTATTTTGTGTTTAATGAACTGTGTCCAAATAAACGTTATTCTTTATTTCTTTCTTTCCTTAAATTCAACATTCTTTATTGTTGTTATAGTGGCAATACAAATACACAATCTGTGAATGTCTATTACGGTTCATGAGACACAGCTACCTACAGTAACAGATAGCAATGCCAGTTTATTCTATTTCATCTAAGTTTTCACGGTAATATTTTTACAGAATAGATCATCTTTTTTTTTTATTTGTATTTTTACGAGTTATCTTATCTTTTGGATGCACGTATTTCTGTGACAAATAAACCTATTTTTCTTTCATTCTAAATTACGCCTGGCGTGCCCTGAGCAGTCCGATAAGCTAGGTACTAACTTCGCTGAATGGCTTTTATCTTGGCTTGGCTGCTGGTACACACGCCTACACATCAAGCTTTACATTTCCAGCATAAGCTGACCTCGCATTGTAAGGAAATTCTATACAATGTGTTCATTGATCGGCCAACGCCATCTAGCGAAGGAGACCGGACCTCACCCGGTTCCGACCGACCGGAATAGCGGTGATGGTGGCGCCCTCCTCGGCGGACGGACCACCGGGAAGTGTGTGCGGAGTGAAGTGCGTTAGGTTTCGAACAATGGAAGAAAATTGCAATGGTGGTACGGAACTATTATAAAAAAACGGTGCAACTAGATAGTTTAAGATTATTGTCGTCACAAAGTTTGTAAACCTGTTAATACTTCAAAACAAATTGACTACGTATATCTTTCGGTGTAGCCGTATTCATTTCTCCTCCACCTTACGTCGCATAAACCTACGAGTTTTTAAACAAGATACCAATAGGACGCCAAGCAGCCATCTTCAGACCTCGTGAAAATCGCGGGGCAGAGCGAGGCGCCCTAACACAATGCGAGATCAGCATCAAGTGGAAATGTATAGCTTGATGTGTAGCCGTGTGTACGAAAGAAGCATTACGATATTTTACTTGCGAATCAAAACAACAAAGTGCTAGAAGAAACTTTAAGCTCTAAGCTCTTAAGTTTTATTTTGGTTGGTACTCTATAGAATCGAATAGTACTTTTCTAATCTTCTAGTACCTACGTCAGCATTATTTTCATGCCACAGCGCTATAAAAGAAGTTTAGTAATAAAACAATTTAAAGTCACACATCGAATAAAAATAAAAATAAACTGTAAGGTACAGTCTGGGAAATTAATTGTTTATCAAATTGATACCCTACGTCTATTTGCCGTGTTACGGCCAGTTCATAAAACTGTCAAGGAATTATAGTTTCCTTGCCTTTACCTATTTAATGTAACAGTTTTTTTTTCGTTTGTCAATTATGCTATCCGTCACCACCCAATCAATTTAAAAATTCTATTAGAACATAGGTATTTATATATTATTTTATTAAAATATAAGTACCTATCTACCTATTAGGAACTATTAAAGTCAGTCAAATAAATACCTAATTTATTTCAAGTAGGCAGATTAAAGGAATTATTCAACGTCAAAAACAAATAAATAGAACTGATTCTAGTTGCCCCTTCCAAAAGGTAGGGACTCATCATCTGTAGACCTTTATGAAGGAAGATTTTTGGTCGAAGGGTGTCATTTAATGGCGTTTTCGCGGAAGGCTTCATGACACCTCGACTGAGCGCAATACGTCGCGGACCCAACGTACTACTTAGTTATTAAATATGACTAGTACCTAACGTTTTTTAATAGGCTTATTTCGATCGGATCCCACAATCGGATCTCACATAGTGGGATCCGTTCGGAACGCGGATAAAAAAAATGAATATTTTGTTCCGATGGAACGTGAATACAATTTACATTTTATTCCGATCTAAGCATAATTTGTGTATTTTATAAAGGAATTATTATAATAATATTAATGTAACATTAATTTGTATCCCATAAACTGGTAAAATATGATTTTTTACAACACATATTTTCTGCAAATAAATTATTATTATTCTTAGTCGTGTCATGATTTTGCACAAAATTCCACGATTCGATTGTCGAAGACAGAACCCACTCGGATCTCTTAACTCACTAGGGACTGGATAAATCCGTTTGACGTGACGAATTGTGTCCCAAAACAATTCTATTAGGCTGTATTACCCGCTTCATGGCAAACCCTAATGTAAACGGATTTCTCAAATATATCAAGCGTCACTGTGTAGTAAATAAAAGTCTGCTTTTGTAATTTCGGTAAAGAAATAAAATGTGGGCGTATCATAATCCATACTAATAAATCCGACAGTAACTCTGTCTGTCTGTCTGTCGGTCTGTCTGTCTGTCTGTATGTTACCTTTTCACGCCTAAACCACTGAACGGATCTCGATAAAATTTGGCAAGGAGATAGATGGCATCCCAGGGAAGGACATAGGCTACCTTTTATCAACATACCGCGCAGGCGAAGCCGCGGGCGGAAGCTACTTATGTATATGATTCGGGTGTGTAGGACTAAAACACACTTCACGCCTAATATTCCCCGAAGGTTTCGGCAGAGTTGTAGGTACCTATAATTTATAGTACACCCACATTTGGCCAGTTATGTTAAAGTCCCATGTAATAGGGGGCGAGTCTATTGCCATCAACCGGGCACAAATCCGAACTCCCGGCTACTACTGAGAAATTCCGATTTCCGAAATTGGAACAACACAATGACACTGCCCGAACCGAACCCACGGGCATGCCCATATGCAATGTTGGATTATGTTCATATGGCCTTCTTACAACCATAAATCAGCGTAAATAAATAACTCTGGTTAGCGGTTTTCATATACCCACTTCCTGCCCGGCTATAGCGCCGCCCGATTCGATATTGATAAGCGGGGAGCGTGACCTAAAAAGATTGGAAATCAGGTAAAACATGGGTAAAAACGAATTGGCAATGGCTTGTCAAGATTTATCATAACAGTAAGTGTTTACGCTCGATAAAATTAGACTTTCTTTCACACTGAGTCACCTCTACGTTTTATAACTTTCGTAGCACTTTCGTAGCTCACCTCTACGTTAAATAACTTTCGTAGCACTTTCGTAGCTCCGTAGCACTCGTAGCAACAAATAATCTTTCGATTACAGATTAAGTTTTCCTAGAAGCGTGATATTTTTATGCAGCGATAAGTATTATAATTAATTAAGTTTTTCTAACATCAAATTATTCTTAGGGACCTTTAACATCTAGTACTACATGACTGATGTCGCGTAGACGTCGATACGCTAACGTCGCGTAAACATATCAAAATAAGCTTCACGTTAACTCTGCGTTAGCATCGCGATTACGCAGCATTTATGTACCACGATAGGCAATAAAGTAGAGCAAGTGGAGTATATTGGTCCTCTATAACATGGTGACATAATTACAGCATTATGACTTACATGAGCGTTGACATTTAACGCTAGGTCGCAGATAAGATACAATGAAATATTATGTAAAGTGGACAAGTACTCGAAAATTATCACTAATGACCATGAAAGCTTGTGTCTATTGAAAGTAAAATAACTACAAAATACAGTATGTTATCTAACGAAGGGCGTTCCTGTTAACCTGCAATAGTATAGCGTGTATACATGCAAAAAAAAATATTACCATAAAAAGAAAAAAGGTTTTTCAGCAGATATTATAGTCAATGTTCATAAGAAGCCCCAATTCACGATTGAGCAGGCAAAGTACCTACTAACACCACTTTCTCAGGTAGGTATATCAAAACAAGTAAGTACTTACAATAAGACAAAAACCAGCACAAAATAAAACATTGCAAACGAGGGAAATACTAAAGAAAAATGTCCGACATCTTCGTACGCGATCCTCATTATAACCCGAGTAGTACACGAAGAAAAAAAGTCCCTTCTCCAAGAAATTCCCTCTCATTGGTTGGCGGTACATTCTTTAACTTCAAAGCTCATATTGGCACGGAGCGGCGTGTCACGGCTTTCTTGGAACCACGCTTTTCCCTTGATTACACAGCACCTGTGCAATTTTGAGGCAGAAGTCTTGTTTTGTGCAATTTGTCAAGTAGAATGACGTATTCCACAAAGAGCACTGTTTTCAACAGCACTTGCCCGAACCGCACCTGTGCACTTCCACTAACCGCACTGAAACAAAATTGAAGGTCGCGTTCTAGGATGATGCACTTGTTTTACCTAGCTATTGACTATTTTCTCGCTCATTAAACGTACAATAGATGTAGGTCCTGTGTTAGTAAAAGAGATGAAATATTAATTTTTTGATCGCTGACTGCTCACACTGCAGGCGAGGTCTCTCTGTACACTAGTTTGTCGCTGCAGCGACAGACAAGAGCTATCAAAGAAAATACTCGTTCAGCGAATCTCGTGTCGCAAAACACTCGCTGAGAGGCTCTCGTTTGATACATACGCACACCAGCAAGTGACTGGGCAGTCATTCTTCCCGTCGCACTCGCTCATAGCCCAGCAACAAAACTATCCGAACTGCTCGCCAACTCGTTTCTAGCTGTACTCAATTTTCCTTATCTTTTTGAGACAATGATAAATCATTCTTCAAGACTAGACATTACTGAGATCCCAATACAAAGGTCTATTACATACTGGCAGTTTCAAAACAGCATTATTACGAAAGAATATTATGCATATGGGACCAGTTATTTACAATAAAATACCTAATGACATTAAAAATGATACATCTCATTCGTTCAAAAAGAAATTAACGAAACTACTAGTTGAAAAATGCTATTACGCTGTCAGTGAGTTTTTAAATGACATCACCATATGACATTTCTCAATAATATTTCAATTTAGTTTGTTTTATTCTAATTGTATTTACTATGACTATTATTTTGACAGTGAGTTTAAATTTCAAGAAAAGACATTAAAAATTGATTACCTGACATATAGATTTGTAATAATTATGATTATTTTAATGCTTAAATGTTGCATGCCATTCGGTAGAATGTACTGGATCCTTGTGTTTTTATTTTTTTACACCACCAAAACAATGTTTTGTTACCTACATTCTTTGCAAATAAATGATTTCTGATTCTGATTCTTATCGACGACGGTAAGACAGGTGCCTTAATTGGGTGAATGGCCTTAAGAAAGTTAGTGTGGCCTTAAAACACAGATAGTACCATCCACGAAGACGCGCCCCACTCCGCGACTACTGTACTGTTATTCTGCAAAAATCTCACTGTGAAAACTTAAGTGAAGTGAGCTTGAAATGAGCTGTCATTCCACTGATGCTAGGGATTGACACTATTGACAGATCACTTCACCTAAGTTTTCACGGCGAGATTTTTATAGAATAGACTGGCTGTATTGTAATCTATATTTTAGTACGGAGCGGAGCGGAGTGGGGCGCGTATTACGGTAAATGTGACATTGATAACAATGGTTTTACTAAGCAACTTAGGACTTTTAGGAGAACGTGAAAGATATCACACGGGCGAAGCCTGGCGGAAGCTAGTACTCAATAAATAAATAATCCTACACCAACATGACATGCGATAGACTGTAGGTTTTATGAGTTATTGGAATAGCGAATAAATGTGGTGAAAAGTCATTAAGGTTAGTTATTTAGGTTGGCGCCATTTTGTCCAGGGTGCGCCGGTCGTATTATATTTAGTATTCAAATCTATCTGCCTAGTCTTTTCCCAACAATGTTGGGATCGGCGGATCGGCTTCCAGTCTAAGCGGAACTAAATACCAGTAGTTTACATTGAACGACTGCCTATCAGTATCTGACATCCACAACCCAGTTACTTGGTAACACACTCCCCCTTGGTAAGACTGGTTGTCAGACTTTTGAGCTTCTGACTATCCGTAACGACTTTCAAAGATCTGCGTATGACAGCAGGGACCAACGTGCTTGGCAGACACGGTCGTATTAGTATTTTCACTTTTTAATAAAAATGGTGAAGAGAGAATTGGTAGCTCGGTGGTAACAGCTTCGACTTACGAGTTATAGGTCGTGGGTTCGAACCTTTACTTTGTGAAATTTATTTCAACACTAATGCTCTTAAAAACGCGAAGGAAAAAATCGTGAGGAAATCGACATGTCCTAGAACCAAAAAGTCGAAGAAATGTGACATTCGCTAATCCGCATTGGACCCGCGTAGTGGATTCCGACCCATTACCTTTCACCTCTCATAGATAAGAGGCCTGTGTCCCAGCAGTGGGAACATTATAAGCTGATTATCTCCTTTAGTTACTGTTAATCTCCATCAGTTAGTTCAAGGTCCTGTGTGGGTGGGTTTTGTGTGTATAAATGTGCATTATTTAGTTTTATCTTTGTGTTTTTCTCCTCGCTACAAATTGTGACTGTTGGTTAAATCGCGAGTGAAGCTTCTCTCAGTGTTACTGACGATCCATTGAGTTTATTTAGAGGCTACAATATTAGTGTTCAGTTTCTTGTGACTGTTGTTACAAAGAAAATTAGAATTGTTAGATGTATTTTCCCATTTGAGTGAATAAAGGGAAAGTTCATTGTTGGGTTAGCCACTATAGTACTTTTAATAAATTACTTTTTCATCAAATTGTATGTGATTTTGTTTTATTTTCGTGGAATTATGACTTGTAATTTTAATTTTATTAAATCAAGCACTGCAGTCACACCTACGCGCTTTTAACAAATTAATTTACTACGAACTAATTTAATGTATACCTACATATTTCAATGGTTAAATGGTTAGGTCAACCTGTGAATTGAATTATTATGACATAGTAATAGTAACCTATGCCTTAGTAAAAAGAGTTACCAGTCAAAGCTTGGTAGCGCGGCTGACTGTCCAAAGTGGCGCACACCACAAAGGTTCAAATACACATGCATTCTTTTCAATATTTGGTGCCTTAACAGAACCTTTACGATCAATCTGCCTTTTCCCAACTATGTTGGGGTCAGCTTCCAGTCTAACCGGATGCAGCTGAATACCAATATTTTACATAAAGAGTCTGTCTATCTGACATCCACAACCCAGTAACTGAGTAATACTATACACCCTGGTTGGTGGACTGGTTGACAGACTTTCGGGCTTTTGACGACCCATAACGACTATCAAAGATCCACGAATGACAGCCGGGACCTTAGTCAGCTTTCCGAGGTACAGAGGAGTCTTGGTATGTAAAGATGGTCACCCATCTACGGACTAATCCCGGCAAGACTAGGATAAACTGATGGATCGGCCCGTGCGGTTATAACTTAGCCACCAACCAGCTCCTCCATGATAAAAACCTTCACGAGTGACCACATTTATATACCATAGCCGTTAGCCATATGTATGTAACTATCAACTAATACTATCAAAGATCTACAAATGACACCCGGGACTAACGGCTTAACGTGCTTTCCGAGGCACGGAGGACTCTCGATATGAAAGACAGAAACAAAGAAAACCGTCTACTTGCGGTAAACATTACACAAAGAAAGATCACAAACGCAAAAAAGGACAACTATATGTAACTAGCTGCGCCCCGCGGTTTCACCCGCGTAAGACTCGATCCCGCGGGAATATCGGGATAAAAAGTATCTTATATCCTATTCCAGGTCATGGTCTACCCCTGTGCCAAATTTCATTCAAATCCGTTCTGCCGTTTTAGCGTGAAGACAAACAAACAAACTCACTTTCGCATTTATAATATTAGGCAGGATGGAGTATTTATCTCATTATACTCCATGCTTAGTCCTCGATAATTATCCTGATTTACTATGTAGTCTCACTACACTCCCATCGTGTGCACGCGAATATTCAGAGAATAAATCCTGCAAGAAAAAACTTTTACGCTGGCAACTATAACCAGCTAATGTCATTCATTATTTTCGCGTCGTGTAGCGCACATCATTTTAAGAAAATTATTGAATTTTCTTTTATAAACTTATTACTTTTGATTATTATCAACAACAAATAATACCAATCAACAAAATGTGGCGAAAATTGGAAAGAAACCGCTTAGGCGAGCTCAAGGGCGACTTCGGCGTCCCGTTTTTTGGAGTCAGTAATACAGGCCGATCGGCAAAAGACAATTATTTTTGTAAACGAAGAAGAAAACACAGGTATGTTTGTGTGGTATAATGAAAAATTTCAGGGATTACGATTAATTTGGATTGCAAAGCAGCAGAGGATTATAATTATCCGTCATACTGCCAGTGCTCGGTCCGTCCGTTCTTGTACAACGTAACATGAAGTTCGTGTTACACAAGACAGTATAGTGCTATGTGCAACAGGAGGTCCTGTTGACTCCCGTCGAGACTTGTTCTCGAACCTCAAGTTGGGGAAAAACGCACAAAATATAATGTATACCTAGTTCTATGGTATGCACTGCCTATGCACAAAATGTTGTTTTTCTCTCGTGAGAAATTATTATTATTACAATAAGGCAGGAGCCTAGCTCTCGCAGCCTCAAGTTGAGGCAAAAAGCTCAAAATATAAATGTACTTATATCTAGAAGTTCTATGATATGTACTCAATATTGTTTTCTCGTGAGAAATTATTATTACAATAAGGCAGGAGCCTAGCTCTCGCAGCCTCAAGTTGAGGCAAAAAGCTCAAAATATAAATGTATATCTAGAAGTTCTATGATATGTATTCAATATTGTTCTCTCGTGAGAAATTATTATCACAATATTGATTGATAAAGAATCAGTTCTGCACATTAAGCATCATCAGACTTAGTTAGTCTATTGTGTGCTTTGTAGATCATATCCAAGATCTAAAGGATGGTTCTATGAGGTTGTATGAAGCAATGATAATGGCCTTGGGAAACCCGTCCAGTTCCAAGAAAACCTAAATGTTTTTACTTTCTTAAAATCATCTAAAATGACTAAGATTTAAAAATGATCAAGAAAGAAGAATTACCTACATAATGTAAACTGCATGTAATACTAGTACTGTTGAATTTACTATTGCTGGATGCTTCAAAATTGAACATGGATTTAAACGGCTGAGTCACCCAATCAAGGAAAACAACCAGAGGGTGGAAGACCACCACAGTAATTTGGAATTGCATTACCGCAGTGTAAACAGTATCTATATTTTGATATAAAACAATTGGAACACAACAAATATTAAAATTCTCACCGATGTTTTCACGATTATTAAGCAACTTACTTTGATGATACCAGTTAAACTAGATAAAAATCAAGATTAAAACAACAAATATATCGAAACGGGACAGTTTCCTGTTTGGTGAAAAGTTCATTATTGAACATGTCAAGTCTGGGTAATTAAGAAGGCAGCTACAACTACAATGTTAAGTAATTGTAAGGAAAACTCCAATGCCCCTTCACGTTTGATTCAAGCAGGGGGGGGGCAAGTACCAATCTAGGACCATTGGGAAGTACCAACAGCAGAGGATTTCATCAGGCAAGACGTACTGATACAAACCTGTATGTCAATTATAGAGGTAACGACAATTGCATGTCGCCTTAAATATTTTACTCTTGCTGGCGGTGATCTTTTTCACACAAGATAAAGTTATCTGGTCATGTTTGAAGAGATATAGAATTCCATTTAAGGACATTCCTACACAACATAATACCTATAAAATTGTGCATTTTCAGAGTCTGAATATGTATTTAATACAACAAAAGAAATTGGTAAGTTGTTAGATTTGAGTGTACAGTGTGCACCTATCAGTGGACAGTTTTTTAATCAAAAATATTTATTGTACACAAACTAAATGGAGGTTCCAGTAAATCCAAAATGTCTGAATATAATTTATCCATACACAACAGTTTTAAAATGAAAGACGTACCTAAGGAGGTTATGTAAAATAAAATGATCATTTGGGCACAATTGATTTATAAGATGTCTATTTTTTAATATCATTGAACACTTATGACAAAACACATTTGAGGGTTTATTGTAAAAACAATTAATTCAATTGTTTGTGCTTTGGCTTGTGTACTGCCCCACACCAGTAATATCTATTTATACTTTAGTGGGTGATAAAAATCTGTGTTTTTATCTTGAGGATTTAACTTGTATTGGAGAACATTATTAAGAATTTTTTTGAAAATTTTAGTAAAACTATAGGCTTTTGGAGTGCCTTGCATGTTACATAAATAAGGTTAAAACTAATCCCAAACCCAATTAAGTTGCTGAGTACTTAGGATTTGTGATTGATACAAAGTATATTATGACATTGTCATTGACAGATATAAAGAGATATTCATCTATTACTTTACACCTTATCCTATCGGCTTGTTGTCCAGTTGTGAGTTTTGGATTTCTATGCTTAAGTACCTACACTAGAATTTGGAAAAATCCAAGATGTGTAGAGTTAGTTTACCACAGTGACTTTGATTTACATAATCAGCCTATAATGTTCCCACTGCTGGGACACAGGCCTCCTCTCTATGAGAGGGAGTTTGATTTAATTATGATAAATATGGGAAATATTTGTTTTGACAGTCAGATAGCAAATAGGGTTTGGAAAGTCAAGAAAAATCATTTAAGTTTTTTGAAATTTTTTGATGCTTTTCTTGGTATAGAATATTTTACCGAATACTTAAATGTATACCAAATTTTATGTTAAACAATACTACAACCTTAGATTATAATGTGTGGTAGTCAATTTAATAATCTTAATTGCCTGGCTAGGCATAATATGGCAGTGGTGTGAAGCCCTAACAATGGGGATATCTGCATTTTATGTATAATCTAAAGACAGCATAGAAGCTGATCTTGAGTCTAGAAATAAAAACATTGATTGTGTGTCTGGCTCCTGCAGCATTTCAGGACATAGTGAGATCTTTTGGAAATCTTTTCCATTGATCTACATATTTGATACTAGAGCTAATACTAAGTGTGATAGATATGAGATATCTGGCCTGGCACTTGTAGAAAATATAGATGCATTTACAGTAATTTGGAATTATTACCCATTATTTTATGCATTTCCACTATTTGGATTAATTTCACAAACTATTAAATTGATCAGGTTTTTGGCATCTTACTTTCTCCTATGAGACTATCACAACCTTGGTACCCATTTTTAATTTCATGGTGAAATCACAGATTACAGTATATAGTTTGAACCAACAAACCAATTTTTGCTGTCACCTTCCAGAATGCTGCATCCTTTGCACTGCAGCTTTTTTCCCTGGGGGCCTGCATATTGGCAGAGAACCGTTTAAGAAGCAAATGATACCACATGCCACCATTAAGGTCATGATATCTTCATTGTCAGATAACAGTGTCAGGCAGTATTCAGTAGCACACTACATAAGTGGTGGACTTTCTGTAATGGTAAAAATATTCACGATATTTCTATCACTAAAATATTAAAGTTTCTTACACAACAATTCAACAATGGCAGTTCATATACGTTCAGCACTAATAGATCTGCATTGTCATTGATCATAAATGCTGATGTAGGTACCGATCCTGTAATTAAGAGGTTCTTTAAAGGTATCTTCAAATTACAACAAAGTTGCACTAACTACAATGATATATAATATAATATAATTCATTTATTTAACAGATCATACAATCCAACTTGTTAGACAATTAATCATAATACACACACATCTTACACACTAGTGTTAGTAAATTATATTTGGCAAATTCCGTAAACTAATTAATAACAATGTCAAAATGGATGTATGGGATCCATCAATGTTATTGAATTTTATAGAATGATGGTACCCATTACAACAATTATCACTTGACAAAGTAGCCAAAAAGTATGTAAGAATTATTTCAAGTCTTAAAGAATATAACTTATCTGTAATTGAGACTTCATAACATCCAAATTATTAATTCAAGTGTTAACATAAAAATCACTGATTGGTAAAAACATCTAAGACAGGAAAACGGCTAACAATTATTATGTTATCCTACTTTTCATATGGAACCTGACATTTGTCATGTGATTACATTACAATATTATATAAATTATACACACAAATGGTGTAATTCAGAGATAGGTAATACAGAAAAATTATTAATGCCTCATAATTATGTTAGTTAGCCAAACAATTAGTTACTTATTGGATTAAACAAACAATGTTGGACAGTGGCATAGATATCAAAATATTTACTCCTCATTCCACAAGTCATGCTTCAATAGCGACTAGAGGTGTGTCAGAAGATAATCAGTATTTTTAAAACGGTTGTTTGGTCATAAGTTTTGCAAAATTTTTGCCAAGTTTGTTGGTAATGTTGACCTTGAGACTGATGTGATTTTTTTTTCATAAATTAAGTTTTGTGCCAAAAGAGTAGGCATACTAAATAGGTACATACTTGGTTGTTGATAATTAGAATAGAAGCATTATTAAAAGAGAATTAATTGAAAATGTGGTAAAGTTTTTCCACTTGCAATAAAAGGTTGATTTTATGTTATTTGAATGTTTTAGTGTGAAACAAATGTTTGTAATTTCCAACTTCATCTCTCTAAACATCTACATAGTAAATCAGGATAATTATCGAGGACTAAGCATGGAGTATAATTACTAAATTAAACGAACTTACCTAAGTGAAGTTCTATTGTAATTATACGAAATGCTTAGTCCTCGATACTATGTTCCCTCCCAAGCCCTGAACAAGACCATAGTTTGTTTTTTGACCCTGGGATTGAAGTTGGGGAATTACTGTCTGTTAATTTTAATTCTCTCATTGCAGATTACTCTAAATAGAATGACATTAGCTGGTTATAGTTGCCAGCGTAAAAGTTTTTTCTTGCAGGATTTATTCTCTGAATATTCGCGTGCACACGATGGGAGTGTAGTGAGACTACATAGTAAATCAGGATAATTATCGAGGACTAAGCATTTCGTATAATTACAATAGAACTTCACTTAGGTAAGTTCGTTTAATTTAGTAATTCTCCACAATATAAGGCAGTTGAGAGTGACCTTAATCCTTGTTGAAAATAGCATGCGCTGTCCATTCTGTCTGTTTATTTTACTGTTCACTACTCTGAAATTCATAAACTTAGACACTTTTATGTTGGCACTGTAAAAATGCGTTTACTCAAGGGTACTATTATGTACCACGGTGTATTTTATGAACGTAGGCACATTTAAACTTATTTATTTAACTTACTCTGCTTTACGATCTACGAAAACTTTGGCAATCTATTTGAACTGTATTTATTTGATGAATAAAGTGAATTCTGACAATTTTGAAACATGTGGAACGGTTGAAACTATCTACTTATGGAGTAGTTTGGCCGATTCCTATATTTTACGGTCTGTTATCGGTTAAAATTATGACTGCTGGGGAGTTTCACTTTTTCTTCCCAGCTAAAGCACTAAGAAGTGGTGAAGGGTGGGCGTTTATAAATAGCGATAAATTATTTGACTTTGACTTTAATTTTGACGTTCGAATAGTGCTGATTCTCAGTCTAGTTTGAAAAAATGACTTTTTTTTTTTTTTCACATGTAAAATAAGCTTACGAAGCTATTCATACGCCCAGTTTGGCAATTAAAAGCTACCATTGGTAAGCAAAACGATTCGGTTTTTTTATAGGAAGAACCGAATATTAGATAACGAAGGAAAGAGACGCTGTTGAGACAACCAAACCAACCAAACATTCAATAAATACACAAAAAATATACTAAACATACAATACTACAGGGTGTTAGTGTAAACACCGTTATCCTTGAAACCAGTGGTTTGGTTTCATTTATAGTACGTAAAATCAATGGAAAAATACTACTTTTTTTTTTTAAGAAAATCTACAGCAGGACGTTACATGTCCGGCCATCAGCTGTTTCGTAGCTCTCTCGAACGCGTATCCATGAGTATCGGGACAGTGACGGATATTTACTTTTTAAAATCTTTTAATGAAAATAAGGTTTTTTTATGTTGTTACTGGGTCATTTATTTTTATATTTAAGTCAACTACCCATGGTTTGAGTGACAACGGTGTTTACCCTTGCATACTGTATAAATTATTACAAACTCTCATAACATACCGAACTGCCATAGATTTTCAAATAATGTCAACAACAAAAAACTAAAGTACTATGTGATGCAAGAGAGTTTCTCGATGCGTAAATCATGGCTAATCCATCCACTAACTGGCCGTGGCAAGCATAGCTTCATCTCACAGACCTGTCAATAGCCACGCAACACTTTTTTGGTTACAGGTTTACAGATGTAACAACTAATGCCACATTAGCTGTTACTAATGTGTACTGTGTCACTAATGTCGCATTAGCTGTTACTAATGTGTCACTGTGTCACTAATGTCATTTAGCTGTTACTAATGTGTCACACAATGTCTGCTGTCCCAAATAAATTGAGACACAAAGCCATTTATCGACATACTAACTTTTGCTAGTGGCTTGACCCGCGTGGATAAAGGCATGGGATAAAAAGTATCCTATGTCCTAACCTAGGTCATGGTCTACCCATGCCAAATTTCATCCAAATCCGTTCAGCCTTTTTAGCGTGAAACCGTAAGTCACTTTCGCATTTATAATATTAGATAAGATATACGATAGCAAACTTAATAGTGATGGTTACTGGGTAAAAAAAACAAAAAACATTTAATCCGTCAGTCAGATATGTAATAAAAAAATATTAGATAAGAATTTTTTTGCTATATCATATTAATAAAAAAGATTTAAATGGGGATGATAAAATGGGGGCTCGCTACGTCACAAGTCAGTACAAACTCTACCGCCCAGTGACGTCATGCCTCATTTTAACTCAATGTTTAACCGTTTCTTTTAGTCCGTCAGAAAGATTATTAAACAATATTTACACACGTACACGGACACGTATTTTTTCTTTTTTTACGTAATCAAAAATTCGCAGCTACAGAACTACCCACACATACCAAGTTTCCAGTTTCCTAGCGTTTCAGTATTCCACGTGTCTTGTTTAAACCCGGTTTGAATGCGGAACACGAAGTTTCAGCAGCAACTGCTAATAGATTTTGAGCTAGACGACTTTAATCGGGTGATTAAAATCAAGCTGTGTAGGGTAACTTTGGAATCGATCCTTGGCTTTAACAGCATCTATTCAGAACCATTCGACAGGGTAGGTACCGTGTCGAAATTGACACATTTTCGACACCTGCATTGCTATTCTGACCATCTCACCGTGACAACTTATGTGAAGTGCGCGTGGAGTGAGCTGTCATTGTCAACAATACCTACAGCATTGCTATTCTGTAACCATCTCACCGTGAAAACCTATGTGAAGTGAGCGTGGAGTGAGCTGTCAGTGTCATCGATACGTACTTACTAATGCTAAGGCAGTGACAGTTCACTTCAAGCTCACTTCACCTAAGTTTTCACGTGGAGATTTTTACAGAATAGCACAACTGACTTACGTTTTATGAAATTTCAGCTGTTAATTACTCATTGAATAATTATTTATTAGAAAGTAAGATGACCGATGCCCGTTGGCGTAGACGTGTTCTTCAGTGGAGCTTGTAAATCAGTAAACGTATGGTAGGACGCCCTCAGGCTAAGTGGAGCGATGATCTTCGCAGGGAGGTAGCAACTGGATGAGAGTTGCTGAGAATCGAGCTGAATCGCGTGCAAATTGAGAGGCCTATATCCATCAGTGGACTGCCGTAGGCTGATGATGATGATAATGATAGGAAGTAAGAAGAAAATTTTGGGTCTAACCAAAAAAACTTAGACATTTGTTAAACGCGTGTCCATGGAGTACCTGCGGCTGTTTTGTCAAACACACTACACAAACACACCGACATGAAACAGTAGGTATATATATGTAGTGTAGTGTGCCATGGCACAATGGTTTTTTGGCAATTGCACCATGCATTTTGCCAGTGTCTACTGCGCGGCTTATTTAAAGTTAGAGCATACGGCCCCGTTTACACTTTGATTAGTAATTAGGCGAGTTCATACATGTTCTGCGAGATTTCCAGGGGGGAGCAGCTGCCCCCCCTGCCCCCCCCCTGGGTACTCCCATGCGCGAGTCTAATGTTAGTTTTATGTCAAACTCCATAGAGAAATGTCGCATTTAGGATGTGTTTAGTCTAAACAAATGATAAACACGGTTTTGTGGTAATAAAAATCTTGCCGATAAAACCGATCTTGCATAATAAATCAGCACTATCCTATTTAGTTCAGTTTGTGGTTTCAACCCTACTAAATAAAGATGGCGTCGCCGTGTTTACTTTTCGTCTGAGACCCATAAAAAGTCGCTTCACCCTTAAGAATATGAAGGAAGGGTCACTATTATTCCGACACTAATGAATTCCGAACGCGACGAGAAAGTGGAAATGTCTTGAAAGTATAAGTATAAGGATGGCAATGCTAGGATGTCTAGTTGTCGCAAGGGCTACTGCTGAGCATGACATCTTGGGTTAGATTTCCGGGTTGGGCAGTCTTATTTTCCATCAGGAATTTCTCAGTAGCAGCCCGGTTGATAGCAGTAGGCTCGTCCCCTATTACATGGGACTTAAACATAACTGGCGAAATGTGGTGTAGGTACTTTATGTCACCTCTACATAACCCTTTGGGCGTGTTCCAAAATTCTTTACAAATGTTTACTTTTATACTCTGCACTTTACTTTCTTCATGTAATTTTAACCCTACTAAATAAAGATGGCGTCGTCGTGTTAACTTTTCGTCTGAAACCAATAAAAGTTGCTATCCCGTTAGGAATATGAAGGAACTGTCACTTTTGTGCCGTAATAATGAATTCTGCACGCGAGGAGGAAGCGAAAATATCATGAAAGTATTAAGGATGGCAATACGAGGAAATGTAATGTAAATTAAACCGTATGAGTTACGAGACTGAGATGAGATTGCCTTGTGGAATTGCAATTAGTCAGTTGTAAAAGTTGGTTAACTTTTTCGTAAAGAAGAGAAGATGGCAGCTTCGATTTTATGAGGATGTGGAATGCGCAAGTTAATCAAACTTGCCCATAAAATACTTTGTACCAACTTATTACATACTAGCTTCTTCCCACGGCTTCGCCCGCGTGTTGGTCGGAAATAATCCCACGGGAACGTACTGTGTGGATAAAAAGTATTCTTATGTCCTAACTCAGACCTGTGTGGGCAGGCCATTCAGCCGTGCAAAGCGTTTAAAGGCAGAGACAGATAGAGTTACTTTCGCATTTATAATATTAAGAAGGAATGGATGGATTGTACCATTACCAAATAAAATATGAATCCTAACTATCCTAAATAAGTGAGTTTGTTTGTTACGCTTTCACGCTAAAACGGCTGAACTGATTTGAATGAAATTTGGCACATGGGTAGACCATGACCTCGATTAGGACATAGGATACTTTTGATCCCGTCGATCCACGCGGGCGAAGCCACTAGCAAAAGTCAAAGTCAAAGTCAAAACGTCTAAGTGTACAATGTTGGTGTTATGTTATGTTAGTACTTATGACAAAAGCTAGTATAATAGTATGTTTTATTGTCCCGACATTCCCACAGGACCGAGACTTAAGCGGATGTAACCGCGAGGCGCAGTTACTTTTATAAACGCCACTGAAGACCTACTTTGACAAGTATAGGTGTACACACTTCCAGTTTATGCTGATCTCGCATTGTATACGATTTCTGTACTATGCGAGTTCAGCTTTTACTGGAAATGTATAGCTTGATGTGTGGTACTAAACTGTGCATTACAAAAGTATGCTTAGTAATATTCACATAATAAAGGAAAAGATTCACTAAAAGGAAGTAACAACACCATTCCACGTGGAATGTAGGTAATTCTGTAGATATATTTTCTCCGAAAAAACCGTTCTTTTCTCTCATACATATTCTGTCAAAAATTCTCCCTTGGAATGACCGAACTGCGTTAGGTATATTACGTTTCGCTGTCCCCAATACATAACAGGATACGCCGGCTAGGCCTCAAACATTTGCATGATATTAGCGACCCGTGACGACAAGATTGACCTACTAAACTTTTTATTTATTTAATCAACACAAGAGATAAACATTTTATTGTTAAAATGTAGATGGAAAAGGAGGATATTTTTTGTTTTTTTTGCAAGCTGTCATTTCTATTCAACACAATAACATAAATAGGCATATCATTATGGTTAATCAGCCTATAATGTTCCCACTGCTGGGTCGCAGGCTTCCTCTTTTCAGAGGCAGTGGGCTGTAATCTACATCTTTTTAAAAAATTATTTATTAAACTATTTATGTAGACATCATAAACAGACAAGAAAAAAAGAACAGAAAAAAACGTACAAAGGTGATGCTTATTTCTAAAGAAATCTCTTCCAGCACACCTGCGATAGGAAAGTAGAGATGTAGACACCGTGTGTAAAATTCAAGAGAAAATAAAATATATATAATCGAAACAATACACCGAATAAACTAAAACACTTTTTTGATCGTGAGAAATCATCAAATGACTTCTCCCGCTCTGGGCGGAGCGGGAGGGCGTGTCAGACTTTTACTGACTAAAACCCACCCGTGTTCCTTTAGTTGCCTGTTGCCAATGACTATATAGTCTTTGCCTGTTGCCAAGGGTCCCGGTATCCCTTTCGGACTTTCCCGCAACCCTGGAATCTAAGAAACTGTTTTTTTTTTTTTTTTTGTTGGTGGGAAGTCATCCAATGACTTCTCCCGCTCTGGGCGGAGCGGAAGGGCGTGTCAGACTTTGACTGACTAAAACCCACCCGTGTTCCTTCAGTTGCCTGTTGCCAAGGTCCCGGTATCCCTTTCGGACTAACCCGCAACCCTGGCAGGCATCGGTCCTAGCGGACCCTGCCAGTTGTGCTGACATCTCTTTGAGGCGCGCGTGGAACACGACGCGCTATCGACCTGGGCCTGGTCCTAATCGGACAGCGAGCTACCCATTGCTCGCCGTCCGCAAGCCCGCACCTATGGTGGCCGGGAATCCGCCTGGGATTCCCGACGCCCAGGGCGTCTCCAATGGCGGCGGTTAGGGGCGTGAGGGCGCAAACTTAATCTACGACAACTATGGTTATCTTGTGTTCCATTCAGGCTGTTTTCTGCAGAGCCTAGACAATTTGGACTTGTAACAAACGTGTATCGTCGAAGTATTCTATTTGAGTGAAGGCATTCTCTGGAACACATAAATCTATTATTGTAGAGGTCTCTAGCTGAATACGAATGCCACTAAAGGCCGGGATCTGTATGACACTCCTTTAAGCGAGACCAATCATATTTAGCTCGTTCTGAGGCGACGAAAATTGTGGAATGATGTGAGGTGCCTCATGTGGAGGCAACATCCCCAAATGAGTATTTTACAACGTGCTATTTATCATCTGCTTTTGAATTTTGCTAGGTGTATTATCCTATCTACAGTATGCAAGGGTAAACACCGTTGTCACTCAAACCATGGGTAGTTGACTTAAATATAAAAATAAATGACCCAGTTAGTATATCAGCGTCTATTGTATTTTGACCCAGTCACTGTCCCGTTATTCATGGATACGCGCTCGAGAGAGCTGCGAAACAGCTGACTGAAGGGTCATGTAACGTCCCGCGCGCCCCACCCGCCCCCACCAACCGCCGCCCGCCGTGTTGAGATGCAAGTTCGTTGCCCTTGCGTATAGGGTGAAATATTCTAGTGAAAAAAGTGCATTTTTTTTTAAAAAAAATGTTGTTTTTTTCCATTGATTTTACGTTCTATAAATGTAACCAAACCAAGGATAACGGTGTTTACACTAACAGCCTGTATACTATTAAATGATCACGTTCTCGAAAACGGCTCCAACGATTTTGTTGAAAGTTGCAATATAGGGGTATACGGGGACAAAAATTCGATCTAGCTAGGTCTCTCTGGGAAAATTCGTTTTCTCTATTTTCGCAGCCTCGGGGATGTTATACAACGTTGGTATACCTAGACGATATATGTTTATCTATTTTCACCCGCGCAGAGCTCAGTGAACCAGTGTAAATGAAGCAAGCTTTCAAACACATTCAGAACTAAGCCACATAGAGACTATTCAATCAATCTGCCTAGCCTTTTCCCAACTATGTTGGGGTCGGCTTCCAGTCTAACCGGACACAGCGACTATTGACACCATGCATTGTTGTTGATATAAAATAGACATCTCTATCCATACTAATATTATAAATTCGAAAGTAACTCTGTCTGTCGGTCTGTCTGTCTGTCTGTCTGTCTGTATGTTACCTTTTCACGCCTAAACCACTGAACGGATTTCGATAAAATTTGGCAAGGAGATATATGGCATCCCAGGGAAGGACATAGGCTACTTTTTGTCGACATACTACGCGGGCGAAGCCGCGGGCGGAAGCTAGTATCAAAATGCGAAAGTGAGTTTGTTTGTTTGTTACGCGTTCACGCTAAAACGGCTGAACGGATTTAAGTAAAATTTGGCACAGGTGAACCATTACCTGGAATAGGACATAGGATACTTTTTATCTCGATTTTCCCACGGGCATACGCGGGTAAAGCTTTACAGTGACTCGTCGACATTTTTAACAGACCCATTCCTTTGTGCACACGTTATGATATTCCGTCAGTAAACTGAGTTGACAACGACTGTAATAAACCTCCATTCTTTTACGTTGGCTACTAGTTTTATAGTTGGCCATTATTACTACTATCCAGGGTGTAATTACGAGGCAGTTTCCTTATTGTTCTTTTTTTAAATAAACTGTCCTCTTTTGCTAATGATCCGTTAAAATAGCTACGTAAATAGAGGTTTTATGACTTTTTTGCCAGTGTGGGTGGATGTTTTATGGAAATGTCAATTTCTTCCTGAAACCCACAAGTTATTGTAGTACAGTGAGCATGGGTTAGGTAGAGGTGCACCTATAGTACATCTGTCGCAGTAAGATGGTTAAAGCTGTTATATAGTCATATCCCTGGCGATATAGCTATACACCGTAATATAGTTATATGAATGCGGTTCATAACTGTCTTACTAGGAACATAAGTATGATACGAGCACAATCTAGTAAGTACCTATATAATATAACTATTAGGGCACTCCGACCAAAGAGTTTAGGTTAGGTTAGAACTGTAGCCAAATGCGAGACCATTCTCCAAATTGGTCGCAGCAACAAAATAAGGGCACTCCGATAGTTATGAACCGAATTTATGTTACGGTAAATAGCTATATCCATAGGGATATATAACTATATCGCGGCTTTAACCATCTTACTGCCACACATCCACATTAAGCTCCAAGCTGATCATTATGATGATAATTGTATTATTAACTTAAGAAAGTATCTAAACCTGTTTTGTGAAACCACATTTTAATACCTACAAAACTAGCTGGTTTTAATGATTTTTCAGAACAATTTGCGAACTGACATTTGGAACATTCAAGTCCAAACAATTTGTTTCGGGTCCTACCCTCGGGATTAGGATTTATTTCAAGGCACGTCCATGTTTCTAACGTTTTGGGACAAAAACACAGTCCCAACAAAAGAGATTGCACATTTATTTTTCAGGGGCAACACTATCTTTAATTGAAATGCGTTTGAAATATTTATTTGGCAACGTTAGTTAAAGAGATTGCCAAACTGAAAAATAATAAAATATTACTAACGATTAATACGGAAGTTCTAAAGGTTTAGTTTAAATATAATAAAATTTATAATATATAATAAAATATAATAAATAAGTTCTAAAGGTTTAGTTTAAATTAAATAACTACGTATAGGTTCAAATGTACCAAATATGAGTCCATATTTGGTACATTTGAACCTATACGTAGTTATTTAATTTATACTGAATATCCTTATATTAAATTGACCCGTCAACTATGTTGGGGTCGCCTTCCAGTCTAACCGGATGCAGCTGAATACCAGTATTTTACATGGAACGACTTCTTATCTAACGTCCACAACCCAGTAACTGGATAATACGGTACCCCTTGGTTAGACTGGTTATCAGACTATCGGGCTTCTGACGACCCGTAACGACTGTCAAAGATCCACAAATGACAGCCGGGACCCACGTGCTTTCCGAGATATGGAGGAGTCTCGGTATGTAAAGATGGTCAACCATCCACGGACTAGCCCCGGCAAGCGAAGCTTAACCTGATGGATCGACCCGTGCGGCTATTATTACTAAGTCACGAGCTCCTCACGATGAACCCATAATTAACAGCAAATGATGATTTCAAGTAACATTAATTTAGTAGCGTTCAACCTCCAAGCCGCCTTTAGTTAATTTATGTTTAACTTCCGCAACATTTTAACACCTAATTTGCACGTAGGATCATTTGGGCTTTTCATGGAAACAAAACTTTTTCATCCCAGCTATTCGAAAAGGACGACTTGGTTCGCCTTTAAGTGCACCCAAAGGTGGTGTTTTCTATAAGAAACTTTTAGCGGGTAGTAATGAGTTTTTAATCCTCTTTATAAGTGCGCCGCAATTATCTTTTCCGCGCACTTTTTGAATTCTCTTAATAAGTGCGCTGCAATTATCTTTGCCGCGCACTTTTTGAATTTGGTACATCTTAGTGTTCAGCGCTGGGATGGGATGGGATGGGATGGATGGATTTTTTTTCATTTTCTTCCTATTCAATAATAATATTACAATTAAATTAGGGGCGCCTTTTATTTTCTCATCGTGGGTGATGAAAAGTAGAGTGTATCTGTCGGGCGCAAAATATATTTTTGGCTCGAGGGACGTACTATGAAGCCCTCGCTACGTTCAGGATTCTACTAAAGAAACTCAGGCCTAGCGAGGCCTGAGGGATTCTAGAGTAGAATCCCGAGCGTAGCGACGCTCGGGATTCTACTCTAGAATCCCTCACTTCGCCTCGCCGTAAAAATATTATTTTGCTCCTTTATAATACAATCTTCTATTGTGGTCCTGTCGTGAGTATCAGAATTTAAAGCTAGAGAATATTATGTACAAGTCTTATACAAATCTAGCTCGGTTCCTATAAACAAAAACAAATCGTTTTACTTATCAATGGTAGCATTTTTTAATTGGCAAAATAGATTCGTAAGTTATTTTTTTCGGTGATAGCTACTTCCATATGGGAGAGTCTACTATGCAAAGCAATGAAGTCTTTGCTTTAGTTTTGGTAAAGATACAAGAGTCTTAATTTTAACCAATAACGGTCCGTAAATTATAGGAATCGGCCATAAATGAGTTGTCCGGCTCGCATCACGCCCGCAAACGGCACGATTTTGTACTTGTTTCGGTGTAACTGGAATTCCTCTAAACTTTTAAGTATTTTCTATGTTGTATTGGTCTGAATGATTATATTTGTGAAGTAATTCTGTGTAAAAACTTTATTTTATTACATTCGCCCTACAAACTTTATCTAGGTATAATAGGTAATGTTTCGAACAACGGACTAACTCGTATCGTTGGCAGATCTAGATACTTTCGATCGTTTGGACTTACTGAAAGTGAGTCAACAACCATGTAGTTTTTAACACGGGAAGAATACACAATGTAGGTACATGAACGTACGTCTTAGTAGGTAGCTCATCCCTGAAATAGATTCTACTTCATAAATACATACAATAATTCTGCCAGGCGTTTCATTAAAGTTGTATATTTAAGACTTTCAGAAAAATAACGAGATGCTTAGACACAACACTTAAAACAATAAAAAAGTACCTTAGACAAAGGTTGTACCAGAATAACAAGAAAAGTTTAACCGCCTACATAATCTAGACTTCAGTCACGTTCTTTCTGTTTTCTGTCTTGGTTTTCGTTTCATTTCCTTAGTGAAATGAAATGAAATGAAATTGTTTATTCTGTAAATAGGATATTGGAATCACTTTTAAACGTACACTTTCTTTCTTCCATTGATAAATGATTTTATTTTTGGAAATAGGTTTCTAGAGTGCTCGCCAGATAAGTCTGCGCGCGGCTGAAATCGGAACTAATAAGTATGCCGCCGTCTTGTCGTTTATGTACGGTCAAATTAAGTTTCGAATTATTTAGTTACTATAAGAGTAATAATTATTAAAATTAATGATTATTATTTGAAATATTACAGTAGATATATAATTAAGCACGCCAGCGCCCCCAATCGCGCGCATTATTTAAACTAGACGAGGTCGGCGTTTCCTTCTGACTACTTTGAGAAGAAAGGCCGAAACAAACTCAGAGGTCACAGTCTCTTTAAAGTCCAGACATAATCTTGATCAGATCATTGTGAAGACCATGTAATAGGTACCATTGAAAAATATGAGCCGTAGTCATCTATCTGACTCAGAAGAAAAGGTGAAATAAACTTAGGCGGCATAATTCGTTCTACACCTTATGATTGCACCCCACAATTTCTTCTAAAGGAAACGAAATGAAAGCGTTGTCTGTAGCTTAAAGTTTGAATGGGGGTTGCGGCAGGCGGGTGGTAACAAATATTTTACAGTATTTGGAGGTCAAACTGATCGGCTAGACGCCTCAATATAACGTAACGGTTTAGGCTATATTTAGATTATTACATCTATTAGTCAAATCGTTCCAAGTTGTGTTACGTAGGCAGACTTTTTGGGAGCAAGGTTTTACGAAGTTTAGGCACGCGGATTACAACTATAGTAAAATATAAAACATTAAAAATAAATAAAAGTTGATCATCATAATGATTCCGTTTTGGTAACGCATCTCAACGTGTGTGCTAAGGTAAATGTTAGGACGATACCAGCTCCTTAGTTCTGAGAGATTATTTTACTTTAGAGAAAATTAAAGTAATAAAAACTAAAACCCAACTATGACTAAAAAGGTATAAACAAGACACCACAGACAGACAAATTCAAAATACGGAGTCACACGTGTTAGGGCATAAATCGAACAGATTACGTGTGATTCCGGATTTTTAATTTGTTTGTTTTTTTTAATTCTTTACGGGTTATATATATTTTTGAAATGTGCTCATTAAGCCCTTTTATTTGATACCCAACATGGTACGCTTAAACGATTTTTTTTTTTAGTTCCTTACTTTATTTCCTCTAGAGGGCGCCATTTTTAATTTAATGTGACGTCACATAATGTACGTCACGTATGACGTGATATAACCAGCGGACGATCAAGACGCTTCCAACGATATCTCATTTGTCAGATTGTGATGAGTGGTTTAGAAGATAGGAGGGAACAGATGAACATACATACATACATACATACATACCGGTCAAAATCATAACCCTCCTTTTTTTTCGCCGTAGTCGGGTACAAAATAAAAGTATTGTCTTCAAAGCAACTTGATATAGGCCAAGAGGAAGTTGTCCAAAACTCATTTGCAAGAATCCATCAAAGCAGCTGGATTCGCGCGACCACTGAATAAAAATATACCGATTTTTACTCTCTCGAAATTGGATTTCCCAATTGTTTAATTACAAAGAGACATCACAGGGACCAGAGTCATTCATAACATAAATCGATTCCATCTGTTCGGTATCGAGAAAAGCTTGATACCGTGACAGAGGTATATTCGGTTCGATCGATTATTCGTTGAAATGAACTGGTAAATTAACTAATTTCTCGCAGGTTCAATTATAATAAGTAAGTTATTTAAGATAGGTAATTTTCTTCATCACCACTGCTTTCAAAACTGTAAAGGAATACACATGAGGAAAGCCGCATGTCCTAAACCTTTCTGAGTTACAAAATTCGAGAATAAGTGACGTGTACCAACTGAACTGAGCTCGCGTGGTGGATTACGGCCCACTCACTCTCACTGAAAAGAGCCCTGTGTCAGTGGTGGAAGTCTATGATGACGAAGATGAAGAAAGTAGGAAAAGTTTACTAAGTTGTTAGTAATTTAATATACGTCATGTTCGTGAACGGGCGCCATCAGTTGAGATTGGTCATCTCTTGGCTGCCATGGCTTATTTTGATTTTTGATTTGTTTTTTCACTTTTTATTACGGACGCTTTTAACGTGCTTTCTACATTGTTCCCACATGTATAATTTCAACATGAATGATGTAACCAATATTTTGTAACAATTTTTTATTTATTTAAAATAGTGTCGGTGGAGTTTCTTGCCCGTTCTTCTCCATAGGTACCCTACTACGCTTTGGAATGGGCAACTAGCTTCATATTTCTGACTAACCGATTCCTTGACAGTTCAAAAGTGCCTGTAAATGGTTTAATTGAAATAAATGCTTTGAGTTTGAGGTTGAGTTTGAATAAATAATTTCAGCGGAAATTAGATTTTTTATCTTAGTGAACATTTATGAGACTAAAATAATTATAAAAAACACTTTTCAGTTAGTATATTTATAGTTATTTATTTTTTAATGAAATAGGTTCCTACTAATGAAAACTATTTCAGTATTCGTGAGAAGCGTTTAGGTTTTATTTTTCCAGAAAATATTTCATTAGGAGACAGTAATCTTTCGGTCAATCTCTTTGTATCCCGGCACCTACAGAATACAGACAATGTTCTATTGTATACTTTTAATTAAACTCTGAAAGGTTGACACTATTGACTGACCAATAGAATAGAGCCATAACAAAGGGAGATCCAGTACCCGGCTGTGAATAGGGCACAACGCGTGTTAGAAAAAAATATCCGATCAAATGCGTGTCACCACGCACAGTAAAAAAATACCGGCCAAGTGCGAGTCAGACTCGCACACGAAGGGTTCCGTACCATTATCTATAAAAACGGCAAAAAATCACTTTTGTTGTATGTGAGCCTTAAATATTTATTTTATTCTGTTTTTTAGTCTTTGCTGTTATAGCGGCAACATGGTTCCCTAAAAATTGGTTTTGTAGAGCGCCGTCTCTGTAAAGGCTCGTACAAAATGGCGCGATATCGCGGGCGCGACAAGGGTTGCGCTAGCTGTCGCGCCCGCGATATTTGGCTGTCTCTTTCTTGAGCTAGATGTGTAATGTCACCCGGGTACTTACGTACACTGACGTACAGTGCTTATGTACTTGATTGAATATAAACAGAGTGTGAATACATTGAAATGCACATGGTCAAGGGTGTGTCGGTAATTGGATTATTTTATTTAATATAGACGTCAATAGTACAACTCTTCCTATCTTATTACTGTTAAGTATATAAGCAGTGATAACCTATGGCGTGACGGTCGTACTGCCAAGTCATAGGTCTCGAGTTCGAACCCAAGCCACACACCTCTGACTTTTCAGATTCATGTATAATTTATCAGTTGCTGATCAAAAACGGTGAAGGAAAACAACGTGAGGAAACCGGCATGCCTTTTTTTTTTTTTTCGATTGTGGGACATCCTCCAATGACTTCTCCCGCTCTGGGTGGAGCGGAAGGGCGTGTCAGACTTTTACTGACTAAAACCCACCCGTGTTCCTTCAGTTGCCTGTTGCCAAGGTCCCGGTATCCCTTTCGGACTAACCCGCATTCCTGGCAGGAAACCGGCACGCCTGAGATATATTTCTCGGCTGCATGTGAAGCCAAGTCAGAGACCATTGGGCGGCTTTAAACGCCACCAGGTTAGTCACTAACTACACGAAAATATGAAGAAGACTTTTATGTATAATAAACACGTAATATCGGGAATGACCAAGATACCCGACATAGCCCGAAGTATTGCCAAACTTAAGTTGCAGAGGGCAGGGCACATTGCTCGCAGAACAGAAGGCCGATGGGGCCGAAAGGTTCTGGAGTGGCGACCGAGTACCGGAAGACGTAGCGTTGGAAGGCTCCCCACAAGGAGGACCGATGACCTGGTGAAGGCCGCGGGAATGCGCTGGATGCGAGAAGCACAGAACCGGTCGAAGTGGCGGTGCTTGGGGGAGGCCTATGTCCAGCAGTAGACGTCTTTCGGCTGAAATGATAATTATGAAGATCGGGATTGATTGAAAGCAACATTTTTTACGACACTGTCAACATTTAAACCAACCAACAGTTTCACAAAGTTTGCTTTGTTTACCGGATTTAAGGATCGTAGCAGGTCTGTAGTTTCTGCCTCCCCATGGGATGCAGGCGTGAGTTTATGTGTGTACCCACTTTGGCAAATGACTGTAAAAGAGTAACAACTTATAATAAACTCGTAAAAACCGACTATATAAAAATATAATTTTAGGGATGTTGTCCCTAAAATTTCGCCTTTTCTACTTGATAAAAGTACTCTCGAACTTAGCAGGTTTGAAAAAGTTTCTAAGCATTTTTAACATGAAGTTGTTCATAAGATGCAAGTAAAACCGCTGGTAACAGAAAATTAGGTTTTTTTTTGTTTTTCATGGTGCATCTTTTCATACACTATACATATCTCTTAAGGGGTCATTGTACTCATCATTATGAACAACTTTCACTGTAGGACCAAGCCTGAAATCGCGAAAAAAAACAGCTGTTCCCTACATTTTGACGATTTGTTCCCTTCATGTCGAGTCCCGCCACGTCGAGTCCCGCCACGTCGAGTCGCCGCCACGCGAACATAAATGTAGGGAACAGCTGATTTTTTTGTCGCGTTTTCAGGGTTGGTCCCATAGTGAAACTTGTTCATAATGAGGAGTGCAATGACCCCGTAAGAGATTTAGTGTATGAAAAGATACACCTTATATAAAAACTATAAACCTTTTGATCATAAGAAGTTATTATCTTACACTTTTATGACAATGTAAACAAAAATATTCAAGCGTGTGTAGCATACCAATACCTCGGTAAGTCCTAAATAATCTCTGTCTACCATCAGCTCATAAAAACGAACACTCGTTTACAATGTCACCTTAAATAAGCAACTCTCAATGATATGATCACATTTGAGTTATAAAATAATAAAGTTTTGCGTTTGGACGTTTTATCCTAACTTCCTAACTAATATTATAAATGCCAAAGTGGATTTGGTTGTTTGTTACGCTTTCACGCTAAAATGGCTGAACGGATTAGGATAAAATTTGGCAGGGGTAGACATTGCCCTGGTGAAGTCACGAAAAGAAAATCAGTTTTTAAATATATTTACGAGTATGTTCACATAACTTGATAAATTATTGTAGAGAACAGCTGATTTTTTCGTTATTTCAGTGTTCGTTACAAAAGTTGCTCATAATTATGAGTACAATTACCCCTTTTCAGGTGCAATGCAATTTAGAATAAATCTCGTACCTATCTGACAAGCTGATATCTTGTCTTGTGGATAGGAAAATAAACTTTGTCTTATTTGGCGCAGATTTTATTCTACGAGCTCCTCGCCCTCGCTAAGCCAAGATAATTTGATAAATAAAATGTATAACAATAAATGCGACCGTGTTTTTACGCAGGAAGAAAATTTTGTACAAAGGTTTTGTCCCCAGAATAAATAATAATACCTTTCTTTTGGTTCAGGTAAAAAAAAAGAAATAGATTTCTTTTTCATTCCGTAATAAACTGCTACTATACAATATACACTTAAAATGGCGGCCAATAAATGCTATTTCGGCCTGCTAGATTTTAAGGTATTTTCGTTCAAAATTACTCTCAAGAGGCATTAAACTTCTCCTCTATAAGACCTTACTAAGACCAATACTGATATACGATTCAGAATGCTGGGTGCTAAGGAAAAAAGACGAGAACTCTTTGTTAGTATTTGAACGGAAAATCATCAGGCGTATATTCGGTGCAGTGCTGGATAACGAGCAATGGCGAACGCGGTACAACGTTGAGCTCTACGGGATGTATGGCGAGCCTTATGTAATAAAAACCATCAAAATAGGTCGTCTTCGATTGGCTGGCCATGTCACAAAAATGGACGAGACCAAAGGCCCTAGACAAAGTGACATTCTATCAGCGATAACGATGATGGAAAAGGTAAAAATGTATAGGACTGACATAAGCTATCGAAAAGCTTATGTCAATCCTGCTGAAAGTCGTTGTAGAAATACGAAACGCTTTCGAAGCGATTTTCACTTGTCTAGGCCCTCTGAGCAGCCAAACGGTTACTGGATTGTAAACCAGATGGTCGTAGAAGTTGAGGGCGGCCCAAGCTCAGATGGTTGGATGGCGTAGACCAAGATCTAAGAACTGTTGGGGTGAGAAATTAGAGAGAAAAAGCCGGAAATAGATCACGTTGGAGAAATATACTTGACCAGATTAAGCACCCGCGGCTGTAAAGCCTTAGATGATGATGAAACAATATACATAGGTATCGAGTTTTTATATCTTTGGATATCTAGGTAGGTACTATGAAGAGTAAGCTAGAGACAATACCTACATATGAGACAGAACTCGTGGTTTTTTTGCGCTAATTTCTGGATTTAAAAAAACTTTTTGTACTTGATAGCCTAATTCTTGAGGAAGATTATAGGCTATTTCACATTGCGCTATGGCCCTTAAGAGCCGAGGTAGGTGGCTGAAACCAAGGGGATACAGCTGCTAGTCATAGATATAACTAAAGAAAACTAAGTAAAAACTTATTTTCATTAAAAAATCACCATGTTATTATCAAACCAGAGTATTTATATTCACTTTTATTGCTCGAGATAAGATTGCTGTTTTATTATTCAAACGGTTATTTTTATCTCTCAGTTATTTAAAACTATGCGAGTTATAAACTAGAATGATAGTCTCTGTTATCATTATAATGCACCATAACATCAGCCGAGCTCAGTGGTGTGACCGTCAGACTGCCAAGTCATAGGTCTCGAGTTCGAACCCAACCCACGCACCTCTGACTTTACGAATTCATGAGCGTATTGTATAATTATCACTTGCTTTAAAAACGGTGAAGAAAAACATTATGAGAAAACAGTGTATGCCTGTGTATGCCTGAGAGATATTTCTCGACGGCATGTGAAGCCAAGTCATAGGCTCATGGGCGGCATAAAAAGCTCTGACACCAAGTTAATCACTAACCACACGAAAAAGAAAAAAAGAAGACCATAATATCACTCCCTGTATTCTCCAAATGGTGACACTGTGTAGTGCACAACCATTTTCTCATGCATCATGTTTTTTTTTTTCGACGTTAAAAGTAGCCTTTTATGTACCTAATTGAAATAAATTATTTAACTTTAACTTTGCCAATGTCCCATAATAATCGATCAAGAACGATAGGCTCTAACTGAGAAACAAGTGGAAATCTATATTTATACAAATGAACCCCTATTTCCCTTGGTCACGCCATCACGCGTGAACGTCTGAACGGATTTGGATGAAATTTGGCACATAGGTAGACCATGACTGGAGAAGGACATAGGATAACTTTTATCCCAATATTCCCATGGGATCGAGACTTATGCGAGTGAAACCGCGGGGCGCAGCTAGTACCTAATAACTTTGCCCGACATGATGATCGAATCTAAGACCGAGTTCAGAAGTCGCGCTTGCGGCCACTAGACCAACGAGGCATTCATAATAGTATTTTGAGAAAATAAATATGTGGAGAAAATGTCAGCGGTTTTCACGAGGAAACGTATCTATCTATTCTATTCTATACATATAATAAATCTGTAGACGAGGCGTTTCTGTACAATGAAAAAAAAAAAAAAAAAATTGGTGGGGTGTCCAAGAATAACCAACAGATTCCATTTCTACCATTTTTGGAATTTTTGTCTGTTTGTCTGTTTGTATGTTCTTTAGTTTGATTGTTCCACTTTAACGTAAAAAGTACGAAATCAATATGGTTAACTTTTATACTCAAATATTGTGTGTAACTCGATGTTTCAATTAGTTTTTGTTTCATCGCAATCGCTTCAAAATATCAAAAGATATATGAATTTAAAGTGTTCAAGAAGGAATTTTCATTACGTAATGTACATCCACGTAACGACATCTATTGACGCGAAATGATACTTACTTCTTAATTACTAGGTTTGTGAGATCGTGTGTTGTTATATGACCGTCATTTTCTTTGCGCGGAAACTTAACGCGATACATTGTGTATTTGTGTATAGAATATAACTCTAAAGTTAGATTAATTAAAATTTTCCAGATGCGTTGTTTATTTATTAGTTTAGTATTAGTGCGATAGGTGGCGCTACCTATCTTTCAAATCTTGATAATCATGAAAGAATAGTGACAAATGTTAATTTCTTAAAAAATATAGGTATTTATTCTTTAATTTTTCACTTTTCTACATAGTTTATTTAGCTTACAGAGTGTTCGAACGTTTTCCCATATATTTTGACAGTATCATTTCGTGCTCGATAGATGGCGTTGTTCGTTTAATGTCATTTTCTGAATCGCGGTGTTAAGACTCTCCGTCTTAGAATGACTTTCGCCCAGATATTCCAAATAATTTTTAGTATAGGTATCTTTGTTTTTGACTTCTTTAGTCTCGATAATATAATAATATAATATAATATAATAAATAAATAAATAAATAATAAATAAATAATAAATTGTTGGTTGGGTTGGGTTGTCATTCGTTGAAAGTATTGATCAGTGATCTGATTGGTTTTGATTTGGTATTTTGGTTGGTTTCGTTCATTCAAATTAAGAAGTCAAGAAACGAGTCGTTACAGATCGATTCAAACTTAATGGCGGCTCGGAAGTTAGCTTTTAGCTGCGCAGTACCCCACCCCTCACCCCCGCTGTCACATGAAATTGTTACTGCGCAGCGACTCGCCTCATGTTCCGAGCCGCCATTAAGTTTGAATCGAACTGTACTATACTTCGTAATTTGTTCGTATGATTCGTGACCGCCGCTCATTCGATTCGATCGTTGTTGGCGTGTGTAAGGCCTCGGCCTTGAATCTTGCGGGCAGCGGGGCGGATGGCGGCTCGGAAGTTAACTTTTAGCTGCGCAGTACCCCACCCCTCACCCCCGCTGTCACATGAAATTGTTACTGCGCAGCGACTCGCCTCATGTTCCGAGCCGCCATTAAGTTTGAATCGAACTGTATTATACTTCGTAATTTGTTCGTATGATTCGTGACCATCGCTCATTCTATTCGATCGTTGTTGGCATGTGTAAGGCCTCGGCCTCGAATCTTGGGGGCAGCGGGGCGACGGCGGCGGCGGCGCGGGAGCGGGGCGGGCATCAAAGACCCGTTCTCGAAACTAGCGGGCAGATCGCGCGTCACTATAGCCGCGTAGTGTTGTGTTCACGATTTTGTCGTCGAGATATTTGTTTTTATTCGCGAAAGAAATGGCTGAACAATGGCGGCAACATCTTTTTGATTCAAATTTATTCCTAACGCTCAATTTATTGTGGGCAACAACACTGCAATGCAGACGCGCGGGCGGTCACCGCTTGAATGGAGTGCACCGCTCGCTGCCCGCCGCCTCGCCGCTGCCGCGCCGCTGTTTTCGAGAACCGGTCCATTTGATTTTACGCATAAGATCCTGCTGCGCCCGCGCCGCCGCCGCTGCCGCCGCCGCCGCCCCGCTGCCCGCAAGGTTCGAGGCAGAGGCCTTATGGTTGATTCGATTTGTTCGACTATCGGACAGCAATAAATACACAAATATTGGCACATGTTTCTGGGGAAAGTCAACAATATACATCGATAAATACGGTTCCCGAAGAAGAAGATGCCACACACTATCCAGTAGAGTTCTTAGAATCCCTTAACACACCCGGTCTTTCAGCACACAAAATTTGTTTAAAAGTCGGAGTGCCAATAATTCTTCTCAGAAATTTAAGTCCTCCCAAACTTTGCAACGGCACTCGGCTCATAGTCACCAATCACCAACAAAACGTCATCGAAGCCGAAATCTTAACAGGTTGCGGCGCCGGTGATGTTGTTTTTATTCCAAGAATTCCTCTCATTCCCAATAATTTCCCGTTTAGTTTTAAGCGTGTGCAATTCCCCGTCAGCCTGTGTTACGCCATGACCATTAACAAAGCTCAGGGCCAGACATTATCCGTTGCGGGGGTGGATCTTAGTATTGGTTGCTTTTCCCACGGCCAACTTTATGTAGCTCTTTCGCGTGTGAGCAACCCTAGCAACTTTTTTGTGTACGCTCCAGGTGGTTCCACCGCTAATATTTTATAAAGAGAAGCATTTTCTTAAATAAAAACACAAGTTTTTTGGCAGTTTCTTACTAGGAAAAATCACCAGGCCTGGTCGAAAGATTCGCCCTTTTTAAATGAAGGTACAACTTTTCTAAGCGACATATTATTGTTTTCCGACATCCATGCGAACGAAGTCGCGGGCACAGCTAGTCTCGAATAATGTTTTAAATTATTTCGACTCGTTTGTTTTTGTTTAGCTCGTGGCTAAGTAATAACAGCCGCACGGTTCGATCCATCAGGTTAAGCTACGCTTGCCGGGTTTGGTCCGTGGATGGGTGACCATCTTTACATACCGAGAGTCCTCCGTGCACGTTAAGCCGTTGGTACCGGCTGTCAACGTGGATCTTTGACAGTCGTTACGGTTCGGCAGAAGCCCGAAAGTCTGACAACCAGTCTTAACCAAGGGGTATCGTATTACCCAGTTACTGGGTTGTGGAGATACTGGTATTCAGCTGCATCTGGTTAGACCAGAAGTCAACCCCAACATAGTTGGGAAAAGGCTAGGCAGTTGATTATTTCGACTCGTTTGTGAAATATGAAGTGTTTAGGTATTTAAACTGGAATTTCTAAAGTAAAATAAATGGTATCAATCAGTAACTGCCACATAACATGACAAAGTTGACGTAACGAGGATTGATCAGCAATTCACCACGCTTGTTCAAGGCGTACTTATTGATGGTTTAAATACGACTTAGGGTGCTCTGCAGGAAAGTCCGAAAGGGATAAAGGGATCTTGGCAATAGGCAAATGAAGGAACACGGGTGGGTTTTAGTCAGTAAAAGTCTGACACGCCCTTCCGCTCCGCCTAGAGCGGGAGAAGTCATTTGATGATGTACCAGCCTCAAAAAAAAGGGTGCTCTTACACTTCTGTTAAAAATGTTTACAAACATTTTCTAAGCAAACACGTATTTTGATTGCTTGACTTGATTTGATGTAAGTATTAGGTAGTGTTAGAAATAGTTTGTAAACATTTTTAAAAATAGCAGTGTGGCTGCACCAATATTTAAAAATCTTATAATTACGCCAAAATATTCAGCCAAAAGTTGCCCACTGCAATGATTTTTAAGTATACAATAAGTTTATCGAAGTGACGATTATTGTCAAATACCAAAAAACAGCGCTTGGCTTACATAAAATAGAAAAGATTTAATAAGGCACTATCTAGTGGCAAGCTGCAAGTTCAAAGCACTTATTTAATTGTCTTTATATGACATTGGCGAAAGGTGGTTGTACGAGGCACCTCTGTCTAACCCATCAGGGAATACAGCGTGGTGTTATGTATAATGTAAGATGACGAGATTCTTAAGGGCGCACCCTATCTCAAATTGCTTGATCCTCCGTTATGCCAAAAATACTGCAGCATTAATTTTGAATTAAATATATGTTAAAGTTGAGGATTCATGCTAGCTCCTATGTGTGGTGAAAACAGGAACACAAAAAAAAATCTCGATAAAAAAAAAATCTCGATAGAAAAAAAATCCAAAGTTACCTCTAAACCGAACTATAAACCGCTGGTATTAAAAAAAATACTTCAAATTAGATCATGAAACTTTGCATAATATCTGAACTAACTATAAAGCAGGTCTTATGTGTTTTTTTTTATTGCCATTATTTTCACCGTAAAAAGCAATTACCTAATCTTTTCGAGGCTTCCGAGCCGCTAGCACCCCACTCCGTCTCGCTCTCACTCAGGTCGCGAGTAGTATGGTGTGAGCGAGATAAAATCTGAGGTAGGGTGCAGCCTTAAATAAACATCATAACAAGGTAAGTACGTGACACTCTGGCCTACTAATTGACCCTATGAACACTCAACGAGCATGAAAAAAAAAATGCCATTACGCATTAATTACAGACTTTGCAAGAAATCACTGTCTTCTTTATTTTTCGTCTTCAGAGATTTTATGCCGCCCATGGGCCTTCGACTTGGTTTCACATGCTGCCGAGAAATATCTCTCAGGCATGCTGGTTTCGTCACGATCACTGTATATGTAATCATTATCATAATTTTAGCCGAAAGACGTCCACAGCTGGACATGTGCCTCCTCCAAGCGAGAGAGTAATCATTTTAGTAGGTATAACAAAAACGAAACGATGCTGGTGCTTGTTTCCTTCTTCATTAGTTCACGATACCCATAGGATTACAAGACATTGTTTTACGCTTATCATTTTCTAGGGACCAAAACAACTAACATACGCAAGGATGAATGCACATTCGCGCAAAAAAGCAGTGATAGCCTAGTTGTGTCTCGAGTTCGAACCCAAGCCACGCACCTCTGACTTTTCGGATTCATACATGTGCGTATTGTATAATTGTCACTTACTTTAAAAACGGTGAAGGAAAACATCGTGAGGAAACCGGCATGCTGGGGAGATATCTCTCGACGGCATGTGAAGATAAGTGGCGGCTAAATGGCGGATAAATAAGGCGGCGGCGGATAAAACTGACACTAAGATAGACACTAACCACACGAAAATAAGAATGCACATTAAAAAGTATTAAGATTATTTTTCAATCCCACGCTTTCCGATTTCAAGTGTAAGTATTTTGGAAATCCTGAATTTTATTTCAATCAGCTTAAAGTGTAAATAAAAGAGTAAAATCAGATTAAGGCTGTCATCTGTCAAAAAATCTTTGCAGCTCTACCTCAAAACAACAAACCGTATTCGTCATACAGTATCACACAGAATCCGTTACACTGTAAAACCACTGTAATCTCAATAACACAATCTCATCCTGTTATGAATGGCCATTGATAAGCCACGAATCCATTCAAAAAGTCACGTTCCACTATTCACACACAAAAAAACTTTTCAAACACATTTTCTTCATCACTAGTTAAAAAATTCACACCATTCAAATAAAGAACACTAAAAATGGCGACTAAAGGCGAAATAAAAATAAAAGCGCGGTAAAAATTCGGCGGGAAAATTCGATTCGTAAATGGAAGCAACGCGTCTGCCTCGCTCAGGGGGCGGGCGTAAACTGGCAATGTTGCCTGATTTCAGAAGCTAGTACTACTACTATGGTGTTAGTATTGAGTCCCTAAATTACTGAAGATTGGAAAAGGGTACAAAGCATTAGAGTCTTCATTCATTGCTATAATTTCGGGGTGAGTGCCAACTCCGCGAGATGCAGTATTGACGTGATCCTTTCGTTTTTAAGCATTCAACTTAGCTGGGTTGGGTTGGTGTGGGTTGGGTGGACAACCCAAATGAACAAATAAATAAATAAATAAAAACTTTATTTCACAAAAATACAGATTTAACATATTTTATATAAACACAAATTTAGATGAGCTTTGCTAGTAACACAATGCAATATAATCTAAGAACTGTAATCTGTACCTACACAATATGGAAAACCCTGCTTCTCAAACTAGGAAACCTGTATCTTGAGGAACTGTGATTCAGCTTAAAAAGTGATGCTTTATGTATAATAGTAGACTGTGTCGATCTACCTGAGCGACTGTGAATAAAAAACTAATTTAAGTAACAGTATGTATTTTATAAGTGATGTGTGTATCTTTTTGTGTGAGGGTGTGTGTGTGTGAGGGGGTGTGTGTGTGAGGGTGTGTGTGTGTGTGGTGTGATGTATGTGATTGGGGTTACAAAAGTAGGTACTACGATATTAGCAAACACATTTTATGCTATCGTTGAAATTATGACCGAGTGGTTGACATAATTGGGTTGCAGTGTACGTAACGGGGCACTGAGGATAAAAGAATAAGTTTTTTTTTTAAATAATATATACAAAAGGTTATCAAACTCAATAAAAATCAATTGTTTCAATAAAGAAACGTCTACAGTCAGTTATTCTGTTTTTTCGACCTTCGCTCGATATCATTGCGTTGATCGGACCCATTTTTCTTTCGTAAACAACTTTTGCTAAATGGCATTTTCAAATCAGACGGGGATTTCATTTCTCGGTCTTATTATTAGTGTCTATAAAAATACCTACAGAAACTCATGCCTTCTTCCCATGGGGTAGGCAGAAACTACAGAACGCCACCTGCTACGATCCTTACAAACTCCTTTTGCTTCGTTTACGTTCAGGCCCTAGACAAAGTGACATTCTATCAGCGATAACGATGATAGAAAAGGCAAAATGTATTGGACTGACATAAGCTATCGAAAAGCTTATGTCAATCCTGTTGAAAGTCGATGTAGAAATATGAAACGCTTTCGAAGCGATTGTAACTTGTCTAGGCCCTCTGGTCATTGACGCACAGCCGTTACGATGATTACGCACTTTTTTTCTGAAGAAGATTGGTGCCTAGTATTCGAAAAAAGTAATTCAATAATAATCTAATTACAAGGTACTACTTAATGAAGACATCCGACATAGCTCACAGAATAAGCAAGCTGAAAGGCAATGAGCCGGCCATAATAAATGTAGAACCAATGACCGATGGGATAGACGTGTTCTCGAGTGGAGACCGCGAATCGGCAAACGTAAGGTAGGACGCCCTAGTCTCGGTGGAGCGATGATCTTCGCAGGGTGGCTGGCAGCGTCACAGCGAGAATCGAACTGAATAAGGCCATACATAGGCCTCTGGCTGATGATGATGAAGGAAGTCGTAGTTTTGTTGGATATTAACATAGCATAGATAGACGCAGTACCGATTCTAATATCGTACCGTCCGTTGTTGGTAAAAAGCACACACCGTCGTATCATCATACATTAGTCTATTATTTTGTGTATTTTATCTATGGTCTATAGTTGCCTGAAAAATAAAATACAATAGACGTAGATATATTTAGTAGCCTATTCCGCTTAACTATTCTTCAAGAGTCATAAAAACCCTGTAAGAAATCGACACGTGTTTCACCTCTCAACGAGGCATCCTCAGGATGCAAAATAAAGCAATGAATAATAATTAAGTCGTAATTACCTTATTAATTCAGTCATAATCATTCTCCTGGCCTCATCCCAATTTAATGAGGTCGGCGCAACATGTCTTTTTCGTCCACACTTCTATATTAGCCGTCATCTCGGTAGTCATCCTCTTTCTAGCCATATCATCTTTCACACAGTCCATCGATCGTTTCATTGGTCTTCCCCTACTCATATCCAGCCATCGCATATCTACATTCATATTCAAAACTTTCCTCCGTCGATACTTCTCTATTAGTTGTCATTTCTGTAGTCACCCTCTTTCTAGCCATATCATCTGTCACACAATCCATAAATCGTTTCTATGGTCTTCCCCTACTCATATCCAGCCATCCACAATCATTTTCCTCATTCTTCAGTATCACATGGCCATACAATGACAATCGATTTCAGCTTTTCAGTCACCAGTGCCACCTTCAGATACGACATACACCGACATATCTTCAGCATAATAGAAACAGTCTTCATATGATTGGGTGCTCCCAATAAGAAACGATCCCCCTTTGATTCTTTTTTAGGGTTCCGTAGTCAACAAGGAACCCTTATAGTTTCGGCATGTCCGTCTGTCTGTCCGCGGCTTAGCTCAGAGACTGTTGGTACTAGAAAGCTGTAATTTGGTATGGGTATACATATAAATTACCCCGACAAAGTGGTAAAAATAAATCGTAAAAAATATTTTTTTAGGGTACCTACCCTACACGTAAACCATTATTGGATTCCTGGATCCGTTTGCGAAATATTAAGCTTTAAAGTGCTAATTTTTGTTAGAATCAAGTGTCCCCCCTTCTGCCAGCTAAATGGTTGGTTTTGGATATGTGAAAAAATTCACGGCAGTAGTATATAAAGGCGACTTTATACCGAAATTAAAAGGAAAACTATCAGCGCTAAGTAGGCTCCACAAGTTACCCAGTAATAATCGACCAACTTAAATTTGCAGTTGCAAAAACATGTTTTTCAACTACAATGTTAAGTTTGTTGGATAAATTCATCCCAACTACGGAACCCTTCATTGTGCGTGGTTCGACATGCACTCGGTTGATTTTTTCTATTTCTTCCCACGAAACTGCAGCGAGTTTTCTCAAAGACACGTTTGTTTGCTACGTCGTATTGTTTGTACTCATTCTTTAAGAAACACTCGTACTAGTTTGTTGTGATAGTTAGGTTGTTTACTCTCAGCACAAAGGGAAACTTAGTTAATACCTAACTACAGGCATTTGCATACTTTTACACAGAGTTTGCTTTCCTTAGAATGTTAGTTCGAGTACCTAAATTATACTAGAATACTTAGGTGAAAAGTTTATAGTCGGTATAGTTTGTAGCGGTTTGAGGAGCTCTGGCCAAGTACGCCAGCCGCCAGGTTAAGCAACGCTTGCCGGGTTGTTCAGTGGATGGGTGACCATCTTTCATACCGAGACCCTTATGTGGTTGTGTATGTACGCACTAGCGTGTGTGTTTATGTATATACCAGCTTCCGCCAGCGGCTTAGCCCGCGTGATATCTTTATAAATTACCTATCTATCCTCTACTAGTGATACTATAGCATTCTACTGGTGAAAGAATTTATAAAATCGGTTCAGTAGTTTGTGAGTCTATTCATTACAAAAAAAAAACTTTTTTCTCTACAATATTAGTGTAGATGTGTAAGGATCGTTCTTCAAGAACATTTTGATGATGAATGGAGTATTTATGTATAAGGTGTATCTTTTCATAAACGAAATATTTAAGGGGTCCTTGTACCTATTCATCATTATGAACAACTTTCACTATGGGACCAAGCAAGTCCCGCAGACAGGCGCAATGCAACAACACGACGCGACTTTAGTAGAAATTTTTCTATGAAAACTGTAAGGAAACTGTTCTACCAGGATCGCGTTGCCCTGTCGCGTCGCGCCTGTCTGCGGGAGCCTTAATCCCATGGAAAATTATAACTACCGACCATTAAAAGTGGTAAGTCTATTATTATCTAAACGTTATTATTTCGAAACCTTCAATCATAAATCTCTCAAGATAAAAATGTTTGTTGATATTTTATTATGGTTGCGCATCACCCACACAAAATGGGTTTCGTAATATTTCTCGCCTTCTACCATTCTAGCGCATCTATATTGAAAATTCCATCCATTCTGTTTAAGGTATAAAGGCAATAATACATCAATATCTTTCTTACCTAAAAGTTATTTTTAGCACGTTTGTTATTTGGTTTTTTGACTTATCTATAGGTCATTATATTCATATAATATAATAACGCTGAAGATTTTATTTATTTGAGGAGCTCGTGGCTACGCTATAGCAGCCGCACGGGTCGATCCATCAGGTTAAGCTACGCTTGCCGGGGTTGGTCCGTGGATGGGTGACCATCTTTACATACCGAGACTCCTCCGTGCCTCGAAAAGCACGTTAAGCCATTGGTCCCGGCTGTCATTTGTGGATCTTTGACAGTCGTTACGGGTCGTCAGAAGGCCGAAAGTCTGACAACCAATCTTACCAAGGGGTATCGTTTTACCCAATTACTGGGTTGTGGAGGTCAGAAAGGCAGTCGCTTCATTTAACATACTGGTATCCAGCTGCATCCGGTAACACTGGAAGCCGACCCCAACATAGTTGGGAAAATGCTTGGCAGATGATGTCTTTGTTTATTTGAACACGCTTATCTCTGGAACTACCAGTAGGATAGTAATGTGGTCTTAACTTTACCATATTATCCTACTGGTAACTGGAGTGACGATCTTCGCATTGTGACTGCTTAGACTGATGATGATGAAAATTTAATACACACACATACATACATACACTTACGCCGTCTTCCCATGGGGGTAGGCAGCAACTACAGAGCGCCACCTGCTACGATCCTTAGATACTCCTTTTGCCTCGTTAACGTTCATACATCTGAGGGCCTAGACAAGTGACAATCGCTTCCAAAGCGTTTCATATTTCTACAACGACTTTCAACAGGATCGGTATACATTTTTGCCTCCATTATCGTTATCGCTGATAGAATGTCACTTGTTCTAGGGCCTCTGGTCATACATGCACGCAGGTTTCAAGTAATACGCACCTGAGCTTTAAGGGGAACATCGCCAATAACAAAAAAAGAAACAAACTGCCTAGCCTTTCTCAACATCACTGATATGAATAAAATATCCTAAACAACATTATTTTTCTAAACCCGATAAGGGTTTGTTCACTTAAATCGACAAAATGTATGGAACAGCTGATTTTTTTTCCGCGGTTTTAAGTTTGGTCCCATAGAAAAAGTTGTTCAAAATTATGAGTAAAATGACCCCTTTTCATACAAAAAAATAATATTACAAAAAATAATGTTGTATAATCCTACTAATATTATAAACGCGAAAGTTTGTAAGTATGGATGGATGGATGGATAGATGGATAGGTGGATGTTTGTTACTCTTTCACGTAAAAACTACAGAATGGATTTGGATGACATTTGGCAAACAGATAGTTTATAACCTGGATTAACACATAGGATACTTTTTATCCCGATATTCCCACGGGATCGAGACTTACGCGGGTGAAACCGCGGGGCGCAGCGAGTACCTAAATAATCTTTCTGTAACCGAAGGTTATATACAATCTACGAACAAGCCAAGAGGTTAACTTATTTAAGTTACAAAAACATACATCCCACGAAACACCCCGGAAGAAGTAAGAACTTAGAGACAAATAATTGGGTCTGTACCCCGTGATAAACTGGAAATGTTCGAAGTTGTTCCGCTATTCCGCCGAGAGAAACACTAACTTTAGCTATTACAATATTTAGTTAGCATCGCTCACGCTTCGCCCCCATATGGGGTGAGGGGAACTTGAAAGTGTTACAAGAAGTTTGTAGGTTGATGCACGGGTACATCCTGAATTAGTGTTAGCAACTTTTTGAAAGCTACTTTTCAATTTGCCAGAGTTTATCCAGGTTAAATTGAGCGCTTGAAATCGCTGCCTAGCACTCTGTAGCTCAACATACTGTGTGATCAAATGAAGGTTTTTCTCAGGATTTATTGCTTTCTAATACCAACAACGAATACCACTGAGTTCTGGAGTGGCGACTGCGTACCGGAAGACGTAACGTTGGAAGGCCCCCCACAAGGTGGACCGATGACCTGGTGAAGGCCGCAGGAATGCGCTGGATGCGAGAAGCACAGAACCGGTCGAAGTTGCGGTGCTTGGGGAAGGACTATGTCCAGCAGTGAACGTCTTCCGGCTGAAATGATGATGACGATGATGAATACCACTGAATATTGTCATAGACAAACTAAATTTCGTTGAGTTGGTAGTTTGTTGGAAGATTGACACTACCTATAGTTATAGTATACTTTAGACTCGCGACAATCTAAGAAGTCCGTTTTGACAGCTATAAAATTCATTTTGTAGCGTTGAAAAAAAAATTAGTTTCTTATACACTGATTCTTGAGACATATTGATTAAACATACTTAGAGAGTTTGTAATCGACGACTTATCTAACTGATTCTCAACGCATAACGTTATAATACAAGTACGAGAACGAAACATCAAAACGGACTTCTTAGATTATCGCGAGTGTAGTATTATTATTAGTATCACTAAAGTTCTAATGCCCATTAAGGTAACACCTAAGTAACAGCGTACTGGGGCCGTATTATGACGTGTAAGGGCTGATTTCATCAAAGTCAGATATCTTTTATCCGTGGAATAAAATTGTCGTCTGACAGTTTTTGTATGGAAAAACTGTCAAAAATTCTAAATTTATTCGCAGGATAAGACTTATACTCGGTATAAAAGTTTGGTGAAATTCACCCTTAATGCCACTTTTTTTCCAGTGTTAGCGAGAGACGGGGCTATATAAGACCGATAGCACCATCCTTTTTTCGCAGTGGAATAATGATGACCTTAATATTTCAAAATACGGCCCCTGTTGGATTTTCATACTCGGCCCGGTATTTAGACGTTCATTTGGGGGTTTCCTAGTGTTAGTGAAAATGAGCATAAATGTGTGAATAAAGGAATTTTGTTGTTGAATAATTTGTGTTGCATCAAGCAGCCGTTAATCGTTAAGTGAGTATTGAAAATTGGCCAATGAATACTGCTAGTAAGGCAAGTGTGATTAGATGGTATGACGAACTTGTTAAAAGCGCGGATCAAACCTAGTTTGTGATACCACAGGGCTACGCCACATGGCTCCTTTTTTTTTTTTTTTTTTTTTGAGGGTGGGAAATCATCCAATGACTTCTCCCGCTCTGGGTGGAGCGGAAGGGCGTGTCAGACTTTTACTGACTAAAACCCACCCGTGTTCCTTCAGTTGCCTGTTGCCAAGGTCCCGGTATCCCTTTCGGACTAACCCGCAACCCTGGCAGGCTTCGGTCCTAGCGGACCCCGCCAATTGTGCTGACAAACCAATTGTGCTGACAACGCCACATGGCCCCTAAGTTGTGTAACTTAAGTAAATAATTTTGCTTTATTAATGAACCCATCACTATTACATAATTAAACAATCTGCCAATACACAAACAATATTGTCATTTACTTTCAGTAGCCTTGGTTTCACATATTATCTAATAGTGAAATTATAATATAAATACATCCAAAAATATCTCTAAAATAAAACAGATCTATTCCGGCTTCATTTAGGACCGCAGTGACAATAACGAACAGCCGAGTGCCTTCATTACTCGCTGACAGCGGACCGTTATAAAGTTTATTATAGAAACAGTGATACTCTGCGCACCCAGCTCAATATAGAAAGGTCGAAGTTGTATAAGAAATACCTACAGTAGGTATACGTTTGTATTGTCTCATTATTTTTCTGCACTTCAGTGTAAGTATATATTTCTACAACTTATCGTGAAAACTATTATGTCCGTGTCCATTCTATAGTCTGTGGCTTCGACATAATAAAGAAGTTGTTGCCTTTTCGCGAATTTGTAATACACGACGGTGTTATTTATAACAGCGCCATCTGTCACCGACTACTTGAATTTTTCTGAACACTAAGTTGACACTAGATGGCGCTGATACCAATATTTATAAAGCTACTCAACTGAAAATTCATTCTGAAAAATAATCTAGTGGCGATTAATCATAAAATGTTGAATAAATCCTACTCGAAAATAACTTAGGATAAAATTCGTGTTACGTTTTATATAAGTATGCAGTGAGCTCGTCGGGCTTTAATTTAGGGGACGTGAATTTAAAAATAAAAATACAAAAAGATTCTCTCCGGCGGGGAATCGAACCCCGGTCTCCCGCGTGACAGGCGGGGATACTTACCACTATACTACCGAAGACTTGCGAAATTGTTTTGAAATAGTAAAGAAGTTTATCCAGTAGATTTTGGCATTGACTGACGTTGGTATAAAAGTAAAAAAAAAAAATTGAACACAGGTCAGTGTGCCATCTTACAAGCAAATTATTATTTTAATTGAATAAGGTGTAGCCAAGTCTTATTTATTTATTTATATATACTTTATTGTACACCACAAAAATATATAACGAAAGGAAAAAAAACAAACACTACAAAATACTCAACTACTTACGTCTTACTTAGATTATTTTACCTAAAAAGTTTATCTTGAGGGTCACAGATAAGTATGGTACTAATATGGTATTATACGAGTCCAGAGAGCTTTTCAGCAAGCATATTCAGCGCAAACACTTGATAGCTGAGTACCTAGGTGGGACAAGATGAGAGAACGCCAAAAATATATTTGAAACGCTCCGGCTAGCTTTCAAATTTCAGTACCTACAGTATGTTGTCAATTACAAAAATGAAGGTACGACGGAGCTGAATCTTCGCATTCGGAAAAATTCCTTGGACACACTGGAATAATCAAATACTAATCATCATCATCATCATCATTCTCCTGCCCTTATCCCAATAATCAAATACTAATGAGGTACTGAATACAGTAACAGGACGAAAAAAATTGACACCCATAACAATAAATACGTTGAATTCAGGACAGTTGGACAAGTTGATTAGCATAATCAGCGTATAACAATACTTGCGTTTTTATGACTTGACAAAACATCGAGATTTCTAAGTTTAAGGCGGATGCGCTAGGGTGGCCCGCGAAATTCAAATTTTCTTACGTTTTTTGCAATTTGCAGGTCAGTATCAGGTTGTATATTGATCTAAATATTATTAGCGCTCGTAAAAAATATGGATTTACAGAATTATAAACATTAAAATCAGCAATACAACTCTCTAAGCTCATGAAAGTGTATTGAATGACTACATATTTCATGAAATCATGACATTTGGCATGAAAAATTATATTTTTAAATATTAGAATAAAAAAATATATATACTTACTTTACTTTACTTTACATTACTATTATTTTTGACTATTTTCTCAAATAAATTGCTCAACAAAATGCGCTGAAACCTTAAGTCCAAATCGAAACGCTTTCAGCGAACTAGGTAAGATCTGTGCAAACACTTGCAATGTTTGCACTTCTTGCACAGTGGGACTTTCAATGAGAATGCTAACACCTTTTTATTTCGTTTGTGGAAAGTATTTAAGTATATTGTGCACTGAAAAATAAGTCCGTATTTAGGTATATATATTTCAATATATTCTACGAATTTTATCTAAATAACTTTTGGGTAGGTATTTAACAAAATATCTAAATAAAATAGAGAGAGGAGCTTGTGGCTAAGTAATAACGGGTCGATCCATCAAGTTAACCTACGCTTGCCGGGGTTGGTCCGTGGATGGGTTACCATCTTTACATACCGAGACTCCTCCGTGCCTCGGAAAGCACGTTAAGCCGTAATTTGTGGATCTTTGACAGTCGTTACGGGTCGTCAGAAGCCCGAAAGTCTGACAACCAGTCTTACCAAGGGGTATCGTATTACCCAGTTACTGGGTTGTGGAGGTCAGATAGGCAGTCGCTCTATGTAAAATACTGGTTTTCAGCTGCATTCGGTTAGACTGGAAGCCGACCCCAATATAGTTGGGAAAAGGCTAGGCAGATTGATTGATCTAAGTATAACACAATCAAACAAAATATTATGTCAACCCTTGTCAATTGCCTACATGCTTCACACCATCTGCCTAGCCTTTGCTCAATGGGGTCGGCTTCTAGTCTAACCGGATGCCGCTGAATACCATGGGGTGACTGCCTGTCTGACTTTCACAATCCAGTTACTGCCAGTCTCAGTTACTGCAGTATTTCTGCTGATAAGTCACTAACCCAAATTTTACTGAAAATCGTAGTCCCGAAAAGGACTATGTAGGGTAGGACTAGGTAGGTCCATATTTAACTAACAGAATTTATTATTCGATCCCTTTAAAGTTCGAACGTAAATCTGAATTAATTGTTCGTTTGTCTAGTTCATTCTCAAATACCTACTGTTAGAATTTTAGATAGGTTAGGTACCACGGTAGGTACGTATTAAGGTGCTCATTCGCCTGTAATGTAACGTTAAAGAGTCAGGAATTACAGTGCGCAACCTGTAATGATACGATTCTTGCATTACATCAGTGAAGAACGAGAACAGAGTATTGTAGTGCGCAATGTCTATAATATTTTGATACAACTTGTAACATCAATGTTACATTATAGGCGAATGCTCGTCAGGGAGGCAGTATTGTAACGTAATTCTCAAAATCGAGTCTGTAAAGTTACATTACAGGCTTTATTAAATAGACAGAAGCAACTGACTAAAATAGTAATAGTAGAAGTTGTTAGGAATAATAACCTAAAGTAATGATGAAGATTTCTCTAAATATAAAAAAAAATCCTGTTTCAATCCTTCTAAGTCAGAAAATATTGATACCCGAAGGAAATTATCTGTGAAAAGCCTCTAACAATAGGTAGGTTCTGCAAAGCTCCAGTTTATAGGGAAATGAGTATGAAGGCTTTATGAAGATTTGAGCCAACAGCATATAAGTACGAAAGACATCAATCATAGCTGATGAAGTTTAGTGATAAGTGATTGATCGTAAGGAAATTGTATTAATTATATAAAAATAATACTACACGATGTAAGAGTTTAAAAGAGAATTTCCAACACGTTTTGGACCAACAATGCAAAACCAACCAAATTTAAGACCCCGTTTTGTTTCGGGTTTCGTATAAAAAAACCGGTTTTCGGTGAAACCAGTTTGAAAAAAATATTTTTTAAATTCTTTGTATAATTTTATGATATTTTTCTAATAAAAACAGTTATTTTTCTTTGAATATGACTTAAGTTATAACGTTGTAACCTCCGTTAGCGTTTCTTAAAAAGTTATCAGTAACCGAAGGTGATTGAAATCATAATATTCAATTTAATATTTATGTACACACAGTACAATTAATACATAGAGATACGCCATAATTGGACGTAGTTATGCAGAAATGTTCCAATCCACACGCAGGTCGAACTGAGTAAATCGCGTTTTTGTAATTTTGTGGTACGCTTTTTTTTGGTAGCGAGTACAACTAAGTAGTATGTATCACTTCAACTAAATAAATAAACATTATTTTATTATATACTTGCCATTAAAATTTATTAATATTTCTCATACAAATTTTGAAAAAAATGCACTTGAAACGTTTTTGAAAAAAGGCTTTTTGTATGGAAGTAGCTTTTAACTTAATTTGCAAAAACGATCCAATATCTGAAAATTGGTATATTTTGGTAGTTAATATATATTTTTTCTAAAACCATAAGTATAACAATGAAACAACATTATTAAAATAATATTTATTAAGAAATAGTTGTATCAAAGCATGGAAAATCATCACAATTTATTCATCATCCAGATCGAAATCCAGCTCCTTACCAAATCCATCGACATCGTCAATGGCGTCATTAGACGCTTTCAATGTTTTATAAAAACTAAGGCAATCTGCTGGAATAAACTTGTAAACAGATCGTAAATCAGCCAATTTAGCTGGAGCAATGGGTTTCCCGTTAGGACATAACTGTTTCAGATCAGATCTATGTATAGTCGAAATCTCTCCTTTTGTCGTTTTTTTAATGTTAAGTTCGTTATAATCCTCATGAAGGGACGTTTTCATAAAAATAGAATATAATCTAGCTTTTTCCATCTTTATCTCCTTTGCCAGCAGCCAGTTTAGTTTACTTTTATCTGTGTATTTCTTACGATTTACTATGTTTTTCTCAATATCTTCAGTGCTATAAAAGTCATTTTTGTTCATTCTATATACTTGAAATGGTTTTTTTCTTCTAGCATTTTTCATAATTTCTATATATTCGTCAGCTGTATAAACACGTTGTTGCTTTTTAAGCGCAGTTTCAATTTTTGAAAAATCGGTATCGTTTGGTAAGAAACTATGCCCTGACTCAAGATACCGAAAAGTTATCGTTTTTAATGTAGAATGGGAGTCTAAGATAACCTTCAACATTAAAACAATTTTTATGTTTCGGTTCTGTCCACCGCAACAATCACTCCATAGTATGAGATGTTCTATAGTAGGAGGTAGTTTGTTTTCAATATATTTGGCAAGGCATGATCCTACTTCCTGAGCGCCTCTTCCGGCTTCACCTTCCACCCAAACATAACAGTGCCCTACATCATCTGATGCTGAATGTATACCGCTATTATATAGCCAAAGCTGACGTTTATAAAAAAATACGTTTGAAGTAAACTAAACTGGCTGCTGGCAAAGGAGATAAAGATTGAAAAAGCTAGATTATATTCTATTTTTATGAAAACGTCCCTTGATGAGGATTATAACGAACTTAACATTAAAAAAACGACAAAAGGAGAGATTTCGACTATACATAGATCTGATCTGAAACAGTTATGTCCTAACGGGAAACCCATTGCTCCAGCTAAATTGGCTGATTTTCGATCTGTTTACAAGTTTATTCCAGCAGATTGCCTTAGTTTTTATAAAACATTAAAAGCGTCTAATGACGCCATTGACGATGTCGATGGATTTGGTAAGGAGCTGGATTTCGATCTGGATGATGAATAAATTGTGATGATTTTCCATGCTTTGATACAACTATTTCTTAATAAATATTATTTTAATAATGTTGTTTCATTGTTATACTTATGTTTTAGAAAAAATATATATTAACTACCAAAATATACCAATTTTCAGATATTGGATCGTTTTTGCAAATTAAGTTAAAAGCTACTTCCATACAAAAAGCCTTTTTTCAAAAACGTTTCAAGTGCATTTTTTTCAAAATTTGTATGAGAAGTATTAATAAATTTTAATGACAAGTATATAATAAAATAATGTTTATTTATTTAGTTGAAGTGATACATACTACTTAGTTGTAATCGCTACCAAAAAAAAGCGTACCTCAAAATTACAAAAACGCGATTTACTCAGTTCGACCTGCGTGTGGATTGGAATGTTGTAGCAAAACTACGTCCAATTGCAAACAAAAGACGAAGGAAACTACCTCTTCCACGACGTTTGTTTCAATAATGACCGTTGCGAACTCAAATAAGATTCAATGTCAAAAAGAAAATACTCCGTCTCGCTTGCACTAGTAAAAAGTTATTGAAAGATGCGTTCCCGGTTGGGCATAACTTCGGATTAATGTCATTAGTATTTTTTTTTTGTCTATGATAAATGATAAATGATTTATTTCTGTAAGTAGGTTTGTACAAACACTTTTACACGTCAATCACATTTTTAAAACTAGATGAGGTCGGCGTTTCCTATCTGACTACTCTGAGAAGAAAGGCCGAAACAAACTCAGAGGTCACAGTCTCTTTTAAAGTCCCGACATAATCTTGGTCAGATTATGTGAAGACCATGTAGATTGGTGTCTGAAATGGTCTTTTGAGGAAAGAACCACACAGATTGAGTGGACCTGTCCAGTCAGTGCACGCATTTGTCAGTAATCGTGCAGCTCAACTCCGAATTTAAGGAGCTCAACGATTTGACGAACAATACCAAAGAAAGGACATTTGGTTAGGCCGCATAAATTACTCAAACTGCCAGACTATGATTAATTAAAATTAAGAAAAAATAAATAATAAAAAAGAAAAGAAAGATCCACATAATCTTCACATTCACAATAATTAAAAATAATATAGGTAATACTTTACAAAGTATGATATTAAAAGTTTCAAGTAATATTTTATTGGTAAATAACTACAAAGAAAATAAACTTTTTCTTTATGTGTTATAAATATTTATTTTTAGTGGTCGTGTATGCAAACAGTTAAGGATGAAGCTAATTAAAGCGTGTTAAAAATGAACCCTTTAAAGTTGAAACATTTTTTTTTCGAAACAGGTTTTTTGTCTAGGTAAATAATAGTACAAAATTCATGAAACCTTTTAAGTTTTCAAATTATGGTATTTAGGTCTGAAACATAACGTTCCACAAATTTTGGAACGTTTATGCCTCGCTATTGTAATTTTGCAAAAACGTTCCAAATATACATGGAACATTTGTTCCAAAATAAAATGGTTTAACATGGTTTTGCTAAAACGTTACAAGATTGTTGTGGCGTTTTAACAAAATAAATATACTGTTTCGTAAAACATTAAATGTTCCTGTCCTCATAGTACGTTCTAGTTAATTTACACAAGTTATTATTTGATTAAGGTTGTGGGTTGGAACGTAAGTGAAAAAAATATTTTCTGATATAAGACTTAAAACTTGGAACCTTATTGCAAATCTGACTCTAAGTGTCATAAAAGGTAGTTTGATCACATTATCTCGATTTCGGGTGACTTGTGGGTTGGAACATTTCTGCATAACTACGTCCAATTATAATTTTGAGTACAAAGTTTCATCTTGATACCTACTAATTTGATGTCTCATACCTTTAATCTGGAGTAGGTAGTTTAAGATTATGCAGATACATTTAGAATAGTACACGTCTTCTTGAAGTGTCAGACATAAATTGTCTGTCACACTAGACAGAATTCGTTTCTAATTCAATTTACGTTCCTATCCTAAGTTAGTAGGAAGGCCTTTGCGCAGCAGTGGGATATCACAGGCTTTTAATATAGGAACCCTACGTTTATTTAGGGTCTATTTGAGCAATTCACTATGTAAGTAATACGGGACGATTCTCAGAATGGTTGAATGAGAAGAAATAGTTTCACTATACATTATGTCTGGCGGCATCTACATCGCCACATGCGAACTACGCATTATACATACTGACATCGCGTGAAATCCTGCATCGCGCAAGCAGGGTTTACCGCATGAGCAGCATATGTGTAACTTCCCGACATCAGTCGTCGGTCAGTTGCCCACCGGACACGACACCCGTCTGGTCGGAGGATCCTCCAATTTCTATGGAGGATGAGTGAACTTTACACCCTGTGTGTCAACATGTCTTTTTCTTCCATACTTCTCTATTAGCGGTCATCTCGGTAGTCACCTCCTTTCTAGCCATATATGACCATCCATTGTTTCTTTGGTCACAGTCCATCCATTGTTTCTTTGGTCTTGCCCTACTCTTAGAACCATCATTTCGTCTTGTAGGTAAAACATTAGTAACATCTACATTATCTAAACTTTTCAACGCACACAGATTGAAATGACTAGAGCCCTATCCCCATTTTTGTCAAGACTAATATCCAAAAATATTATAATCGGCTCTGGAACCATCTCTCGCGTCCAAAATATGATAAATTATCCCAAAAATAGACTCGCAAAGTAGTTGATTTGCATTCTTTAGCCGAAAAGTTCACACCAAGTTACGAAGAAATTCCGGCTGAACTCCTGAGACGGAAATTTGCATACTTTTAGTTTAAAAGCGTTCCTTCGCACACTCGCTGAACGTTGTAAGTATGAAGCTATGAGAGCGCGTGCACATTTATGAGAGTAAAGAAGTCTGTGTAGGCGAAAAAGTATAGTAGACTTTACTACTAAAGTAAAGCTAAATTTGTAAAGCTCTTAGCTTTCAGCAGTGGTAGCTCAGTGGTAGCAGCCATGGTATGGGTTGTTCGAATGCAGGCATGCAATTATTAATTGGTGCAATTTATTTCATCACCACAGCTCTAAAAACGGTGAAGGAAAACATCGTGACGAAACCGGCAAAAACATGTAACAACCACCAACCCGCACTGTGCCCGCGTGGTGGATTAGGTTCGGCCCACTTTTTCTCACAGAGAGGAGAGAGGCCTGTGTCCCAGCTGTAGAAACGCGTTATAGGCTAATTATTATGATCAAGAAATGCTCCGGGTGAAAAATTCACCTGCTATAATAGCCCGTAAGTACTACACTATTACGTACATAATCTACCGAGGGTCACGCAACCCAAAGCAAGCAATCGTTGCTATACGATTGGTACGACCACTATACGTTCCGCTACTGAGACCTAAGTTTTCCTTCAAGAACAAAATTATGTTCTTTATTATGTGTTCTGTATTTATCCCATGATTGGACGAATCCAATATTGATTGTCTATGTACGCTCGCCAAGGCGGCATGCGATTGGTCGGTTCCCATTTCCGCCAAAAAGCATGATTCGGCGACGTAGCGACTAGCGCGCCATCTAGAAGACGCCGCTGCTCGCCAGTGCCCGCTTGTTCCCGCTTGAACAACATTGAATTGGAGCTCCGCTATGGGCTGATGATGATGATGATGATAAAAAAGTGGTAAATTTTAGAATTCTTGCCCCTGCCATTTGTTTATGGTCAAAGTTCTTTGGCTGCGGTTAATAAATGATTTTTTACAGTTTTACCTGTAAGATTTTTCGTGATTTCGCTATTTTCAGACACAAATAGTGTGTTCTAGGTTATGTAGTTTGATAAGAGAATATTAAGATTTAATTTCGGATATATTTCTTCTCCTTTTTTTTAATAAATTGATTTTGTGTCAACATCCATTCAAGATTATAACTTGAAAGGATTTTATCTGCTAGACTACCCAAAGAGCTGAGAACGATTCCTCAGTTTAAAATGTGAGTACAGGTACCAAAAGTAAATGGGAAGGTTGAAACTCACATAATTTTACACAATCCTGCAATCCGCGTAGAGCGCTCCTCCAACTTTCGAAAATTATTTCCGCGGTTTGGAAAATTGGAGAGCGTTTTGCTGTACTTAATTTTGGGCTATAAAGATATTACTAAAATGTAAACTATCTACCTACCTACTACGGCGTGGTGTTATTTTCATAGTAGGTTAATCAATGGGTCAGTATCAGCTAATTTATTAACATATGCTCCGAAGTTAAAAAAAAAACTCAGAAGCATTTATTTCAAATAAACCAATTACTACCTGTAATTGGTTTATTTGAAATAAATGCTTTTGAGTTTTTTTTGGATGTGGGCTTTTGAATTGTCAAGGGTCGGTCAGTCAAAAAGATGAAGCTAGTTGCCCATTCCAAAGCGTAGTAGGTTCCTATGGAGAAGAACGGGCATGAAATTCCACGGAAACTCTTTTAAATCAAAATATTGTTACAATATATCGGTTACATCATCATGTGATGTAAAAAATAGACGTGCACGTTAAAAGCGTCCGTAATCTATACTAATATTATAAAGCTGAAGAGTTTGTTTGTTTGTTTGTTTGAACAGGCTAATCTCAGGAACTACTGGTTGGAATTGAAAAATTCTTTTTGTTTTGGATAGTCCATTTATCGAGGAAGGCTATAGGCTATATAACATCACGCTACGACCAAAAGGAGCGGAGCATAAATGAAATATGTTGCAAAAACGGGAAAAATTATTCCTTTTTGGGAGCTTTCGTTGCGTGCGCTGCGTAAACGGTTAAAGTTATGCAAATATCATCTATACTAATATTATAAAGCTGAAGAGTTTGTTTGTTTGTTGATTTTGAAGTTATTACGAGTATAAAAATACAATACGCGAACCGTTCGACGCCGGCGCCGCGCCGCGCCTCTGCGACGTTCCCTACTCTAGAGAGGAGAGGATGGGCACACGGGTAGACCATGACCTGGAATAGGACATAGGATACGTTTTATCCCTACATTCCCACGGCATCGAGACCTACGCGGGTGAAACCGCGGGGCACAGCTAGTTAAAAGATAAAAACAAAAACAAATAAAAAATTAAAATAAATAAAAAATAAGCCGTGGCAGCTAAGAGATGACCAGTCCTTAATGACGGCGCCCGTTCACGAACATGACGCATGTTGTTGATCGTTTATATTTTTATGTTCGTACCTACATCCCAAGGAAAGATCACCTGCCTATGCCTAGCCTTTTCCCATCTTTGTTGGGTCGGGTTCCAGTCTAACCAGATGCAGCTGAATTCCTGTACTTTAGTGAGCTACGTACTTTCCGAGGCACGGAGGCGTCTTGTCATGTAATGGCTAAAAGGATCGACCTTGACAAGCACCTTGTGGCCTTCCAATGCTACGTCTTCCGGTACGCGGTCGCCACTCCAGAACCTTTCGGCCCCATCTGCGAGCAATATGCCCACTGCCACTTAAGTTTGACAATTCTTCGGGCTATGTCGGTTACCTTGCTGCTACGGATCTTTTCATTACTGATGTGATCACGATGGATAGGTTAATTTGTTGAACAAAACTGTCAGTCTAAAATAAATAACTATTTAACTTAACGAACAGTTACATCATAGCAGCTGAATAAATCTTTTCTATTCAGTAAAGCAAACAGTAGATTGGAAGTAAAATAGGGCACAAGCTAATTTACTATTCCTGTCTATTCAAACGTCAGTTTACTGCCTCGATAAGTGTCACTGTTTCGAGGTAACTCAATTTAAACATAAAGCTTTGAGTTTAAACATAAAGGCAATGTTACACGGTTCAACTAATCTTATTCACTTTGATTAAGAGATTGCACCAGACGCAGATTGAAGGAATGGCACACATAACACCACGCGTGATGTTAGGCGTAACCCGAAGGGTTAGGCAAAGGTGTACCTACTTATAGTACACCCACATTTCGCCAGTTATGTTTAAAGGCCCGTGCAGACTAGCGCGGCTATTCGCGCGACGCGACACCGGTAATTGTTCTACCGTAAAGTTTTCTCAGAAATAGCTTTGTTAAAGTCGCGTCGCGCCTGTTTATGGGAACCTAAGTCCCATGTGACAGGGGGCGAGTCTATTGCCATGTACCGGGCACAAATCCAGACTCCGGGCATGGCGTCGTTGAATAATTCACTAGCTACACAATACTAACGCCCAGTGTCTGAAACGAAAATTATTGCTCGTCAAAATTAAACTCCGGTCAAGTGTTGCGATTGGCTGTTGTTCGACAATCGTTCAAACAATCACATAGTTTACGCGCGCTTGACAAGTTGTTAGCTAATTTTTGAGTTGTTTTTTTTTTAAACATAATCAATCCATAAAATACAATAGACGCAGATATATTTAGTAACCTATTCCGCTTGACTATTCTTCAAGAGTCAAAAAAACCCTAAAAGAAATCGACACGTGTTTCACCTTTCAACGAGGCATCTTCAGGATGACGATTGCAAACCAGAACGCGACGTGTTACCACAACGACGCTGGACGCAAAAAAAAAACTCGTCTCGTCTATTGTATTTTATAATGGATTTGCCCAAAGTCACGCCTGAATTAATTGACTAATCAATCTATATTTATTTACCTGTAATCTTGTCCACTGCTTTCAGCAACTTCAACATTGTCACTTCTCAAAAAAAATCTCTTCACAAATCACAAAAAAAACTGTCATTTCTTACTCGTGGTACCAATTAGGTAGGCTTAGACGCCGATCACATCAATTATTACATTCTGTATACTATATTATAGAGATACACCGTACTAGACGTGTGGCATCGCGGCAAACTTTGACTGAATTTAATTGAAGCTGTGTTGCTCGCCCACATGTATTCTAATCTCTACCGGCAAATGTAGATTGTGTGATTCCACTTGTTTCGCTATTATTACATGCAGTGGATTGTGACATTTAGGTACTTTATTTTTCTGGCTTCGTTATGAAAGAATAATCTCGTTTCACTTGCTAATGGAATTATCTTCAATGACCGTAGTAGCTGTGATAAAGGGAGGAGTTTTATCTACTTAGCAATTCTTGGTATGCTGTAATAATTTACTAATAACTAGCTGCTACCCGCGGCCTGCGTGAACCCTAATCCTTTTTCAAAAGTAAAAGTAGCATAAGTTATTCCTTACAACATCAGCTATATGACAGTAAAAATTGTTGTAAAATAAGACACTAGCCGGAACAAATAGGCCGACAGACAAACATACAGACCAAAATAAAAAACCGGCCAAGTTCGTGTCGGACCGAATAATATACATTTTAGTAAAAATATATTCATTTGACATTACAAACAGACGCTTCAATTTGATTTATTTGTATTGTATTTATTGTATAGGTAGTTGAAGCGTCGTCACTTTTAATAATATTTAAGCTAAAGTAGAATGGTTAGAGAGGTTAAATGAGGAACGCGTTTTCTGACCGCTGCTGTGTGTGTTTAGGTATAGATTTTTGCAACTAATACTTTTCAAGGTTAAATGGAGGTAAAACAGGATCCACAGTTGTGTTACATCCTTTGAGAAGGACTTGTGCACTAGTGGATATATGTAAGTATATTTCGACAGAAAAGTACAAACTTCTATTAACCAAATAGTCGTATATGTGGATAGATTTTGACAGAAAAGTTAAAGCTTCCATTAACCAAATAGTCGTATATGTAGATAGGTATTATTGACTGCCTCGTTGGTCTAGTGGTTGCGCAAGCGCTACTGCTGAGCATGATGTCCTGGGTTCAATTCCCGGTTCGGGCAAAAGTGTTACATTTTTCCATCTGGAATTTCTGAGTAGCAGTCCGGACTCTATATTTGAACCCAGCATAATCAGCCTATAATGGTCCCACTGCTGGGACACAGGCCTCCTCTCTGTGAGAGGGAATGGGCCGTAATCCACCACGCGGGCCCAGTGCAGGTTGGTAGATGTCACATCTCTTCGAATTTTTGGTTCTAGGATATGCCGGTTTCCTTTTTTTTTTTGTGGGTGGGAAATCATCCAATGACTTCTCCCGCTTCGGGCGGAGCGGAAGGGCGTGTCAGACTTTTACTGACTAAAACCCACCCGTGTTCCTTCAGTTGCCTGTTGCCAAGGTCCCGGTATCCCTTTCGGACTAACCCGCAACCCTGGCAGGCATGCCGGTTTCCTCACGATGTTTTCCTTCACCGTTTTGAGAGCAGTGGCGTGGAAATAAATTACACAAAGTTAAACGCCTGTCACGGTTCAAACCTACGACCTACAACTCGTAAGTCGTGGCCGTTACCACTGGGCCACCACTGCTATTTAAGCCCGGTTGATGGCAATAGACTCGCCCCCTATTACATGGGACTTAAACAATACTGGCGAAATGTGGGTGTACACCTCAGGGGGCCTAAAACCCCACATTAGCAATTCCTCTAAAAGCAAATCATTTCCTGAATTTACAGCTGTCATAGGAATTCCTCCAATTTGACACAAAAGCAATTCATAGTGTGTGAACCATATTACGAATCTCTCCATAGAAAACTGTCAAACAGATGAATTATTTCGTAATATGAATCGCACGCAGATCATATCAGTTTGTGACATTTTACGATAATTCATAATATTTTCCTAATATGATTCTGCCAAAGTGACTGTTTTAAACCCTGAATTCACCTCTCTCTCATTTACAATATAAAGAATAGTCTAGATGTGACATTGTAAACGTTTAAAAAACCGAATTGGAAATTTAAATAGGCCATCATCGATCAGAAGATAACAATCTAAATCAAGGCCGCTTCGTGTATTTAAATGCAAAACCCATGTCATTACATTTCGCGCCGTGCGAACACGTCACAGTGGGGCTGATCGATCTATTTTTAGAATCAATTTGCACAATAATGTGAATTATGATCTTTAGAAACTTTTTAAATTTCATTTGGTCTATTATGTTAAAAGCTCAGGGTGAAAACTTGGTGAAGTGAGCCGTCATTTCACCTGAAGCCAGCCGGTCTATTCTGTAAACACCTCACCGTGAAAACTTAGGTGAAGTGCAGGCGGAGTTACAGCTCACTAAGCTCACTTCACCTAAATTTTCACGGTGAGCTTTTTACAGAATGCCACTGCAGGGATGGAAAAAAAAGGCTAGAGAGGCGCCACGGTGTCCTCACCTTCCGCCTGACGCAGATCCTACTCCTCACCGGACACGGTTGCTTCGGGAGGTTCCTGTTTCGGATAAGGCGGGAGGAAACGCCCGGGTGTCACCTGTGTGGATCGCCCGGTGGAGCATACGGTGAAGGTATGCCCTGCTTGGGCGGAGCCCCGCCGTGTCCTCGTGGAGGCGATCGGTGGGAATGACCTCTCGCGTCCGGCCCTAGTCCAGGCCATGGTACGGAGCGAGAGGGCATGGGAAGCAGTCACCTCCTTCTGCGAAGCAGTAATGCGCTCGCGAAGGAGGAGGCAGAACGCGTGAGGGAGAGGCAAAGTTTGCGCCCTAACGCCCCTAACCGCCGCCGCTGAAGACGCCCTGGGCGTCAGGAATCCCAGGCGGATTCCCGGCCACCATAGGCGCGGGCTTGCGGACGGCGAGCAATGGGTAGCTCGCCGTCCGATTAGGACTACGCTCGGGTCGATGGCGCGTCGTGTTCCACAAATTGGCGGGGTCCACTAGGACCGATGTCTGCCAGGGTTGCGGGTTAGTCCGAAAGGGATACCGGGACCTTGGCAACAGGCAACTGAAGGAACACGGGTGGGTTTTAGTCAGTAAAAGTCTGACACGCCCTTCCGCTCCACCCAGAGCGGGAGAACTCATTGGATGATTTCCTACCCTCAAAAAAAAAAAAAAAAAGGGATGGAAAAAGAAAGAGATGGACACTATTGACAGCTCACTTCTCCTAAGTTTCCACTGTGAGATTTTTACAAAATAGATAGGTTGGACTCTTTTGGGTTCGTAGTATGCTCATGATAAAGCACTCTGTATATTTGGTGGCTGCCTTGATTTTTATTCAAATTGATATTATTTTCACTTGAATAAATATCAACTTGATTCGCATGAGTTGATAACAGAATTACTAGCAGGTAAGTACTATAGAAAAAAACAAAAAAAAGTTAATGTTTATTTATTTATTGGATGACTTACCTACAGCTAAAATTAACAGAAAAATAAAACTATATGTGTGTATGCGAGACTGACAGCCAAATAAAAGTCATCACTTCTAAAAACAGAATGAAAAGAAAAAAAGAGTGTGAATAACACAAAAGCTAGAAAAAAAATAACAGTATAACATTGGAGCTTAAATTCACATTTTATAATCAATACAAGAATAAAAACCTGAACATATAAAATCTTAATTAAAAATGTTAAAGTATTTTTCTAAATACTTTGTTGTCATGTTTGTTTATATGTATGGAAACTAAATTGCGAAAGCAGGTTAGGTAATTTTGTAGATAACGTTACGATTTGCATTGTAAAATTATCTAGACAAAAATCAAAACGACGCTCGCAACAATCTAAGAAGTCCGTTTTGACGTTTCGTTCCCGTACATGTAATAAAACGTTATGCCTTGAGAAACAGTTTTAAGCAATGTAGATAAGTCGTCGATTACAAACTCTCGCAGTATGATCAATCGATATGTCTCGAGAATCAGTTTATAAGAAACCAATTTTTTTTTTCATCACTACACAAAGCATATATAGCTGTCAAAACGGACTTCTTAGATTGTCGCGAGTCTAGGACTGAATTTATATACCGCCTAAGTAGCTGATATTTTAGTTTTACTGAAAAGGTCAATTGGTACGTCTCGTCTGGGAATGAAATGACGTAATAATACTGAATCTCATTGCTGCACACTGGGAGGTAATTAACTTTGAGACAATAATATGTGGGTAGACAGACTGGAGTAATTAAATAATAATTAGGCTAATATTGCCATAACAGGCCGAAAAATTGACAACCATAATATATTACGTGGGATTCAGGACAGCGACTAGTTGATTAGCATCAGCCGATAATGTTCCCACTTCTGAGATACAGGCCTCCTCTTTTTCGAAAGGGAGGCTGTGGGCTTCCACCCGGGCCAGTGCGGGTTGGTAAATGTCACGTTTTCGAATTTTTGGTTCTAGGACGTTTGGTGTTTGGTTTCCTCTCGATGTTTTCCTTCACCGTTTTGAGAGCAATGAATGATATAATGAATATAAATAATGAAACATTTACACCAATTAAAGCGTCTGCCTGGGTTCGAATCCACGACCTACAAACACTTAAGTCAGGTACCACTGGGCCACCATTGCTCTAAATTAATCAACTAGTTGATTATTCGGGTTTCCAATAATCCCCATTGGCAATCCCCATCATAGGGATTTCTGAACTTTCTGGTCCACAAATCCCCATGATGAGGCAATCCCCATCGTGTTGAGTCAGCTAATTGATTAATTGACAAGAAAGGGCAGCCATTTCTGTGATAATTAGCTTGACCAACCCGTCTATCAGCAATGAGGACTTCGTTAGTTACTGTTGTAGCAGTTATTTGAAAGCCCATGATGCTTTGAAAGACCGCCTTTTTTGAAATCGGAAAAAATGTTCAGCGACGTTATTGTGTCAAACACTAACAATGGCTTTCATTTTGACCATTCAACAACATTCATTGTGCTATTTACGAAAAACGAACATTATGAAGCAATGCATTAGCGCTTGATTGGTTCAAGCACAAGTGCATGTGCCCGGGGCCCCAGATGGCGACAAATACCTAAATTAATTGTTTCAAATTCTTCAGTTCTTAAGTCTTTCTATAAAATCCTTCAAAATCATTTAGATTGTGATTGAAATTGTGTTAAGCAAGTTCAACTTGTGAAATAGCAAGCTTTAGGTATTTTTCTAACAAAAACAATTTGTTTTTCTAAAAAAGTCCAAAATCTTTGAATAGAACACAATGACGTCAAAGTTTCTTTAATTACCGTCTTAATGATGATCGTGAACGTCACAAACACAAGTTTATGACACCAATAAAGAAACTCAATTAGGCCCAACGGTTAACTAAGTTACATAAATGGTTCAAATTACAGGATTCTGTTTGAATGGGGAATGTAATATAAACTATAAGACAAGTGCGGGTCCCGCATACTAACATCTAATCTAAGTACGAGTGCCTTCATAATAATATACTCGATAGGAATGTCAATGTAATGTAGGTAATGCCAAGTTCATCATACTAAACTGCCCTACCTTTAGACATAGAGAATTGGACTGAACATTAACCTCACAAAAGTTATAAAACTAAAACCCAACTACTACGTCAAAAAAGTAAAATAAAAAGTTAAAAACAAAACATCACAGACAGACAAATAAAAAATCCGGAGTGTCTTCTAGAGGTCGCCATATTCAATTTGATGTGACGTCATATTATATCCTATAACCAGCGGACAGTCAAGACGCTTCCAACGATAGGTACCTCATTTTGTCAAACTCTGATGAGCAGTTTAGAAGTTAGGAAGGCATGAACATACATACATAGATATACCGGTCAAAATCATAACCCTCCTTTTTGCTTCGCCGTAGTCGGAATTTATTTTTAACTTACATGGTGTTATTTCGCAATGCAATACTTTCTATCTGAAAATATTGTTAATATATAATAATTATTATTCTGGCTTTAGCACATAGAGAGCCAACTAGGGGTGAGTTGGAGAAAATTGTGGCCACATCTTCCTCAATCGCAATGCGTAATCCCGAGAGTAACGACTAGATGGCGCTGCTTGTGATGGAAGCGTTTGTCTCGTTGTTTCCTGACAATGAAAACAGATGGAGCTGTAGATATACTATTTTCGGAATTTAATAAGAACAAAAACTTAAAATAAGCAATATTACATTACAAAATATTACTACCTAAGCAATTTAAAATATTCGCGACTATTCAATAACTAGCGATATTTTTAAGTGGTTTGTCATACGCTTTTGTTTTACTTACAAAATTGTTATGTTTTTAAATAAATTAATATTCGTCTTTTGTATATTCTAGTAGCCACCTCAACACGGACTATTCCTTATTGTCTCGATAGTTACAAATGAATATAAAAATTTATGCAATTCGTTAGGAACGAATTTCGTCGAACAATTAACAAAATAGTTGGTTGCACTGGAGAGAATGCCTTAGGCATTAAGTCCGCCTTTGTACCATTTTTTTGTGCGAAAAGTTTAAATAAATAAATAAAATACTAGTAATATTCAACTTAATTACAAAGACATAAACCGTAATACATAGATACTTATGTAGTTCTTGTATTCCAAACATTATTAATAAATCATAACATCGGTTCCAATTAATGACGCTTCTTTGGAGAATCGGATCGAATGGGCTTTTCTGGGTAACAGAGTGATAGCTAAATATATGTTTCTAATAACAGCTGCACGGGTCGATCCATGAGGTTAAGCTACGCTTGCCGGGGTTGGTCCGTGGATGGCTGACCATCTTTACATACCGAGACTCCTCCGTGCTTCGGAAAGCACGTTAAGCCGTAAGTCCCGGCTGTCATTCGTGGATCTTTGACAGTCGTTACGGGTCATCTGAAGCCCGAAAGTCTGACCACCAGTCTTACCAAGGGGTATCGTATTACCCAGTCACTGGGTTGTGGAGGTCCGATAGGAAGTCGCTCCACGTAAAATACTGGTATTCAGCTGCATCCGGTTAGACTGGACGCCGATCCCAACATAGTTGGAAAATGGCTAGGCAGATTAAATTATGTTTTTAAGAAACACTTTGGATGCGACTCAATGGAAACTGTCCAGCTACGTTAATTAAAAGTTAGGTTTATACTGAAACATAACATCACGACTGTAATCCCAGAAGGGGTTGGCAGAAGAGCTCCAGTCAAATTTCGCCAGTGATTTCTTTGTGATTCCTAAATAAAAAGAATTAGTAGTAAAAAATTATCCAGCCAAAGGATCGAAACCAAGACCTCACGCTCAGTTACTAGTCGTGCTTATGACACCAAGACGAGGCAGTCAAACCAAGACGAGGCAGTCACACCAAGGCGATGCAGTCACACCAAGACGAGGCAGTCACACCAAGGCGATGCAGTCACACCAAGACGAGGAGTCACACCGAGACGAGACAGTCAACATTATTTATTGAAAGCTTCTACCGTGAATAAATTTAATGTTGAACACGGAAAGATATTCGCAAAACGTCCCTATACTATTCCCATGGATGTCGTAAAAGGAACTCGAGATTCTAATAAACGGATGAGAGATGTTGGGTTTTCTCTAGCTCTATAAAATAGTCAAATAGTTAGAATATCTGTATTCATTAGTCTTGTAAATGGTAGCTAAGATTTTATAAAACGTTCTAACAAGTTAAGATCGAACCTTTCGTTACGGAAATCAGGGCAAGCCTATTATAGAGATGATTTTAGTAATTCACTAGAGACCCCTTGTCGCACGGTTTTGTGCGACTTGACAAGAAATCGATTTTTTCGAGTTTTTTTTAAATTATATATGGTTTAGTTAAATATTGTTTATCTAATCTTAATCAAGTAACAATAGACTCATACAAATTATACTAGGCATAAAATTTCAACAATAAAATAATAATACAAACATTCAAAACATAAAATTTAATTAAACTTATTTATAATATTAATGTATTAATAATTAATGTATAATAGTTATTATTAATATGAATGTATTAAAAATATGAATGTATTTATGGAATGTATTTGTCCAATCCAGAATAAAAAGGACAACTTTTTCTGTTGGTCTGAGAGTCAACTTTAGTTTTTATTACGTACTAGCTGTGCCCGCGACTTCGTTCGCATGGATGTCGGAAAACAATAATATGTCGCTTAGAAAAGTTGTACCTTCATTTAAAAAGGGGGAATCTTTCGACCAGGCCTGGTGATTTTTCCTAGTAAGAAACTGCCAAAAAACTTGTGTTTTTATTTAAGAAAATGCTTCTCTATATACAATATTAGCGGTGGAACCACCTGGAGCGTACACAAAAAAGTTGCTAGGGTTGCTCACACGCGAAAGAGCTACATAAACTTGGCCGTGGGAAAAGCAACCAATACTAAGATCCACCCCCGCAACGGATAATGTCTGGCCCTGAGCTTTGTTAATGGTCATGGCGTAACATAGGCTGACGGGGAATTGCACACGCTTAAAACTAAACGGGAAATTATTGGGAATGAGAGGAATTCTTGGAATAAAAAATACATCACCGGCGCCGCAACCTGTTAAGATTTCGGCTTCGATGACGTTTTGTTGGTTGTTGGTGATTGGTGACTATGAGCCGAGTGCCGTTGCAAAGTTTGGGAGGACTTAAATTTCTGAGAAGAATTATTGGCACTCCGACTTTTAAACAAATTTTGTGTGCTGAAAGACCGGGTGTGTTAAGGGATTCTAAGAACTCTACTGGATAGTGTGTGGCATCTTCTTCTTCGGTAACCGTATTTATCGATGTATATTGTTGACTTTCCCCAGAAACATGTGCCAATATTTGTGTATCTATTTTATTGCTGTCCGATAGTCGAACGAATCAAATCAACTATAACACACGCCAACAACGATCGAATCGAATGAGCGGCGGTCACGAATCATACGAACAAATTACGAAGTAAAGTACAGTTCGATTCAAGCTCGGAAGTTAGCTTTTAGCTGCGTAGTACCCCACCCCTCACCCCCGCTGTCACATGAAATTGTTACTGCGCAGCGACTCGCCTCATGTTCCGATACCAAATCAAAACCAATCCAGAACAATACGCACGCTGAGAACGAAAGTGACCTATCTCAAAATTTTAGTAAAATGAGTTAAATATACAAAATGACTCCTTTTTGTCAGTTGTGTGCCAATTTGTGGGGGTAAGTTTTGAGTACAATTTATAATCATTAAGTGACCTATTTATGGTATAGGTCACTTTCTTATTTCTTATATTGACAACCTAGGTGACATAAAATCAAATTCGGTCACTTATTTATTTAGGCATGAGTTAAACTCATGGACTCATTTCTGAAACTATTTTTCCAGAAGTTATTTTATATAGAAAAAATAATATTTATTAATTTTTATACAACGTGTAACGGAATAAACGCAAGAGCTCATACACCCCAATTAGAATATTAAATTATAAGACTAAAGTAATATCTGTAATTTAATTTAATTAAACCACACCAAGTATTTTTTTATAAAATAGACGTCCTGACTAAACATGAAACGTTTGAGCACACTACTCGATCTCCACGCACACTAATAGCGCGCCGCACGCCGCACGCGTGCGTGTGCCTGCCAGCTGGCTAGGTAGGTAAGTACTACAAGCAAGCGCATTAGGTATGTACGTTAGTTCAATGACCGAACATTACTAGTAAAATTATGATTCCATCGTTCCATCACATTTTCACTGGCTTTGGACTGTAGGCTTTGTTTACTTAATTCTAAGATTCTAAGGTTTAGTAAAGCGGAAGCATTTTTAAATCAAGCAACTTTTCGGCCGTCTACGATCTATCAGTAAACGTGATAGGGTGGTCTTTTTGGCGGCCGCCCGACTCACTTATTATCTCTGATGCGTACCTACCCAACTGTCGCGATATCATATTCAAAGTCTGCGTGTTTAAAAGATTTGAATCATAATATTTACAGTAATTAAAATTGGTAAACATGAAGGTACTTACAGAACTGAACTATGTATTTACACTACACTATGTCACTATTTTTTCTTCGTCTCCTTTTAATACACTTTCGAAATGTCCACCGCCTTGCTCGATGCACATTTAGTTTATTTAGAAAGAAAGAAAGAAGAAATTAGTGCGCACATTCGCCCCTGTATCTATGGCCGTGTTAGGACGAAAGGTACCGGAGTCCCTCAGACGCTGAGAGCACTTAACATTGTCCTGGCGCTCAATCTGGTACCATATCTTGCGTTGAACTCTCGACACGCTAACTCGACATTATCGTAGCAACGAGCCAGTGTCCTCACCATCTCTGTGTATTGAATATTGGTGTACTGGAATGCTATCGCGCACGTAAACAAATGACATTCGGGAACACTTGTCGCTCGCTGCCGGCGAATAACTACCCTTGTGAGCGGGCGCACCGCGGGCGGTGACGGCGCTTGCGGCGGCATATCAAACGTCAAAGGGGTAAGTCGGCAAATTAATGCATCTCCCTCTTTCACATTAATCTTCCATTTGCAAAAAACGAACCACAAAATTCCTAATATTTTGTCATTTCTTAGAATGTGAAAGACCACATTCGATCGTGCATTTAAAAAAGCTTTATTACTTTGGGATTAGGTCTAAATTTCGTTAAATTAACTTTTTTTAACACAACTAGCTCAAACGTAATAAAAAGCAATGTTTATGTGTGTGTAAAGAAAGCTATGACCGAACAACAAATTAGGTTATGCATTTAAATTAGACATATTGCTTTGCAATAAGGATTACCTAAGTTTCCTTAAATTAATTATTTTATTTACCGCGCACTACACATAGGATAGCTATGAGCGTATTACAAATTTGGTTATGCATTTGAATAGGCTTTATTGCTTTGAGATAAGGCTTAAATTTCCTTACATAAAATATCTTATTACCTTGTTAAGACGCGGTGGTTCTAATTTCAGTCAAAGAAAAGTTTTTTTCATGAAAAATTAACACATAAAAATAATGATGGAAATCGATTCAGAAGCCGATTCTGACCAAACTACTTTCAGGTCTTGCGCTTATTCTGTTACACGTTGTATAAGTATATTTAAAGTTATAAAGCCAAATAATATTATACAAAAGAAATTCGTAACTTTCGTTTTCATATTAAAAAGTTATTTTAGAAAGTATACAAAATGTTCAATCAGTCGAACACATTTTATTCGATTCCCAAAAATCGTAAATTTTGACTTGAGTCACTTTCGTTCTCAGAGTGCGAATTAGGAGTGAGGCGTATTTATCGTCACAGATAGAAATCATAGATATTAAAAAATAGCAGATAGCAGTTGCTCCTAACGATAAAAAATAATTATCTGTTACTTAAAATCCTTAAGACTGTTACTGTTAAAACTTCGGTTACGATTTTCGACATTAACGAAAAGAAATAAAGAAGATATTCAATTGAGTTAATACGTATTTATCATCCGTACAAAAAAAACAGGCTGTTATTTTATAACAGATAGATACGATTTTCGACTTTAAATCATAAGAAATAAAGATGATATTCGATTGAGACACGTATTTATAGTCCATACAAAAATCACAGGCTGTGATTTAATAACAGATATTTGGATCTGTTATTTTTTTGTCACAGTCACAGTGATCACAGATATCGTGTTTCACCTGTTACAATTACAACCCATCTCTAGTGCGAATACTTTCAACGAATGACAACTCGACCATAAATTTATTATTTATTTATTTTTATTATCGACACTAAAGAAGTCGAAATCAAAAACACCATTTTTAACAATTACTTGGAATATCTGGGCGAAGGTCATTCTTCGACGGAGACTCTTAACACCGCGATTCAGAAAATTACATTAAATGAACAACGCCATCTATCGAGCACGAAGTGATACTGTCAAAATATGTGGGAAAACGTTCGAACACTCCGTAAGCTAAATAAGCTATAAAAGTGTAAAATTAAAGAATAAATACCTATATTTTTTAAAATTAACATTTGTCATTATTCTTTCATGATTATCATGATTAGAAAGATAGGTAGCGCCACCTATCGCACTAATACTAAACTAATAAATAAACAACGCATCTGGAAAATTTTAATTAACCTTACTTTAGAGTTATATTCTATACACAATGTATCGCGTTAAGTTTCCGCGCAAAGAAAATGACGATCATATAACAACACACGATCTCACGAACCTAGTAATTAAGGAGTAAGTATCATTTCGCGTCAATAGATGTCGTTACGTGTATGTACATTACGTAATGAAAATTCCTTCTTGAACACTTTAAATTCATATATCTTTTGATATTTTGAAGCGATTGCGATGAAACAAAAACTAAATGAAACATTGAGTTACATACAATATTTGAGTGTAAAAGTTAACCATATTGATTTCGTACTTTTTACGTGATAGTGGAACAATCAAACTAAAGAACATACAAACAGACAGACAGACAAACAGACAAAAATTCCAAAAATGGTAGAAATGGAATCTGTTGGTTATTCTTGGACAACCCACCAACTTTTTTTTTTTTTTTTCATTGTACAGAAACGCCTCGTCTACAGATTTATTATATGTATAGAAGATAGATAGAATAGATGAATAAGGTTTGTTTTGTAAGTCATCAAAAACATACGTACTTTATGAAACTTGAGAGTTGATTTTCATGCGTAGCTTGTTCTGGGAAACGCTAAAACATAGAAAACCTTCCCTTACCCACAATATAGTAATCCCGAGTAAGAAGACCCTTTTTTTTTTTTTTTTGTCGTTGGGCATCATCCAATGACTTCTTGCGCTCTGGGCGGAGCGGAAGGGCGTGTCAGACTTTTACCGACTAAAACCCACCCGTGTTCCTTCAGTTGCCTGTTGCCAAAGTCCCGGTATCCCTTTCGGACTAACCCGCAACCTTGGCAGGAAGTAAGAACCCCCGATGTCTTTATTATTCTTTTTCAGTTTCCGTTCTAAGCCCAAAACCTGCGGACTGTACCACTTCGCATGAATATGAATAATAATTAGTTACTTAGTACAAATGTAAGCTTAGTTGAATCGAATTCATGAAACATGGACTGAAATTCTCGATCAGTCACCAATATCTGAGAAACGATTTGTTATTACTATTTCAAGGTATTTTTAATCGATTTATTTACAAACTAGCTTCCGCCCGCGGCTTCGCCCGCGTGGTGTGTCGATAAGAAGTAGCCTATGTCCTTCCCCGGGATGCCATCTATCTCCTTGCCTTTTATCGAAATCCGTTCAGTGGTTTAGGAGTGAAAAGGTAACATACAGACAGACAGAGATTACTTTCGAATTTATAATCTATGTATGTTACAAATATGCCGCGGTAAAGGGTTTGAATACTTAATTGCGGGAAGCGTACCGCCATTTTTCGTTGAAAAAATCTTTAGTCTCATATTTAATAAAAAAGTTGTTTTTTTTATATTTTTTATTACCTTCATTTGTACAAAGAAAGAAAATAAATTTTATGGACCCAGCTAGATTTGAAAGAAAGATCAGAGAGATTTGGGGATTTTTGTTTACAGAAACACTATGCAGCGTTACAACTAAGGGAAAGAGTGTAGAATGAAACTATGAACGGTTATACATTCTGTCCAAAGACAGAGTTTTTTGGCACCTTGATGTTAAATACTGGTGAAAATGACAGGTTTTCATGACGGCCGTTATCCTAATAATATGAGTGACTGTATATGGGAGAATACAGGCTTGTTTGATGTTACTAAGGTACTTTATAAGCCTCTGTTATTATGAAGTGTACAAACTTGCAGATTGCCTCCGCTAGCTGGATTATTTTTCATTTTGTAAAAGTCTCACGTACTTTTCGGACCTCTTTTGCATTTTATTTACGAGTAAATGAACTTACTTTGAAATGTAAATTCTTAGAATGAAGATGAATATAATATACTAGCTACACCCCGCGGGTTCCCCGCATAAGTCTCGATCCCATGGGAATATCGGGATAAAAAAGTATCCTATGTAAGGACATAGGATACTTTTCATCCCGATTTTATCGCCACATGGGTAGACCATGACCTGGAAAAGGTTCCAGAGGGCCTAGACAAGTGACAATCGCTTCGAAAGCGTTTCGTATTTCTACAACGACTTTCAACAGGATTGACATAAGCTTTTCGATAGCTTATGTCAGTCCCATACATTTTGCCTTTTCCATCATCGTTATCGCTGATAGAATGTCACTTTGTCTAGGCCATCAGGTCACGGTCTACTCATGTGGCGGAAAAGTTCAAAAGGCCTATTAAGAGCTGCAGTTGACTGTTATAATCTGAAGATGACGAGAGCCCATAACGGTGACTATTTTTTGTTGGTTGGCATCGCCATTACCTTACAAAAATAATACCTCAAAAAAGAATTGCTTTGATAAAGTAAAACAAGTTATATTTACATTCCACACATACAGCTGAAAGTGGTTAAATACAATTTGTTTGATCACACGGCGGGGTTCATACATTATTAATGAACTACTGATACGATACGAGCTTATTAATAAACCAAACATGGCCATCGGTCCAATATACCTACATATCAAATGGTGGATAAATCACTTGGTTTGTAATTGACAAGTCTAATCAAATAGTACAATGCCGTCAACAAAGGTATTGTGAATGTTGATAGGATGATAAGATAGATCACGTTACATTTTGCTTATTTACGTTTATTTACAAAAGTTGCATATAGTTGAGAAACGTTTAAAAACGTCAAAAAGTATGGTTAGCTGACATTAATAAAAATTAATAAAATTAAAAAGCCTTATATTGAATACCTACAAAAGAAAATAATTTTTTTTTTTCAATTTTTTTGTAACGTTTTTACATGTATTTTGTACTAGCTTCCGCCCGCGGCTTCGCCCGCGTGATATGTCGATAAAATGTAGCTTATGTCCTTCCTCAGGATGCCACATATCTCTTTGCCTTTCCCAATTTTGTCGAAATCCGTTCAGTGGTTTAGGCGTGAAAAGGTGCCTGCCAGGGTTGCGGGTTAGTCCGAAAGGGATACCGGGACCTTGGCAACAGGCAACTGAAGGAACACGGGTGGGTTTTAGTCAGTAAAAGTCTGACACGCCCTTCCGCTCCGCCCAGAGTGGGAGAAGTAATTGGATGATTTCCCACACTCAAAAAAAAAAAAAAAAAAGGCGTGAATGGTAACATACAGACAGACAGACAGAATTACTTTCGAATTTATAATAATAGTATGGATTATGTTAACACATTAGAGTGATTAAAAAAAAGCCGACTTTAATATTATTTAATTTTAAGCAACGTTTGTAAATAAAGTGGCCTGTTTTTTATAGGGATCTGATTTACGGCAAAAACCTTTCCCGTCTTATCTTTAGTCCCAATCAAAACGTTTAAATATTCCGTACTTTAGGTAAGTAAACCCTTGTATTCTGTAACAATGAACCGTCGTGTTCATTTTAGCATGAACACTTCGAAGGCGTTATAAATGGAAATTGGATAGATAAGCCAGAAATATAAATTAACACGTTGTGGAGTCACGACATTGTTGGTTGAACGAACTCATTCAATCGATTCGTTTATTTCTATTTTCGAGTACTTGAAAAAGGTGTTTAATAGTGCTCACATCTATCACTACCCAGATTTTTTGTTCCTAACCTACGCTGTCCCACTCCTGGGCAAAGGCCTCACTCCACACCGTCCATCATTCGCGAGCCCGCGCGTCCTCCTTCCAGGTTTGATGGAGCCTATCTAGTTTGTCCCGCCCTCTCCACGTGGTCTAACGCGGATACCAATCATATTTAGATCACTAATCTACGAATCATATTTAGTTCATCATTTTCCTGCCCTTGTCTCAAGTCACTTGGGGTCGTCGAAACACCTTTTCTTCTTTCACTCATCCCTGTCAACTATCACGCTATCATTCACTCCCTTTTCATTCATATCATTCCACACAAACCATCCATCTTGTCTTTGGCCTTCATCCATTTACAATTATTATTCATCGCTCTTTTAGTCACTGTGGCGGTATCTTCATCGCCACATGCGAACAAAGCATCAAAGACCTAACGTCACACAACAATCCTGACGTCACATAAATCCTGCATCGCGCAATTAGAGTTTACCGCGCGATGGACTTATAAGAATCAGACATCAATCGTTGGGCAGTTGTCCGCCAGACACAACAACCGCCTGGTAGGAGGACCCTCCCTTTTCTATAGGGTATGAGTGAACTTTACACCCTGTTCCTCATATCTCTAAAATGATAATTGACTGAAATCACAAGTGGATTTCACGGATCCTCCAGCCGTCTTTGAAATCTGGAAATTGTTAAGTGTTATGGAATTAAGGACGGTTAAATAATGGTGTTAGCTATTTTCAACGATCGTTCTCTACCTATCAAATGCACAAAAGGGTAATCTATTAGCTGTTAAGTTTTGCCGCATGATCTCTGCAGTGACGAGAACCTTAATATCACTGTATTACCATGGTCCCAGAGATCATGAATTCTACTTAATTCACCCGATGTTTTGGCATTATCAGAGTGAGGAAACGCAGGGACTTTTATTCGAGCTATCTATGATAGGCAAAAAATTACCTTTTATAATCAGCGTATAACGTTCCCACTGCTGGGACACAGGCCTCCTTTTTGTGAGAGGGAGCGGGCCCAGTGCGGGTTGGTAGATGTCACATGTCTTTAAATTGTTGGTTCTGACATGCTGATTTCCTCACGATGTTTTCCTTCACCGTTATGGGAGAAGTGGTGATGAAATAAATTACACAAAGCTATGCGCTTGTTTGGGTTCGAACTCACGACCTACCACTCGTAAGTTGCGGCCCTTACCAGTGGGCCACCAGTGTTCACCGACCTCACAACAGTGGCAATAACAATTTAAAAAAAATACACAATCTGTGAAAATTTCAACTGTCTACCTATTACGGTTCATGAGATAGAGCCCGCTGACAGACAGACGGACGGACGGATAGACTGCGGAAGCGTAGTAATAGGATTGCGTTTGGCACCTTTCGGATACGAAACCCTAATATTGATACTAAATTCTCTTTTAACCGACTTCAAAAAACAGGAGGTTCTCAATTCGACTGTATGTTTTTTATTTTGCGCGATTACTCCGCCAATTATGAATTGATTTTGATGATTCTTTTTTTGTTTGGTAGGTCATGCTTCAGAAGTGGTCCCATATACATTTTATTTACGTATTTTTAAGTTAGCTACAATAAATACGTATTTTTCCCACTTAGCGTTTACGGATGATATTTTAAGTTTCTGTGACTGTTATTAAACTCTAACTCAAACTCAAAGCATTTATTTCAAATAAACCAATTACAGGCACTTTTGAATTGTCAAAGGGTCGGTCAGTCAGAAAATATGAAGCTAGTTGCCCATTCCAAAGCGTAGTAGGTTCCTATGGAGAAGAACGGGCAAGAAACTCCACGGACACTCTTTTAAATCAGAATATTGTTACAATATGTTGTTAACATCATTCATGTTGGAATCATACATGTGAGTAAAATGTAGATAAACGTGCAGGTTAAAAGCGTCCGTAAATAAAAGATAAAAAGATACAAAACAATTCAAAAATTAAAATAAATCAAAATAAACCGTGGCAGCTAAGAGATGACGGGGCGCCCGTTCACGTAGTAGGGCTACGTGAACGGGCGCCCCGTTCACGAACATGACGCATGGATCAGCACCATTCAGCTCAACCATTTTGAAGGGAACTTAATGATCCAACACACACGCCACCACCAGCGAGACATTAAAGTGAGCATGACATGCTTTCAGCCGCCAGGGCACATTCAAGTCAATGAAAGTCGTACTGTAATTAATAAAAATAATTCATCTGTTTGACAGTTTTCTATTGAGATTCGTAAAATGGTCCACAAATTATGAATTGCTTTTGTGTCAAATTAGAGGAATTGCTAACGGCTAGCTGAGAATTTAGGAAATGAATTGCTTTTCGAAGAGTTGCTAATGTGGCCATAATAGGCCCCCATAGGTCATGTTATTCGAATTTGTGTAGGGTAGGTAGCACAACTAAAAACTAAAAAAAAAAACTTTAAAAACAAACAACCGACTTCTGTCTGTGTTTTTTGGAAGTCGGTTGTTTTTTTTGTAAAAAGTGTTGGGTAATATCAAGAAAACACTTCGTAAAGAACTTAAGGGGGATGCGCTAGGGTAGTGATGTAAAGTAAACTCAATTCACTTAATTCTCTTCCCGTTAATTGAAAAGCATCGGTTCTATAAACAATTAGAATTGGTTTTCCAATTACACCGCCTTTTGCTCTCTTTCCTCTAACAATTTGAATGCAAAACAACACAGTGTTTTGTTGTGTCCCTGTGTTTTTAAATTGAAATGGGTTGCTGTGTTGGTCAACAATTCCGTTTTATCAATTAAACTATGTTGACGAGCATGATTGACTTTGTTTGAATTGTTTTTTTTTTTTGTACAGTCAGTCACAAAAGCCGTAACTTTAAACTAATTAATGTTTCGTTTAAAAAAAACTATTAGTCGAATACCTACTAAGCTTTTGCCTATTTTATATCAGTGTGTGAGCAGTTGTGGCCCAGTGGTAACGGCCACGACTTACGAGTTGTAGGTCGTAGGTTCGAACCCTGAGAAGCGCTTTACTTTGTGTAAATTATTTCATCGCCACTGCTCTCAAAACGGTGAAGGAAAACATCGTGAGGAAACCGGCATGTCCTTTAACCAAAAATTCGAAGACATGTGTCATCTACCAACCCGCACTGGGCCCGTGTGGTGGATCACGGCCCACTCCCTCTCACAGAGAGGAGGCCTGTGTCCCAGAAGTGGGAACATTATAGGCTGATTATGTTATATAAGTGTGTGTATTTTATGAGCGTTTTATTTGTGCAGAATAAATATTGTTTTCTTTTTTATATTGACACTTTAGTTTTTTAAGGATGTTAGTAAAATTATTGAACTAAATGTTTAAATAAAACCAGAGTAGAAGTAAAATTAAAAGACAATTACTTATCTATTCGCTTTTATATGAAATGCTGAAATACAATGTATTGAATAATTTCGTGTCTATTTAGATTATGTATAAAAGTAGCTGAGTTAATCGACTTTTCTTGCTGACTGTACGTTTTTTATTTGTTGGTACTCGAAAAGACCGCTTTTTCGTCATGTTTTCGATCCTTCATCTAAACAAACTTGTCAATTCAGGTAACATTATTTGGTGCGGCAAAATGGGGATTTAAATTGCCTTTTACAAAGGTTTCCTTTCGTGTAGGCATGAGTTATGAGGTGATAGGTCATGTCACGGCGAAACATGACCAGTCAGCATGGATAACAGTGGGGTTCCTACATTTTCGTTAAAAACCGATAGTAGTTTCAAGTCGGGGTCAATGACCGAAATCAGTTTGCTAATAAAACCGTGGTTTTCGGACATAATGTAATATTTTTTGTTATTGTTCTTTATCCAAACCAACTTGCTAAAGGCTAAACTTATTAACGCCAGCATAAATACAAACAACAAATTAATTAGTCATTGACAACTAAACCACAGGTAGTTTCTAGTTTTGCTTTAATTTAATTTGATCACTCTCCCTAATTATAACCAGTCTCCCTAATTTAACCAGTCTCCCATAATTTAACTAGTCTCTCAAATTTAACTAGTCTCCCCAATTTTACTTGTCTCTCTAATTTCATTGTGGAGTTCATCAAAGTTAAAAGCGTATCTGTACTGGCTGAGTTAACAAAGCTCTTCACTTAATTTTCGCAATGGTGGCATCTAATCTAAAATTTAATTAGACCATCAAGTGAAGGTACAAAGTGGTTAAAATTTAGATAACGGTAACGTCTGTTTACCAAGTTATCAAGACGGTAGGGGTCGGACGAAACTAACTCTGTAAAAAGTTTGGCTGACACGCGCTTTAGTATCTGATTCATATTTCATTTTCAAAAGGAATTAGGTTTATTTTGTTAGCATATTCAAAGAACGATGGTCATTTTCATAATGTTTAGATCAACAGACAACCTGACAAAAACTGTAAGAAAATTTGAATTGACCTGGACGCTTTCGCCTTATAGGAAACTAGCTGTGCCCCGCGGTTTCACCCGCGTAGGTCTCGATCCCGTGGGAATATATGGATAAAACGTATCCTATGTCCTATTCCTGGTGATTGTCTACCCGTGTGCCCATCCTCTCCTCTCTAGAGTAGGGAACGTCGCGGCATTCCCGTATTACATTTTTATACTCGTGATAACTTCGAAATTAAATGTCCGATTCGAATGAATTAAAAAGTATTTTACTGCTACATAAATACCCTTGATGTTAAAACTATTTATTTGAATAAGAATTTATACTATGTTGATAAAACTCCTTCGCAAATAATGCATTAATTTCTAACAAATTTGTTTAGCATAAAAAAAGGTTATAGTGAGTCAATCTTAAAAGATAGACATATGCTGTCCCGGATTTTTTTTTAGAACTTTTAAAGAGGAATAATTCCATGATACATAATATTTGCGTAACTTAAACCGTTTACGCAGCGCACGCAACGGAAGGTCTCAAAAAGGAGTATTTTTTCCCGTTTTTGCAACATTTTTCATTTATGCTCCGCTCCTATTGGTCGTAGCGTGATGTTATATGATGTTATATAAGCTTCCTCGATAAATGGACTATCCAACACAAAAAAATTTCAATTCCAATCAGTAGTTCCTGAGATTAGCGCGTTCAAACAAATAAACAAACAAACTCTTCATATTAGTATAAGTATAGATAGATAAATAGATTGGCCGGAACGAGTTACGAACAATCACGAAGAATTTTTAGCAAAAAGATGTCTTTGTACTCGACTTTTTTAATATACTTTTAACGACTTACCCCTAAAGACACTTTCGAAGTTATGACTGCGATGGTAAAAAAACGGGCAATCTTTTTGGAGGAATAACTTGCTATCCCGAGAGAAAACCAGATTTTTCAGAAATCCCTATAGCAAAACAGCATTTTCTGTATTTCCCGAATTTCCTAATTTTCCGGGCATTTTTGGACCGAAGTTCTATAACGCGGCTTGCGGTAGGAGTAACGAAAAAGCGTTATGCCCCCTCCATGCGACTTTCTCTCTCTCTCGATTATATATAATTGAAAGTGACAGAGAGAAAGTGTAATTTGGTCAAAATGTAAAACCAAAATGAGGATTTAAAAAAAACCGTGGTTATCGTTTTCATGGTTTTCGAGGGTGTTAGTTAAAGCCGATAGTGACTAAAATATATTAATAAAATTAAAATTTATTAATATATAAAAAAATTCTTTCTCCCCCGACTAACCATAAATATAACCATAACAGTCTAGCCGTTCCCAATTGACGGGCTGTATTTAATTTTTATTTAAGTAGGAAAGTAGTAGTAGAAGTTTTTTTTTTTTTTTTAGTATTTACTTATTGATTATTATATGCTCTAAGTTAAAATAAATAAAACAAAATAAATATCATAATAAAAGACTTCTACAACATTGACTTAACCTTACCTTTTATTATACCTATTTACAGCTGAGTAATCTCAGACGCAACCCTCGAGCATTTTTAATCCCCAACGAATTCAATTTAATATAAATATTTATTTAAAGACGAGGTAAAAAGAAACTTTGCCATAGAATTAGAATACTTTCTTTCTATATTTTTCTTTTTTGTAATTCTTTTTCTTTTGTTACTTTTCTTTAGTAAAGTTAGTTTATAAAAGGCAGGTAAAAGATAATGTACAAAAGCACTAAAATATTTAGTAAGTAAAAAATGAAAAGGTTTTTCATTATCCTTGAAATAAAAGTGGATCTGATTCGTCGATTTCAGACAGCTGTCAGTACTAAATCGAATTGTAGGTGATTCAATTCAAATTTGAAACCGACGCCTACTTCTTCCAGAACCATGTTCGACAGAAACGGGCTTTGAGGTAATGATTAAACTGATACCAATACAATCAATATGCTAAAAGCAATTTTTTTTCGCGATTTCACGTTTTTTCCCATACTGAAAATTGTTCACAATGATGAGTACAATGACTCCTTAAGAGATTTCGTGTATGAAAAGATACACCTTATACACAATGATTTTTAATTCACTGTTAACCTTGCAGGAGGTGAAAGTACTCATGATTATAAACAACTTTTACTATGGGACCAACTATGAAATATCGAAAAAATATCAGCTTTTTCATACAAAAATGCAATATTTACCTTTTGAAAATGTATGAAACAGATGTATTTTTTTTGCTATTTCGATTTGGTGTACCGTGTATACAACGTCCCGACATCAATCGTCGGACCCACCCATAGATATAAGAAGAAGGACCCACCAGACACTTTATTTTGCCGTGATAATAATAATTGGACTCACCCCTCTTAATTCTATGTCGAGGCGAGTTGGCAGGAGTACTGTGTTCCGAGCTCTGGTCTCCAGCGTACTCTGTGCCACTGCTGTCCGGCCCCGGCGCTAGCGTGAAGATGGTGCCCGCAGGACATCGCTCTCGGCTGCGGCTGCGTTGCCAACGACTCTGGAAGAGCGAAGTTATTGAGGTAAGTTCCTTTTACTGTTTAATCATAATGTCTAGTTGCAAGCGCAGCTGCCGAACTTATACCTATGGTTGACTGATGACTGATGACTCTTGAGCATCTTCCGCACTAGGTAAACATAACCATAAACGCAAAAAGTTGTACAAGTTTCTGAAGCGTTTTAGTCGCATGCATTATGGGCACTTTAACAAATGGTACTTGCCGTATAAACGTTTGTAAGTACCTACATTCTTTTATTAAAACATACATTCATATATTATTTTATTTTTAGGAAAACTTACAGCTAAATAGATAAAGTTAGTATTAGTATACACAAAATATGGCCAATTACAAGTTTCCACAAGTAGTACCTATTATAAATAACATGAAACAGAAAAATTACTAACATATATGTAACACAAAACAGAAACATTATGGATTATTTACGCTCGAAGAAGCTATTAGATAAAATTTTCTTCATTTTAGCAACACTGGTATTGAAAATGTCGATATCAGCTTCCTGGCAGGTTACGTTGTGCATAAGACACACATACATACGTACATACGTTATACATCACTATTAAAGATCATTTTGACTTCAAGTTTAATATCAAACAGTTGACGGAACTATTAATCAAAGTCTATTGGGCATAAAGTGATGACAGCAGAGGCCCGGAGGCTTCATCAATAGATTCGCGCCAATTGCTGATTGATCGCGCGTGCTGGTGGGCGCAATCAGCTGTGTCATGTGACGTAGTCGATGCGAAAACTGAGCGGACGTGGATCGGAGATTGTTTTTTGTTTTAAGTACCGTATATAATTACACATGCATTTATTAAAAAGTTGTTATTTTGACATTACAAACAGACACTTCAATTTTATTTAACATAACACAACATAATCAGCCTATAATGTCCCCACTGCTGGGACACAGGCCTCCTCTCTGTGAGAGGGAATGGGCCGTAATCCACCACGCGGGCCCAGTGCGGGTGGGTAGATGGCACATTTCTCGAATTTTTGGTTCTAGAACATGCCGGTTTCCTCACGATGTTTTCCTTCACCGTTTTGAGAGCAGTGGTGATGAAATAATTTACACAAAGTAAAGCGCCTGTCAGGGTTCGAACCTACGACCTACAACTCGTAAGCCACGGCCGTTACCACTGAGCTACCACTGCTCTCAATTTCATTTATTTGATTAAATTGAAAGTATATTACTTCATGGTTTCTTTTTGTACTGCCCTCCGCAGACTGATGGGATGAATTCAGCATAACATACGTCCGGTACATGAAATTATTTTGTTTTATTACCTCACAAACGCAATGTATCGTTACTGTGGCAAAACACACGTAGCCACACTCCCCGTGGCGGGGGGGAACGCTCGCGACACGTATAAAAAAAAATGTAGATTCTGAGCTTTACGCGTCGTGCGCTCTATTATTTTAAAATCCATTGCTGTTTTTTTTATTTTACCTGTTTTATTTACATAAATGGAGTGCTGCGTACAGAGAATGGGTTAGGATACATTTTATCCTGGGGATAAAATTATATACTAGCTGGATGCCCGCGGCTTTACCCGCGTGGATGTCCGTTATTTTATACTAAAACCTTCATCGAGAACCACTCTATGCATTGGTGAAAACAGAATGAAAATCGGTGCAGTAGTTTTTGAGTCTATCGCGAACAGACAGGCAGACAGACGCGGTGGAGAACTTTGTTTTATAATATGTAAGGATTACATTCCCGTGAGATGATTTCCCACCTCCACAAAAGCTATTACCTAAGTATGAAAATATTTACAGAACACATCAGCATCCTTGCTGATTATGTTTTTATTAACAAATAAAAACCTTTAATCACGACTTCCATGGCTCTATTCGTCTCTCGAATTATTTTAAAAACGCTAGCTCACTCCAATCGATCGTTCACAGAGGCTCCGAAAGTTAACAAAAAAAAGCGCACGTCATGTGACGCTAACTATAGGCATTGGAAATTATTGTGGAGGACCATTTATTTATGGATTTAAGTGTTTTCTTGGGAACCTCTTGAGAATTGTGTGGATTCAAGCTCCTTTTTTGCCATTTTATGGTTTTCTGAGAGGATATTTTTATTTTTACTGGATGCCCTCGCGGTTTCTGCCGCGTAAGTCTCGATCCCGTAGGAATATCGGGATAATCAGTATCCTATGTCCTATTCCGGGTCATGGTCTACGCCTGTGCCAAATTTCATCCAAATCCGTTCAGCCGTTTTAGCGTGAAAGCGTAACAAACAGACAAACAAACAAACAAACTCACTTTCGCATTTATAATTATTAGTTAGGATACACAAATAATAGTATAGGATAGGATAAGCTTCTTCAAAAACACCGAATTGTAAATTATTGGACCAACGAGGTAATTAGGTACTTGTAATAAATTAAATTCAACCACAAAGTTCTGGCTTCTCATAAATGGTGGTCAGTTAACGAACTCTAATTGGCTTGTTTGGACTAAGCAGGTATTAAATTCAACATTAAATATTTTATGAAACCACAACCAAAATGCTGAAATCTCGATAGTTTGTGAATTAATTACTGCGTTCTAAGAGCGAACGGGGTTTAAAACAGTCACTTTGGCAGAATCATTATAGGAATATATTTGAATCATCGTAAAATGTCACAAACTGACAATTCATAATATGATCTGCGTGCGATTCATATTACGAATTAATTCATCTGTTTGACAGTTTTCTATGGAGATTCGTAAAATGGTCCACACATTATGAATTGCTTTTGTGCCAAATTAAAGGTATTGCTAATTACAGCTGGGGGCTTAAAACGTTCACTTTAGCAGAATCATAATACGAAAATATTATGAATCATCGCAAAATGTCACAAACTGACAATTCATAATATGATCTGCGTGCGATTCATATTACGAAATAATTCATCTGTTAGTCAGTTTTATAGAAAACTGACTAACAGATGAATTATTTCATTGTGGACCATTTTACGAATCTCCCTATGGAGATTCGCCACAATGAATTGCTTTTTTGACAAACTATATAGGAATTTATAGCTAAGAACAGCTGGAAATTCAGGAAATGAATTGCCTTTAGAGGAATTGCTAATGTGGCCGGTTTAGGTCCCCTGGAAATTCAGGAAAGGAACGGCCACATTAGCAATTCGTCTAATTTTAGACGAATTGCTAATGTGGCCGTTTTACGCCCGCCTTAGGAAATTCAGGAAATGAATCCAGGGGGCCTAAACCGGCCACATTAGCAATTCGTCTAAAATTAGACGAATTGCTAATGTGGCCGTTTTAGGCCCGCCTTTCAATAATATTCTTATAAGAAAATCCTTTAGATGGATGCGCAAAGGTAACCCGCGAAATTCAATGGTCAAAAAACCTTTATTGTAATTTCAGTAGGTATCAAAAACATATTCATGTTCTTAAACCATTAACACCAAATTACATTTATTTCTATTGAAAGTGAATAATGATCAAATTCGGTTGACACCTTTTTTATTAAATGAAAAATGAGTTCGTTTACACCACAACCTTATGCCAACTGAGGATTATTGTGGTGAATCAGAGCCGAAATAGGATCGTAAATTATAAACTTTATAACGGCTCACGGCACTGAGTTTCGTGCGTAAGGCACATGTCCCACCGCCACGCGCTGGCGATCGAGAAGCGAGTAAAGCAACTGTGGCAGTATCTACATCGCCACATGCGAACTACGAATCAAAGACCTGACGTCACACAAAAATCCTGACGTCACATAAATCCTGCAGCCCGACATCAATCGTTGGGCAGTTGCCCGCCAGACACGACACCCCTCTGGTCGGAGGATCCTCCCTTTTCTCTGGTGGATGAGTGAACTTTACACCCTGTTCCTCATATTCCTAAACAACTAAAAACGAGTTGGCGGGCCACAAGCAGCGAGTGCGCGACGGCGACAAGCGATCACTCGCTGGTATGTGCATACTGTAAGAAGTGTGAGTGTCGGCGAGGGTCGCTGATAGAGTTCTTTTTTTGATAGCTCTTGTCGTTGCGACTTATTTATTTATTAAACATTTTCTAGACATAATCAGGTCAACCCAAGCCGTCTACAAACAAGTTACATTTTTGTAATATACGCGTAACAATTTGTGCATTGTGTTACTTATTATTATTTTTAGATACTAATGCTTAATTACTTACTGTGTACTCTCCGGCGCCGACGTGAACAGTCAGCGATAAGCTATTATAATGTATCTCTTTTATTTACGGGACCTACAATCTTTTGAGCGAGAAAATCGTTGATAGCTACTCGCTTCCTAGTCGACGGTGGGACGGGTGCCTAATACATTGCTTCTCAGATTTAGGGCGAATTTCACCAAGCTTTTATACCGAGTATAAGTCTTATCCTGCGAATATATTTTGAATTTTTGACAGTTTTTCTATACAAAAACTGTCAGACGACAATTTTATTCCACGGATAAATGATATCTGACTTTGATAAAATCAGCCCTTAGTGGGATAGCTACTCGCTTCCTCATCGACTGTGGGACAGGTGCCTAATACGTTAGGTACTTATCGGATTCAGTGGGGCTAACACGAAAGCGCGGAGTAAATAAACGTAACTTGGACGATTTGTTAATTGAAAATTCGTTTCGTACGTAATATTTTACTTAGATGATTACTAATTTCTCTTTGAATGATACTTTATGGACCTAATTGTGCTTGTCTTATAAACGAAAATGCTAGAGGATATTTATTTTTTGTATACAGTTTTATTGTCGATTCATAAGTACATTTGTATTTTCGATTAAAAAATCGTTTGAATTTACGTTACGTTTACGTACGGCACGTGCGTTCGTGCTTGAACCGTACGTACCCCGCGTCCTATTTAACGCCGAATCCGATTCGAGTAGCGGAACATGACGTGAGTCAATACAATTGAACTTCTTCGCTGCTATGATTTCGCGGGGCGGAGGTGTGCTACCGGCGTAAAAGCGATCGTTGCGCGATGAAAAATCATCAAATGACTTCTCCCTCTCTGGGCGGAGCAGGAGGACGTGTCAGACTTTTACTGACTAAAACCCACCCGTGTTCCTTCAGTTGCTTGTTCCCGGTATCCCTTTCGGACTTTCCCGCAACCCTGGCAGAGCGAATAAAAGAGCGTTCGAACTTTATGTTCGGTGAACCTAAACACGTGGTTGCGCCGACAGAGGGCGCTTTCCGGTTTTTTGAACTAAAAGCGACATAAACGCTACCGATGGCGTATTCGCGCGTCGATCGCTTATAAATAGACGCGGCCTTAGAACTACCTTCGTTCCTCTTGAAAAAGTTTCGAGATTTATGGCTTAGGGTAAGACATGTCCCGGACTAGATCTAGTTTAAATTTATTTTATATTTTGTTTCAGCTGAGAATATAAATCCAACAAGGAACTTCGTAACGTTTTTTATTAATAATGCTTTAAAAATGAATTGCTATTCTTTTACTTCAAAATTCTAACTCAACGGTAAAATTTCTCTTCCATCGTACTAAAACTTTATATTTTAGTGTTATGAAATACTAGCTTTTGTTTCGCGGCTTTGCCCGCTTGGAGGTTGGAATTGGGATAAAAATATCCTATGGTCTACTTGTGTGCCCTGAGTTTCATATAAATCTGTGGGCATTCTAACTAATCTTAATCCTAACTCATCATCATCTGCCTAGCCTTTTCCCAACTATGTTGGGGTCGGCTTCCAGTCTAACCGGATGCAGCTGAGTACCAGTATTTTACATGGAGCGACTGCCTATCTGACCACCACAACCCAGTAACTGGGTAATACGATACCCCTTGGTTAGACTGGGTGTCAGATTTTCGTGCTTCTGACGACTCGTAACGACTGTCAAAGATCCACAAATGACAGCCGGGACCAACGGCTTAACGTGCTTTCCGAGGCACGGAGGAGTCTCGATATGTGAAAATGGTCACCCATCCACGGACCAACCCCGGCAAGCGTAGCTTAACCTGATGTATCGACCCGTGCGACTGTTATTACTTAGCCACGAGCTCCTCCTAATCTTAATCCTAACTAATATTATAAATATGAAAGTGAGTTTTGTATGTTACGCTTTTACGCTAATACAGCTGAACGGATTTGAATGAAATTTGGCACATGGGTAGACCATGACCTGGATTAGGACATAAGATTGCACCGATTTTTGTACCGATATTCCCACGGGATCGAGACTTACGCGGGTGAAACCGTGGGGCGCAGCTAGTTTATAATATAAGTAAGTTAGTAATTGTAAGTGGGTATGAATTGGCATAATTTGTTTTATGAAAAATTAAAGATATTCTTCCGGTTAGATTTCTCCGTCATTGTGTGTTTAAACCCGATCTGACCTCAACTATCTAGGTCATATAAATATCTGTAATAAGCAGGGATCGAACCCCTAGCTCGGGTCAGGCTGCATTTGACGTAGGTAAATTGGATGACGGGTCTTTCAATTGCTGATATTTATTTTATTTATGCCTTCCTATTTTCTAAAATATAAGAGGAGCTCGTAGCTAAGTAATAACAGCCGCACGGGTCGATCCATCAGATTAAGTTTCGCTTGCCGGGGTTGGTCCGTGGATAGGTGACCATCTTGACATACCAAGACTCCTCCGTGCCTCGGAAAGCTAGTTAAGCTGATCTCGGCTGACATTCGAAGATCTTTGATAAAATCAAAAGTCATTTATTCAAACTAGGCTGAGAATCAGAACTTTTCGATCGTCAAAGTCGTTACTGCTCGTCAGAAGCCCGAAAGTCTGACAAACAGTCTTACTAAGGGCTATCATATCCTAAGATGGCGCTGCGCGGAGACATCGTGGTCCACTGCGCTCCCGGTTTTTAATTTGATAAATTCTGCGGTATAAATAAATATTGCTCAGTTACTGGGTTGTGGAGGTCTGATAGGCAGTCGGTCCACGTACAATACTGGTGATCAACTACATCCGATTAGACTGGAAGCCGACCCCAACATAGTTGGGAAAAGGCTAGGCAGATTGGTTTCTAGGATATCTTAAAGATAGCGGCGTGAGGATATTTGGACAAATAATTTTCTGTTTTCAATCCGAGTAAGTAAAGTAAGCGTGGTGATAACTATGATGACCGCCTTTACAACAAATTTTTGGTTCTAGGACATGCCGGTTTCGTGTTCCATTGAATGACTTTTTCATGAAATCATGACATTTGCGAACAAATCTAACATAAAGAGATGTATTTCATTCTAATGATTATATTTCATATAAAATATTTTGATCAAGATACAGGCTTACACTGACCGGCAAATTGTAAAAAAACGTCAGATTGATTGAATTTCGTGGATCAACCTTATCTGCCCACACGTACCTAACTGCCCGTCATTTTACTGCTTATCTTTATTTAGCTTAGTCATGTTCAGAGAGCGTGATAAAAGACCGAAATGAGAAATGTGCCTTCTACTTTTACTAACTTCAACTCCTTACCTTTAAATTAGTAAAGAAATGCTGCGTCCTATGTACTACGGAGAGCGGTGTGTGGTGATGAGCGGAGCGGGCGCGGGGCGGGGAGGAAGCGGCTGTGGGCGCGCATGATAGCTCTGAAGCAGACTTCGACAGCCGCCCGCTTAGCGCCTCCGAGCGTTCTGGAAATAATATGTATTTTAAGAAGAGAATAATGGCGAAATGATATCAAGGTCGAGGAGGAATAAAGAAGTAGGTATCTACATAGAATCACTTTTTGTCCAATTTCATCGCTTTCTTCTATTATTTACTGAGACAGTCTTGTGTCAAAGACTGGTCTTTGACACAACCGAACCCACGACCTACAACTCGTAAGTCAGGCCTTTACCACTGGGCTACCACTTTCTCTCGAAATACAGTATCTACCGTTTTTTTTTATTTGAGGGTGATAAATCATCCAATGACTTCTCTGGGTGGAGCGGAAGGGCGTGTCAGACTTTTACTGACTAAAACCCACCCGTATTCCTTCAGTTGCCTGTTGCCAAGGTACCGGTATCCCTTTCGGACTAACCCGCAACACAGTATCTACCCTGAAATCTCAAATTGTAAAAAACTCTCATGGACTCGATGAGGCAGGCTCGACCTCAAGTTAAAATATTAAAGTTATCTTTCCTTTGTAACTAATGTTTTCGAATTAGTGTAAAGGAAATGTAAGAATACTTTATTTGGATAATAAATGATTTTTTATTATTATTAAATGTATTCCTTACACATTTTCTCACAATTAACCCTTACATAAAACAGAGGTTGTTTTTAGATATCTACTTTAAACTCAGGTCAGCTGAAAATGGACGTAACTCTGTTTAAACAATTAAACTTGTCGATTTTAATTAAGAGCTCATCTAATCCTTGTTTAAATCTGTTCGGCTCCGCTTAACTTTGGAAGGCTTGTTAGTGTTGCTTAATTTGTTAGTGAGCTAGAATTTTAGAGAGAACTCTCTGTTACGAATGCAGCTTATGTTAGAAATATTAGGCAGTTCATCATTATCATCAGCCTACAGCAGTCCACTGCTTTTCATACGCCTCTCCAATTGCACGCCATTCAGCTCGATTCTCAGTAACTCTCATCCATCTGCTACCAGTCACCCTGGGAAGATCGTCGCTCCACTGTTCAATCTTGATTGATTGAATATGACATGACATAACGTCACACCAGTATTCCCCGATGGATAAGGTTTTCGATCTGGAATCAGCCCGGAGTCTGGATTTGTGCCTGGTAAAAATAAAAAATAATAAAAATATTGCACTTATTTTTTATTTTACTTTTTCTTTTACTTATTTTTTTTATTTTGTTTGAGCAATAGGCGCGCTTTCTATTACATGGGAGTTAACAATTGTTCACACTATCTTCTACATCATTGGTGCATTTGGTCTGACGCGAACATTTAATATCGTGCATCAGAATGACTGTCACTAAGTTTTATTTTCGCTAGCAAATTGCAAACAGAACGTTTATTTATTTTTCCCGAGCTAGAAAGTTAAAAGCAAAAAAGAAATGTCGGATTACTGGAAAAAGGAAAATACTTTGTTACTTTATGAACAAATTCATGCAAAGTATCACGACGTAATTACCACACTTAAAGTATAAGGTTCTGGTTATATTACACTGACTGAGGCGAGAGCGATTCCGTCCCTCGGAAAGCACGTTAAGCCGTTGATCCCGGCTGGCATTTGTCATTCGTAGATCTTTGACAGTCGTTACGAGTAGTCAGAAATCTGAAAGTTCGACTAGTCTTGCCAAGGGTTATCGTGTTACCCATTAACTGGGTTGTGGAGGTCAGATAGGCAGTCGCTCCGTGTAGAATACTGGTATTCTGTTGCATTTGGTTAAACCTGGAAACCGACCCCAACATAGTTGAGAAAAGGCTCGGCTGATTGATACTGACTGAGGCGAATCCCGGACGGAATGCGACACGCGACTGCGTGCTACGATTGTTTAGTTGATTAAGAAGTCACGCGACTATTCCTGCCAGTTTAAACACCTCCATACAAGTAACCTGACAACATCATTATAAAGAAAGAAAGAAAAGAAAAAAAAGAAAAGAAAGAAAAAAAGAAAAGAAAGATTTATTTGGGACACGCACAGGAAATACATCATCATCATCATATATTGTCGATCATGATGATGATCATCAGCCTACAGCGATTTGTTCCCTGCACGTCGAGTCCCGCCACGTCGAGTAGCCTTGACGTCGATTCCCGCCACGTCGAGTCGCCGCCACGTCTACTTCGAAAACTCCCGCTTTTATTCCCGCCACGTCGAATCGTTGAAAATGTCTCTTTTATTACCGCCACGTCTACTTTACAATTTTTATTTGTACAGTTGTAAAGAAAATACTTAGTTGGTTGTTTGGAATAAATAGATATATACATATAATGTATCAACTATTAAGATGTCGCTGTGTTAACACCGGTCAAATTCGATACCTGGCTGAGTATACCAGAGATGGTATAATCAGCCAGGTATCGTATTGCCTCGAATTCAATTCAGGTGCCTATTTCACGTTGCGAGATAGAGATATCTCGCGACGTGAAATAGGCATGACACGTGAAAGGGACAGCGTAAAGCCAAGTGTTATGTTAATTCGACCGGGTTTACTTTATAGTTGCCTTTGTTTTTCTCAAAGCGTTAATTTTTATCTCTCTCACGTTTTCTTTGCAAAAAAACCGTTATTCATATGCTGTGAAAGTTTCAACTAAACAAAAGGCAAGGTAACTCATTTGACAATTTTATAACAAAATATTATTTTAGAAAAATAGTAGCTTGTTTTGCACTTGAAACCATATTCAAAATCTTAAAATGCAATCAATGTATTGGTATTCTGCTTTACATAACCACATGTTTTTAATCTATTTATTCTTTTGGCCTATGTACTTGAAATCGCACAACACACAATACTTACTTTTATATATATTTTAACATCTTTACCTCTGAAAAGCATACTTTTAGTTATGACTTTACTTGACTGTTTTAATATTCCAAACTTAATTTTAGACTATTAAATTTTATATTCTGACATTTTCATAATAAGCTGTCCCCTGACCGAATTTAATTTTCTAAACCATAAATTATACCTACAACAGACCTGCTATGACAAGTGCCCTGTTTATCAAAATTTACAAGCCTTGTAAAAAAATGTCAAATGTCCTTATTTAGTTCACAAGTACTTATGTTTTGACACTTTTATTATTGATTTTGTTTATCAAAAAAATATTTGTAAGTTACAACTTGTAGAAAATCATAACAAATCCGGGGAGTGTCCGGCGTCTCTCTATTCTGTCTTACAAGGTTACTAGTGTCGTGCTTAGTACCGCAATAAATGTTTAAATTCGATTTTCTTTTTTAAAATGATTTCAAAAGAGAGAGATGACCTGATGCCCGTGTCCTGATTATGAATATGGAGATGGGATATGAATTTAACGAAAATTAACATTCTAGGTAACTTGTGAACGTGTAGACTTGTAACTTTTGATAAACAGGGCCCAGATATGTCATGAACGTCTTATAAAGCTGGTGAATACAGAGTGCTTCCTTATTTAGGGCAAGTGCAGCATTTTTTACTGTAAACTCTTTTGATTAGTTCTGGCCGTCATTCCTTTAAAAACTAATTTGAAATATATTTACACAGTAGAGAGGTTATAAGATAAAAGTGCAAAATACTTGTAAACACCATTTATCTATCTACCTATCTCTATTAGATAGTTATAAGTTAGGTAGGTAAGGCAGGGTAGGTAGGTACCTACCTACCTACCCTGCCTTACCTACCTAACTGACCCTATCTACCTACCCTACCTACCTAGGTAGGGTAGGTAGATAGGGTCGGTGAAAGAAGAAAGAAAAATTGCTTAATCTGTACAAACTGAAGAGACTTAGCTGCGCCGTAGATAAGTACGTAAGTAGTGCTACCCGTGCGAAGCCGGGGCAGCTAGTAATAAATAAAAATATTATGATTTGAACAATTTTTGCTAATAAATAAAGATATTATAATGATTTGAACAATTTGTTTCATTGACTGTACTTTTCGTCACATTTGACGTGACGGTACCAGGCAGAATTTTTCCAACATCGTACAAAAGAACAAGTAGACGTGACGGCGACTCGACGTGGCGGGAATCGACGTCAAGGCTATTCGACGTGGCGGGACTCGACGTGCAGGGAACAAATCCTACAGCATTCCACTGCTGGACATAGACCTTTCTAACTGCACGCCATTCTGCTCGATTCTCAGCAACTCTCATCCAGCTGCTACCAACCAACCTGCAAAGATCATCGCCCCACCTAGCCTGAGGGAATCTCACCTTACGATAGCCGATTCGCGGAGAAGTACACGTCTACCCCAACGGTCATCAGTTCTACCGTTAATATGACCGGCTCATTACCACTTAAGCTTGCTCATTCTCTGAGCTGTGCCGACAACTAGCCGCGCAGGACTTCATTCTGATTACGGCTTATATAAGATTTATTTCTAAAATACTTTTTACTATCCGCCTCATAAATCCTAAACACATTATTGGACAGAGAAGTCAGTCCCTTTATAAGACACTGGGTACGGAGGCATGTGAGGAGTTTTTTAAGTCATTGTTACTAACATTATAATGGATTGTGTGTACTTGTATTTGTAGTCCGAAATAAAGCATATATTAATATTTATTATTATAAATAATTTAAACAGAATAAACTCGCCGTTTCAAATATAATTTCTCGTCAAAACGCTAACAATTATGCTGGGACCGCTATTTCCCACTCGACCGCTTGGCTTCTCGACGGAGAGATTACTTCGCAAGTCAATATTAAGCTGTTGCAAGCCGATTTGCATATAGACTGGTGTAAATTAGATATTAAGGATATTTTAATGTTACTGGAGTGTAAGCGGTAATCCGATTGGACGTTTGTCTTATTTTTGAAGTTGCATTTTATTTATCCATATATCGATTCTGTTAATCAAAATGTTCCTTCATAACAATTTGATCAGGAAGATGTTATCAGCACAAAGTTTAAGCTATATCAGGTATCGTGCTTAAAAACAGACTTACCCAGGCATCGAGCTAAAACAATGCTCCGTTTGTTGGCAAAATATTTAACTGTTTGTACCCCAGCGATCTTTAACACAGATTAAATAGGTATGTCGTTCCTGTACAAAAGATCACCTGGTGAATTCCGATTCGCTTTAATTAGTGTGACTGTGTGTATGTACATGACTTTGTTAATTTTATATGTTGTACAGTTGCCAATGTATCGGGAATCTTCATAAAGATGTGATATTTGGTAATACTCATCTAATCTAACTAATATTATAAACGCGAAAGTTTGTGAGTTTGGATTCACGCAAAAACTACTGAACGGATTTGGATGAAATTTGGCACACAGATAGTTTATAACCTAGATTAACACATAGAATACTTTTTATCCTGATACTCCCACGGGATCGAGACTTACCCGGGAGAAACCGCGGGGCGCAGCTAGTACGGATATAAAAGCATTCCCATCAGTGAAACTTCGATCTATTTGCCAACATTACAAATAACAGAAAGAAAAAAATCAACACAGTAACCGAACCCAAAATCATACGCCTCAACAACATTTGTTTTTCCCAAATGTATTTACCGAAGAAGCCTAGACTTTGCGTAAACGAATTCATTTCACCAAAATACCGCTAAACAAGAAAATTCACGATATTCCCTTTGTATATTATGCCGTGGGATGGAGATTGGTTTCCTTTGATAGCGAAGCTCAGCCCTGAAGCAGCTTAGTCAATTTCTTAGTGGGTTTGTAATATAATTTTACGTTTGTATAAATCTATACATATCTGTATATTGATACAGATATGTATAGATTTAGAGAAGGCTTTACAGAATAGGGAATATGCATGTGATTCAAATATGGGTCAAATATTTTTTTCTATAAACTATGTTACTTCAGAATTATGCCTCTATCAATATTTTTGAATAAAATTTCTTTTTGAGCGAGAAATTAATTTTTAAAAAGTCCCAAAAAACTGTGGGTAATTCAAATACTTGAAAAGGCTAAGAGCGGATGTGACGTAACAATCCGGAATAACAATCAAAATGTCAATGTCAAGTCAATCAACAAGTGTCAAGTCAATGTCAAACGCTCCTAGAAAAAGGAGTTTTTGACGTTGACTTGACAGTTGCTTGTCTGTTTTCACGAACTGTGACGTCACCACACCAAGCGCGCCAAATGGAGGGCGTTTAAATAGCCCGGATCGGTTGGATATTTTTAAACATTTTTTTAACTACTTTAAATTGCTTTTTTGCCGTCGATTTTTTTTTTACTATTATTTGACGATGTAAACTATCGAATAAAAATATTAAAAAAATACATGCATATTCCCTATTATAATCAAATACAATAGACGTAGATATATTTAGTAACCTATTTCGCTTTCTATTGTATTTTTGGATTTCCGCAAAGTCACGCCTGGATCAATTAACTAGAATTATAATCATTAGATACAGGAATACAACTAAGGAGTTGTATTCCTATGTCTAATGTTATAATTCTGCAATTTAAGGAAGTTAGATTAATCCTCAAATGTCATGATTTCATGAAAGTCTTTCAATAGGATTATATGAACTCAGAGAGTTTTATTGATGATTTTTATTATGATTATCCTTACATAATTATATAAAACTTTTTACAAAAAAAAAACAACCGACTTCAAAAAACAAACACAAAAAAAGTGAAAAATAACTTAATTTCGGAAGTCGGTGTCTGCTTTTTAATTTTCGTTTTTGCCACCGACTTCCGAAATTAAGTTATTTTTCACTTTTTTTGTTTGTTTTTTGAAGTCGGTTGTTTTTTTTTTGTAAAAAGTTTTTATTTTTCACTTTTTAGTTGTGGTACCTATCTCACACAAATTCGTATACCGTTATCTGCTATGTAAATAACAGTGACGGAGTGAAATAATTATATATTCTACATAAGCAAAGTGGGAAAAATACGTAATTATTGAAGCTAACTCAAAAACTACGCAAGCAAAATTAATAAAATTTATATGGGACCACCTCTGAAGCATGACCTACCAAACAAAAAAAGAGTCATCAAAATTGATTCATAATTGGCGGAGTAATCGCGTAACATACATACAAAAAAAAAAAAAAAAGATACAGACGAATTGAGAACCTCCTCCTTTTTGAAGAAGTCGGTTAAAAACAAAGTCCACCGCCGCGTCTGTCTGTCGTGCTGTTCGCGATAAACTCAAAAACTACTGCACCGATTTTCATGCTGTTTTCACCAATGGCTAGAGTGGTTTTTGAGGAAGGTTTTAGTATATAATAACCGACATCCACGCGGGCGAAGTCGCGGGCATCAGCTAGTGGTTCTATAAATATACAACATTAGTTTTTATTTATGCTAAACCCGAAAAGGGGTCATTGTACTCATCATTTTGACAACTATTTATATGGGACCAACCATGAAATCGGAAAAAAAACAGCTGTTCCATACATTTGTGTTCACTTAAATCGACAAAATGTATGGAACCGCTGATTTTTTTTTTCGCGATTTCAATGTTGATTAGAAATAGAAAGAAAAACTAATGTTGTATATTTGATACAACCGCGAATCATATTTAGATGCTTACCTGAAAATAGCAAGGAACGTAAGATTTGAATTTCGCGGGCTACCTCAATAATGATAACTTTCATAATAAACTAAATAAAATTAGGATATCTACCTACTCCTTTGAGCAACCATCCATAGAATATTGTAAAATAAATCTTCTTCAAAACCCTGTTTTGCTACTAAGGCAACTATTAACCATAGACTGCTATGCAAAAAAGATAAAACGACAAAAAATATAGGAACGAGTAAAACAAACGAAGCGTTTGATTGATGCGCGTCTTCCAACGGTACCCGCATCGAGCCTTTATCAAATATTTTGACATGCTCAATGGGTTTTACCTAATGTATTTGAATTTTGTGATTTCTGGGTTTATGATTTTTATATTGAGGTACTTACATACTGTGTTATGTAAGTGCAATTGTGGTCGAAGATGCCATAATTTGTGTGGTAGAGTGACTAAGAACACCTTGTTCTGCGAATCTAGCACGAACGTGTAGACTAAACGTAATGTAAATTGGAACCATTTTATAATTGAAAATACTTTTGTCGCGCATAATTATTACTTAGTTTTAAACCTTAAAAAAATATGGTAAAATTGCTACAGGATATCTCTATTTTCGATTCAAAAATCGTTCGCCTAGCCGAGTATCGTCGGGTGCGCCGCCGTTTGCTACGCTACGCGCCGTGCTACGTCGTAGCTTTGAGCTACGGCGTAGCATTGAGCTACGTAAGCTCGTTCTTATCTCCACACTTTCAGAAGCTTTCGAAGCACTGTTCAAATTCTACTAACTAAAGTTCCCCTATAGGTCAGTTAAAGACACGCGGTATCTTCACAAAGAAAATAAAATAAAATACATACGAAAGCGTGAAACCATTCTTCTTTCAGTATAACCTTCACAAAGTGGAACCGTGCAAAAAGGAGTGCGGAGTGGTAGGTAACCTTTTGAGTGTAAACAAGTGGTTTTTCAGCCGTGGCCGTGAAGAAAAACATGCAGCTGCAGTGTCGGGGTTACGTCACAGTGTATTTATAAACAGTAATGTTGGAGATTTTTTACCACTATGAAGATTAATGACCAACACTAACCGTTTTCGGCACACAATAAATTACGTGGGATATTGACAGTGTATAAGTAGGTATGAGCTTGGCAAAGTTCGAAGGTCGAAGTTGTTCACTTTAAGATTTCCATAGGAACAAAACGTCTTTATTTATTTAGAACATGTAAGTCTTTACAGATTAAAAAAAAACTGTAAAAACAATTTAATCGTTTTCAACGTTGATATTAAGTAAGTATAAACAAAAACATGCCGGCAGTCTTTGGGGACTGCCGATAGAAGTGAAAACTAAGTAACATTCATTCATTTCTTCAAGCGTTCGGTGACGATGACGCGAGTTCCATGATTTTTGTTCACCCAAAAAGTGCTCAACGCGCCTAAAGAAGTTCTCAATTCAAAAACTACTCTGTCTTGTCATCTCTCCATGAACCAGTAGAATGTTGCCTAAGTCCCAAGACACATATCTAGTTTTCTTTTTTACCACGTACCTACACCAAAGTGGGTGTCTGTCCGCAGTTCCCCCACTGTCCTATATATTTACTGTGACGACATTTAAATACTGCAGCCGCTAAAGTGTCTTAATAGTCCGAAGTGACTACATATGTGAGACATTCGCTTCGCAGTTTGTGCTGCATAATTCTTTCTATTTTATTTTTTACTTGGGACTAAATGAGAGGGAATTAAATTCATACGTTGTTACCTGGGTTTAATGCTTTTGAAAAGTAAAAATCCGTTTATGTTTCATTTTATTGTGTCATTTTATAAGGCCATAGTTGAAACAGTAAAAAAGCAGATTTTTTATAAGTTACGTATAAGTTATTGTACAAACAAATGCTGCAAATCCTAATCCTAATTATAAATAAATGCGAAAGTGAGTTTGTTTGTCTGTTTATTACGCTTTCACGCTAAACGGCTGAACGGATTTGGATGAAATTTGGCACAGGGGTAGACCATGACCTGGAATAGGACTTTTCATTCCGATATTCCCACGGGATCGAGAATTACGCGGGTGAAACCCCGGGGCACAGCTAGTATTATAAAAAATACAGACGGCTAAGTGTAAGTTGTTTAATTTTTGGGGTTCCGTAACCAAACTCTGTCCGCTGTCCGTCCGTCTGTCCGTCTATCTATCTGTCAGCGGGCTGTATCTCATGAACCGTAATAGTTAGACGGTTGAAATTTTCACAGATTATGTATTTCTATTTCCGATAAATAATAATAAAAATAAAATAAAGTTAAAAATTAAAAGAGGGTTTTTTTAAGTGTTTTTTCGCCGTTTTTTCCTAAATATTGCTGGGTGGTACGGAACCCTTTGTGGGCCGATTTTTTTATACTGATTATAATCGTAGGCCACAAAATCTTTAGAATGGTGTTTGATGTAATTTTATACTTATCGGAAACGCATTACCGATCTCAGATACGATCAAATAATAATCCGAATAAGTAAATCGTGAATAAAGATCGAATCGAAAGATGTCGATAAAAGTATAACTGAAGCTCTTAGGTAATATTAAAAATGCAAATGGAAGAGAATTTTCCCTCTCTGGAATAACATTATCTAATCTAAGGTATTGAGAGTTGACCACAGAACACGAAGACACCTCAGCGGCCACTGCTAAAAGGAGACATAGTCAACACTTTCTATAATAAAAAAACCAAGCGTGTCACCATTTACAGTGCCTTCATTAAAACTTGACCCGTGACGCATTGAATTTTGCAGTCTTAGTTTCAATAAACAGAGTTCAAAATGGCGACTGACAGAAAATTCATTCAAGTTAGGATTTTAAATTGTAATTTAAAATTAATTTGATTTAAAATCCTATATAGACTGCTGCAGTCGTTGTTGTTAGTAAACAACAACGACTGAATTCAGTGCGTCACGGGTCAAGTTATAAAAAAACGCACTGTACTCGCACTACGACACGGCTTTGAATGGTGGAGATCACAGAAGTTGTGCGCTCTCGATGACACGAATTTTATCAGTACCTACTGCCGTCTCTGCGCGGCAATTCCTTACTCTGTGGCTTAAACTAAAGCTTTTTACTCAAGTTGTTCTCAAAGTAAGCAGTCATGTTTGCCTCTTGATACAAAAAGGTTGATAATACTCGTTTAAATCAATATGTTTGTAGTGTACTTATTCAATTTGTAGTGTAATTATTCAATAGGGGCAACTAGAATCAATTCTATTTCTTTGTTTTGACGTTCAAACGTGTCATATATGTGCCTATTTGAAATAAATTATTTGACTTTGACTTTGAATAAAAAATCTTGTTGGATATAAGTTGAAATATAGTACCAAAATATATATTCTCAAAATTTTATTTTTATTATTTTCTTAATTATGTTTACTTATATGTTTTTATAAATGGTTTTAGGGGTATGAGGAACAGGGTGTAAAGTTCACTCATCCCCCATAGAAAAGGGAGGATCCTCCTACCAGACGGGTGTTGTGTCTGGCGGGCAACTGCCCAATGATTGATATTGGGTTTTTGTATATAATATGTTCACTGCACGGTAAACTCTAATTGCGCGATGCAGGATTTATGTGACGTCAGGTCTTCGATGCGTAGTTCGCATGTGGCGATGTAGATACCGCCACATCACTCCCCTCCGGAGACCGGAGGTCGATAGTGGGCTGAGTCTTGTATCTTGCGATGCTTGCCAGTGCCAGTTGTGGTTCCAGTGAGTCGGAACCGGGTGCCGCATTGTTCGCGGTGGGTCGGAACTGTTTGCGGCGATTGTGGTGATTGATGTGATTGCGGTGGTTCCCCAGTGGCTCATGGTGATGAGGTTTAGGTGATTGAGGTGATTCCCCTGTGAGTCGGGGTGATGAGGCTGAGGGTGATGACCAGGAATGCGCGTTCGCTGCATGCTGGTGGTCAGGATACCCGTTGACGCCTCGGGTGTTGGCTTGACTGTGTGACTCGCCTCACTGAAAGCTTGCGGGAGTGATGATGATGACGTCACGCTGGAGTATTTGCACGAAGGCTGCGTTGACGTATCACGTCGGGGTCACCAATTTAGGGGTATGAGGAACAGGGTGTAAAGTTCACTCATCCCCCATAGAAAAGGGAGGATCCTCCTACCAGACGGGTGTTGTGTCTGGCGGGCAACTGCCCAATGATTGATATTGGGTTTTTGTATATATGTTCACTGCACGGTAAACTCTAATTGCGTGATGCAGGATTTATGTGACGTCAGGTCTTCGATGCGTAGTTCGCATGTGGCGATGTAGATACCGCCACATGGTGATAGAAATCTTTGATTTTTATGATCTTTTATGGATCGAAATAAATGATTTTTTAATTTGGATTTGAATTATATACACACTATTCTATTGTTATTATGCACACCGTAAAAGTTTCGCAAACCTGAATAAAATTTTACATTAATTCTGGATTTGCGTAAAAAAACGGCAAGGAATATGAAAAAACGACGTCAACATCTTTCCACTTAACATAGCGTTTCATTTTAAAACTAATTCGTGACACAAAAAGAGTCCACGGAGTTTAGGAACTTACTACGCTTTGGAATGGGCAACTAGCTTCATCTTTCTGACTGACCGACCCCTTGACAATTCAAAAGTGCCTGTAACTGGTTTAATTGATATAAATGCTTTGATTTTTGAGAATCATTATTTTCAATTCACAGAGAGAAAACAATCAATCTGTCTAGCCTTTTCCTAACTATGTTGGGGTCGGCTTCCAGTCTAACCGGATGGAGCTGAATACCAGTATTTTACATAGAGTGACTATCTGACCTCCACAACCCAGTAACTGGGTAATACGATACATCTTAGCACTTCGAGGCACGGAAGAGTCTCGGTAAGCATAGATGGTCGTCCATCCACTGACCCACCCTTCTTAACCTGATAGATCGACCCGTGCGGCTGTTATTACTTGGCCACGAGCTCCTTACAGAGAGAAAACATTATTCTTGAAAAGAAAATAAACGTTTCATCACGAATGTTTTAAAATTTCAGGCACCGCCGGAATCGTGGGAACCAAATAAATGTATGTTGGTAAGCGAGGCTGTAAACATGCGATCAAATACAAAATGTAGAGCATTGTAGTTTATGCAAATGGCGTCGCGAATATAAAATTAGGGCGATAGTATCGTTGAAATACACGGAAGCTGTTATACGTAACGCTTGTAACATTTTAGAGCATTTATTTTAATAATAGTCTTAAATTATAAATAACTGTTACTGTTAAAACATAAATCGCAAGCGCTGCTACTAAGCATGATAGGAGGTCAGTTCGATTCCCGGGCCGGGCAAAATAACATTGGGTTTTTTTCATCTGGAATTTCTTATTGAGCAGCGGTGCGGTGGCAGTGGGCAGCATATTGCTCGCAGAACAGATGGCCGATGGGGCCGAAAGGTTCTGGAGTGGCGACCGCGTACCGGAACACGTAGCGTTGGAAGGCCCCCCACAAGGTAGACCGATGACCTGGTGAAGGCCGCAGGAATGCGCTGGATGCGAGAAGCACAGAACCGGTCGAAGTGGCGGTGCTTGGGGGGACCTAGGTCCAGCAGTGGACGTCTTTCGGCTGAAATGATGATTATAATGAGCCCGGAGTCTGGATTAGTGCCTGGTTGATGGCAATAGGCCCCTATTACATGAGACTTAAACATAAGTGGCGTAATGTGGGTGTACTATAGTCACACCTCTGCTTATCCCTTCGGGGAAAGAGGCGTGATGTTATGTTTAATCACAACGATGGTGATTTCTTTGATTTTATCAGACTTTTGTAACTCCAAACACAAGACTTTATAAATCTACATATAAACACACCACACACACACATTCACACACACACACACACACACACACACACACACACACACACACGCAGATTTTTTTTTTTACAGCGTGTAAAACAAACCCTGTCCCATCCGTAAGAGTGTTGTTAAGAATCATACTGAGAGTATACAGATGAGTTTTTTTTGAAAAATGATAAAAAAAATTCACCGCATTTTTTTCAATGGGGAATTTTACCGGATTATTACATGGGGCGCGGGTGACCGTCTTTTAGCGGGTGTCTACAAGTCATAACATATGACCTTAGCAGAAAATTTGCTAATTTATTATTGTAATAACTTTTTTTTTTTCATTTTTTTTTTCTGGTTATTTTATTGCAATACCTATGTGCCCCTTTCGGATCGGACAGGATTTTTGTTAAACGCTGTATATTCAAACGTAATCGATGTGTCTTGTATAATTGAAGATTTACGAAGGCTTTTAAAACGACATTGATCCGCCATCTTTAAGCTCTCACATTGTAAAAAGAACACGTACTGAATAAAGTAGGCATTTACTTTTTCTTATCTCCGGTACGTTTAGTCGGCCGGAAATAGGGAAATCCTAAAGGTTAGGCGTTATTAGACATTTTCTTATAAAATATACTACATAAGTAGGTATAATCAGACTATAACGTTCACACTGCTGGGGCACAGGCCTCCTCTCAGTGAGAAGGAGTGGGCCATAATCCACCTCGCGGGCCCAGTGCGGGTTGGTAGATGTCACATGTCTTCGAATTTTTTGGTTTTAGGACATGCCGGTTTCCTCACGATGTTTTCCTTCACCGTTTTGAGAGCAGTGGCGATGAAATAATTTACACAAAGTAAAGCGCCTGTCTGGGTTCAAACCTTCGACCTATAACTCGTAAGTCGCGACCGTTACCACTGGGCCACTACTGCTCTCGTCGTCATAAGTAGGTGTTTTTCATCAAAAACTGGTATTCAGATGCATCCGGTTAGACTAGAAGGTAACCCCAACATAGTCGGGAAGAAAGTTATAGGCAGATGAGGAGGCTTTCGTTAATAGAATAGAAAATACGTAAAACCCATTCAAGCACACTTGTTAACCTACCAAAAGGACACAAGACTCACAAAGAAAGGGTCAAATATTGATTTTGTGTTGGAAAAATATTGGACTATTATGTGGTCAAATAAAGAAGAAAGAAAGAAGAGAAAGAAGAAAAATATTGGACTATTATGTGGTCAAATAAAGAAGAAATAAAGAAGAGAAAGAAGAAAAATATTGGACTATTATGTGGTCAAATAAAGAAGAAAGAAAGAAGAGAAAGAAGAAAAATATTGGACTATTATGTGGTCAAATAAAGAATGTATCTAGGTAGACGAGAATATTGGATTAGGCTTTGATTATTTTATTATGTCTAGATACAGTGTCTGCAGCGCGACACTGTATCTAAATACAGGTTTTTGAAAATTCATCTTTTGAAATGGTTTAATAACAAAGTATGCATGGAAGTTCGTTATTTTTCCGATAGCAAATCTCATCGATCATACGGCTTGTAAATAAATAATAAATAGGTACATACATGTATACAAGAATGCAGGCTCTAAATCAATCTGCCTAGCCTTTTCCCATCTACGTTGGGATCGGCTTCCAATCTAACCGGATGCAGCTGAATACCAATATTTTACATGGAGCGTCTGCCTATCAGACTTCCACAACCCAGTAACTGGATAATACGATACCCCTTGGTAAGACTGGTTATCAGACTTTCGGGCTTCTGACGACTCGTAACAACTGTCAAAGATCCACGAATGACAGCCGGGACCAACGGTTATCGTGCTTTCAGAGTCACGGAGGAGTCTCGATATGTGAAGATGGTCACCCATCCACGAACCAACCCCGGCACGCGTAGCTTAGCCTGATGAATGAACCCGTGCAGCTGTTATTACTTAGCCGCCAGCTCCTCTATGTATGAATGTAGAGTATGATAACAAGGCAGTATCGCGCAGTGCAGTTAACACCGTGATTTCACTGGCTATGAATATTTTATAAAGGGATCGTGGCTCGGGGAGGCTTAGGATTTACGGCCAGCTTATCTGTATTTACCTTAATGCTAGAAGGAGGATAATAACACCTATTTTCACTTCAGGTCTAGTTGATACATTATTCAGAGAGTCATTGAGTGTGACATAATTTTAGTGGAGTCATTCGAGTGATAAGGATGAGTACCCTAATCGAGCTAAAAGAAAAATAAGCAGTGATGAGAACTGCCAACAGACTCTGGTTGGCGAAGGCGAAGTAAGGAAAATCTGTTCAGTTGGAGATTCATGGACGACTAGAGTGTAACCATTCCCAAGAGGTTTCCTAAATTATTTTCGTGTATTTATTTGTGGTTTATCTTTTCATACCCGAAATCTCTCAAATCCTGAAACTTTCACTATGGGACCAACCCTTTTTCCTTATTTTTTTGATCTTGGTAAATCATCCAATTCGACTTCTCCCGCTCCGGGCGGAGCGGAAGGGCGTGTCAGACTTTTACTGACTGAAACTGATAGGAATTGAAGCAAAACAACGGTGTTTAAAGATAAAACGACTTTTATTGTTCAGCCATTTCTAGGCTCCGTTAACAAGTGAATACCAGACAGTACAAAGCTTTTAAACATTATATGGCCTAACGCTACTACGCTAACCAAAAAGTATTATATGTACATTACATTGAACCACCTATTTTAACACCCCCCCTCAATGTAATACACCCACACAAAACACAAACAACTTACTTTTGGTATAAGCCACACTTATTTATACATTTCAACAACAAATTATTATTCAAAGCCTTTGTAAACATATCTGCAACCTGATCTTCTGTTTTTAAGTATTTCAATACCAAAGTCCCTTTTTTAACCAAATCTTTAATGAAATGGAATCTTATATCAACATGTTTCAAACGCTTGATATTATCAGTGTTAGCAACCATTATGGCACTTTGGTTGTCACACCAAACCTTGACAGGACAGACATTTTCAATATTGAAATCTTTAAGTAAATTTATAAGCCAACAGGCTTCACTTGAGGCCATACTAACTGCTATGTACTCCGATTCTGTTGAGGACAGACTAACACTAGCTTGTTTCTTTGAGCACCAGGAAATTAAACAGTTTGCAAACATAAAACAATAGCCCGTGGTGGACTTTCTATCTATCAAATCTCCCCCCCAATTTGCATCACAGTATCCCACTAACATATCACTATTACATTTATATACTAACTTATAACTAATAGTGTGTTTAATGTACCTAAGTACTCTTTTTAAAGCTGTTAACAAAACATCATTTGCTTTATTCTGATGTCTGCTTAAAATTGACAAAGCAACACAAATGTCTGGCCTTGTTCCTAATGCTGCATAGGACAGACAACCTATTATCTTTCTACACTTCTTTTCAATGTCCCTGTCAACTACAAAATCATTATTTTCTTCCAATATTTTAGCATTAAAGTTCAGGTCCATAGGGGTACACATTTCTTTACAGTTCTGCATTTCAAACTTTTGTAAAACATTTTCTAAATATTCTTTTTGACACAATTCAGTAACTCCATTTTCTAAATCCTGTTTTACCCTTATACCTAGATAATTTGAAACTAGGCCCAAGTCTTTCATTTTAAATTCACTGTTCAACATTGACTTAAGGTCACATATTTCTTTATCACTGTCTCCAAATATTAACAAATCGTCAACATACAACAAAACATATGTTTTAAAGTCACTGCTACACTTAGTATACAAACAACAATCACTTTGAGATCTTTCAAAACCTTGTTTTACTATTACAGAGTTAAATTTGTCATTCCAGTACTTTGGTGACTTTTTCAGCCCATACAAAGATTTGTTTAATTTAACAACCTTTTTATTTCCTCTATAGGCACCTTCTGGCAATTACTGCTTGGCTAAATACACTTCTTCATCAATATTCCCATACAAGAAGGCCCCTGTCACGTCCATCTGGTAAATTGGTAAATTTAACTTTGTAGCTACTGATACAAATAACCTGAAAGTAGATAACTTAGCTACTGGCGCATAAATCTCGCACAGGTCAAACATATCGTCCTGTTCAAAGCCCCTAGCCACTAACCTAGCTTTATATTGAATATTGTTTTTGGCATTTTTTATTTTAAACACCCATTTACTACTTACAGTCTTTTTGTTAGTGGGTTCTTCGCAAAGGTCCCAGGTATTATTATCTCTTAAGGTTTGCAACTCTCTATCAACTGCCTCCTGCCAGCTACTTGCATCCCTTCTTTCCATAGCTTCTTTGTATGTCACTGGATCAGTATCCACATTCAGGTGTACACTGTAACAGTTACACTTATAAAAAGGGGTTTGGTTTCTTGTTCTCTTAGGCCTCTCACTGTTGAGTGATGCTGACGAAGTTATTACATTCAACCTTTTATCTTCTGATTTTCCATTTTCTTCACTCACCACAGTTTTAGTCTCCTGTGACGGTTGGTCTTCCAAACTTACTTTCTCAACTTTTTCAAGTAATTCGTGACTCACTTCCTTTTCTAAGCACTGTGACGGTTGGTCTTTTAAAGTTACTAGTTCGATTGATTCCTGCACTTTATTAACTTCTTTTTCCAAGAACACTACATCTCTTTTTATTTCTACTGTATTCTTTTGTGAAAAATAAACCCTATAACCTTTCACATCTTCGCTGTACCCAACCATCAGTCCCTTTTCACCCTTTTTGTCCCACTTCTTTCTCCTTTCTTTAGGAACATGCACATATACTGGTATACCAATCACCTTCAATTGGTGAATATCAAACTTCCTGTTTGTCCATACCTCAAAAGGAGATTTTCCATCTTCTTTACTATTTCCAGTCCTATTAAGCACAAAGGCCGCCGCATTTATGGCCTCTGCCCATAGTTTCCTTGGTAAGTTTTTTGCATACAACATCGTCCTAGCAGCTTCAACTAATGTCCTAATTTCTCTCTCCGCTTTACCATTCTGCTCCGGTGTGTATGGCACGGTGGTTTGATGAGTTATTCCGCGCCTTGAGAACATGTCTTTAACTTCTCTGTTTACAAATTCCGTACCATTATCACTTCTGAAAACGTTGACCACGTTTCCAGTGACATTCTCGGCCTTGTTCAGAAAATCTTCAATGCAATTCTTAATTTCGTATTTATTTTCGACAAAGTAAACATATCTGAAGTTAGAGTAATCATCTTTCAACAGCACAAAATATTTCGACCCACCTACTGACACTTCTTCCATCGGACCACACGTATCAGCGTGTATTAGTTCACATGTCTTTGTGCTAGTATATTCACTTTTTGAGAATGGTAACCGATGAATTTTTCCCACCAAGCAGCTTTCACATTGGGAAACACTAGTTTGCTTCAATTCAATGTTATTTTTCTGCAACACTCTCTTCACATGATCAAAATTTTGATGTGCGAGTTTTTCATGCCACTCGTTTATGTCGTTCTTTACTCCTTTTGCAACACTCGCAAACTCGCATTCGAAGCGAAAATCCATATAGTACATCTCTCCGTTACGTTTAGCTACCGCAGACAATTTGTTTTGTTTGTAAAATTTACACAAATTGTCATTTGTCACCATGACGTATCCTCTATCCGTCGCACAATTCACGGAGAATAAATTGGTTTTTAAATCCGGCACGTACAAGACGTTGTCTATGGTTGTGTTTATCCATTCGCGGCCATTATGGACTTGTACCGCCACCTGTCCACAACCATTTGCACATATTGCATTTCCATTACCGACAACCACTGACTTATTCGACAACGAAGAATATGTGGTGAATAAATTTCGGTCACAACACATATGTTGGCTTGCTCCGGTGTCCACCAACCACTGTGACTGTTGAAAGTGTCCACTTCAGCTTGCTATCACAAACGCGTTACCGTTTCTGTCCTTATTTTTCTTAAACCAACATTCGCTTTTCACATGTCCCAATTTATTGCAATAATAGCACTTTTTAACCGGTTTAGAGTTACTTGCCGAACTGTCATTACGGTTGTTTACATTACTGCGACACTCGCTTTGATAATGTCCCATCTTGTTACACTTAAAACATTTCAGGTTCTTCTTATCAATTTTCTTAGCCGCAAAGGCTGACGATTGCTGGGGCACCTCCCCTCTTTCTTTCAATCGTTCCTCTTCTATCAACAGTCTAGCAACGAGATTATCATATCTTTGTTTATCGTCCGGTGCTGACTCCCACGCGGACACAAAATGTTTGTAACATTCTGGAAGCGACATCAAAACCTTTGTAATGACAAACTTTTCTGATATATCTTCTCCCATCTGCTTTAACTGGTTCTTCAATTCTTCAATTTTGGACAGAAATACAGACATTTCTGCGCCTTCCTCGTACTTATATTGGAAGAAACGTTGTTGTACGATATGAATGCTAGTTTCCGACTTTTGTTCATAAACACTAGCCAGCTTCCTCCACATCTCCGCAGACGTAGTACAAGTTATGATATGCATCATCGCATTTTCTGACATTCTTGTCACAAGCCACGTTTGGGCTCTTGCGTCTTTTTTCTCCCACGTTTGCTTATCAGCTGCCGCCTCCGGCTTTACACTTCTGCCTTCTACCACATCTAGTAAGCCTTGACTCCGTAGCAGAATGACAGACTGAAATTTCCACAAATTCCAATTTGATGCTCCCTCCAGCTTTATTGAGCCAGGAGCTCTAAGGTTTTCCTCCATCGTCACGCTTACTTCCTGCTCGTCCTCTCCTTGATGAAACAAGTAATTTTTCTTCCTGCTGGCCTAACGTCACGGGTGCTCCGTGCCGATACCGACAGTTTTTTTTCGACGAAAGCAGTATTTGGCCCTTTGTTTTGCTCACAGATACAGGATTAGTGACTGGGCCCGTAACCTGATAGGAATTGAAGCAAAACAACGGTGTTTAAAGATAAAACGACTTTTATTGTTCAGCCATTTCTAGGCTCCGTTAACAAGTGAATACCAGACAGTACAAAGCTTTTAAACATTATATGGCCTAACGCTACTACGCTAACCAAAAAGTATTATATGTACATTACATTGAACCACCTATTTTAACAGAAACTCACCCGTGTTACTTCAGTTGCCTGTTGCCAAGGTCCCGGTATCCCTTTCGGACTTTCCCGCAAATGGGATCAAACGTGAAATAGCGAAAAAAAAAATCTGCGGTTCCTTACATTTCGACGAGCTATGCGAACATAATTAATGTAGGGAACAGCAGATTTTTTGTTCGTATTTCAGGATTGGTCCCATAGTGAAAGTTAAGAATAATGACACCTTAAGATATTTCGGGTATGAAAAGTTACACCATAAATAAATCCTCTTGGAAACCGCTTGAGAATGGTTCAATTTACCTCGAGTCCAACTCGACTAACATAAATACTGAATCAAGTTATTCGAGTGGCAACATCTGGCATCACAACCCTAAGCCAGTTTTGTATGCATGCATTCAGAGAGCACTCAGAAGTGACGATACTTGAGTACGTCCGGCGCATCCTGTGCAGTCAGCCTCGCTGCCAACAACGTGGTTGTAACTGACTTGTTTTATTAAGCAGCTGGAACAGTCAAATTGTGTGAATTTACGTGATATTTAAATAGTTTGGTACGTTCGTTTATCGTTGAGCAGTGGTGACCCAGTGGTAACGGCCGCGACTTACGAGTTATAGGTCGTAGGTTCGAACCCAGCCAGGCGCTTTACTTTGTGTAAATAATTTCATCGCCACTGCTCTCAAAACGGTGAAGGAAAACATCGTGAGGAAACCGGCATGTCTTTGAACCAAAAAAATTGAAAGACATGTGACATCTACCAACCCGCACTGGGCCCGCGTGGTGGGTTACGGCCCACTCCCTCTCACAGAGGGGAGGCCTGTGTCCCAGCAGTGGGAACATTATAGGCTGATTATGTTTATCGTTATCAAAGGGTTTGCTAGCATGATAATTATAATTACTGGTTCGGAGTCTTCTCGCAGAGTTTGAGAAAGTTGAGGAGAAATTCAGGCAGATCGCCACCCGTGCCCCGTGCTTATAGATGCAAAACGCGTTTTAAACCATTTAGTTTTAAACCGTCTTTACGTTTTAAACCATACTTAGCGGTTTCATAATGTTTTTAATGTTTTATTTTTATTTTTTATAGAATGCACTGCGGCTTCACACGAAGTGATCTTAGGGACCACATCTACTATATTTTTTTGAAATAATCTCGATTTGTTTAAACAATTTTATATGCATTTACAAGAAAATACATTCTAAAAATATGTAGTAGCTGAGTAAAAACCTAATCAGACTATTTTTTCATTGATACTTAGCTAAAACTTATTTTTAAATGTATATCAGTGTAGCCAGAGCTTTAGGCTGCATTCGAATTAAATGCAAACTAATCGGATGGTAGAAAAACAAATCACTAGACTTTTCAGAAGGTATGAGGGTCAACTTTTCCTGAAAAATTCGAACGTGTATTTACTCCAGCGGCTCCGTATTTTTAAAGCTTACGGCAAAAAAGCTCATACATGGAACTTTTACGAGCCAGACCAGAATATACGCGTCAAAGTGAAAAATCCTCGCCCAAAGAGATATTTCACGTATTTCAATTGAAAAGCCAATAATACTTTCGACATATTCTGGCGATAACTCATTCAGATGCTTTGCTGTACTATCGAGCTTTAGATAGCAAAAAAACCGAGCCTATTTTTTACGAACACGTCCAAATAAATTGCTTCTTGTTGTTCGTCTTTTGGGGCTCCGCAGCAGAAAGATTAATGGATCATTAGGTATTCATTATTTTGTCTGAAGAGAAAAGATTCGATTTTTTGTGTTTGTTTGTTAGGCTTTCAAGCTAAAACGGCTGAACGGATTTAAATGAAATTTGGCACATGGGTAAACTATAATCTGGGTTAGTACAGAGGAAACTTTTTATCCCGATATTCCCACAGGATCGAGACTTATGCGGGTGAAACTGCGGGGCGATATATACATAAATATATAGTTAGGATACAAATATAAGTTAGGATTATCGCAACGATAAAAAAAAAACTACATTTGCCACAAGTTAGTTAAAATTTTCTAAACTAACAAGCGTTATACAGTTAGTATGATCTACGGAACCCACATATCTGCCACGCACTTAATCCATTTCACAGGCCCGCACTAGAAAGCTGTAAGTTACGTCGTTTTTCACTCGATACGTCGTAAAGTCTTGTATCACGTAGATACGGTATTAGGCACGTCTTGTTCCTATTACCAGGTGTAGCAAGAGGTTCTATTTGGAGAATTTATGAGCTGGATAACAACAGCATTATAACTATAACTATTGTATTTAGCAAGGTGGGGTAGGTTTACGTTTTTCATGATTGATGTTGATTGAGGAGCTTGTGTCTAATTATGTTATAACATCTGTACGTGTCGATCGAATATATAGTAACAATATTCTGATGTAAAAGAATGTCCGTGGAGTTTCTTGCCCGTTCTTCTCCATAGGAACCTACTACGCTTTGGAATGGGCGACTAGCTTCATCTTTCTGACTGACCGACCCCTTGACAGTTCAAAAGTGTTTACCTGTGATTGGTTTATTTGAAATAAATGCTTTGAGTTTGAGCAAGGATAAGCTACACTCGCCGCGGTTGGTTCGTGGATGGGTGACCATCTTTACATACTAAGACACATCCTTACCTCGGAAAGCACGTTAGGCCGTAGGTCGCAGCTATCATTCGTGGATCTTTGGTAGTCGTTACGGCTCATCCCGAAAATCTGACAACCAGTCTTGTCAAGGTGTGTCGTAATAAACAGTAACTGGGTTGTGGAGGTCAGATAGGCAGTCGTTCCATGTAAAATACTGTTAGACTAGAAGCCGACCCCAACATAGTTGTATTATAGATTCAGAACACGTTAGAATTTACTCTTGCCAGGGGGCTACACGATCCATTCTAATATAGATGTTATTAGCGACCAAAGGGGTTATTCAAGTGGATGAGCCGAAGCACCTTATGTGAACATAACGTTACTATATCTTACTTACGATGCTATCTAAACGCCTAAAGTCTATATCTATGTTTATAATGTATCTATGTTTATAATGTAAGTATCTATATTTATAATGTATCTATGTAGTTCACCGCCGCGTCTGTCTGTCTGTCTGATAAACTCATTTCGAAATTCCCGATAAACTCATAAACTACTGCACCGATTTTCATGTTGTTCACCAATGGATAGAGTGGTTCTTGAGGAAGGTTTTGACCCTAGATTTTCTTAGAAAGCTTCTGCGTTGCGAATTCGCATCGCGCCGATTGTGTACAAGCCCATACAGCAGGCGTAGCATGAGCACCGTTTTGTCGACGGAAGAGTAGACAAAAATGACTTTTCCTTTAGACAGTAGACAGTACAAGACGGCAGCAAAGTAGAAAGAGTCAACTGCACTTTTTACGAAATTCACTCTTCTACTTAATTCGACTCAGAATTCTTTGTTTTATCATAGGATTTATCGGTAGTCAGTGTGATTTTGACAGTAAGGATAGAAAACTTTCTTCCGAAATAGTCTACATATAAAAAGACCTAGACAAAGATCGTTAGAAATGAAAGACAAAATGACAGATTGTAGAAAGATTTCTACAGTGGATGTCAAAAATGAAGAAACGAACTGTCACTTTGTATAGAAAAAGCTATGTCTATTCTTCGTAGAGATAGAAAGCGCCATGCTACGCCTACTGATCACGCCCCTCGAAATTATCCGTTTCTAAAGGACAGTAGGTACTTCCCGCAAGATTGCATTCGTAGAGCGAGTCTTTGTTATGTAACAAACATTCATTCGCATATCGAACATTCGTTCGCTAGCAACTTCTAGACTGTAATTTTGTTTTTCATGTTTTCACAAATCGAGTGCTCACGTTGAGTACCGCTCAGTGAAACTATTGGTTATCGGATTTATGTCATTTTAATCATCGCATAATTTTTAGTCCTCGTATGGTTGACGCCTGCCTACTTAGTATATTAATACTTCAAGTGAAGGTAACCATTTAATCTCAATAAACATCGGTGTATTATTTTAAAATAGAGTTTATTCATCACGCAACATTACGTGCGCTAGTTACAGACACGGCACTGAATTACAGAGTGCTTTTACCTTTACACGACTGGCAAGAATGGTTATGTTTTTACTTGAAATAAAAAGATAAATCAGGCTCGTTTTCCACAGAATTTGAAAAAAAGCAAAGTCAAGTAATTTACTTCAAATAGGCACATAAAAGGCACTTTTGAACGTCAAAAACAAAGAAATAGAACTTATTCTAGTTGCCCCTTCCAAAAGGTAGTTTTCTTAAGGAGAAGAATGGGCAAGAAACTCCACCGTTACTCTTTTAAAAAAGTTATACAATATATAAATACTTCAAGAGTTGTATTGTTGATTCTAATGACTATAATTCTGTAAAGCCATATTTTTTACAGTCGCGAATCATAAAATAATCAACATACAACCAGACACTGACCTGCAAATTGCAAATCCTAAGAAAATTTGAATTTTGCAGGCTACCTTAGCGCTTCCCCCTAAAAAAGTATAATTCGTTGTTTTAATACATTTTAAGACATTCCATTTTGTGCCTCTGCAGGGTTTACCATCCTACCTTTCTCTGTCCAAGATGCTTTTTAAAACTAATTTAAATATGACGACATTTTTCACAATTCATTTTAACCCTTTTCCTGCATAAGCAGCATAGTTAGCCTATAATGTTCCCACTGCTGGCACACAGGCCTCCTTTCTGTGAGAGAGCGGGCTGTAATCTACCACGCGGGTCCAGTGCGAGTTGCTAGATGTCACATGTCTTCGAATTTTTGGTTCTAGGACATGCCGGTTTCCTCACGATGTTTTCCTTCACCGTTTTGAGAGCAGTCGCGATGAAATAATTTACACAAAGTAAAGCGCCTGTGAGGGTTCGAACCTACGACCTACAACTCGTATTATGTCGTGGCCGTTACCACTGGGCCACCACTACACCCTTTTCCTGGTAAAGAATTAATCTTGGGACAGTTTATCATATAAGTGTCACATAGCTGTATGACACTCACAACATTGACTAACTCACCGCTTTATCCGTGTTTGCAATGCCGACGCCTCTCGGATTGCACGGCAAAACTAGCCGGCTCATAACCGGATAGCGGCCGGACGGTGACCGGATGCGCCAGTGACTAGATTAAGATAACAGACTACGGGTGTCATAGAAGCCAGTTTTGTTGCTTGACTTATGTTCTAGAAGTGATAACCGTTTGTTTTGTATTAAAAGTACCGTTTAAATACAAATGCTGTATTTTGCCTCGAAATTCTCCACGACCCCTGTACCATTGCATGAACCCAATCAATCTGCCTAACCTTTTTCCCAAGTATGTTTGGGTTGGCTTTCAGTCTAACCGGATGCAGCTGAATACCAGTATTTTACATGGAGCGACTGCCTATCTGACCTCCACAACCCAGTAACTGGGTAGTACGATACCCCTTGGTAAGGCTGGTTGTCAGACTTTCGGGCTTCTGACGACCCGTAACGACTGTCAAAGATCCATGAATGACAACCGGGACCAACGGCTTTTCGTGCTTTCCGAGGCATGGAGCATTTTCTTCTTCTTTCTTTCTTTCTTTCTTCTTCTATTATTGCGTGCTGCCGTAAACAGCGCACACTAAAAATAAAAGTCGTTTTCCAGCAATTATTTGCGCATAGTTACTTTATTTTGATGTACAGAATGCGTAGTTACAGATGACGGAATCGTGAAGGGTGTTTTTATACCCTGTATAGGTACATCTGACGCATCCTGGACAGTCACCAACCCGCACTGAGTTCGCGTGGTGAATTACGGCCTACTCCCTCTCACAGAGAGGAGGCCTGTGTTTCAACAGTGGAAACATTATAGGTTGGTTATGTATCCTGGGCAGTTTGCTAGCTGGCTAATATTTTAACCAGTGATTGTGAAAGAGTATTCAGTAAAGTAAACTTGGCAAAAACAAAACTAAGAAATAAACTTGCAACTCGCTCCATTGAATCCCTGATACTTTCTTGCGATGCTGTAAAAGAAAGTAAATCTAATAATTGTATCGAATTTATGCCGTCTGACGACATGTTGCGTCGTGTCAATGCCAAGGACGAAGTTCCGATTGACGAATTAGCTGAGATCGACGTCCACTTGCCTCAATTTGATTAATTCGTGTAACAAGCAAAGGATTTTACGAATATTTTTATAAATAATAAAACAAATTTTCACTTACGAATGCAATTTTATTTCAATTCAAAACAAAAACGCAGAAAAACGAAACGTAGTATAATTTTGAACAAGTAGTATAATTTTAATTTCCATAGACAATAATTTTCTGAAGGTCTAAATCCAACACTGACCAGACTATGAGCTATTAACTAAGCTAAGTAATTCTCCCAATACTAGTAAATAAGTGCTCATAGACGAGCGACACCCGTCGACAACTGCAGTTGCCTCTGCACGTGCCGCTCGTGTGTATGAATACTAAGGGAAAGAACATAAGTCTAACTACTGGTCTGACTTTAGTATTGCCTAGAATTTGGACTACAAACATCAGGGGGCTTAAAATGGTCACTTTAGCAGAATCATAATTAATGAAAATATTATAAATCATCGTAAAATGTCACAAACTGACAATTCATTATGATCTGCGTGTAATTCATATTACGAAATAATTAATCTGATTGACAGTTTCATAGGGAGATTCGCAAAATGGTCCACAAATTATGAATGTCAAATTAGAGGAATTGCTAATGACAGCTGGGATTCAGGAAATAAACTGCCCCCAAGTTCGTAAAATTTTGTCAAATATGAATACTTATTTGACTGCATTTGGGTACACAAAAAGCCAACCCAAGACATAGTTGGGCAAACGAAAATAATTATTATGTCTGGCAACTTTCTCAAGCTTACAAATGGGTGTTGAGTTGGATAGGGTATCGCAACACCCATTACATTATGGATCTCATTCAAGTGTAACATGCACAACTTATAGTAAATTGTGGTTCTATAAATAAACCCCTTCCCCGTGTTCGTGCAAGCATGAATAAAACATAAAAGGTTTCCATGAGTTGACACCGTGAAGAAATAACAGAAGTATTTGTTGAAGGTTTAATCTGAGGGCCAATTCTCTAAAACGTTCACAATCAAGTCACAATGTGTCAAACTTGTCAAAATGTTGGTAAATTGATGGTTTTTATGACAGATTGCGAATGAGATGCGAATGTGAACGTTTTAAAAAATAAGAGTATTGCCCCACTGTAGGAATTGCATTTCGTACGAGAAAGTTTGTTGTGTTCAGTTATTCTAGGGTGTCAAGACAAACACAAGCCACGCACCTCTCGACTCTTCTTGTATAAATTATCACTTGTTTAAAAAACGGTGAAGGAAAACATCGTGAGGAAACCGACAAGCCTGAGATTTTTTTCTGGACAACATGTGAAGCCAATTCACAGGCCCATGGGGGCGTCAAAACAGTTAGTCAAAAACCAGTTCAAAAACAATGATAGGTACCTTATTTTTAGGATTCCGTACCCAAAGGGTGCCAAACGAAACCCTGTTACTAAGCCTCCGCTGTCCGACTGTCCGTCTATCAGCGGGCGGTATCTCATGAACCATAACAGGTAGACAGTCGACGCTAATCAGAAACCTTAGAAAAAGTGACATTCTATCTGCGATAACGATGATGGAAAAGGGACAAATGTATAAGACTGACATAAGCCTGTTGAAATTCGTTGTAGAAATACGAAATGCATTCAAAGCGACTGTCACTTGTCTAGGCCCTCAGATAGGAATTTGTCGGCGCTTATCGGCAACAGTTCGCGCTGATTAGCAAAAAGTATGAAACCTGCCTGAGCCGACGAGCTTAGACAACCAGCGCTTGTCGACGCCTATAAGCGTATACCATATCGGCGCATATCGGCGCCAGTTACCAGCTTTCAACGTGAATACACCCTTATAAATTAATCTCCTTTAGGAGGAGCTCGTGGCTAAGTAATAACAGTCGCACAGGTTGATCCATTAGGTTAAGCTACGCTTGCCGGGGTTGGTCCGTGGATGGGTGACCATCTTTACATATCGAGACTCGTCCCTGCCTCAGAAAGCACGTTAAGCCGTTGGTCCCGGCTGTCATTTGTGGATCTTTGACAGTCGTTACGGGTCGTCTGAAGCCCGAAAGTCTGACAACCAGTCTTACCAATGGGTACCGTATTACCCAGTTACTGGGTTGTGGAGGTCAGATAGGCAGTCGCTCCATGTAAAATACTGGTATTCAGCTGCATCCGGTTAGACTGGAAACCGACCCCAACATAGTTGGGAAAAGGCTAGGCAGATGATGAAATTAATCTCCTTTAATAATAACAGCTTGGAGTCTTCCTAAGCTCAAATAACTTGGCACTTGTAAGTTAAACGTTTTAAACTTCACTTAGCGAAGTTTGTTGCTCAAATTAACGAAGTTATGTGGTTATATTGATTCTTCTTTGAAGATGAAGTTATTTAGAATACCTATTAATGTTGAGTTAGTCATAAAGTCTAATTGAATTATGATAACTTTGAGAGACAACTTTTCAAGTACTTATACAAAAGAGTCAGTCATAATATACAACATTATTTTTTGTTTATGCTAAACCCGAAAAAGGGTCATTGTACTCATCATTTTGAACAACTTTTTCTATGGGACCAACTTTGAAATCGCGAATAAAAAATCAGCAGTTCCATACATTTTATCGATTTAAATGAACACAAATGTATGGATAAGATTCCCAGAGTGTTAGCATGGGACTTAAAACGGTCACTTTAGCAGAATCATAATATGAAAATATTATGAATCATTGTAAAACGTCACAAACTTACAATTCATAATATGATTTGAGTGTAATTCATATTACGTTGACAGATTTCTATGGAGATTCGTAAACTGGTCCACAAATTATGAATTGCTATTGTGTCAAAATAGAGGAATTACTAATGGTAGCTGGCATTTAGGAAATGAAATGCTTTTAGAAGAATTGCTAATATGGCCGGTTTAGGCCCCAAGTTGACTTTAAACTACGGTTGCTAAAGGCATGTAATCGAACCTCTAATATACCCTAACTTTGTTACTGCGACCAACGGTGAAACAAGGCCAGAAAGTATAAAAAACGCTCAATTATTAAAAAAAGTGTCCAACCTTAGATGGGCATTAAGTTTTTAGAGCATCAGTTAAATATTTTCCGTTGTTAAATAATCACCAATTTCTTGCCTGACCAAAGGGAACTAATAAAACCAGCCGACAGTCGTACTCCTCTTCCATAAACTTCTAAATTGAACTTCTGTTTCACTCTTTCATCATCAACCATCTCATTGCGCCCTAGTCTCGCCTCACGCCCTTATTATACGGAATGAAAAGATTTTCACAATGAAGCGTAAGTATCGGCACATGTGCTCAGTGTCAACAGAGCTCAAACCCCCTTGAAAGGCTCCCGTTGATTTTGTAATGAAAGCTTTGAAATTAGACGTGGGGTGTAGACGACTTTCGACTCTGTGATGTTCTTTGATTTAATTTTGTTAGATTTCATGTTAAGCGTGTTTTATAATGCTTAGGTGCTTAGGTGCTTAGTTTATTCGCCTATTTAATACCAAAATAGGTACCCGAATTTTATCGGATTTATAATATAATGTGTATAATGATGAGTACAATGACCCCTTAAGAGATTTCGTAATCTCTTAAGGGGTCATTGTACTCATCATTATGAACAACTTTCAGTATGGAAAAAAACCCGAAATCGCGAAAAAAAAAAAATCTGCTGTTCCATACATTTTGAAGAGCTATGCAAACATTATATGTAACAGCCGAGCTTTTTTCGCGAATTCAAAATCCTTCGATTGTGATTGAAAGTGAGTAAGGCAATTCGGATGCAGAACTATGTAGTAGTTAGATAATAACTACATAACTACTCTTAGTTAACTAAATACCTCACTACACGCGTGTCTGTTTAATTAGGCACAATGTTTGTTGACCTCTTTGACCCCGCGGAGGTTACACATAAAACATTTCCTAATTAGTTTCCTGCTCTGGACGTTACAAACGTTTAAATCCGGTCAACACATCCGAGGTGCGGCCTGCTAATAGTTTGTGTGCTGTAAACTATTAAAATTGTTGAAATGTTGATGTGGTTTTACTGTAATTAATTTTGTTTGAATGATGACTCGTTTTTGGGTGCAGGTACTGTTTGTTTGGGAAATTAATTGACTATACATTGAATAATATACATAACAAACTACATCAATTTGCCGCGTTATAGACATTTCAATACAACTATCAAAAAACGACAGTATGATGTGAATACGCGGACAATTTAAATTGGTAGTCAATTTGATAAACAATTAATTTCCCCGAGTCTGTGCGTTAATTGTGAAACCTGTATCATCATCATCTGCCTAGCCTTTTCCCATCTGTGTTAGGGTCTACTTCCAGTTTAACCAGATGCAGCTGAATACCAGTATTTTACATGAAGCGACTGCCTATCGGACCTCAACAACCCAGTAACTGGGTAATACGATACCCCTTGGTAAGACTGGTTGTCAGACTTTCGGGCTTCTGACGACCCGTAACGACTGTCAAAGATCCACAAATGACAGCCGCCGGGACCAACGGCTTAAAGTGCTTTCCGAGGCACAGACGAGTCTCGATATGTAAAGATGGTCACCCATCCACGGACCAACCCCGGCAAGCGTAGCCTTTTCCCAACTATGTTGTGGTCGGCGTCCAGTCTAACCGGATGCAGCTGAATACCAATATTTTACAAGGAGCGACTGCCTATCTGACCTCTACAACCCAGTAACTGGGTAATACGATACCCCTTGGTAAGACTGGTTATCAGACTTTCAGGCTTCTGACGACCCGTAACAACTGTAAAATATCTACAAATGACAGCCGGGACCAACGGCTTAACGTGCTTTCCGAACCACGGAGGGGTCTTGGTATTTAAAGATGGTCACCCATCCACGGACCAACCGCGGCAAGCGTGGCTTAACCTGGTCAATTGACCCGTGCGGCTGTTATTAGTTAGCCACAAGCCCCTACATGAAACCTGTGTGTTATCTGTAAAATATAGGCTATATCGGTTCTAACTGAAAGGTTGTTAAAGGCGTTCCTTTGTTCTATTAACTAGCGCCGCCACAAGTCCTAATTTCATTAAAGGTTTAATTCCGCAATGCAGTAATACTGGCAGTTATTTCTTAACTTTCGTTCCGCTAGTGGCTTTTTTTTCTATAAAAAGCAGGCCCCATAATCCATACTAATATTATAAAGTCGAAAGTAACTCTGTCTGTCTGTATGTTACCTTTTCACCCCTTAACCACTGAACGGATTTCGATAAAATTTGACATGGAGATAGATGGCATCAATATAGCCTAACTACTATTTTTTAACCCCCGACGGAAAAAGAGGGGTAATATTTTGATCCAAGCGTCGTCGTGTCGGGGGACGGCTAATGAAAATAGGAAGTTAACAGCAGCTATCCTTTCTACAACAGCATACATTCATTATGCCTAGTGTGTGTTGGCGTTTGTATTAGCCGTCCCCCGTCACGACGACGGTTGGATCAAAGTATTACCTACAACTTTTATGATATTATTTTTTTACTTTTTAGACGCTTTGTTTTAGTCGGGGGTTTTTTAAATTTTTAATTTAATTTTTATATTTTTAAATGTTTTTATAAGTCATCTTTTTATTTTTTATATTTAAAAATATAGTCAATACCTATGTATATCTATAATAATATTATAAATTCGAAAGTAATTCTGTCTGTTAGTATGTTACCTTTTCACAACTAAACCACTGAACGGATTTCGACAAAATTTGGCAAGGAGATAGATGGCATCCTGGTGAAGGTCATAGGCTTTTTATCTACATAACACGCGAGTGAAGCCGCGGGCGGAAGCTAGTAATGAAATAAAGGAAATAATAATTCAGCCTAAGATGAAAGCTTAAAGAAACAGCAAAGAATGCTTGCTCAAATTTATCTTAAAAGAAAATTCTAAACACAAAAAGAATGAGCATTCCGTGAACTCCTTTACCTTGTTACCCCGGAATTACCCCAAAAAACTTTGATACTTAACATTCCGCTCAAAATTAATGTTACAATTAAATCTGTTGGCGGACTCATTCCTAACACAAATACATTTACCTTAGTGAGAAAGTCAATTAGATCTCGGTGTAATTCCTGAGAGAAAAACACACTGGAATTAATTGATTTTATTCAAATTAAAATCATTTATTTCGAGTAGCATAGACTCCTAATTGAATAAAATCATAATTTACAAATAAAATAAATTTTTAATTTAAAAATTAAAAAAAAAAAAACAAAACTATACTACTTCCAAATAATTTGATTATATTGTTCAGTCACGAGCACTAATATGTATACACTTTTGATTGTAATTTTGTGATATAACGAACATAGTATTTTTGCACCCCTATTATTATGAAATAGGTATCATCTCAAAGTTAAAATCGTTATTCCACGAGAAAAACGTTATTGAATTTTGCTGAGCGTATACATATTTTTGCTCGTGACTGTTCATCAAAAATTAAAGTTTCATTCAAACGAAAAACGACACGATAGTAGCCTGGAAGTATAAATGTTATCTTCCGCCACGTGTCGATTTTGAAGAATATAAATTAGTTTTGAATTTCATGTGTATCTATTTGATGAGCTGCGTATAATAGTCCTCCAGACCGTATTTTCGGCCACGGCGGCCAATCTCAACGGAGACTAGCCTTCGGCGCAGGAGATATTATAGTGCACAAGTTTTTGCGCAGACACAAGTGCACTCTCTCTTCCCTCACTCTCATAGTTCGATGGGACTATGAGAGTAAGTCCAACGGCTTAACGTGCTTTCCGAGGCACGGGGGTATCACACCGCCAACTTCCAAACTCCGGGCTGTTACTACGAAATTCCTAATGGAAAAATCCAATAACACTTTGCCCGACCCGGGAATCGAACCCAGGACCCCACGCTCTGCAGTCGCGCTTGCGATCACGAGACCAACGGGGTAGTAACACAAGTACACACAATAGCAATGCCTTTCATTTTGACAGTTCAACAACATTCATAGCGTTATTAACGTTGTTGAACAGACAAATTTTTCAAACATAATATGAAGCGGGAATTATTTGAAGTCATTTGTAAGCTTTTTTTTTTTTTAAGTCGGTTATTTTTTTTTGGAAAATGCTTTTTATTTTTTTGTGGAATCTAACCCACACACAAGCAACAATTTCAACATTTTTTTTTCTATGTAATTAACAGTGGCGGAGTAACTTAAAACATCCTTCATATAGACTAAGGGCTGATTTTACCAAAGTCAGATATCTTTTATCCGTGGAATAGAAATGGCGTCTGACAGTTTTTGTATGGAAAAACTGTCAAAAATTCAAAATTATTTCGCAGGATAAGACTTATACTCAGTATAAAAGTTTGGTGAGATTCGCCCTAAGTAGGAAAAATACGTAATGTTGAAGCTAACTCAAAAACTACGCCAGCAAAGTTAATAAAACCACCACTGAAGCATCACCTACCAAACAAAAATCATCAAAATCAATTCATAATTGGCGGAGTAATCGCGCAACAAACACACATACAGACGAATTGAGAACCTCCTCCTTTCTGAAATCGGTTAAAAAAGGCTAACATTGTTCTAGTCAGGAGTACTTACTTGCCTATATGAATAGGATTAATCGATAAATTCAGGCTACTTTGGCCTTGGCCTTCCCAGTTGGAACTTTGCCAACTTCGAAGTCCTCTCCAGACAAATCTGTTTTAAGTAATCCTTTGGGAAGCATTTAAAGAGACGCCAAGAGTCTGGGCCTGGACGATTAGTATCACTAACACTAACTGGATTTATACCACAGTTTTAGCAGAATACCCCATTACTTGCCTCAGGTCTTACATACAACATAACATCATCATCATCTGCCTAGCCTTTTCCCAACCAATTTGGGTCGGCTTCCAGTCTAACCGGATACAGCTGAATACCAGTATTTTACAAGGAGCAACTGCCTATCTGACCTCCACAACCCAGTAACTGGGTAATACTATACCCCTTGGCAAGACTGGTTATCAGACTTTCGGGCTTCTGACGACCAGTAACGACTGTCAAAGATCCACAAATGATAGCCGGGACCAACGGCTTAACGTGCTTTCCGAGGCATGGAGGAGTCTCGATATTAAGTAAAGATGGTCACCCATCCACGTACCAGCCCCGGCAAGCGTAGCTTAACCTATAACATAACATCACGCCTGTATTCCCCGAAGAGTTGGTAGAGGTGTATCTATAGTACACCCACATTTCGCCAACTATGTTAAGTCCCATGTAACAGGGGGCAAGCATTTTTTTTTTTAGTGTTTCAAATGACTTCTCCCGCTCTGGGCGGAGCGGGAGGGCGTGTCAGACTTTTACTGACTAAAACCCACCCGTGTTCCTTCAGTTGCCTGTTGCCAAAGGTCCGGGTATCCCTTTCGGACTTTCCCGCAATCCTGGCTTTCCCGCAACCCTGGCTTTCTCGCACCCCTGGAGGGGGCAAGCCTACGTCGGGCACAAATTTTAAAAACCATGCTGCTACTGAAGATTCCTTATTAAAAAACCTAATGATACTTTGCCTGACCTGGGAATCAAACCCTGCCCCAGGTTTTGCAAGTGAATAAGTGGCCAGCCAGGGCTACACAGATATTTGAGCCAATTAAGTGAAAATAAATAAATCTAGATAAGATCATCAATAAATAATTTTATTATCATTTAGGTACTTCGTAGTAAAAACATGACCCAATTTCTCAGCCATAACCCTGTAATGCTAAATGTTATGAATTTGTAGACATTAAATAAAGACTTCATAGGCGCCACTAGTATTTTCAATAAAAACAAACTTATCTGTGATGAGGGTCATAACTTCCCCACCATTTCACCTAGCTCTGAAAGATACTGCAAACTAACTCATTTTCAGCTAGCTTAGAAATATTCTTTACAGAACTGAACGGAGCTACCGTTCAGTTCTGTACCAAGAATACTTCACAAATACTTTGTAGGCAAACTTTCAAAGAGATTATTGTGCACTGTAGCGTCTCTTGAAGATGAACTCAATGAAAAGGGTTTAGAGAAAAGGAATTAATGGATTGGAGGCTTTTAATTGGTTATAACATAACATAACATCACGCCTTGTTTTTCCGAAGGGTTATAGGCAGAGGGATACCCATAGTAGGTACATCCGCATTTCACCAGTTATGTTTAGGTCCCATGTAATAGGGGGCGAGCCTATTGCCACCATCGGGATCAAATTCCAGATTCCGGGCTGCTACTGAGAAATTCCAGATGGAAAAGCCCAATAACACTTGGCTGACCTGAGCTGTAGCGCTTGCGACCCTAGCCCACCAAAAAGTCGGTTGGTAATATATTATAAAGATAAAAACTTAAAATAATTCAAAAATTAATTTGTTTCATCGCCCGTAGTAAGTCTCTTCCAAAATACAGCCGTTATTCCAGTTTTACAGCTCCACTAGTACATACCTACCTAAATAATATGACCTGTCCGTAAATCCAGTAAAATTAACTAATTTCCTTTTAGTTTTGGTAGAACGCGTCCAAAATGGCGACAAAATTCTTTACATACAGGCTCGCATGCCTTCTCGTGTGAAAATGTGTAAGTGTAAGGGGAGCTACACACATGTTTGGCGGGTGCCACATTCCATGTGGCAGTATAATTATGTTGAACAAGAAAGCCGACCCGAAGCAATTAATCCACATTCGGCATTCACCCGGCTCGTGCCGATCGGCAAACTGGTCGGCAACTACCCTTTTCCCAAACATTTACATATCTATACAAATAAATAAAAAAAAATGAAGTTTCTGTTTGTAATGTCAAAATAACAGCTTGTTACTAAATGTACAAACGGTACTAATAAACATATTTTTAAAATTTTTGTCTGTCTATCTGTCTGTTTGTTCCGGCTTATCTCCGAAACCGGACCGATTTTGACCTAGACTTTCACTGGCAGATAGCTGATGTTATAAGAAGTAACTTTTAACTTCTTTTATTTTAGAAAACATATTGGGATCCATTCGTCTGAGGCTAGATATACTCGATTTGGCCGCCCATATCATGCCTCGCCAAGTGTGTAGAACCTCTAAATCATACAGCTATATAGGACATTGTATGACTTAAACAAATTGTTAGTACGTGATATCATTGGAGGCTGCGATGTAAAACGTGACACCTTCTAGGACACATTTTTGCATGTGCATTTGGATTGAGTGATATTTTTTTATTTCGTGACAAAATCTGATTGTACATTTAGTCGAAAATAGTCAAAACTCATAGCGCAAAGTAAAAAACTCTCAAGGGTCTTCAGTTATTGCCCAAAGTGTGGATCACTTAATTCGGACATTTTGCAAAAACGGCCATGAGCTAAATCTCAACAAAAACTTACTCTACGGACTAAAGGACCATGTTCAGAGTCCTATACATGCATACCCTTACTAAAACGATCACTTTCCAAAGCTTCAAATGGTGCATTTAAAAGCACTTTTTGACCTTTATTTTGAAAGAATTCCTCCTGTCTCAGATAAGGCAACAGTTTTTTGTATAATCAGTAACAAAAAAATCTTTTTCCTAGCACTTTTGATCTGTTACACTTAAAAAACTATTGATTGCGAATCATTTTGTGTTAGGCGTTTTTATACATTTTCACGAGTTTTTCTGGTTCACTATCGAATTCCAATTAGCGCCAGAAACATATATACTCACCTCGTGACCTAGTAGGGTTTGCTAGATTTTGCAACATAAATAACTAGGAACCAGCCTATAATGCACCCAGACTGTGCTGTGGTGAGAAATAAGTATATTTTTAAAACCTGAGAATTAGGCAGCTTTTCCATTAGAGATGATGAGTTTCGTAAATTATAATGTACCTTGTTTCATTTTAACCCTTCTCGAGCAGAATGAAACCAAACTGCGCTTTGAATATCAATCCATCCTATTGGACACTATGCATCTCACCTCTTTAGAATAGTTATAAAAATCAGGCGTGGACCTACCGGATGTTTATAACTTATGGGAGAATTCCACATATTAGTAAGGTACCTAGTAAGGTGGTGAGACTCAGAACAGTGTAAACCGGAGAAACGGGAAATAAAACAAATCTCTCAAAAACAACGTACCCCTTTTTTATTGAAACAAACAATTTATTTCAAAACCTAAATAAATATAAGCCATGGCAGTGAAGAGACGGAAGATAATTCACTGACTGCAAGTCTCTAAATACGTTGCACGCGCAAAACACATTTGATGCACCGAAACATTGATGCATGATTCCAATCAACTCAGCACCGCAATATCGTATCCAATTACATTTCACCGATAAACTGACACGTATCGTTATTACAGTAGGAAAACCAAATCGACAATGAGATATCGCTTTCAAGAATATGTATATCGAGCTAAAATGTCCAGAAAAGTTACGTTAAGTGTATAAATAAACAATAAATAAGCAAATAAACAATGACACACGCACAAAGCACAACTTTGGACTGGTTTGAACGTAACAGTAGGTTTCTATGGTGACGAGTGACAAGTGGTTGAATAATCAAGTGACAACTACAATCAGTGTTTCCAGATGGTTCATATTTTTTTACCCAAAAAGTATCTGCTTCGGAAAAAATACTACATATATATATTACCTACAAAAGAACTTATTAATCAAAATATATGATAACATCTTGGTAACATCATCCAGTCATACACATCCTATAATAATGTCTATTGACTATATCATACATGTTGTTGTTTAAAGTGGTGCACTTCTATAACTGACGAATTCACAATACCTAAAACTGTATTTGATTTTTGTTTGTGTATGTTTTAGTGAGTTAGTCATTGAAGTGCTATATAAATAAATAAATAATAAGGTGGCCTCTATGGTTATCTCCTGTACCTTAAAAATAAGGTATACTCCTACCACTAATGTGATGACATTGACCGAATGAACGAAATGAACTGTAATCTTTCACATATCGTCGCCATTAATCGAAAATGTAACCGGAAATATAAATAATATTTATTATTATTCAATTTTAAACATTGGCCTTGATTGACTATAGACTATTATCTTAAATCTAGTTTGAATAAATGATGGATACTTAAAAATATGAATTGGGTGGAATTGATTAGAGCATAAATGGTCATCGTCTTTTATATCTCAATTTGTTAACAATGTTTTATAAAAGCATCAAGGCATTTAAAGCTTATTCCAGGTATCTATGATCCAAGGTTGCGGGGAAAGTCCGAAAGGGATACCTGGCAACAGGCAACTAAAGGAACACAGGTGGATTTTAGTCAGTAAAAGTCTGACACGCCTTACCGCTCCGCCCAGAGCGGGAGAAGTTATTTGAGGATTTCCCAATATAAAAAAAGGTATTTATGACTATATCATTGGATCAACATCTACACAATACACAGACACAATTTTATCTGAGAGATCGTTGTAATAAGCTTTAGGTTGACTTATTCTATACCTACATCTATTTTTTATCCTAAAATGTATGTTCCGATTATATTTTTACAATTTTCATAACACAAATCATAATACCTTTTGTTAAAATGTTATTTGCGTATACACGTAAATCATAACGTCACGACTGTTTTCCCGAAGGGATAGGTAGAGATCAAAGTTACATGTAATTGGGCTCTCCAGTCTCTGGGAATTAGAATTAGAATGTTAGAATCATGTTGGCAGTGCCAAAGTGTAAATTGGCACGTCACATAAATTTTATGCTATGCGAGAACATAGAACAACAGCAAGAGCATTATGTTCTTGATATCATCATCATCATCATCATCTGCCTAGCCTTTTCCCAACTATGTTGTGGTCGGCGTCCAGTCTGACCGGATGCAGCTGAATACCAGTATTTTACATGGAGCGACTGCCTATCTGACCTCTACAACCCAGTAACTGGGTAATACGATACCCCTTGTTAAGACTGGTTTCAGACTTTCGAGCTTCTGACGACTCATAACGACTGTCAAAGATCCACAAATGACAGCCGGGACCAACAGCTTGCAACGTGCTTTCCGCAACATGCAACATCTTAGTATGAATACGCCTAGGCTCTGTCCGTTTACACAAACACAATTTGGTGGAGTGGCAATAGAATATGTAGTTGCTCGTTTGGTCTAAGCCGACCTTTACCTTTGGTTACACGTACAGTGCTGAAACTGCTAAGTGGCACGCACATAGCGTGTCCCTCTTTTAGTGACCACAAAGCAACTGTAATAGAATTTTTCACACGTAGGCCTCTTTCACCGCCTCGAGCGATGCGACTTGCGTCAAGCGAAATGCGCGCGTGTTACCGGTTTCCGTCCGTCGCTCCACAAGTCTCGTCGTGGTGGCCTGTGGCATGCTCTAAGCCATGGGTCTTCAACCTTTTTGAAGTCAAGGCCCGAGAATACTTTGATTTTGGCTCAGCGGGACACAATGCAAGGGAAATTGATTATATTCCATTATAAACTTATAGGTAATTAGGTACTTACCTTGCAGTTAAATTATTATAAAATTTTACTAATAAAATGATAGAAAATTTTGAAATTGTTTACTCTTAACTAATGTAATCTTTTTGTTTACTCTAAACTAATTTATCAATGTAGAGCTGCCCCAATAAAGTGGTTTTTGCAATTCTCAAACTGTTTTCAAAGTGAATAAGTATCGGTGATTCTGATCCTTGCCTTGGACACCAGGTTTTTCATTAAAAAAAAATACTGCTCGCATAGACATTTAGAGCTAAAAAGTGACGTCATTGCATGATTTCTGATTTTAGGGAAATCTGAAATGGGGATGTATTTTTGTCTATTTTGTTTTGATTTCTAGACACATAATAAATACAATTTATTTTGCCAAGCTATTGCCGGGCTACCAAGGAAGCTCGCGCGAGCCGCAGGTGGCGCGGGTTAAAGACCTTTGCTCTAAACAATTTCTTTCAGTTGTTTTCTCCGCACTCGCTGTAGCTCCGTGTCGCTTGAGCGTGCAGCTCGCGGCTGCGGGGTTAGGAACATCTTACTAATAGGAATTCACGCCTACATCACAGAAACAACTACCCAACCACTTCATGATGTTCCCAACGTAGTACCCCTACGTATAGTGACATGTATACTGAAACTAGTAAGTGGCACGGCACATAGCGTGCTTCCGCTAATTAAGTTAACCGTGCATTCACGCGGGCTATGCGGAAGGCACTAGTGAACTAGTGAATAGCGTAATGTGTGGCAGGATATGATGGGTGGAGGATATTACATGGCAATTGAACCAACGTAAGTGGTTCTTATAGAGGTAAATCGACAGGTGTGTCAATATAAATGTTCTATTACTTCGGTTTAGCGAACATGAACGAAGTCAAAGTCAATGATGTAATTGGTACGAGTAGATTATCGTTTTATGATAATGCCGCGTCCGTTTGTCTGATCTCGATGATCTCAAAAACTACCGAACGGATTTTCATACAGTTTTCACCAGTGGACGAAGTAACTCATGAGGAAGGTTTAGGTGCTTAATTCGCTAAGGTTTTGTGTAAATTGGCTGAAATATGATGAGGATTGTTGAAGATTTCGGAAAAAATCATGCCGACTGGGAGGTTTACTGTTGTGCGCGTTACGATAGTACGTTTCCATGACGATTTCCGACCTCCACGCGGGTGAACCCGGGGGCAAAAACTAATAAATAAATAAATAATCAAAAATCACAGTTAAGACACACCTACATACTGTATCAGATAACCCTGTCTTTGCTGTCGCGCAGTCGGATAAAAAGAAGTCGGAAATATTTGTTTTTTTTTTTTTGTTAGTTTTAAATTGCTCTTTTTATTTTTTATTTTAATAACTTTTTATTACTGTTTGTATATCTTGTGCATGTCTCAAATAAAAATAAAAATAAATTATACAAAAAAAAAATCTTTCTATCTTTTTTTTCTATTTTTTTTAATACACATTTTTAATTTACAAAGTTGAAACTCTTGGCCTGCATTTCACATGAGTGGGACCAGTTGGAACCATGAACCATGTATCAAAATATTTACCAATTGAAAAGCTGTTTCAGTTGCGTGTTTAACTCCACTTCCTAAGTTACACTGCAAGTTATCACGAATACGATGGCGGTCATTGAACTGTGTTGTAAATGAATCATAATATAATTGTTATGCAAAACGCGTAACTGCTTCAGTCTAGTGGTTGTGAATGACTGGTGAGTGTCAGAGTATAGAACCTGGGGTGGCAGCGTAATTTTTTCTTCAAAGGGTTGGTTTTATCCGACGAATAAAATTGACGTTTGACAGTTTCTGTATGGAGAAACTGTCAAAAATTCAAAATATATCGCACCTTTGAAAAGTTCGGCTCTAAATAGAAATTGTTTTTTGGGGCCTGAAGAATTACTGATTTGTAACTGGTAAAAGATTGGACCTCTTTGACATCACCCTTTTTACTTGCACGTTAAAAATCGACGATGACTATGTTACCGTAAAATTAGCCAATTCAGTCAGCGTAACGTAAGCAGAGTAGAACGTTATTTTTGATTTTTATTTAAGAGATAATATAATTAAGAGTTACGCGATACACAAGAGAGGCAACTTCTAGGTTGGTAACTATAGAAAATTAGCGCTGTGTGACCTGAATTGCACTATAATGTGTCGTGGCAAGAGTCGCTTTTATTTAAATGATTGTGCTGTGTAAACTATCTGTTTTAATCAGTGGCTACATTAAAAATGGGTAAACAGCAATACTAGAAAACACTTACATAGCCTTTTAAATTAAAATCTCCGGCAAATACATAACATGTTGTAATAAACAACAAATAAAGAAAAAAGAACATGTAATTAGAATCACCAGATTACATAAAACCTTTTCCATTAAACAACAAGAACAGAATGAGCCATCCATGTATTCTCAACGGTACATACGTTTCTCGATAGCACGTAATATTGCCTTCCATTGCTCGGTAACTGTAACTACAGGCATTATTGCCCTGTTCTTACCGAACCACGATCGTAACGATATACCACTAGAGAATGTTATATAATCCTTTTAGAAACCTCTTGTTTTATATGTAGATGGTATAGGTAGGTTAGGTAGGTCTACTGAATCACGTTGTGCGCCAAGTCCAAAAACCGTATTTTTGATTTTTTGGACTTTGCATTTATCTTGCCTAATTCATATTCTAATTTATTTTCAGGCATAACTTTTGATCAAAATGTCGTACACAAAACACACTTAGACCGGAAACGACCGTAGAGGCCAGGGATATTAGAATTCATAGTAAAATGTATTAGAATGTGTTTCCCAGTGGATACACTGGCCTCCGAATAAGCAAAGGCAAGACACTGCCTGTGTTTCTCAAAGAATACACGTGACCTCTGAAGATGGTACTTTAGGGGTATGAGAAACAGGGTGTAAAGTTCTCTCATCCTCTATAGAAAAGGGAGGATCCTCCGACCAGACGGGTGTCGTGTCTGGCGGGCAACTGCGGGGTCTGTCAGGTTCTTGTTTATATATCCATTGCACAGTAAACTTTAATTGCGCGATGCAGGATTTATGTGACGTCAGGATTTTTGTGTGACGTCGTCGTTCGCATGTAGCGATGTAGATACCGCCACCAGTACTTTGTGTTTCCGGAAGGATACGCATGGCACTCAACGTGGCAGGTGTGTCGAACTGCCTTTTTTGGATTTTCTAAAGGATTTGCTAATTAACGAAAAAAAAGTGGGAGTTTCTCAAGTCGACGCGTATTATTCTTTATTTTTATTATGCATAAACCCACCACGAAAGAGTATTCCGATGATTTTTTTATTACACCGCGAAGTTAATCCAATTTAAAATTTGAAAAAAGTCGCACCCCTATGGGTAGAAACATAATCAGCCTATAATGTTCCCACGGCTGGGACACAGGCCTCCTTTCGGTGAGAGGGAGTGGGCCGTAATTCACCACGCGGGCCCAGTGCGGGTTTGTAGATGTCACATGTCTGCGAATTTTAACTGAAACTTCCGGACGGATTTTCATCCGGTTTTCACCAATGGACGGAATGATTTATGAGGAAGGTAATTTATGAAGGTTTATTGGCTGAAATATGACGATAATTGCTGAAGATGTCGGAAAAAAGTCATGCCGGCTGGGAGCTTCACTGGAGTGCGGCGCGTTCCTATATGAAAACAATGTATTACGGAATAATTATTTTTCCCATGGGATATTTTGCAACATCCACACATCATACATAGATATAAAACAACATAGAAATATTATAATCATGAGTATAATATTTCATACTCCCCTCATGAAATGTGTTGAGTCCACTCATCTGAAGGTAAAAACCACTAACAGGGTGGCACATATCTACGAAACTTTTCTCTAAGCGAAGAAAGTGGGTCGTAAATTACTATACCACGGGCTACGTGTAGTGGGCAGGTAATATATCCCAAAGTTCAGAACTACTTCAAACGGCTGCAAACTCGTCGGACAAGTCCGGCCTTGTCTGTGAAACGTACAACACAACTTAGATGCTGCATCGCCAAAATTCGTAAACCCGACTACTATCCGAACTGAGTGCGCCTTTAAAATCACCAATCTTTATTACTGCTTCAGGTGAAAATGATCTTTATGCAACCGAAATAACTTGTAAATTCATATAACCAAATACATTCGTAAAATTGTCGGACATGCATACATACATACAGGTCAATCACATAACCGTCCTTTTTTGGCCGCAGTCGGGTAATAAAAGAGTCTTGTTCGAGTACCTACTAAACTTACATTGTGCCTACACTGGGTAGTCAACGCTAGTGCGTTAGTTAGTAGTCTAACTATCCTGCTGTAACATCATATTAACACGCCTGTTTTCCCCGAAGAGTTAGGCAGAGGTGTACCTATAATACACCCAAATTTCGCCAGTTATGTTTAAGTCCCATATAATAAGCGGCGAGCCTATCGCCATCAACTGGGCACAAATCCAGACTGCGGGTTGCTACTGAGAAATTCCTGATATAACAACCCAATAACACTTTTCCCGACCTGAGAATCGAACCCAGAACATGGGGGTTAAAACAGTCACTTTGGCAGAATCATAATACGAAAATATTATGAATCATCGTAAAATGTCACAAACTGACAATTCATAATACGATCTGCGTGCGATTCATATTACGAAATAATTCATCTGTTTGACAGTTTTCTATGGAAATTCGTAAAATGGTCCACATATTATGAATTGCTTTCAAAGTCAAAGTCAAATAATTTATTTCAAGTAGGCACATTAAAGGCACTTTTGAACGTCAAATACATAGAAATAGAAATAGAACTGATTCTACTTGCCCCTTCCAAAAGGTAGTGTCAAATTAGAGGAATTGTTAATGACAGCTGGAAATTCAGTCACTGAAATGCTTTTAGAGGAATTGCTAAATGTGGCCGTTTCATGTAAATCCGTTTTAATCATGCTGGAACTAGTGAACTCTCTTATGCCTACCCCTTAGGTATAAACAGGGTTAGTTGGGCGATCAGTTATCAACAACTTCGAACAAATAGAACCCTAGACTGTACAAATTAAATCAAATCGTAGTCTGTATCGAATTTGAACCACAAACTGTTGAGGGACTGGAATATTCTGAATGTCAAAGGCCTAATGTCATTAGCAAGGTTATTGTGAGCTAACTGAACTGCGGTCGTAGTTCAGTTGAATATTAATATTTTGAGTGCTTTTACTGAATAAAACAAACTTTAATCTTACCAGAATTTATAATCTCTATCTAGTAGACGTGTTCAGTTTCAAAGATAATAATTATCTATTACAAGCTGCGCCCCGCGGTTTCACCCGCGCAAGTCTCGATCCCGCGGGAATATCGAGATAAAAATTATCCTATGTCCTATTCCAGGTCATGGTCTACACTTGTGCCAAATTTCATCCAAATCCGTTGAGCCGTTTTAGCGTGAAAGCAAAACAAACAAACTCACCTTCGCATTTATAATATTAATTAATAAGGATAATGATTATAACGTGGCAAGCAATTTCTATATAGAACGTGTTTAATGAATAATAAAAGAAAATAATAGTAGTGTGGTAATGCGAACTATGCATCAAAGACTTGACGTCACACAAAATCAGAGCGCAATTAGAGTTTACCGCGCGATCGACATATATACAAGATCCCGACATCAATCGTTGGGCAGCTGCCCACCAGACACGACACCCATCTGATCGAAGGAGCCTCCCTTTTCTATAGAGGATAAGCGTACTTTACACCCTGTTTCTCATGCCTTAAACTTGAGGCACGTAAAAGTAACTTTTTTGGTGAACGATACTGCGGGGCCGTTACAGTCTTCACCGTGAATATCCATCGGATGGATACTCACGGTGAAGAGTGTGACGTCCCCCAAATAAAAGGTTATTCGTACTTAGGGATGGATTCTATCCCTAAGTACGAATAACCTTTTAATTATGTGCTAGACTTGCGTGAACGCTAAGTTCCTCCCCGGTGTTAAGCTAATAGCATAATGTTTACTCCTAGACTGTTTAATAGCATAGTCCCTAGGGGTAGCCATCACGAAAGCTTATGCATAAATTACTAAACAACTGTTGTCCGCGGCTACACCCGCGCGCACCTTAATTATTTTTTTCTAAAATAAAAGTAGCTGTTTTTGCTTAAAAATGAAGTAAAAGTGCGGGCGGTAAAAGTGGCTGTTTTTTTATTAAATTTTGGTGTCTTATGACTTCCACGCGAACGAAGTCGCGGGCCGAAGCTAGTAAAATAGAAAATGTTTCTAGTACTCGTAATCAAAAATAAATCTGCCTAGCCTTTTCCCAACTATGTTGGGGTCAGCTTCCTGTCTAACCGGATGCAGCTGAATACCAATATTTTTCATGGACCGACTGTCTATCTGACCTCCACAACCCAGTAACTGGGTAATACGATACCCCTTGGTAAGACTGGTTGTCAGACTTTCGGGTTTCTGACGACCCATAACGACTGTCAAAGATCCACGAATGACAGTCGGGACCAACGGCTTAACGTGCTTTCCGAGGCACGGAGGAGGTTCGGTATATAATAGTCACCCATCCACGGACCAACCCCGGCAAGCGTAGCTTAAACCTGATGGATCGACCCGTGCGACTGTTATTATCCACGAGCTCCTTCTAGTACTCGTAATACAAAGTTATTATCCACGAGCTCCTTCTATTCTCAAGGTGTCTACTTGCCGCCCTTTCCTTTTTCCCACTAACCTACTCTATGAATCCTGTGAAGTACTAACAGCTCTACAGTTATTCATAATGAGCATTGTATTAAAACAACACGCAGCCCTCCCTTACAGCACTGAATTTACTAAAAAGAGACGGAAAGACATAGTTTTCCCTACAAAAAGTACAAAACATGCTTTTGCAGCCAAATTTTTTGTCTTCCTAGGACCATTACTTTATAACAGACTAAATGCGAGAGCCAAAATGTATTAACTTAATTATAATAATTGTAAAAGAACTCTCAAAGAAGCTCTTCAAAGTATGTCCTATGAAGATACAGAGAAATTATTAGTTGTACTTAAATAAAAATTGAATTTGTACTAATTAAGTTTAGCTAAGTTAGGTTTTGTAAGAATTTAGATTTTATATTTATTATTTGTGTATTTACACCTTTTTACATACCTATTAGATGACTAGATTTTTATATTTAAGTATGTGATTATTTAGAAATACTATGCCTTGCCTCGCCTGAAACACAGGATGACCTAGTTCAAGCACATAAAACACTGTTTGATTTTTCGTAGATTTAAGCAAATTTGTATTTAGTGTTTACCTTTTTACCAGAATAAACTTTTATTTATTTATTTTATTTTTATTTTTAGTACTCGTAATACAAAGTTATTATCCACGAGCTCCTTCTAGTACTCGTAATACAAATGTAAATTAAATTATTTTAGAACATACTAGTGAAGCTATTTCTGTATTTAAATGTTCGCCTGGGGAATTGCCGCTATCGTGCAGGCTTACGCGTGTCACAACGGCTGTTTTGTTTTGAGGTGAATATGACTATGTTGGTGAAATTAAATCCCATATATACGAAGCAAGTTTCTTGCCTGTGGCATAGAATAAAATTCAAAGTCAAATAATTTATTTCAAATGGGCACATAAAAGGCACTTTTGAACGTCAAATATCGTATAATAAAATAAAAATAAAAATAAATATCGTCAAAATAATTGACTGGGGCTGCTGCTGCAGGTGCGGAAAACCTCAAATGGCGCAAATACTCCAATCTCATAGGTCCTATATGTTCGAGACATTTGGGGTTGAAGCACCAGGGCCATGGAGTCTGAGTGTTCACTTAATCTATCAAGACATCGCCAAGCGGTTGGTCGACTGTTCACATGACCAGAGGGCTGGCCTATTTTTCGGCCAAAGAATCGCATTCCCATACAAAGTGGCAATGCTGTCAGCCTTTTGGGCACTTTTCCTTCTGAAAGCGATGCCGACGCATTTTGTTGATGCGCTATAGTGATTATTTCTACCCCTTTTTTATATACCTGTACATATCATTATTATTTTAGTGTTAGATGTATATATTATTGTATTAAATTAACGCTATTGTACACTGACACCTAATTAATTTAAAAAATAAAAGAATTAAAAAATAAAATTGACTAACTTGAAGTAATGTTAAGTAATGTAAGTTATGGTATGTCATAGGCAATTAAATTGTACTGAGCATATCAGGGTTTACAAGTACACCTAAGAGTTTGTAACTTTGTCAGAAGCACAAATGATTGCTGACACAAAAAGGTATGTATGTTGTAAGCGAACGTGACTTACAAAGAGAAAAGGGTTAATAGGGCGACAAAGTCTAGGTACAAAAAAATTAAACATTAGGAATATTTGTTCAAAACCGCAGACAAAACTATTCTTTTTATCAGTTTGTACAAAATACTGCGGGTCTACAATGCTACGACACTGCTACGAGTCCGTAGCATTAGTCTATGTCATTTGAAACGTTTGGTGTAGCGGTGCTACGTGACAAATTATCAGCCATTTTGATGATATCATGTCATGACTCAACATGTCTTTTGAAGATATTGATTGGCATAATCTGACTGGTTTGGCATGACTTTAGCATCCATAATCAGCCTATAATGTACACACTGCTGGGATACAGGCCTCCTTTTTTTCCTGTGGCAACACTACAGCTAACAGCTGATTTAAATCTGCTCTTGTAATTCTAATTAATAAATATTAAATTTCGTTGTTTAAAAGGCCTATTTCCAATTACTCATCAAGTAAATAGGATAATAATGTGTATTTTGTATTAGGTTCACCTATCAAGTGCAAAATAAGTGTAATTTTTTCAATGTGAATCGGTGTCAGTTACGCCGGTAACTGACACCGATTCACATTGAAAAAATTGCAAGATAACAATGCAAAAATCACTTGTGCCGACAAGTGATTTTTGCATTGTCATCTTGTTAACAGGTACAATACTTTTTATTTTACTTGCTATTCGTTTGTTTACGTACTATAATTTAACCAGCAATTATATAGTTCACTCTTAATAAGGCTACTTATTGGTGCCAATAACTTTTAAACGTAAACATAACCTTAGTTTTGGATTGGTGACAGAACTCCTTTTTTATTTACTTACATCTAAATTTCAACCTAATGACGACCCACTGACCCACTTTTCCTTTCAAACGAATCATTTCCTTCTGCCACAACTTCCTACCTTCTCTCTTCCGATTTCTTGTCTATTCAAACCACAGATATAGATAGACATAGATAACGCAAGTATCACGATCTGTATGAAAACCAAGCGTGCCATTTTTTGACTACCTACTATGACGTCACAAGCACTATTTAGTGATGGGAAAATAAAATCGATTCAAAGACGGCGCCGCGTGCGGCACCCGTCTTGTCCCACCCCCCGCCTAGCGCCAGCGCTCACCCAGCCAGTAGTACGCTGAAAATTTTCGTATTGAAAGGTTGTGTGCTCGTGCGCGTTCCGTCGACGGTCACACGTCGTTTTTGGATACCTTTGCCAAAATTTCGAGTAAGTTTACCATTATAAATACGTGAATATTCGATTGAAATACCTTATATTCAACTTAGTTCTAGTGTTTACAAAAGCAACAAGATTCTATCCTTCTTAACCTTCTTCTACCATTTCTCAATTCTCAATTACCGTACGAATACTATTTATTGAGTAATTGTGTACAGTAAATAATTATTAAGAATCGTTTAAATCGATTAATTTATCGATTTTGTGACAGAGTAATGAGATAGACAGAGGAATGAGACATAGACTTATCAATTAACTAACTCCATCAGTTGTGATCTTCAGTACATCAATAGTCGGATATGCTGCTTTTGTTAAAATTCGTTGTTTTTTCCCTTCAACAAAGCATGCTTCCTCAAAATGTATTGAACAAATAGTGCTATGCTTTGTTGGGAACCAATCTTTATTTCCCGTCGCCTCAATCCATTTTTCTTTTAAATTGGGTTCATGTGGGAAACTAAAAAAAAACACTTAACGTTACGATTATTTATTAAAATTGTCTACATAATTAGTACCTATAAAATATCATTCCTCTGTTTCCGAAATCGATTCTTGAGAATCGATTTATGTTGCATACGATGAACAGCACTAATCGCTAAAATTGACAGAAAAATGATAAAAGCGCCTGTACTACGAAAGCGATGCGATATACGATAGTATCACTTGCTTCGATATTCATCACTTGTTGAAACAAAACGTCGCATCAACCGCTTCAAGTAAAAGCCGCAATGTAATACGAATATGCAGTTTACGTTTGATGACCTATGTTTTTCTCAAATTTGGTATTACAGAGGGTATTAGATTAAAAATAATTGATTTTAGTATTAAATACGCAAAATATTAATCACCAAATGACTTACTGATGGAAGGAAACATTTCCTTTATTTTTTCTCCTCGCATTTGTACAGTTTTTACAATTTATAACGGAGCAATTCACCATTTTAAATTTCTTAACTGACGTCCGACTAGCGTGGCACACCGATGCAGACTGAGCGCGAAAGTGGCGGCTTACGATTTTTGTACGTAAGCTGGGCACGCGAAGTAGTTGCTCTTGCGTTATCTATGTCTATCTATATCTGTGATTCAAACCTTGTCTATTAAAGTTGTAAGTAATCATGATTATGACTCGCAGCGCCCGTGCTCGCCTCGAAGAGTCCAAACTCAATCAGGCTTTGAGCGAATTAAAGGCTTCAAAGGAGTCCTGTGACCAACTGAACAAGGAATTGGATGACAATGAAAGGGTGCTCTTTGATGCCCATGAAAATAATAAGAAGTTAAAAATTGAAATGGCTCAGATATATACTCAATACACTGATGCCATGGAAGACCGGGACAGACTTCAACTTGTTGTTGACGGGTTCAGCCAGTGTAGCATAGAGTATGAACAAGCTCTTAGTCACAAATATTTATTACAACAGCAGCTACATGAGGCTCTAAGTCAAATAACAGAACTTCAGACTACAAATCACAACATCACCGCCTCGCTGAATCAAAGTCTGTTCAATGAGTTGATGCCTGTTGCCCCGTCAATGGTTTCTGCCACAAACCCATCTTACACTGTAGATTTGACAAGTGATGATGATTCAAAGTCATGTAATTCAGTGAGGGTAGTCACCAGTAAAAATAAACTTAAAAAATACATCAAAATTAATAAATACATTGTTAAAACACAAAAGATGGTTAAAAGACAAAAGTTCTTTATAAAAAATGTTAAACTTAATAGAGAAAGGCTAAATTTACTTAAACAGTTAGATATGTATTCTTATAATTTGGAACAAAGTACTAGGAAACATAAAATTGACACAGAGTACTTGCAATCTGAACTTGACCATTTACAGGAGAAACTAAGTTCAATGACTAACAAATATAATACCTATGAACATCTAATGAGGGAATATGTGTTGGCAATGAATGAGCTGGTGAAATCACAAGCTAACAACTGTGAGCAGTGTCAAACACCATCCAATGTACATACACCGGACCAATCATTGACAACATGCAATACCACCTTACCACAACCCTGTGTTGATTTGACATTTCCTGTTATGAATAGTTCAAATAAACAATGTAAACTAAATGAACAAAATGATATTGTATTATTTTGCGATGAGATTGGAAAGGACTTAGGCCACTTGTTGACAGATGAATATCCAGGGCACTCCATAATAAATTATTGCATGCCTGGTTGTTCCTTATTTGATATCATGAAAGAAATTATTAAATGTAATTTTAACAAGGATACTACTTTATTAATTTTTATGGGTAATAGGGGAAATGTGAACAAAGGAGAATTGCTCCAATATTATAGGACATTGTGTAATCTTAGTTTAAGAAAAATTGTGTTGTTTACATTCCCCTATAGTAACAGCTTGCCACAGGAAGAAAACAACATAAGATTTGAAATTAATATGTCATTACATAATTGGACATTCAATAATAATCTGTTCCATCTGGTAGATACTAACAATTATGTTAGTAATAATTTGATTTTGACAAGAGATAGATATAATATTGTTATGTACTATCTTTCTAACTATTATAAAAGACAGATAGCTGTGTCGCTATCATATTTTTTTTCCATTTCAGCCAAAAACTTGGCTAAACAACTTGCTTCTTTTGAGCAACGCAGTGACATTTTAAATAATTCTGCCAATAATTTGGCAACAACTAATGACATTGATTATCATTTAAATTAGAAATTAGGACAACAGAGGAAACCTCTTGCATAATAAATGAAGAAAATATAAATACTGGTTTAAATCATCAAAATGTTTCAAAAAGTTCTTCTGTAATATCATCTCACCCATCAAATTGTAATCTAAATAAATATAATAATAATACTCTAAAAATTGTTCATCAAAATATACAGGGTGTGATAGGTAAGTGTTATGTATGTGTGCAAGGCGCGCGCTGCACGCGCGCCACCTACTGTATCGGCGAGTCCAACTCTCGAATAAAGCACGCCAGTGCGTTACTAGCCAGCCTGCGTTTCACTTGTGTACCTCTGTCCCCGAACCCGCGGCCGCGTACTTAACAGTGGCGACGAGAATTTTACCTTCCACGTGTTGAAAATGTCTAGTTCTGTGCAATTTGGTATTCTACATACGTTCGACCATAACACACAGACATGGAAAACGTACAAAGGGCGTATAACACAATATTTTGTGGCAAATGGCATCAACGAGAAGACCGATGCCGCGGGTGAAAAACGAAAGGCGATTTTGCTCAGCGCACTCACTGAAGGTACCTACAAACTAACCACGGATTTAGTTTTACCTAAAGCCGTTGAAGATGTTCCCTACGAAGACCTTTTATCACTACTGGACAACCATTTTACCCCCAAATGTGTCGGGTTTGCTGAACGTCACACCTTCTACGCGGCGTCTCAACAAGCAGGGGAATCTCATTCTCAATGGGCAGCGAGATTACGAGGGCTGACAGAGAAATGCGGCTTTCTCAATGTGGAGGAGGCACTTCGCGACAAGTTCATCATGGGGATGCAGCCAGGACGAGAGAAGGAGAAGCTGTACACGAAAGACCTGGCCGACCTCACGCTGGCCAAGGTCGTGGAGATGGCAGAAAACCTCCGATGTTCGCGCGCTGCTGCCGCGGCCAGTACGGGAGCGCTGGCACAGGCGTCTGTAGGAGACCAGCAGCTCTTCAAGATAGCGGATAAAGAAAAAAGTGGTAGTAGTGTAGTGAAGGTGAAATGTAGTGTATGTGGTTATACGAATCATAAATCGGCAGACTGTAGATTTGCAAATTATACTTGCAAAAAGTGTCACGTAAAAGGCCACTTGCGTAAAATGTGTTCAAAAGTGAATTACGTACAGGTGGATTGTGGTGACAAGGGTGAGGATGACGATGATGGTAAGCTGTATTATATCCGTTCATTCAGGGGAGAACCCATGGTAGAAACTGTTTGGATTGATAACGTGCCATTCAAATTCGAAATTGATAGCGGGTCCGCGGTAACAGTTGTTTCGGAGGGGTTTTACAAAAGTAATTTCAAAAAGGTGCCATTATCAAGTACATGTAAACAGCTCATAACGTATAACGGCGGAAAAATTGTGTGCCTAGGTACGTTGCGTCTACCGATACGCTATGCGGATCAAACGAATATTATGTACTTGTATGTGGTCCGTGACGGCGGGCCGCCCATTCTCGGTCGAGATTTTTTATCATTGTTTCGCTTACAGTTAATACCGGTCAATTTTTGTGCAATTTCTGAATTGCAACTGCAATACCCAAAGTTATTTTCAGATGAATTGGGAAAATTCAACAAGTACAAAATAAAACTCTCGTTGAAGGAAGGATCAAAACCGGTGTTTTGTAAAGCACGCCCCGTAGCGTTTGCGTTGCGTGCAATGGTCGATAAAGAAATCGACAGATTGGTCGGGTTAGGTATTCTTGAATCCGTAGAATATTCCGAATACGCTTCACCGATAGTTCCAGTTCTAAAGCGAAACGGGACGGTCAGACTGTGTGCCGACTATTCAGTTAGTATAAATAAACAGTTACTAGTAGAACAATATCCGTTACCCACGACTAACGAACTATTTTCAAAGATCCATGGGGGTCAACAGTTTAGCAAACTTGATTTATCTATGGCCTATAACCAATTTGTTTTGGACGATGACTCAAAAAACTTAACCTGCATCAATACAAACCGCGGGCTTTATAGATTTACACGTTTAGTGTTTGGGTTAGCCAGCGCGCCGTCAATTTTTCAGCGCGCTATCGAGGGTTTGTTATCCGGTATAGACGGAGTTTTATGCCTGCTAGACGATATTTTAATAACGGGAAAGGATAGGCAGGAGCATTTACAAAAACTAAATCTCGTTTTGAAGCGCTTAGAAGAAGCAGGGTTAACATTACAAAAAGGAAAATGTAGTTTTTTTCAGGACGAAATCAGTTATCTTGGCTATATTATCACTAAAGATGGTCTAAAAAAAGCGCCGGAAAAAATTAAAGCAATGTTGGAAGCACCGGTGCCTACAAATGTTAATCAGCTTCAATCGTTTTTGGGACTAATTAACTATTACAGGAATTTCGTACCTAACGCATCCACTATTCTCAGTCCGTTGTACGATCTGTTAAAAAAGGGTTGTGAGTGGATATGGACTGATATTCATGACTCGGCTTTTAGGTCCATAAAAGAGCTCATGACATCGGAACAGGTTCTCGCACATTTTGACCCGTACGCGATGATAATATTAACGGTAGACGCTTCTCCAAGTGGGTTAGGAGCAGTCCTCTCACAAGTAGGTTCAGACGGTGTGGAAAAACCTATTTCATTTGTTTCGCGTACCTTAAACTCTGCTGAAAAGCGTTATGCTCAGATACAAAAGGAAGCAACCGCCATTATTTACGGTGTGCGTCGGTTTCATCAATATTTGTATGGCAGATCAGAACCGTTTATTCTTCGAACGGACCACAAGCCCCTATTGGCAATTTTTGGGCCCCATAAGGGCATACCAGAAATATCGGCAAATAGGTTACAGCGGTACGCCTTGTTCTTAAGTAGCTATAACTATAAAATAGAGTATGTCCGCAGCGCTGATAACAGCGCGGATTATTTTTCCCGCGCGAGCTTGCCGCGCGCGGTTCACGAGTGTGCGTGCACCGAACAGTGTAAGTGTTGTGATTGCGAGGTATCATACGATCGAGCGACTTATGTTTCTTTTGTTGTAGACGGAAGCATGCCCGTGACATTAGAGAAATTGCGCGAGGAGACAAATAGTGACGTAATTTTAAGGCTAGTTAAAGACTTTATTTTGAATGGTTGGCCACCGAAGATAAATGATATAAGGTTAAAACCGTACTACTTATGTAGATCACAATTGTCCTATGAAAACGGTTGTGTCATGAGAGGCCACAAAGTGGTTATTCCTTCGAGCTTATACAAAATCATTCTGAAAGAATTACATTCTTCCCATTTAGGCGTAGTAAAAACTAAGGCCGAAGCGCGATCAAGATTTTGGTTCCCGGGAATTGACCAGGCTATAGAAACAATGATAGGTTCATGCGATGTGTGTATTCAGTTGCGCCCCTCCCCGCCGCGCGCGCCGCCGGCTCACTGGGAATTTCCACCTCGTCCCTTCTACAGAGTACACATAGACTTCCTAGGTCCGATTAAAGGTTGCGTTTATTTGGTAGCGGTAGATGCACATACCAAATGGGTTGAAGCTTACAACATGAACACCGCTACTTCTTCGACCGCGGTGATTGAGAAACTGTGTGATTTTATGTCAAGGTTTGGAGTTCCGAAAACTATAGTAAGTGATAATGGCACAGCTTTTTGTTCGCGGGAATTTGAATTGTTTTGCGCGGCAAACGGGATTTCGCATATGACGTCACCGGTCTATCACCCACCTAGTAACGGCCAGGCCGAAAGTTTTGTTAAAGTAATTAAAAAGGGAATAAAGTCTTGTATTATGTCTACTCATAGCGCGAAAGAAACATCATTGAAATTACTAAAATATCTTATGGATTATCGTAATTCAGTTCACTCTACTACTGGTTTGTCCCCTGCGCAATTGGTGTTTGGTCATAAGTTGAGGTCGCGATTAGATCTAATGGATCCAAAAGAGTCATCGGCACCCTTGTCACCGACTGGATCTAACGTTGTAAAAAATCAACAGTACATGCAAAGTAAGCAACAGGAAAAAAATAAAACAAAATATTTTGGAAAAAACGATGTTGTATTATACAAAAAGTTTGTTAATAAAGCAAGTTATACATGGTGTAAGGGCATCATACTTAAAAGAATAGGGAAAGTTTTGTATTTAGTTAAAGACAGTAATAGTTCAGAAAGTTACAAAAGGCACATAAATCAGCTGATGCTTTATAAAGGAATAAGTAACAATAATGAGGATGATGTACTAAATTCGAAAGTGAACTTACCTGCGTCGTCTGGTCCTCCTGTACCGCAACCGTTACCGCCGCACTCGCCGTCGTCATCGCCTACGTCAACACCGCCGCCTTCCCCGTCCCCAGCTGTTCCAGAAACGCACATACTCCAGCCGGAACTTCACTTACCAGATCCCTTGCCGGGTAGTTCGGCCAGAGGGAGGAGAGCAGAATTGTGCGCACGAAGTACTCCTTCGTCGTTGACAGAGGACGAGTCTGAGAAGGCTCCACTACAGGCCCATGATGATGAACAACAAGAGGGTACGGACGACGTAGATGTTGAAAGAACAGAGAGACTTTCGAACTCCGAGGACGTTGCTCACAAAGCAGGGACTGAACTCGATACCCAGGCCACACAACACGATGAGTCAATATTTGTTACACCAAAGAGATCGTTACGTAATCGCCCCGTTGTTTGTTTTAAAAAGTACTTCTAGCGTAAGATGTTATGTACTAGAGTATACTATGTTTATGGATACCTATTTAGGATGTTAATTTTGTAATAATTTGTATTCGGTGTTTTGGACTAGAGGGAGGTATTGTTATGTATGTGTGCAAGGCGCGCGCTGCACGCGCGCCACCTACTGTATCGGCGAGTCCAACTCTCGAATAAAGCACGCCAGTGCGTTACTAGCCAGCCTGCGTTTCACTTGTGTACCTCTGTCCCCGAACCCGCGGCCGCGTACTTAACAGTAAGGAATTAGAATTGGAGCTGTTTATGAACCGTAGTTTTATTGATATCCTATGTGTAACCGAACATTGGTTAAAAGTCCACCAGTTCATGTTCAGCTTTAACAACCACCAGGTTGCCAGCTCATTCAGCAGAGTTAATATGATACGTTGTGGCTCCCTAATAATTGCTCGTAACAATATTAAATTTAAAGAACGGAAAGATATTGTGAGCCTCTCTGTTGAGCGAGTTATTGAAATAGCATGCATTGAGCTTGAGCAGTTCATTGTAATGAGCGTGTACAGGCCCCCATGTGCTTCATATGATATTTTTGAGAAATGTATGGAAGAAGTATTATTAAAGACTTCTAACAGTAATAAGACAGTTGTTGTCTGTGGAGACTTCAATATCAATATACTAGAAAAATCTGCTACAGTAAATAGGTTTATAACTCTATTAAAGTCGTATAACTTATAAACAATACATTCTCTGAGCCGACTAGAATAACTGCCACTAGTGCTACCTGTATTGACAATATTTTTACGAACTTAAGACCTTCTAGCCATTTAATTATAAATGAGTTGGACTCTGATCACTGTGGCCAGTTAGTCACTTTCCCTCAGAAAATAGTCAGAGCTCAAAGGAAACTTGTGAGTTTTGTTCCTGTAAACAAGAATCGCTTAGGTCAATTTAGAAATAATTTAATGGAAAAACTACCGGGTTTGCCTTATCACGACGACCCGGATCAAGCTTATACATTACTATTTAACCTAATCAATTGTGAGTTTAGAAAAGTTTTCACCTCAAAAACATTGCCTGTTTGTGACCGCGTTATATTTAGTGATTGGGCTACGACGGGTATTTACAAGAGTAGGCAACGGTTATTTGAATTATATCATGAAAAAACATATAACCATGATGAAGCTTTTAAAGAATTTGTTAAAAAATATTCCAATACTTTTAAACGAGCCTGTTCCTTAGCAAAAACCATACACATTAAAAATAAAATAAAATCTTCTGGAAATAAAATTAAAACCACTTGGAATATTATTAATTCAGAAACGGGAAGAACGACAGTACAGAATCGTGACTTCCATCTAAAAATCAATGATGTAGATATTAAGGCAGACGTGGAGGTGGCGACTGAGTTTGAAAATTTCTTTACAAATATTCCCATTTTAACAACCAAAACTCTATCATCATCGTCCTCCACGTCTGCTTATTCAATACTAAAAGAATGTGTACCAGAATGTGACAAGCTTTTTGCATTCACAATTATTACTGCCAAAGACATTTTAGAATCTTTTAAAAATCTTGATGTAAAAAAAACTGCTGACCTTTGGGGGTTGTCAGTACATACCATGTCTTCAATAATTGATGTTATTTCACCCTTTTTAGCAATTGTTTTTAACTCTTGTATTGCATCTGGTGTATTTCCTGATCTGATGAAATTTAGTAAAGTGATTCCATTGTTCAAATCTGGCAGCACAACTGATCCTACGAATTTTCGGCCTATTTCGATATTACCTACTTTGAGCAAAATCTTTGAAAAATTAATTTTAAAACAAATGTTAGGACATTTCAATGCACATAATTTACTACATCTGAAACAGTTTGGTTTTACAAAAGGTCGTTCTACTACAGACGCGGGCGTGGAATTACTAAAGAGCATATTCGAGGCCTGGGAGGAGTCGCAAGATGCTCTTGGCATTTTCTGCGACTTGTCCAAGGCCTTCGATTGCGTACATCATGATACACTCATCAGGAAACTGTACCACTATGGTATGAGGGACAAGGCTCTCGAACTTCTGACTTCTTATTTGAATAACAGAATTCAGAGGGTCGATGTTAATGGCAAGAGATCTGCAGGATCTGCGGTCACTATGGGCGTTCCACAGGGTTCAATTCTAGGTCCATTCTTATTTCTAATATATATAAATGACTTACCTTATCATATAAGGGATAATAACAAGATCGTATTATTCGCAGATGACACTTCGCTCATTTTTAAAATCAAACGTCAGTTAGTCAACTTTGAACAAGTCAACGATGCACTTGTGACTGTCTGTCACCTATCCCTAGTTAATAACAAAATATTATATTTATTTTAAAACAAGCACATAGTTCGTGCCTCTTAGGAAGACATAAATTCTCTATTTTATGGGAAACAAGCTATGGACAAGTGCCACGAAAAGGTCGAAGGCAATAATTCAACAAATTCTTAAGAAACGACTTAAAATATCCGATTTCTAATCTTAGGACAATAGTAGTTGCACATATGGTAACCATAAACCGAGCCCAGGCAATACCCAAACGGACCCTTTTAAAACAATTGAGAAATTGTACAAAAACGGCAATAAATCTATTCTGCAAAACTGTGGAAAGACGCGCTGGCTGAACGTGGTGTTTTAGGAATTGAGGGCTGATTTTGAAGTCCAGAACGACACTTGGTTTTAGACCTCGATAGGGTACGGACGTCCGTGCCTAAGCTAGTTAAGTTAGGAGGCTTGGTGAATACCAAGAGGCCATGTCCGAGTGGGCTGTCGTAAGATAGCGACTATTAGTTATTAAGTTAAATGTAGTTGGGTTAAAGCCCCGTTTAGAGTAATCTAGTATTTAACGTAGTATGTGTGTGTGTTTGTTGGTGCGACTGGGTGAGTCTTTCATTATAATAATTATCCTTGGCTGGTAATGTTATTAAAGTTCTTTTAACTAAACAGACAGAGACGTGTTGCTGGGGAGTTTGTTGCGCTACTTCTTCTCCCCAGCTCAAACACTAGGAAGTGGTGAAGGGTGGGCGCTTTGGGACTGTCTATAGGCCTTCAAGAGAGTGATCCACAACTCTACTTAATTAATGATTCTTGAGATTTGATTCTCTGCTTTATTACGTAGTATCAACCTAATTCTTGAATTATGTATTCTTTGCCTCTGACTTTAAGAGAGAGATTATCCAAAACTCTATTAAATAATGATTCTTGGGACTCGGTTCTCAAGTCCAATACCTAGTAATTTATGAATGTTGTATTCTTTATCTCAGACCAATAATTCGGTCAGGCTGACATGAACACGTGTCCTACAGATATTCTTGTTGTGCAAAGGGTGAACTTCCAGGGGTTTGGGTGACCACATTTATCTCATATTCGGTCCAAGGACTGATAGGGACCATGTCTCCATATGAGCATGATGAAGACTTATGCCGCTGGAACTAGCCGCCCCGTTGCTAGACAAGGACGGTCGCACGGTTGCCGCAGGGAAAGCCGCTCTGTCACGTTTATCAGTTCGAGAGAACTGCTAGGGACCATGTCTCCAAAAGGGCATGTTGACGACACGATGCCGCTGAAAAGCCGCTTGCGTCACTTTATGGAAGTGTATCTCTGAGTACTCCGAGTGTGGATGTGAGGTATCGTGTGAGTAATGACTGACCAAATACCTGTTACGCTAACGTAAGGGTTACTCACAGATTTATAATATACTTTGCATCCCTGTACTATTTATTAACTTTCTAAAACCACATCCAATTATTCATAACCATGAATTCATGTCTTATTTACAATCTCATTCAATCCTTTCCTTGCCTTTTAATGGGACAAGGCATCGGACTTCTTTAATGAATTCATTTCTAATGTCGGTGGGAGGGTGACCAAGTCTGGGACGAGCCCTACAGAACAGTGCGGATTCGGCGGGGCACTGTTCTTTCCCCTACGGGGAAACCGACCTAAAACACTAATATTAGCATAATTAGGAAAAACGAAAATTTTATCAGCCTAGGGTAATTTAGGTACAGTCACATGTGGTGCCGTGACCAGGATTCTCGTCATTAAATGTACTGATTCACTTCAGTGCAACGAGAAAAAAACAACTTATGGGTTACTACAAAAATAACACAACGTAATTTTATGGTTCTATTAATTATAAGAAACGGCAAGAGTTAAAACGGCTAGAATAACATATGTTTAATTAAAATACTTGTTTTAGTTGAATTCTTCAACTACTGGTAGTGGGTTCAATTCCCGCATAATATTTATTAGTTGATGTGCTTAGATTAATTGTAAACGAATCTTGGGTTCGATTCCCGCCTAATGTATTGGTTTATAAGTGCTTGGATTCCTGTGTCTCGGCTTGTGGGTTCAATTCCCGCATGATAGTTGATTTTAGGGCTTTGATTCCGATGCTATTGATAGTGGGTTCGATTCCTAGATGTACGAATGTAATTTTAAGTATGTTATGGTATGTTTGTTGTTTAGGTTCCTGTGCTAACGTAAATGAGGGTTCGACTCCCTGCAAACGTGAGTTTTGTAAGTGACAGGTTGTCAATATGAAATATGTTTGTTCGTTTGAGATTTATGTGTGTGTGTGGAGTGAGCTTAGGTATAAGACACACCCTTATTAAGGGTAAACTTAATATTATTATTAAATATGACCTAAGAAGCGTAATGCTTATAAAATGACTATTAATTTACCAAGACTTTCTTAATTTTAAAGTTACCTAATAGTTTAAGTTGAATTAAATTACTTATTAGCTAATAGGCTAAAGTATCATCATCTGTGATGTTTATAAAAGAAACAAAAATGAAAGAGGAGAAGTAAACAAATCTTTCTAACTCTGCTATCAGCAGGCGTATGTCATATAAATTGAATAGATACTCGTGTGGCCTTATTTCAAATTCCAGGATGTTTAAGTCGTCACTTGGCCGCGACTACGCTATGGCAAAACCTTGTTTGTGCGTTGCGTTTCCTAAAAAGTTTCTGCAAAATCAGCTGACATCGGCTGACTTCAACAGCAGTGGCTGTAGCGTGGCTCCTGTTACGAAGCTAAGTTTCACTTTTATTAGACACCTCAGTTACTCATATCTACGTGGTATGATTTTTGTTATCTCACAAAATACAATTTTATAGGTTTATGTTTTAGGACTTTGGTACCCACTTCTATAGTTATCAGTTCGAATATACCATAGAATGTTCTTGTCAACATTTTTTATAATCTGAGGGGTATTTAACAGCATTGTGTGCTAATAAGCCAACAATTATTTGGACAGTCTAGGATTCCTAAATTTTCTAATCAGTATAGTTTTCCAACTCTTATTGGATTTCAAAACTGCTCTAACCTCTTAGAATCAGAGGGGGGTGCCCAATTGGAATAAAATCTAATATGTTTATGTGCGGACTATTTCAGTTACTGGATACGACTGCGGGCAGTTGACCAAGCTGACTCAGCATTGAGGTGCATAAGGAGAGGCCTCTTTCCAGCGGCTACTACGATAGGCTGAGTTTAGAACGAGGGAGCACTGTAGGTAGCGTGCCACGATAACACTAATACTCTTGAAAGAGACCCTGGTATGTAAAACTACATTATAAGCATGCACAGGTCTTCTGAACTTACTTGAAGCGCGGTAGTGTGATTTGTATAGGACAAGAGTATTTTCAACAAGAATAAATTCAAATATTATGAAGAAATTATAGTATCGATTGAAGATGCGAAACAGTAACAGATTATAGCAGACATTGCAACTTATTGGGATCTTATTGGATTCATGTTCTAACTGGAGCAATTATAATTAATTATTTGATTAGGTTAACATAGCAGCACAATTGTGAGCGTAGCGTACCTATGGGTATTTATTTTAAAACACTTTCATTCAAAGGCAGAGTTCATCCTATTTTGAAAGCTCATACGCTGTACTGCGTCACGCGTCTGATTTTCAGAGGGGGGAATGTGACTGTCTGTCACCTATCCCTAGTTAATAACAAAATATTATATTTATTTTAAAACAAGCACATAGTTCGTGCCTCTTAGGAAGACATAAATTCTCTATTTTATGGGAAACAAGCTATGGACAAGTGCCACGAAAAGGTCGAAGGCAATAATTCAACAAATTCTTAAGAAACGACTTAAAATATCCGATTTCTAATCTTAGGACAATAGTAGTTGCACATATGGTAACCATAAACCGAGCCCAGGCAATACCCAAACGGACCCTTTTAAAACAATTGAGAAATTGTACAAAAACGGCAATAAATCTATTCTGCAAAACTGTGGAAAGACGCGCTGGCTGAACGTGGTGTTTTAGGAATTGAGGGCTGATTTTGAAGTCCAGAACGACACTTGGTTTTAGACCTCGATAGGGTACGGACGTCCGTGCCTAAGCTAGTTAAGTTAGGAGGCTTGGTGAATACCAAGAGGCCATGTCCGAGTGGGCTGTCGTAAGATAGCGACTATTAGTTATTAAGTTAAATGTAGTTGGGTTAAAGCCCCGTTTAGAGTAATCTAGTATTTAACGTAGTATGTGTGTGTGTTTGTTGGTGCGACTGGGTGAGTCTTTCATTATAATAATTATCCTTGGCTGGTAATGTTATTAAAGTTCTTTTAACTAAACAGACAGAGACGTGTTGCTGGGGAGTTTGTTGCGCTACTTCTTCTCCCCAGCTCAAACACTAGGAAGTGGTGAAGGGTGGGCGCTTTGGGACTGTCTATAGGCCTTCAAGAGAGTGATCCACAACTCTACTTAATTAATGATTCTTGAGATTTGATTCTCTGCTTTATTACGTAGTATCAACCTAATTCTTGAATTATGTATTCTTTGCCTCTGACTTTAAGAGAGAGATTATCCAAAACTCTATTAAATAATGATTCTTGGGACTCGGTTCTCAAGTCCAATACCTAGTAATTTATGAATGTTGTATTCTTTATCTCAGACCAATAATTCGGTCAGGCTGACATGAACACGTGTCCTACAGATATTCTTGTTGTGCAAAGGGTGAACTTCCAGGGGTTTGGGTGACCACATTTATCTCATATTCGGTCCAAGGACTGATAGGGACCATGTCTCCATATGAGCATGATGAAGACTTATGCCGCTGGAACTAGCCGCCCCGTTGCTAGACAAGGACGGTCGCACGGTTGCCGCAGGGAAAGCCGCTCTGTCACGTTTATCAGTTCGAGAGAACTGCTAGGGACCATGTCTCCAAAAGGGCATGTTGACGACACGATGCCGCTGAAAAGCCGCTTGCGTCACTTTATGGAAGTGTATCTCTGAGTACTCCGAGTGTGGATGTGAGGTATCGTGTGAGTAATGACTGACCAAATACCTGTTACGCTAACGTAAGGGTTACTCACAGATTTATAATATACTTTGCATCCCTGTACTATTTATTAACTTTCTAAAACCACATCCAATTATTCATAACCATGAATTCATGTCTTATTTACAATCTCATTCAATCCTTTCCTTGCCTTTTAATGGGACAAGGCATCGGACTTCTTTAATGAATTCATTTCTAATGTCGGTGGGAGGGTGACCAAGTCTGGGACGAGCCCTACAGAACAGTGCGGATTCGGCGGGGCACTGTTCTTTCCCCTACGGGGAAACCGACCTAAAACACTAATATTAGCATAATTAGGAAAAACGAAAATTTTATCAGCCTAGGGTAATTTAGGTACAGTCACACACTCTCTAAAGTTGTGCATTGGTTTAATGTAAATAATCTACTCCTGAATGAGAAAAAGACTAAACTGATTAAATTTTCAACGCCAAATGTCAGGCAGCTAACTACCAATGTTCAAGTCAATGGAATAGAGTTGGACCCTGTTGAGTCAACGGTTTTTCTTGGAATAACTATTGACGGCAAATTACAATGGGGCCCACACATAGAAAAATTGTCAGGAAGGCTTAGTTCGGCCGCCTATGCTGTTAAAAAAATTAGACAGATAACCGACGTAGATACAGCCAGAATTGTTTATTTTAGCTATTTTCATAGTCTTATGTCCTATGGGATTCTTCTCTGGGGAACCTGTGCGGACATCAATAATATCTTTGTTTTTATCAAAAAAGGGCTGTTCGAGCCATTTACAACCTATGTCCAAGAGATTCCCTTAGAGAAAAATTCAAAGAAATAGATATTCTGACTGTAGCCTCACAATATATATTTGAAAACCTGTTGTATGTACACAAGGATATATCAAATTTTAAGAAAATGTCCGATATTCATAGTATAAATACTAGGAATAAACACAATCTTGCTGTACATCGCACTCGTCTCCACAGAGTAGGCAACTCGTTCATGGGTCAATGTATACGCTTTTACAACAAACTTCCCATTGATATTAGAAACTTACCCATTAAACGATTTAAAAGCAGTATTAAAACCAAACTATGTAAAAAAGGGTACTATAAAATTTCGGATTATTTAGAAGACAGAAATGCATGGGATTGAGCTGCTCGCTCTGCTAAGCCTTGAAAAAACCCTAGAACTTGACATTTTAATTTTAATTAGTATCTAAAATCATTAAATTATACCAGTTTTATATACCTACAAATTGACATTGTTGATTATTCTTTATACAACATGACATTATTACTTTGTAAAGTATTATTTTGTTTTGATTATTGTGAATGTGAGGACTATGTGGATCATTTTTATGTTTTGCTCCTCTTTCCCTGTTTTAATGATGGTCTGGCAGTTTTTGAGTACTTTCTGCGGCCTACCCAAATGTCCTTTTTTGGTATTGTTCGTCGAGTCGTTGAGCTCCTTCAGCTCTGAGTTGAGCTCCTCGGTTAATGACAAATGCTTGCACTGACTGGACAGGTCCACTCAAATCTGTGTGGTTCTTTCCTCAAAAGACCATTTCAGACATTAATCTACATGGTCCTCATATGGCTTGACCAAGATTATGTCTGGACCTTAAAAGAGACTGCGACCTCTGAGTTTGTTTCGGCCTTTCTTCTCAGAGTAGTCAGATAGGAAACGCCGACCTCATCTAGCTTATTTTATTTTTTTAATAATATGACGTGTAAAAGTGATTGCGATATCCTATTTACAGAATAAACAATTTCATTTCATTTCATTTCATTTCCTCGCTTTCGTGTTCCACGCGCGCCTCAAAGAGATGTCAGTACAACTGGCGAGGTCCGCTAGAACCGATGCCTGTCAGGGTTGCGGGAAAGTCCGAAAGGGATACCGGGACCTTGGCAACAGGCAACTGATGGAACATGGGTGGGTTTTAGTCAGTAAAAGTCTGAGACGCCCTTCCGCTCCGCCCAGAGCGGGAGAAATCATTTGATAATTTAACACCATCAAAAAAAAAAGGCAACCTCTCTTCGATAGGGGTCTGTATGGGGTCTGTATCCTAGCAGTAAATAAGCGTAAACCTGTCTTTATTCATAAGTAATTATTACTTTATTTTTAAGTTAATTTTCGCGAATATTTACTTTAAATTAAGGTAATCCGGCTTAGTGTTGATAAAACCTCGTATTTTTTGTTCGTGTTTTTTTTTCCGCGAAATAGTAAAGGTGAGGTAGTAAGCGATAAGGCCGCCTATTGTATGTTTTGTAGTGTTCATTTATTTATTTTTGCTATGTATTTTCTGGTGTACAATAAAGTATGAATAAATAAATAAGCACTAGTACCCGCGGCCAATTTTTTTTTCATGACTGTTAAAAATATGTTTATAGGGTTATTGGTAAAACACCAACAACCTCTTATGGAGTCATTGTACTCATCATTTTGAACAACTTTTACTATGGGAACAAATATGAAATCGCGAAAAAAAAAACAGCTGCTCCGTACATTTTGACGAGTTATGCAAACATAAATGTACGGAACAGCTGTTTTTTTTTTAGTACAACGACTCCTTAAGGGGTTGTTGTCGTTTTACCAATAACCCTGTACATAGAATTAGAGTCCTTAGAATCATCAATACGACTATCTTTATACAAAACTTGATCCCCCGACCCACTCCGTCGCATCGCATCGTCTGCCCGCGCTATTACCACAAGACTAAATAAGGAGTATTACTTCGTTGTTACTTACCGTTCTTTCTGACTTGTTTTCATTTTGCTCGGATCCTATGGTGGTATAATAACTTCCGACTTCCATTAAGCCAGTTCCAGACTCAACTCCTTCCTGCCAGGGTTGCGGAATAGTCCGAAAGGGATACCGGGACCCTGGCAACAGGCAACTGAAGGAACACGGGTGGGTTTTAGTCAGAAAGAGTCTGACACGCCCTTCCGCTCCGCCCAGAGCGGGAGAAGTCATTTGATGATTTCCCACCCAAAAAAAAAAAAAAAAAGAACTCCTTACACACCGCACATTGCGTGACTATGAAATAACATAAATCGCTTGTGGCTTACGGCACTCCTTTAAAATTACATATTCAAGTAGCGTGCGAGTTGTTGGAATATGTACTAAAACATTGACAGTTCGTTAGTGTAATACTGACGAAATACTTTTCGCTGAAAAGTGGGTCTAAAGGTGCTCCCTCACCGGGAACATTCGCGTGTAATGTAACATTTCAGATTCGTTTTTGAGCATTATTGTAACGTATCTAATGCTGAAAAACGAATTCCTCTTACGCTGATGTCTGTCGCGTACGGTCGGTCGCGTACGCGTACGTCAGCGTCACATTATGGTTCTATATAGAACACAATGTTGATATGCACGCGCGACCGATGTACGCGACCGACATCAGCGTAAGAGGAATACAGGCCTAACCGTTACGTAACTTCGAACAATTTTAAAATTGAAAATACTCGTTTCGCACGTAATATTTACTTAGTTTTGAAACTAAGACTGTGCTTGTTGAAAACATTTCAACTAAGATACCTCATATCCTAACCAAAGCGAGCACTCATTAGTTTGTTCGTCGGTGCCACGAAGCGTTCGGGTTCGCTAATGGCCGCGTCCTCACCAAAGCAATCAAGCAGCTACAATCGCGTTCCTTTTGTTACGCGACGTCGATTTTTGGTTAGGACGGGATAGGCTAATTCTATTTTCGATTCAAAAATCGTTCGTTTTACGTTACGTCTACATCTCACTTTAGTTTTATATCATAACTGAAGATCTCGTCGCATTGACTATTCAAGTAATGTACACAATTTGTCGGCCTCACTCAAGTACTTAGTTTTTTTGAGAAAGAGCTGATCAGGGGAATTCCTACCACCATGCATATTTATTTCCGTTTCGGTACTATCAAGATCTATATCCAGTAACACACGGTTTCTGGATTGTGAATTTGAAGTTGAGAATTTTTCAAACGCATTACTTAGATCATTACTCAATCATGTTCCGCTATGCGAATCCAATTCTAGTAGCGGAACATGACCCGATTCAGTACAATTGAAGTACTGCAGTTTCGCTACTTTGGTTTTGCAGCGGAGGAGTGCTACCGGCGTTAAGGTGTGCTCGCGAAATTCTAAAATTTCTTTGCAAAAAACGTTAAAAAAATAAATTGAAGGAATAACCTTTAGTAATGCTAAATATTGTTTTACAAGTTCTGAACTTGAAATTCACAATTCAGAAACTAGCTTTGGGTAGTCGATCCTTGAATTGCAGCCGGGACCAACTGCTTAACGTGCTTTCCGAGGCACGGTTCTTGGTGTGTAACGATGGTTATCCATCCACGGATCAACCGCGGCAACCGTAGCTTCACCTGATCGATTGACCCGTGCGACTGTTATTACTTAGCCATAAGCGCCTCAAAACATGATCAGAAAAGGATTTAAAAAAATTGAAATAGTCTAAACAACATTTATTTTATTTTTAGATACAACTAAAAACACAATCCCATAAACTGTGAGCAAACCATAAAAAACAATGAAAACTTAATAAAAGTTTCACCACAGACTAACTTAACAAAACAAAAGTGTCACTCTAGTTATTCTTATGGCACATAAATTCCCTCAACTAAAACTAAAATAAAACAATTAAGACGTAATAAATAATAGTTTTCCCTAAATAGCCTTAGGGCACATAAAATCTATGAACTATGAGAAAAACTTATGATGAAACAACTAAATCTTATAATAAAATGACTAAAACTTAAAATAAAACAACTAAAACTTAAAATAAAACAACTAAAACTTAAAATAAAAATCTAATACTTAAAAATAATAGTTTTACCGTAGAAAGCCTAAAACTCTACCAAACCTCACAGTTTAGTAATCTAAAGCTTTCCTAAACGTTTCATACGAAACCCACCCTTGAGAATGATATTTCTTCGCCTCATCCCAAAGTTTATTGAACTTTTCGTCAGTAAAATCTTCTCCTGCTGCCTCAAATACTCTCCTTACTACGTCTGGGGAACGCCTAGCATACATATCTCGATGGCTAATGCCAAAACGTGTGAAATTTGATGGGCTCACACAAGTTCTTACATCTGACTCTTCAGGAAGATTATCACGGTCAGCTTTACATAAACCAGCAGGAATCATTACTTCGTCTTTATCAAAATACCTCCCTGAAGGAAGACCAGCCATCCGCCTCTTATCTATTTCCTGACCGGGTCTCACCATGTCATTATAAGTAGTAGAAAACTCAACGCATTCCACAGCTATATCTGGTATTTTCGGAATATCAGATAAAGGTTTTCTATAATTTATAGTATCAATAAATATCCTATACTGTATTTGAGAACCATCGAAAGCATTCCACATTTCCAGAAGGGGCTCGATCAGAGTCGGATTAACTCTAACGTTTTTAGCTGAACAAAAATTGTAAATGACATCTTTGGGTAGCCATCCAGTGTTATTTTTATCTAAGTATTTCATGTGTAAGTAAAACTGTCTGAATAACTCATCGTCGACAAGTTTAGACAAACATTTTCTCAACTTATTCAGGTGGCCAAGACATTTTAAAAAGAGTTCTCTTCCAGAATTAATTCCGCATGTCGTCAGACAGTTGGGAACGTTGTCAGTAGAAGGATTCAGTTTTCCAAATGCATAGCCTATTGGAACATGTTTAATATTATCGTTCGGTGTTGCACTCTGACCTAATTTCCCAACCGTCTCAGCTTTGATGTCAGCTTCCAAAGAATTTCTCCGACAGCAAAAAGCAGTTCCTAACTTCATTTTGTCATCAGTAACGCAACATCTAGCATACATACCCAATTTGTCAGGTCTATATATGATGCCAAAAATTTTGTTAGGATCGTACGGTGGTCTGCAGTACTTGCGATCAAGTTGGTACCCAGGCTCTAGCGATGGCAAGGTTATATCTACGGGAGCCTCTCTTGGATTTATTAGACCGTAAGCAGTGTCAGAAAACACGGTTTTTCTCCCAAAAGTTTCATTATAAATGTCTAAGCCAGGAGGTAACAACGGCGCTTGATCGTGTGATGTTCCTAACGGTTTCTTCCAATAAGAATCATAAGTGGTTTCTTTAATTTCATTAACAAGTATTTCAAATTTTGTTTTCACGGGTGGATTGATGAGTTGACCTGCATTAATTGCAGGTTTCGGTATGGATGGTGTTTGTATCTTTTGTTCTGGTAAGATAGCATCATTAATTAATGCGTCTACTTTTTCTTGTAATAGGTAATGCTTGAGATGGTCAGCGACGCGTAAGTTGGGTTGCGCCGAAAGTATGCCCGCAGCAACTATACCATGCGGATCTCTCTCAATAAACATACCTTCATTGCCTTTCCCGCCTTGCGTTTTAGGAATACACTTTAACATTGTTGCAGTTTGTTTAAATATATTTCACTATTTATATTTCACTTTAGAGAGCTTTCAAACTGTCAGAGCCATGGAGATTTCTTTCATTTTTATTGACAGCCAAAAGCGAGATTATGGTCATAAATAAATTCGGCTATGCCAGTATTACGTGTGACAAAAACTTTTCAAACAGACAAAAAACCTGAAACATTGTGTTCAGAAAAAAACCGTTTTATGCATAACCCGATTTCTGTCAATTTTTACCCGACTTCGGCATAGATGAAGGTTATGAATCTCACTGGCTATATTTGTGTTATGATGATGAAAAACATCGTGAGAAATCCTAGAAACAAAAATTCGAAGGCATTTGTGACATCCACCAACCCACCCTGGGCTCGGATTACGGCCCACTCCTATTGGAGACATGTGTCTTTGTCCCAACGCTGGAAACGTTACAAGCTGAATATGGTATGAATCCTTTTTGGCGCAGCCGTAACGTACACAGCACTAAAAGCATCTGAGTATTTGATTTGATTTAGAGAAAACACTGGGTCCTGTAACACAGATATTTCTACACAGCGCAGCGCAGGAACCAGGGCTTCATTTTGTTTGTACGTACACCATCTTTTATACCATTAAAGACTTAATAATATTATTTCGCAGGACGATCTTCGCGGGGTGGCTGGTAGCAGCTGGATGAGAGACGCTGAGAATCGAGCTGAATGGCGTGCAATTGGAGAGGCCTATGTCCAGTAGTGGACTGCTATATGCTGATGATGTAATATGAGGTTAATATTATTTTAGTTTTTAATTTTATTTCGTGTTGACATAAATGCTATGCTTAAGAGGTTGTTGGTGTTTTACCAATAACCCTGTATAGACAAGGTACTCACTGGGTTGTGGCGAGTGTTTCTTGGTGGACATGACGTCATTCAGCTCATGTCAGCTGTCGCAGCGCACGCACGCAATCATTGAGTATGTGTGGACGCGCCACAGCCGGCGCTTGCGACGCCAGCTGCTCAGGTTTTGGGGCAACGCTTGTTCAACGACGTACACAGCAAACTGTGGACAAGATAAAGATACTGTTAAAGATCTGCTCCCAAAAAGCTTCTTTGATTATTGTCATTCTAAAGGGCCTGAGGCTCTGAATAGTAAAAAATGCTTAGGACTGACATATTATGCTATCGAAAAGCTTATGTCAATCCCGTTGAAAGTCGTTGTAGAAATACGAAACGCTTTCGAAGCGATAGCCACTAGTCTAGTGACATTCTATCAGCGATAAGGATGATGGAAAAGGCAAAAAGTATAGGCCTGACATATGCTATCGAAAATTTTATGTCAATCCTGTTGAAAGTCGTTGTAGAAATACGAAACGCTTTCGAAGCGATTATGACTAGTCTAGCTAACAGAGCTCATATCCAAACTATTACTAAGAAATTCCGAATAGAACGAACTTGGAAAAATATCACTGCCCAACCATTACGCTGAAGAATCTCTAAAATATCTCTTGTACGGGAAGGAAACGTAATAAAACCTTCTTGAACTGTGAACTTCCATTTGACCAAGTTTAATTTCAACTATCGCAAATATTTTATCAACAGAATGTAATACAGGAAATATTACAAATTCGAGCTCGTAAGTCTCTGTAGGGATCCGATTACTTGTGTGTTCCACCAGGCTATGCTTAAATAATTTCGAGGATAAAATAATCAGAAATTCGGATAGGTTATTGTGGCATTTATGGCCTGGGGATCCCGAAATAATGTCTTCATGGAACTAAGGTTTCCAAATTAGTTTTCTGTTTTATTCCTGAAGTTATGTCGCTTAAATTACTTTATATTTTAATTAATGGCCAATTAATGCACCAAGATATCCGCTATGTTCTTTGAGAAAATTTTTCTCAAAATATAAGCACAAACTTAGTTTGGGATTCAGTAACAGTACCTTTGTGCAATACATAAATGCGATGCATAAGTTAGATTGGCGACAATAAATATTTTTTATTTTATTTTAATAATATTTTTTTCTGTCGTGTTTTTTCACAAGCAATTTTTTTTAAATCACGAGAAGCATGTGGCAAATGGTTTGTATGAATATAAGTTATAGGGGTTTCCAAATAAATTGGGATAAGGGCAGGAGAACGATAATGAAATAAATTAGGGACATAAATTAAATCAAATGAAACTACTATGTGGACTTTAGTCCAATAATAAATCAAAGCTTTAGCATATCTAAAGTAGAATCAGGCTTGAATTACATGGTGACATATTATACCATAAGTTGCAGCAACAATTAAAGTTGCATCGTATAAACAGTGTTTCGACGATGCAAGTGCAGACGAAATAAAAAACCAAGACAGAGGCTGCGAACAATACTGAAGCATGCCAAAACTACACTACCGCTCTGTGCCTACACGCTCACATACACATAAACAATCAAACTACACCTTACGAAGTTTACGAAACCGGCCTCACGTCACTGTTGACAGCGCTCTGTCTTGGTTTTTTATTTGGCCTGAGGATGCAAGTCATTTGTTGCTTTTAATTTTTACCCGACTACGGCGAAGAGAAAACGAGGGTTATGATTTTGACCGGTATGTATGTATGTTCATCTGTTCCCTCCTATCTTCCAAACCACTTATCACAATTTGACAAATGAGGTATCGTTAGAAGCGTCGTGATTGTCCGCTGGTTATAGGCTATGTGAAGTCACATTAAAAATGGCGCCCTCTAGAGGACATAAAGTGAGGAACTTAAAAAAAATATTGTATGCAACTGGCAAGAAAGTTTCATCATGTAAATGGGGGTTATATTAAAGAAAGACAAATGACTTGTACGACGAAAGTGTCAAAGACAATTTATCAAAGTAAATGCTAAGCTTTACTGGTGTAACAGCCCAACTAATAGGCTTTATTATCATTAATTGGTCAATCAAATGAAGTAAGGGCGTAAAAATTGGTTGAATAGCCCAAGACAGCAGCACGAAGCAACAGAATTAATACAATAGAATTTTATGTACTGATCATATTATAAAGTTGGTAAAATTAAGAAAATTGTCTCTGCAACATACCCCTTGGATCATTGTTAAGAAATCTTTCCAGGCTAGCGAATTAAATGCACTTTTGCATTCAGATTTCGAATGATAAACAGAATCTTTCCGAGGTTGTGAGGTGAAATAGTTATTTGTTTTTTGGCGCGAGTACTTATATATTAAAACCTGAGCGTAGCGAGGGAAAAATAAAATACTAATCTAACATGGATAAACATAAAACTTTACTAAATTAAGTGCAACAACTAATTGACAGACAGTTACAGCTGTTAAATAGGTACTGCCCCTATATTGAAACATGAGCGTAGCGAGGGAAAAATTAAATACTAATCTAACATGGATAAACATAAAACTTTACTAAATTAAGTGCAATAACTAATTGACAGAAAGTTACAGCTATTAAATAGGCACTGTTCCAATGCTTTTGCAAAGTTTCACTACCATCATTTGAGAAAGAATTATCAATATCGGTTTATAATATCTATCTACCTAGCTAGCCTTTTTCCAACAATGTTGGGCTCGGCTTCCAGTCTAACCGAATGCAGCTGAATATCAATTTTTTACTTGGAGCGACTGCCTATCTGACCTACACAGTAACTGGGAAATACGATACTCCTTGGTAAAACTGGTTGTCAGACTTTCGGGCTTCTGACGACCTAACGACTGTCTTCCGAAGCACGGAGGAGTTTCGGTATGTAAAGATGGTTACCCATCCACGGATCGACCACGGCAAGCATAGCTTAACCTGATGGATCGACTCATGCGGCTGTTATTATATGCGGCATATATACCCAAAATAAAATAAAAAGTTTAAAATAAAGCCAGTAGTCGTCTGATCACTGGCGTTAATTTAAACTTTTTATTTTGAAATTAATGTAATAGTTTAATTTGAAATACATTAATGAAATAAATTAATGTTGTAGGTACTCGTAAATACGGTAAATAAACGATCCAATTTGCTTTCATAAAGGGCAAAGGTGACGCATGGAATGAGATTGATTTAATTTTTCGCAATAACGTCCCATATAGGCCGGTTCCCCGAATCAGGACACGTCACAATCCAATATGGAAAGTTTTTATCATTCGAATAAATCTTTTTGAAATGGCTTCTCAATATTTTTATCTGTTTATATATCATGCTTTATGTATTTATCCATACTTATATACTAATAATCCTATTCCTAACTAATATTATGAATGCGAAAGTAAGTTTTTTTGTGTTTTTGTTTGTTACGCTTTCACGCTAAAACGGCTGAACGGATTTGGATGAAATTTGGCACAAGGGTAGACCATGATCTGAAAAATATGATATAAGATACTTTTTATACCGATATTCCCACGGGATCGAGACTTACGCGGGTGAAACCGCGGGGCGCAGCTGGTAATATTATAAATTCGAAAGTAACTCTGCCTGTCTGTCTGTTACCTTTTCACGCCTAAACCACTGAACGGATTTCGACAAAATTTCGCAAGGAGATAGATGACACCCTAGGGAAGGATATAGGCTACTTTTTATTGACATACCACGCGGGCGAAGCCGAGGCGGAAACTAGTTGTATATATAAATGGTACACCACTGACTACCTGCAGTATTGTCCTTCTTCCATATCCATCCAACGGTTGTCTTTAAAAGATCGGTTTTAGCGATAAGACCGCCCATTGTGTCTTCTTATGTAAAATTTCTACATTTATATCTGTAATTTTTCATCATCATCTGCCTAGCTTTTTCCCAACTATGTTGAGGTCAGCTTCGAGTGGGTGTTGGGAGTGTGGGGGTGTGATGTGTTGTGTTGGGGTCTGTAATTTTTATGGTATACATAATAAAGGGTTAATAAGTGTTGATGGATGGAGCGGGAGAGGAAGGCCAAAGAAAAGATGGATGGATTGTGTGAGGAATGATATGAAAGAGAAGGGAGTGAATGATAGCGTGACGTTTGACAGGGGAGAGTGGAAAAAGAAAACGTGTTGCGCCGACCCCAAGTAACATGGGACAAGTGTAGGAAGATGGTGATGATAATAAAGAGTATTTCATCAAGTATCAGCTAGTCTCACTTCAGGGCGATGACCTTTTTATGAGGAAGAACAAACATTGAACACTTCCCCTAGCATCGGATATTAATCAGTACCTACCCTAGCTCACTGAGTGTTGGATTTTTCAGACCATTAAATCCTGTAGTTAAATCCGGATTAGCAAAGTGACAATCGCTTCGAAAGCGTTTCGTATTTCTACAGCGACATTGTTCGGGATTGACATAAGCTTTTCGATAGCTTATGTCAGTCCTATACATTTTTTTCCTTTTTCATCATCGATAACGCTGATAGAATGTCACTTTGTCTAGGGACTCTGGTATTCAGCTGCATTCGGTTAGACTTGAAGCCGACCCCAACATAGTTGGGAAAAGGCTTTACAGATGATCAGTTAAATCCGAATTAGCTAGCAAGATCACAGAGTAGAGCAAGATGGACCGACAACCATTTTTTTTGGTGAGCAAAAATGACTGCTATTCGCCAGCTGTGCCCTTAATATTTCGTTTGCTATGACTTTCTAAACCACCATCATAATTCATCGGGTATAAAAGATCCACTGATTCTTTCACAGACATTTGAAAGCTTTGTAATAGCCCTGTGGAAACGACGGTAGGTTCGAACCAAAGCAAGCCCTTTGCCTTGTGTAAATTATTTCATCACCGCTCCTCTCAAAACGGTGAAGAAAAATAACGTAAAGAGACCAACATGTGGCCAACATGAAAAGAGAAAATCGATGGCATAGTGACATCCACCAAACCGCACTGGACCAGCGTGGTAGATTAAAGCTCACTCCCACACACAGTCCCAGCAGTGTGAACATTTTAGGCTGATTATGCTTATCCTCAATCAATCTACCTAGCCTTTTCCCAACTATGTTGGGGTCGGCTTCCAGTCTAACCGGATGCAGCTGAATACCAGTTTTTTACATCGAGCGACTGCCTATCTGACCTCCACAACCCAGTAACTGGGTAATACGATACCCCTTGGTTAGACTAGTTGTCAGACTTTCGTGCTTGCAACGACTGTCAAAGATCCACAAATGACAGCCGGGAACAATGGCTTAACGTGCTTTCGAGGCACGGAGAAGTCTAGATATGTGAAAATGGTCAAACATCGACGGACCAACCCCGGCAAGCGTAGCTTAACCTGATGGATCGACCCGTGCGGCTGTTATTACTGAGCCACGAGCTCCTCCGAGTTGATTATGCTTATCCTAAAAGCCTTTAACTAATAATAAGATACATAAATATAACATCACGCCTGTATTCCCCGAAGGGTTAGGCAGAGGTGTAGGTACCAGTACACCCACATTTCGCCAGTTATGTTTAAGTCCCATGTAATAGGAGGCGAACCTAAAGCCATCAACCGGGCACAAATCCAGACTCCCGACTGCTACTGAGAAATTCCAGATGGAAAAATCGAATAACACTATGTCCGACCCGGGAATTGAACCCAGGACCTCATGTAGAGTTTGCAACCACAACGCTACAAGCTAATAATAAAACAGTCTACTTATCAAAGATATAAGATATACCAATTCTCAGCTAGATAGAATCAAATATTTATGCTCCATCTAAACGATCAAGAAATCCAACAATTTCATGAGGCGACAGGGGAAAATCTTTCCAGATGAATAAATCGGAATGATTAACATCTCTCCCTTAATATCTACTGACTTAATTGCGGCAAACAGAAGTAATGAGTTCCTTTTGTAACTGACATAATAGCTTCTTTGTGTCAGGAAATTGTAGCCAATCAGAAATACTTTGTCCATCTGGAAACCCAAGTAATCGCCTTATTTACTTAATAGAAGGAAAAACATGTCTAGTTTCATTTACGTATTTACCCGACTACGGCGAAGCAAAAAGGAGGGTTATGATTTTTACCGGTAAATATGTATGTCTTATGTGATCTTTTAGACTAATCACAATTTGACAAATGAGGTATCGTTGGAAGCGTCTTGTTTGTCGCTGATAGCCAAAAGGCTATGTGACGTCACATTAAATTGTATATGGCGGCCTCTAGTGGACAAAGGCATGATTTTTTTTTATGAGGCCATTTTGGATATTAAATGAAAATGCTTTATAAGCACAATCCAAAAATAACCCCAAAAAAAATTAAATAAAAATAAAAGTTTTTAAACTAAAACACAACTACGATAAAAAAGTCACCTGAAAATGGTATAAACAAGACATCACAAACAGACAAATTAAAAATCAGTCACGCGTAATCTTTTTGATGTATAACACGTGTGACTCCGGATTTTTAATTTGGTGAGCACGATCATATGCAGCCGGTCCACCCTTAATATTACGGTAAGAAAAAACGAAAAAAACAAAATCCTACTTTTACAGTTATATTAAGAGGTATGAGAACTGGGTGTGAAGTTCACTCATCCTATAGAAAAGGGAGGACCCTTCGACCAGACGGGTGTTGAATCTGGTGTAGTACTACCCAATCATTAATGTCGGGATGTTGTATATACAGGGTGTTAGGGTAAACACCGTTATCCTTGAAACCAGTAGTTTGGTGTCAATTATAGAACGTAAAATCAATGGAAAATTACAACAAAAAAAAAATTTTTTTTTAATCTAAATTTTACCACAAAAGATGCAAGTTCGACGAAAAGAAACGAAAGTTCGTTGCTCTAGCTCTGCGTTGAGACGCAAGTGCGTCTCAACGCAGGCGGGGGGTGCGGGACGTGACCTGACCGGCCGCGAGCGCGACCCTTCCCTCAGTTAGTCAGCTGTTTCGCTAGCAAGCACGGTGTCGGATAGAAACTTTTTAAAATGTTTTAATGAAAATAACGTTTTTTGTTGTTGTTACTAGGTCATTTGTTTTTATATTTAAGTCAACTGCCCATGGTTTGAGAGACAACGGTGTTTACCCTGACAACCTGTATACTAGTTGCGCGGTAAACTCTGCTTGCGCGATGCAGGATTTTGCGTGAGGTTAATATAGTGATGCGATGACATATAGATGCCGCCAAAAAGTCATTAACAAAATTCGATTAACACCGTAACTTTTACATAATTATCATCTAAATTGATACAAATTGATTCCATAATGCTTTCCTGCATTTCATGTAATAGCAAATGAATTTCATCATTAAATACTCTTAAAATTGTATTTCAGTACAGATTTTTATGAATATTTTGTTCAATAATTAAGATTAAAAAAACTGAAGTGTTAACCTGGACCACACCGGGGATGTACTTTTACCGTATTTTTGGCACTCCCGGTGATGCCACCCGGTCCCTAGGAGGTCGCCTTTTTTTGTTGACCGTACCTATCGCCGAAACCAATTTCTTACACACTATGTTCCAGCGAAAATATACAGAGAATAAGGTCGTTTCTACGTGTCGTTCATTCTTGTTCTTAATTAATCAGGATAAGACACATTCATCTCTGATCTGTCGCTGTTCATCACTAGCATAATGTACCAGACTAACTAACAGACACTGAAATACTGAATAGGGGTTCACGTTCTGCCTGTGCAAATCCCTTAGTATGTATTCCATTGAAGATTTGTAATTCCTATCTGATTTAAATTATTATATGATTTCTAGGTAATTGAATTAATTTCGTAAAATCAATGTTGTTTGTTTTGTGTGATACGTATTTTTGTATTCACTTCATCGTAATCAGCCTATAATGTTCCCACTGCTGGGGCACAGGCCTCCTCTCTGTGAGAGGGAGCGGGCTTTAATCCACCACGCGGGCCCAGTGCGGGTTGGTAGATGTCACATGTCTACGAATTTTTTGGTTCTAGGACATGCCGGTTTCCTCACGATGTTTTCCTTCACCGTTTGAGAGCAGTGGCGATGAAATAATTTACACAAAGTAAAACGCATGTCAGGGTCCGAACCTACGACCTACAACTCGTTAGTCGTGGCCGTTACCACTGGGCCACCACTGCTATTTTACTTATTTTGTGTAAAAATAAAAAATATTGCTAATGAATAACTGACTTTGACTAAATGCAAGTGGCTGGCATGCAAGAATGAAGTTACTAATATGAGTGTAGCACGCACGTAAATGTAGGTAATGAAATATTGCATGCAAACCTTATCCAAATGTTTTTGTAAGGCATTTAGCTACAGTTACTTGCAATGAAATAATTATGCAAAATGGCTAACAATGACATAAGTCTCGTTTACACGAGAAGAGTTACTCGACCATAGAGAGGCGAGAATGTCCTTGCGAGACTCGCATTTATCCATAAAGGTATAAAGCTGGGTATTTTAGCTTAAGCAGGCAAAGCCTGAATATGAGGCCAGTTCACCTAGCTCAGTTGGACTCCCATTTGGTACAACGTTAAGACGCACACCGCACTTTGTATGTTTCGTTATTTTTTAAAGTGTGTCATAGACAATATTGTCATTGTTGTATGTTTGCTCCTTGTAGCTATTTATTAATGTAATGAGTTATTATTTAACCGTGTTTTTGTATGTTGTGCTATCTTTTGTGTGCACCAAATAAACGTTTTATCTATCTATCTACCTCGTTCTGGCAATTTTAATCCCATTTTAGGGGTATGAGAAACAGGGTGTAAAGTTCACTCATCCACCATACAAAAGGGAGGATCCTCCTACCAGACGGGTGTTGTGTCTGGCGGGCAACTCCCCAATGATTGATATTGGGTTCTTGTATATGTCCACTGCACGGTAAACTCTAATTGCGCGATGCAGGATTTTTGTGACGTCAGGATTTTTGTATGACGTCAGGTCTTCGATGCGTAGTTCGCATGTGGCGATGTAGATACCGCCATACCATTATTAAATTACCCATTACGTATTCTACCCGTAATCTCATCTGAAATCATAACCAACAAAATCTTTTACCCGGTCCCTAGACAAAAAGCACGATAAAAATATGGACAAAAAGTCTCGGAAAGATTAACCCAAAAACAAAAGAATCACGCAGAAAGCCGTCGTGCCCAGCAACGGTTTACATCATACAAATCATAACAGATTACGTCACCTCTTCCCCCTGGACTGCTTATCTGTTAGAGACAACCCTACTAGCTGCGTGTAAAGGTATTGTTTTGAATCATGGGCTTTGAGACGTCTTTATGTTCTGTTTTTGTAAAAGGGGTCTCATCTGTCAGCTGCCTAAAGGCTTACGCAAACCAGGACGGCATGGCAAGGGATTCAATTTTTTACCAATGGACATTCAAACGTATCTATACAGAAATACGACATAAATTGCTATGCTTTAAAATTATGCCATGGCATCGAAAGGGATTTCATTGCACGGCATTGAAAGACGCGCCACGGGCTCCCGCGACGGGATGCCGCGGCGTACTGCGGTAGGAAACGGCATGCCGAGGACGCCGGCGCTGGTTGTGATATACCGCGGCGCGCGCGCCGTGGCAAGGCGCAGGAATGCCGCGGTATCTAAGCGGCAACTGTGCGCTGACTGTCGGCAAAATCCTTTGCCATCCCGTCCCGGTCTGCGTTGGCCTTTATTGTTAACTGTTTTAGGGTTGACAGTTTAATGATCAGATGTGACTTCTAGCCAGGAGAGAGTCTGAAATGGTCGCTTATCTTTGGCCTGCCTACAGCGAACGAAGGATACCCTGATTAAAACATAATGTACACACGGCTACCCATCAAGCTATACATTTCCAGTATAAACTGACCTCGCATTGTACGGAAATTCTATACAATGCGAGATCAGCATAAACTGGAACAGCATAAGCTTGATGTGTATTTGTACCATACTGATTTTTGGAAAGATAATGTAGAAATGCATGTCTAGCTTAGACCACATATCCTCTACAGGTTAATAAGGACTGGTTTGCCTTTTGCATTAATTACCAATTTTTGTTATAACTACGATGCAGGCAGGTTAGAGGTTAAAAAGCCCGTCGGATAGCGGCAGTCATATTTTACAAGACCTTACGATCTATTTGAATGTCATAGGTTTTGCAAAGATTTAAGCACCTTATAAAAGTCGAGATTTCAGGCAGATCCTTTTAATTTTGCTCGTTAAAACTTTACTTATTAACTATACTTAGGCCCGGACACCACCAAAGCGGAGACGAAAGAGGAGATGTGTTTTAAACAACCAATAGAATTTAATCATCTCGTCTCCACTCAGTTTCAGTGGATAGGTACCACTGAGCGGAGATGCATCATATTTGTATGGCGCGATCGAAGCGGAGATGAGAGCTGTTCATCGCTATCTGGCGATGGCGCGCAGCGGAGACAAGAAGAGATGTGATCATCCAACACTCGCCATACGCAGCTCAGTTCCGCTCAAGCCAACAGACATCTCCGCTCTACCCAGCACAAATCTCCGCTCCAGTCTAGCCAGTACGCATCTCCGTACAGCTTCAGTAGCTAACCCTAGCTGAAAAGATTTTCGCACACAGACATCTTCGCACACCGGCCTTACACATAGCATAAGTTACCATTTGTTGAATTAATAAAACCGGCCGAGTGTATGCCAAACCACGCACAATGAAGGGTTCCGTAGTAGGGATGAATTATCCAACAAACTTAACATTGTAGTTGAAAAACTTGTTCCCAATTTGTAGTTGCAAAAACATGTTCTCCCATACAGAATGTAGGTTGGTCGATTATTCCTCGGTAACTTGTGGAGCCTACTTAGCTCTGAAAGTTTTCCTTTTAATTTCGTTATATATACTACTGCTGTGAATTTTTTCACATATTCAAAATCAACCATTTAGCTGGCGGGGGGGGGACACTTGTCTCGTACAATCTGCACTTTAAAGCTTAATATTTCGCAAACAGATCCTTGAATCCAAAAATGGTTTTCACAAACTCATTTTTAAACGACCTTTCCAACGATACCCCACACTATGGGAATAACGAGAAAAAAACACATCACCACTTTGCGAGTAGGGGAGATACACAAAATATATTTTTTACGGTTTTTTACTAGTTTCTAGCACTAAGCGGACAGATAGACGGACATGGCGAAACTATAAGGATTCCTTGTTGACTACGGAACCAAAACCAGTTTAAAATAGAATCTTTGCAAAGCGTTAGTGGAGCGCGACGGTTCATTAACAGTGTCAATAGGAGACTAGCAACTGGTGGCCATTTGTATGTCTGACCTTTGCCTCGACACGTCTTTATTTCAACGGCGAGACTTTCAAACGAACTTGGTAGCACATAACATGCTAGTTCTAAGTGTTTCGTAGTCGTAGGTAGGTAGAGCTGGGTTTGAAAGAAAGTGAACATACAGGGTCAAACTAAATAAGCTAGCAAAACTCCGCAGAAATTATGGGTATCGATATCTGAACATGATAATGAGATATAAATAAAATAGATCCTTTTGCAGGCCTGCTGGAAGAACTTTATTAAGAAATAAGCAGTACCTTTGTACTCATATTATAATTGTGTCGTATCTCTATGTGTTTTACTGTGTGTACATAAATAATAAAATAAATAGATATAATCTTTATTTGGCAAAAGAATAACAACCTTTTAAAAAAAATACTAGTAAGGTATGTACTTATTTTCTATGAATCTAAAAGATCAGATAACCAATTAGTAACTCAGTTCACAATAATAAATTCTGGTAGTTCTGGCTGATAATGAGATGATTATACAAAAAAATGATTTTTTTATCTGTATCTTTGGTGTAAACTTCACAGACGTGATGGATATATCTAAATACGGGAAAAAAAAACAGATTTCAACTCATACTTCACGTACCGTGACACATATGACCGCGCCCTTGGACTGTAGCGCTTGATGTAATTCATTATATTACATAGGAATTCATAATATGTTATTGAGCGCCCAAAGCGCAGCGTACAAGACGCGCGCCTCGGGCGCCTGTTAAAGCTATAGGGCTTTAAATGAGTTCGTATCTATATTTTAGCCTAATTCCACATCTTTATTTTCTTATTATCTCTAAGTCCGATCTCATAAATAAAATATTTCTGTGGTTTTGTAGCTAACTGATAAGTTTTGATTAAACGTAGACTTTTAGAAACGTAGACTCTAGGTCAAGGTTAATTAAATTACTTACTGAGTCCTACATTCTACCATAATGAATAATTATTTTCGTACCCAATGGAACGAACATTTAATTTTGTGAGCGAAAAATAGAAGCCAAAAAAAAAACAATAGGCGTAGATATATTTAGTAACATATTCCGCTTAACCATTCCTCAAGAGTAAAAAAAAACCCTGTAAGAAATCGACACGTGTTTCACCTTTCGACGAGGCATCCTCAGGATGACGATTGACCAATCGCGAACCCGAACATGACGTGTTGCCACGCCAAGTGCTGGACGCAGAGAAGAAACCATTTTCCGATATAAAGCATGAACAGTAAATAAAATAAATAAAGTAATAGCAGTGGAATTTAGGGACGCCAAAATAAATGGCGACCGTCTCCACTTTTCAGAAAGTAAAATATTATTAATTTACAGGATTAGATAAATTATGGTTTCTTGTTGCCTTTTTCCCATAATAAAGTGCAATATCTACGGCACTCCCGGGAAAAGTACTGGCCTCGCATAAAAATCAAGGAAATTCAATAAAATACGTCATAAAAGCAAAATTGACGGCGTACTTCTCCGAAATGAACGGTTACATTCAACGGGTTTCGAGACAAAACACCATTGTCTGAATCCTACAATGTAATTGAAACTTCATACGAAAAATATTATCAGCTGGTGAAGGGGAGTTTAGCGTACAGTATAAGGTGTTAATTAAGTTCGTGAATTAAATCCCGAGTTTATAATGAAATAAATCTGCGATCGAAAAGTAACGAAGATTTGTTAATATCTTTAGAAACTATATTTCTATGGACAGATTTGGTGTCAGCATGGATAATAATTATTTGCGACCTAACCTAAAATCACACAAGGAATTCTCAAGAGAACCCTCAATCAATCTGCCCAGCCTTTTCCCAACTATGTTGGGGTCGGCTTCCAGTCTAACCGGATGCAGCTGTCTCAAGAGCTCAATCACAAAATAAGTAACATAGAAATAGTATCTGTAATTATTTATACACGTAAATAAGCAGCCTATTGCTTAGGGGTTTTTGGCTTAGTAATAACCCAGCTGCACGGGTCGATCGATCAGGTTAAGCTACGCTTGCCGCGGTTGGTCCGTGGTGGTGACCATCTTCGCATACCGAGTCTCCTTCGTGTCTCGGAAAGCACGTTAAGCCGTTGGTTCCGGCTGTCATTCGTAGATCTTTGACAGTCGTTACGGGTCGTCAGAAGCCCGAAAGTCTGACAACCAGTCTTAACAAAGGGGTGTCGGTTGTGGAGGTTAGATAGGCAGTCACCCCATGTAAAATACTGGTATGCAGCTGCATCTAGTTAGAATTCGACCCCAACATATAAAAAAAGTATATAAAATAGTAATTACTATGTCGTAAACTATTCTGTATGGGTACAGAATAGTTTGGGAACGTAGGATATAAGAGCGAGCTCGAAAATTTTAGTACCCCGCCCCTGATAGGTAAGGTTTTTAGACAGATGTCTAGGCAGATGATGACCTAATCAGCCTATAATGTTCCCACTCCTTCCCAGCATAGAGGGTTACAGAGAGGAGGAGAGAGAGAAAGGGAGAGGGGGGGAGAGTTGTGTCCCCACAGGCCTTCTCTCTGCGAGAGGGTGCAATTATAATTGCTATCTCATTTGAAGCGCCCAACAGCACGTGCAAAAGCTAAAAGTATCTCAAAACACACATCCAACATGCATACTACTACCTGTCCTTAATTGACCGTCCGCCTGTTAGCGTTTGTTGAATTTAATTAAAAGTAAAGTTGTTGGCCGGTGCGAATGGGGTTAAAACAATTTTACATCCATAGCTACACAATGCTCATGTCTGTTGTCAGCGAATGTTGCTGTAAGTTGGGTATGGGGCATGGAATATGAAGGAATGGAGTGCTAACAAGAAATAACATAATTCGAATTTTAATCATCTTTATCACAAAACTAAATAACTGACGAATTGTTGGGGTACTGTAGCTGCACCTCTGCCTAACCCTTCGGGGAATACAGGCGTGATATTATGTTATGTGTTTATTACGTGACACTCAATGGATGTGCAAGGACTGGCAAGGATAATTATTGAATGGTAGTCATTGTAAATCCGGAACCATACAATCATAAAAAAGTGCGACGTCATAAAATCCGGCTCTAAAATGCACGGGAACAAAAGCTCGCTATAAGAAAGAATGCGGTCAAGTTCTAATAGCATTCTGAAGATGTTAGTGAACAAATTTGATTCGCCGATAATGAATCACTTCATGCAGGTGTTGGTTAGGCAAAAGTGATTCACTACAACAGGTGAATTGTGATATATTCACATCCATGTATGTAAATATTGTTTTTTCTGTTAGCTTAGTACCTACTTATAATAACACACTAACAAAGCTTAAGTCTTTTGTAACTAACTAACTAACATAAATGGATCATTGTTATCTATAAAAATAAATAATTTAATTTAATTTAATTTAAAAGGTCATCCGACCTTCAAAAGACTTTTCTTACATTAAGCCGTCGTCGTAAAATTCCGTGTAAGTGTCAACACAAAAGGCATACGTTCCACAGGTCAACACAGCGACAGTCTAAGTTGCATGAGACGTTCGCGCGCACTTTTTACTCCATGGTAAAAAGGGTTTGAGCAGCCACTGAACTGTGACAATTTACTGATGAATGGGGATTTCAGGAATTGTTTATCATTATGGAACCAAAAAATTACGTAATCGTCGCTTGGGAAGGTTCTTTTTGGAATGAAAGCTGGACTATTTTTGAGAGAAATCGTGTCCGGTTAATGGCAATTAGCTGGCTCTGGTAGTTTAACCTGATCGATCGACCCGTGAGGCTTTATTACTTAGTTAACCACAATTCCCTAATCGATCAGCGATCCTCTAATAGACTTAACTCAGATTAAACCAAAAACAGATTATTATAATTTTTTTTTTTTTTAAATAGATCTGCCGAAGCCAATTTATTTAAACATATAATTTATTTAACTTAGTCAGGCATTCTTCTCATAAAATTTCAGACATTCTGACAGTATCATCTTCCATGCATTCGCAAACATGGCTTACCGTCTTGTTAAAAAGCCTTTCATTATAAACACCTCTAAATATTTTACGAGTATTACATCTTACACAATTTTCCTCACTTACCTTTACAATATAAGAACATAAACCTCTTTTCATAGCTCATTATTTGTCTACCCAAACACCTTGGGGATTATACAAAAAGTCGAGAGAGCTGACATTGACTGATGACAGAAAGTTCACAGCTTGGAAGAGTTTTTACAGGGAAATATTACCTACATAGATGTAAAACACTGTTGGATACTCATCGTTGATGAGTAAGCAAGTTATATTGCATACCGTACTTAGGTGTTAATCTAACTAATATTATAAACGCGAAAGTTTGTAAGTATGGATGGATGGATGTTTGTTACTCTTTCACGTAAAAACTACTGAATGGATTTGGATGAAATTTGGCAAACAGATAGTTTATAACCTGGATTAACACATAGGATACTTTTTATCCCGATATTCCCACGGGATCGAGACTTACGCAGGTGAAACCGCGGGGTGCAGCTAGTATGACATAATAATATGTTGTGTAAAGAGACTGCGATAAAGAAAGAGATACATACAGAGAGAGATAGAGCCGAGGGCAAAACTGATAGATAGATAGATAGATAGAATACTCTTTATTATGTACACCATAAAAAATACAGATACAAATGTAGAAATTTAACATAGGGTGACACAATGGGCGGTCTTATCGCTAAGAGCGATCTTTTACAGACAACCTTTGGATGGATTAAAGCGCGAAGGAGAGATCATACTGCAGGTAGTCAGTGGTGTACCATTTACATATACAATAAATACATACATACATAAAGCATATACTTATCTATATAAATATATCTATATAAATATATATATATATAAAAACAATACAATAATAAACATGAAACAGGAGGAAAGAGCTATATTTAATGACGATGTTTAAGGAGAGAGGAAGTGTTTTTTTACCAGAATTTTAAAAGTGGACAAAGTTTGAGCACGCTTTATCGACACGGGCAAGGCATTCCATAACCGTACTGCTTGAACTGTAAAAGACTTGTCATAAAAACTGGTCGAATGCATCAGCATTGAAAGCACTGAAAGGGCCACAAAAACTTAGACACTTGTTCAACGCGTGTTTAATGTCAGTTTTATGTCAAACTCCATACAGAAATGTCATGTTTCACTGATAAACATGGTTTTGTGGTAATAAGGTACGAATTTAAATATGTAAAATGTTCAAATTCGTATATGCGCAATTAAGCAAGCGTTTCAATCGAATTTGAACATTATGTTCACATTCGGATGCGACACTTAATTTTTTTACCAAATTAGATGAGAATTAGATTCAAAGTCATAACATAACATAACATCCGCGCCTGTAATTCTGGAAGGGTTAGGCAGAGGTGTGCCTGTAGTACGCCCACACTTCGCCAGTTATGTTTAAATCAGTAAGCCAGTTTATTGTCATAAATCTGGCACAAATCCAGACTCTGGGCTACTACTAAGAAATTCCTGATGGAAAAACCCAATAAGACTTTGCTCGACCTGGGAATCGAACCCAGGACCTCACGATCAGCAGTAGCGCTTGCGATAACTAGACCATACCCAGTAAGCACTGGGTATGTACTGGGTACTGTTAACAACACCCTCACGGATGGGACAGGGTTTTTTTTTACACGTAGATGTAAGTACAGTCACGAGCAAAAATATGTATACACTCAGCAAAATTCAATAACGATTTTCTCGTGGAATTAAAATTGTAACGTTGAGATGATGATGATTTTTTCATAATAATAGGGGTTCCAAAATACTATATTCGTAATATCATAAAGTTACAATCAATACAGTAGGAGAAAATCACTTTTAAAAGTTGCTAAGTGTATACATATTATTGCTCGTGACTGTACATCTACGTGTAAAAAAAAACCCTGTCCCATCCGTGAGGGTGTTGTTAAGAATCTTAATGAGAGACAATTTATCGTTTTTTTTTTTTTTGAAAAAATAAAAAAAGTCGCCGCATTTTTTTTCATTGTTGTATTTTACCGGGATAATGGGGCGCGGGCGGCAGTCGTCTATAATATGTTTTTGGTAATGTTATTACAGTATTTACAGTATCTATGTGCCCCTTTCGGATCAGGCAGGGATTTTGTTACACGCTGTTACGCGCTTCATACTTCAAAAGTATTATCATGAGTTGAGTTTACAAATTATTTATAAGTACATAGATCTCATAATTAATACGAAACATGAAAGTCCAAAAAATAAAAATTCCAAAGCTTTTGAGCTCATTCTCATAATTAACTTCGTTAGAACATTTGCAAGTCTCTCTGTTGCTGTAATTAACATTAAGAATACGACATGATACAACGTCTTGTTACTTTAATTTTGCTCCGAGTTCTAAAATAAAGATGGCGACGGTATATTTTAGGTTAGAAGACGTACTCGTACCATTTCGTTAGATAAATTGAATGTTAATTTCCTATTCGCTTTCATGTTTTTTTCCGAGAACGGAACTGAGAAAAATACTGATTTAATCTATATTTACCTATAAAAAATGAATCCCTATTTCCCTTAGTCACGCCATCACGCGTGAACGGCTGAACGGATTTGGATGAAATTTGACACATAGGTAGACCATGAACTGGAGAAGGACATAGGATACCTTTTATCCCGATATTCCAACGGGATCGAGACTTATGCGAGTGAAACCGCGGGGCGCAGCTAGTTATGAAATAATATCGTGTTAAGAAGTAAGTACTAAATTTTGCCGCAGCTTCTTTCGCGTTTTGCGAAAGCATAATATCTTAGTAGGTGACCCGGAGAACTTCATAATACGTTTCAAAGTCGCAAAAACTTCTATGTTTTCGATTTTGCGTCTGTTTCTTTGGGTTTCTCCTAATTTTCTTTTTTCCTAAACCACCCCTTATCTAGGCGAACTAAACGAAAAAAGTTATTCAATGCGGTCGAGCCATTTTCGAGCTTTTGCCAGACTGCATGGCAACAGATTTTTATGTCTATAGATAGACAGATGTCAGGAAATCTACTTGCCTACACACATAACATACTTCACGCCTGTATTCAGGCAAAGGATATTGGTTTTTCTTCTGGAATTTCTCAGAAGCAGTCCGGAGTCTGGATTTGTACCCGGTTGATGGTAATAGGCTCGCCCCCTATTACATGGAACTTAAACATAACTGGAGAAATGTGGATGTACTTTCTATAGGTACACCTCTGCCTAACCCTCATCATCTGCCGAGCCTTTTCCCAACGATGTTGGGGTCGGCTTCTAGTCCAACCGGTGCAGCTGAATACTAGTATTTTACTTACCTCTGCATAACCCTATTTACCTACTTTTCTGTCAATTTACATCAAAATTGGTTCAGTGATGTAGACGTGAAGCTATCTAAACAAATGGACACTATTAGATTTAAAATGAATTTTAAAGTGTTTGGTTTGTGAATCACAACCACAGAAAACTCTAAAATATCTACGGTATTATTCAAATCATTCACAACTTTGCCTTATAACTAGGTAGAGCGAAGCATCAATGCCCTCAGTTGTCGGCAAACTTACACAAAATACCACTGAATTCCGCTGGAGTGTTTTGTGTGGACGGCACACGAAATGCTATGCAAAAACTGCGTAAGTGTAGCGATAGCGATATCATAGGTCGCCGTCTAACCGGTCAGGTTTAGCAAAAAAAGACATTTTTCAATGCCGTAGTAACAATTTTGGCAATGTCAGCAAGGTCGGAATCAGGGGAGGGGGGCTGGTCAGCCAAATTGGCAGCTGGTCTGACCTCTCACATTGCACCGGACATAGGCACTTATATATCGCCAGTCGTGGAGGCTCTTTTGACATCAATTGAATAGAAATTTTACCTTCAATATACCGAGAAATTGAGCGATTGAATGGGCCGTAAATGCCAACAATACGCTATTGATTGCTCCTTTTATCGAGCAATTGCGCCGATTGCTCTTGATTATCTACGAGCAACATTACGTTAATGGCATTCGGCCGAAATAAAGAGTTATTTCTAGTAGTAATATAGGCTGGGTTGTAAAAGAATTCGATTTTTAGGTTGTCAGAGAGAAATAACAGTTGCTCTTACTACAGCTACCTCTATTTAAAAACATCTGCATTAAAACTAAAGCTTTACAAATCTAGTTCTGACTTTAAACTCTAAGGCTGCCATCAGACGGACTGCATCGCAGCAACCGCGCTCAGTCGATATATTCAACTGCATGCATTTGTACATTCGACTTCCTTCAGTCATGATATCAACTTCACACGGTCGGCTGCAGTCGTGTGAAGTCAATATTAACTGCATTAACTGCAACTGCGATATTAACTGCGACTTCAACTTTAGCGATGGACAGCGTGTGTCGACACTACACGACTGTAGCCGACCGCGTAAAGTTGAAGTCACGACGATATGCAGTTGAACATATCGACTGCGCGCGGTTTCTGCGATGCAGACCGTCTGATGGCAGCCTAATAAAAATACAACCAAAGTAGTATGAAGCGAAAACACGACCCAGTAAAGAGAAAAACATAATTTATTACGAAACTTTTCTACAAAACTCACGTACAAGAATTTCTTTTAATGAAAAATATTACATCAGCACTTTTATATCTGTTTATTCGTTTCTGCATCCGAGAATAAAGGCACAGCTTTGAACACGTGACATCTACCAACGTGGTTTACGGCCCACTCCCTCTCACAAAGAGGAGGCCTGTGTCCAAACAGTGGAAATAATAAAGGCTGATTAATCTATGCAAAATCACAGGTAAATTAACTTTGAAAGGACAGTAGTTTTAAGTAGGTATGTAGGGTGGCCGTGAGTCGTGTCCATAGATTAATAGCATATAAGTGAATGACCTCGCCAACATGATCCGTGCAAGCTAGACAAGCAATTTTTTTATAGCAACCTCTTCTAGGTGCGGGAAAGAACAAATGCTGTCGTTTAGAACAAGTACTAAGCGTATTGCATTTGTTTATATTATCGCGAGTGTTTTTTCTGAAGGAAATTGTATGAGAGTGGGTAAAAACTGTGCCAGATGCAACCTCAAAAATTCTCTTTCTCTTTTAAGATGCCTAGGTTTTCACGTAACTATTATAGCGATTCCTAACACCGCATGTTTTTAGTATGGTCCCGTACACGAAGGTTAACAAACGTTATAATATTACTACGCCTCCATTGTCCAACCGTCCGTCTGTCTGTCAGCGCGCTGTATCTCATGAACCGAAATAGGTAGACAGTGGACATTTTGTAGAAACTTAAATGAGGTTCCCATACAAAAAAAAAAAAATGGCAATTATGACGATGACGCGAGTTCCATGATTTTTGTTCACCCAAAAAATGCACAACGTGACTATAGAAGTTTTCACTTAAAAAAAAATGTAAAACCACGTATTTAACCCACTTCTTCAAAAAGGAGGAGGTTCTCAATTCTGTATGTTCTTTTTTTTTATGTTACTCCGCCAATTATGAATCGATTTTGATGATTCTTTTTTTGTTTGGTAGGTCATGCTTCAGAGGTGGTCCCATATAAATTTTATTAACTTTGCTTGCGTAGTTTTTGAGTTAGCTTCAATAATTACGTATTATTCCCACTTAATCTATCTAGACGATATCTTAATTGCTCCGTCACTGTTATTTACATAGAAGGTAGTGGTATTCGAATTTGTGTGGGGTAGGTACCACAACTAAAAAGTGTTTTTTTTTTTTATTATAAGTTTTTATTCTTCCCAGCAATCTTCTGACCCAGTTCTCTATAACGAGTCTAACTCTGAAGTCCCCAACTTTGTAGTTAGCAAGTTTTTATTACCGTCATTTATACGGAACCTTTCAAAAATGGCTTCGATTTCCGACCAATCAACGTCTTTCAAAAAAGCTGTCCAACCAATCACGGGCTTTCAAAACTGTCGTCCCACAAATCACTGTTCAGACTGATAGTTTTATCTCTAAGATTGATGCGAAGATTTAAAAGAAAGACATTAAATATAGTATCGGATCACAGAGTACGGAGACGCCTCCAGCGACCGCTGCTAGAGGCGACACTAAAACACTTAAGGCCTACCCTACCTCAAATTGCTTAGCATGATCCTCCGTTATACCGAAAACACTGCAGCATTAATTTTGAAATATTTTTAAGGTGTTGGTGCTAGTTTAGGATTGGTATTGATCCGATGTTTCGCGAAAACACGATTATATAAAATTTTCTCCAAAAAAAAATCCAAAGTTACCTCTAAACTGAACTATAAACCGCTGGAATTCAAAAAATACTTTGCATAACTGAACTAACTATAAAGCAGTTCCTATGTTTTTTTTTTTAATTACCATTAATTTCGCCGTAAAAAGCAAACAATTTGAGGCTTAAGAGCCGCCAACACCCCACTCCGTCTCGCTCTCACTCAGGCCGCGAGTAGTATGGTGCGAGCGAGATAAAAGATATTGATTGATTGATTGATTGATAAAATCTTAGGTAGGGTACGGCCTTAATTGGAACGTGGATCATTTTTTTTTCTCTTTCTCTTCGTTTTAATGAAGGTGTGGCAGTTGAAGTACTTTATGCGGCCTACCCAAATGTATTTTCTTTGATATTGTTCGTCGAGTCGTTGAGCTCCCTAGGTTTTGAGTTGAGCTCCTCGGTTGCTGCTTGCACTGACTGGAAGGGTCCACTCAAATCTGTGTGCACCCCCTGCGCGATTCCATAATCTGTGTTATCGGATAAACATTTTATATGAGATCGTATTGAAAAATTTTATAGTTTGAGTATAAAATTGAATGGGACATAATATACAGTTTTAGAGCTAAAATAGCAGTTTCAGACGATGCAACTTTACGCGCCATCTAAAACTGCATGGATTTATTGGTTTCGAAATGGTTAGATTGGACCTAGTGCTTAATAGTTTTACGGTCAACATTACGAAGTCTTAATATCTTTCATCATAAATATGCATGTATATTACTGTGAGTACATCTATATATATAAAATGCTTTGTCCTAAATGACTGACGGATCAACGCACAGCCGAAACCGCTGATCGAACAGACCTGAAACTTGGAGGATGTGTTCTTTGTATGACGTAGGCATCCGATAAGAAAGGATTTTCCGAAATTCTACCCCTAAGGGGGTGAAAAATGGGGGCACAGTATGAATGAAAATACTTATTCTTTGAGTTAATAAACTTGAAACTTGGCACGAATATTAATCTAAGTAAGTGATAATAAAATAAGAATATAGTAAGAATTAAATTTTTAACCATTATACAGGGTGTAAGGGACAGCCCTCCGCAAATTAACAGACATTCAGCTCCTTATTTTGAATCATATTCCACCGGAAATTTTCTCAGGAAAGTATTCATTTTTTTATCGTGTTTTCGGTTACTATTCCATTATTTTAATGTAAAATTATATTTTTTGTACGCAGCACTCGATATATGTAAATAAAACAGAAAAAAAACAGCAATGGATGTTAAAATACCCGAGCGCGCCCGCCCCTACACGGGGCATGGTAACGTACATTGCGCGTGAGGTAATAATACAAATCAGGTTTATTGGATTCCCATAACGTTCCTGAAATAATTTCATGTACCAATCGTCTTAGTATGATATGCTGAATTCACCACATCAGTCTGCGGAGGGCTGTCCCTTACACCCTTTTTATTAGAGACAACGTTATTTTCCTACCAAAACCATACATACCTATTTTCTATCAAAATACGTCAGTATTTTCAAATATTTCTCTCAAACAAGTTGTTTACGTAAGCAGATACCTCGACACAAGTGCTATATTGCGAATTCCCGTATTTGTCGAGCTCAGCGAGCGAGTCTTTCTTTTAAAAATACGCCTCCAGTTTCGGAATCTTCGGAGATTCGTTGTATGAAAACGAAATATTTGCACTTCAGTTATTTTTGTATGGAGTCGTAGAATGTTCTATTTCATTATTTTTGTACCTTTATTCTTGTTGTTGAGGAGCTCTTGCCTAAGTAAACAGCCGCACGGGTCGATCCATCAGGTTAAGCTACGCTTGCCAGGGTTGGCCAGTGGATGCGTGACCGTCTTTACATACCGAGACTCCTCCGTGCTTCGGAAAGCACGTTAAGCCGTTAGTCCCGGCTGTCACTCGTAGATCTTTGACAGTCGTTAGGGGTCGTCAGGAGCCCGAAAGTCTGACAGTCTTACCTTAAATACTGGAAGGGTTTCTTAAAACGCTGCGCCGCCGGTGTCAGCGGTGCTGGCAGCCGAGATTAAAAGCATCGGCAGTAATGTCACTGCCGGTTCCCAATGGCGTTATGTTTGGGAGCCCGCGCCGGCAGCGGAGGCACCCATCCCATTATATTATTATACCAATCTGCCTATTCAATAGGCGTTAGAATAGAACACAGCTGTTTCATTTCGTCGACCATTTACGCGGAATTATGAATACCGTGTTGAAATTTTATGACGTTACTGAATCTGAATGGGTAAGGATACTGTTTTCAATGGCATTTATTGTTGAGAGCTCCTATCCGTAATTCCATACCAATATTATAAATTCGAAAGTAACTCTAGCTGTCTGACTGTATGTTACCTTTTCACGCCTAAAACACTGAACGGATTTCAATAAAATTGGCAAGGAGATAGATGGCATCCTAGGGAAGGACATAGGCTACTTTTTATCGACATACCACGTGGGTGAAGCCGCGGGCGGAAGCTAGTCTTTAATAATATCGTGGGTTGTTCAGCAAACTCAAAATCAACTCAAACTCAAAGCATTTATTTCAAATAAACCAATTACAGGCACTTTTGAATTGTCAAAGGGTCGGTCAGTCAGAAAATATGAAGCTAGATGCCCATTCCAAAGCGTAGTAGGTTCCTATGGAGAAGAACGGGCAAGAAACTCCACGGACACTCTTTTAAATCAGAATATTGTTACAATATGTTGTTTACATCATTCATGTTGGAATCATACATGTGAGTACAATGTAGAAAAACGTGCAGGTTAAAAGAGTCCGTAAATAAAAGATAAAACGATACAAAACAATTCAAAAATTAAAATAAATCAAAATAAGCCGTGGCAGCTAAGAGATGACCAGTCCCTACTGATGGCGCCCGTTCACGAACATGACGCATGGATCAGCACCATTCAGCTCAACCATTTTGAAGGGAACTTAATGATCCAACACACACGCCACCACCAGCGAGACATTAAAGTGAGCATGACATGCTTTCAGCCGCCAGGGCACATTCAAGTCAATGAAAGACGTACCTAGTAAATGGTAGCTTTAAAGTACTTAGGTAAGTACATAGTGCTCACACACATGTGCTATGCAGTTATACAATACTAGGAGATTGAATTTATACAATGTAAAGATAGTTTTTACAATCTTCAGCAGCTCCAACAATATTTTCGTATGCTAATCAATTAGTTGTTGCGCCCTGTGGAGCTGGACCAGCGCTGAGCCAAGCATTTTTGTCAGTGATGTAATCCCCCAATTTATAATATGCTTGGCGGCATAGTGTGCGTTTTATACAAGATTTAAATTTTGTTTCATTCAGTTGGAGTATGTGGGGAGGTATTTTATTGTAACATTTTAAACAGTACCCCATGAAGGATGAGTCTACTTTAGCCAGTCTGAAGCCCGGTTGAACTAATTGGTCCCTATTTCTAGTCCTATAATTGTGTTTTTCACCTCTTTTACTAAAAAGACTTAGATTTTTCCTTACGTACATAATGTTTTCGTAGATATATTGACAAGGTACCGTCATGATGTTAATATCTTTAAACAGTTCCCTTAGAGAATCGCGCATACGGAGGCCATATATTGCTCTGATAGCTCTTTTCTGCAGAATAAAAATAGACTCGATATCTGCAGCCCGTCCCCATAGTAAAATACCGTAAGACATGATACTATGAAAGTAACTGAAATAGACTAGCCTCGCAGTATCTACATCAGTGAATTGACGGATTTTTCTCACAGCATATGCTGCTGAACTTAGCCGTCCTGCAAGAGATGTTAAATGAGGACCCCATTGCAGCCTTGAGTCGAGTGTGATCCCCAGGAAAACAGTCTTATCGACGAATTCTAGTTTCTCCCTATTCAATATTATGTCACAATCACTACTTTTAACATTCGGTAAAGCAAATCTCATGCATTTAGTTTTTTTCCCATTTAATACTAAATTATTAGCAGTGAACCAATTTTGGACCTGCAGCAGGGCGTTATTTACGTCGTCAAGATTTGGTGCACGTCTATTTATTTTAAAAATTAAGGAAGTATCGTCAGCAAATAACACCATTTGTGGTTGGTTTTTTAATAAATGGGGTAGATCATTAATATATACTAAAAAGAGGAAAGGACCCAATATCGAGCCTTGTGGAACACCCATTTTTACATTTAAACCGAGTGAATTGACACCATTTATTTGAACTTGCTGTTGTCTATCATTTAAATAAGATTTTACTAAACTGAGCGCAAGTTTACCTAGTCCGTAATGCTCAAGTTTTAAGAGTAAGGTTTTGTGATTTACGCAGTCAAATGCCTTGGAGAGGTCACAAAAAATTCCTATGGCATCTTGGGCCTCCTCCCACGCAGTAAAAATGTGTTTTAATAAGGTGACACCGGCGTCAGTCGTACAACGTCCTTTGGTGAAACCATACTGCTGATCGTGTAAGATTTGGTTGGTGTTAAAATGATTAAGCATTTGATTGAGCATTACCTTTTCGAAGACCTTGCTGAACACCGGCAGAACAGACACTGGTCTATAATTGTTGGTGTCTTTACTGTCTCCAGATTTAAAAAGTGGTATAACCTTACTGTATTTCATTAAATCCGGAAAGACTCCTTGATCCACACATAAATTAAATATTAAAGCCAAGTATGGTGCTATAGTCTCGATTATGGATGTACAAACTTTGATAGATAATCCCCATAGATCTTCGGTTAATTTTATTTTGATTTGTCGAAAAGCTTTTATAACTATCATAGGGTTTATATGCTTAAATTGAAATTCAACCGGGCAGACTGGAACGTTCGCTCTTAATAAATCAATTGAGACGTCGGGTGAGGAATTTAAAACTTCCGTCGTTTTAGCTGGTATGTTAGTAAAGAAGTGTACAAATTCTTGAGCTACTTCTAAATTAGAGCTTATGGCACCACGTGAAGTGTCCAATGTGTAATCATTGTTTCTTATTTTGTTCTTATTAGTTTCACTATTTATAACTTTCCAAACTGATTTTATTTTATTTTCTGCTGATTTGATCTTGTTGCTAATAAAAAGGGCTTTAGCTATCTTGCAGGTATTTCGAAAAATTTTGGAATATGTAGCAACATACATATTGAAAGTTCCAGTGTTAATGTAAGGCTTAAGGCCATACAGCTCGAACAGTCTTTCCCTACTTATCCTAATACCTCTAGTTGCCCAGTCACTAAAAATAAAATTAGGGCAAATATTTTTTGTTTTCTTTTCAAAAGTTTTATTGAATTCAGTGTGCACTACTGAAAAGAAATCCTCATACAATTTGTTTGCATCGTCCATATTCTGGCCCAGGGCATTTAACTTATTATTTAGGGTACTATTGAATCTATTTAATTTGCCTGTTGTAATCGGTCTAAATTGTATTTGCATTTTTTGCATTGGTGTTTTAAACTTAAAAGTTACCGTTTGTCCACTATGATCAGACGGCAAATAAGCAAGCATGGTGATCAGTGGTCGATGGATTTAATACTGAAAGATAAGTTTTAATGTGAGTAATAAATGTTCTGTTTGAGAAATGTACACTAATATTAACGGAAAAAAGATTAGTATTTTTGTTTGAAATGAATAAATTCAAAAAGACTAGACCGATTTGAGAAATCGGAAATAAAATTGTATTTTTGTTTGAAATTAATCAGTTCAAAAACTGCTGGACCGATTTAAAAATACTTTCACCAATATAGTACTATATCTCTGAGTAACATAGGCTATAATTTATAAAGAAACCGCTTTAATTTATAAACACGAATGCCGCACCTCTGTAGAACACAATTTAAACTGCTGGTTAGTTTTATTTGTAGACATATTCTAGGAAATTTAGTAATTACTAACATCAATTAACTAAATGGACTTCAAGCAATTATTTTTTGCTCAAATTGGATCTGTTATCAGCATACAGTGCTATTACTGCAAACTAATATAAAACGTGTTTTGGTTCCAACATGGCCATTACCACAGTATAATTTTGTTACAGTATTATGCCACGGCGGCGTCCTTGAAATACTTATGGCCACATATGTATAAATACATAAAAATAACCTAGTAAATAATGTAGTTACCGAGTGACACTCATTTTCTGCAGGAAGGCACTTGACACTGTTGTCGTGTTTTCTCTGTAATATTAATTATTTCCATACAACGTTGCAGTGCCGCCAGTCTTTTGGGTACATTAACAGTCGACAGCGATGTCGAGGAATTTTTCGACGCCATAATTTGATCATTAAGGGGGAGTAGTTTGACAGCAAAAAATCATATTTCACCCGCGCAACCCTTACCTACCCCTCTCATTAAACACGACGAAAACAAAACACAATGCCTTCCCGCCAGCAGAAACTTTTCGTCTGGCGTTTATAGAATTCGAATTTCAATCTTCTGTAGTTTATTTTGCTTATACGATACGCTAAGCTTGAATTCAGAACTATAGATCATGTTCATGTTTTGGAACTAGAAACTCAATGTTGACGTGAAAAAGTTCAAATTTAAATGTTACCAAATTTTATTTAAGACCTTGTACAATTTATACCTAATGACGTCTTTGTGGAAAACTGTGTTACCAAGTAATAAATATAATGCTATATCGTGGATTTCTCTCTTTGGAGGATCGTGCAAAGTGATACCCAAGTAAAAAATAATATTCGTATAATGAATTTTGCACTGTATTGTGCAACGAATATGGCATGTGTCATGAAAACCTTTCCTGCGCCAAACGCGAACAATCCCCTTCGAAAACATGTGAAACATGTGAAAAAGAGGCCGAGTTCTGTACAAAAGAAATAAATGTAGGATTGTCGACTTCACCACTAAAAGAATTGACATCTATTCATCTATGTAAATGGGTGCCAAAGTACCAAAGGGACTAATTATAACAAAGGCCCGAGGTACGCGCTCAGTACCGGCGCTGTGTTTTGGGCACGCGCCCGGCGCGTTTTGGACGCTCGTCAAACGCAACAAGATTTCCACATTTTGTTGTAACTTTTGAACCGTGTTTCTTTTAAGTTTATTACTAATACGGAGAAAATGACAAGGAAAAATAGTGAAAAAGGAACTCGCGTCCAAGCGTTAAGGGCACGGTTAGGCTTCATTTACGGAGACGCGAGGAGTCACGCGTGGCTTTGGGCGGCGCGGCTCGCACTGAATTCAAACATATGGCGTTGTATGACTGCGTTTACGGAGACGCGATTTGACACGCGTTTGTTTGAAATGGAGCGTTTTTGCGGCGGAGCCCGCGAATGGCATAGCCGCGTCACACGCGGCGTTTCATCACGGCGGCGCACGTAGCAGCAATGCCCGCGGCAAACCTTCTCCCAGTCTTATTTGTAAATCGCACAACGGAGATGCTAGTTGAGAGTGGCAAGTTGCGACATGTGCAGGCCTAACGGCGCCCGGCATGGGCGCTCGCTTAGACTGCAGCGCTTGATATAATTCGTTACATAGGAATTCATACAATTTTATTGAGCGCCCGAAACGCAGCGTACAAAATGCGCGTCTCGGGCGCTTGTTATAACTAGTCCCTTAGTAGAAAGTTTAGT